>CM041520.1:24836749-25436749 GCA_023091065.1 Dianthus caryophyllus | reverse complement strand
AACCGCATAAGACTATGCGGTTTGAAGGTGTGGTTTTTTGCGTAGTTTCCTAGTTCCGGTTTGATTATATCTCGAAAAGGTTTAGTATGATCCTTGCTTGCGCGTCAAGGAAGGACCTAGGATATTTCTGAGATATTTGTGATGTTCAGGGCTTTGGAGTGCGGGCCAAAGGCTGGGTTTGGGCTCGGTTTCGGGCCCGAGACCCGGAAAAATTAAAAGGGTGTATTTTGCATAGATTTTGTGAAATAAGGTAAGACGTGAGGTTGTATTTTGTGTAAGAGGAGGCTAAAGGGAAGATCTAGCCATCGGGCCTAAATTTAGGGATTTAGGAGTGTTGAATTAGACCTTGTTAATGTAAAAGGGCTAATTGTAGTGCAAATGCGAAGCTCATGCCAAATGAAGCAGGACGTGGACCAAGCTAGACCCAAAATGGACAAGGTGAACATTTATTTAAGTGTGATGTGAAGCGACCTAAATCATTTTAACATTTCAAAATGAATTCGACATTAGTTAGAACCGTTTAAGTCAACGTTAAAGCATGCGTAATAAAAGTCCGTGTTACATCACAGGGTTTTGGTTGGGAGGGTACGGATATGGGTATCCACAGAGCCCCCAGTTTGACTGAGCTCGGACTAGAGCGCTAGTCAAACTCCTACGACCATATCCGGACCATTACAGTCTCGATATAGTTAGCGGAACGAAGCGTGCGTCCATGGGTGAGACTAGGACTTCGAACCGGGCTATGCGGGGAGGGACGTGCGCATTTTAAGGACGTGGCGGTCCGTACATACCTGTAAGAACTGCCCTCTTTGGATGCCTTTGTTGTCTTTGATGTTCTTTGATGTTGATGCCGTTGCTGATGTTGACGCCGTTGCTGATGTTGATGCCGTTGTTGATGTTGATGCTGTTGTTGATGTTGTGCTGGGTCTCGCCGAGGAGCGCAGGTGCTTAGTGTAGTGTCTGCTGGATAAGTAGTAGTCTGCCGGGAAGGGTGTATATGTATGGTCTCGCCGAGGAGCGTAGGTGTGTTTGTAGTTGTTTGGTCTTTGGAAAGGGTGCTGGTGCTTCATCTTGTAAAGGGGTGCAGGTGTATGTTCGCCGGGAATTATGGTCCGAGGAGGGTGTACGTGCTCATGTATACTGCTTCGTGTAATTGCAAATGTGTTGGCGCCTTGTAGTTGATGTAGATGCTTTAGACTCGCTGGACGTGCTGATGTAGATGCTTGGTGGTGTTTATGCTCCGAAGTTGAAGGATGACTCGTTCAGGATACTTTGTAGATGAGTATTTGCTGGAAAAATGACACAGGGATGTAGGTTTATGATTTGCTGGGGAAGTCGAAGGATATGTCTTGGACTCCGTGGGGAATGTCTGTATAGGTGTGTGGACTCTATGGGGAAGACGTGATACTCCACAGGGACGTGTAAGAGGGTGTAAGGACTCGTGAAGAGTGTTCGTGTTTCTGCTTCTGTACCGTGTATTAAATGCTTAGTACACGAGTACGGCGGACTGTAGGTGACGCCTTAACCAGGGCATAACGCGTAATGTATGTGCTAGCGCTTGTGGCGGACTGTAGGTGACGCCTTAACCATGAAAACTTGCGTGTACGAAGAAAAAATACTTAGGCTTGACGAGCCCAAAATGGAGAGACAACGTGGAACAAAACACGCCTCAGAAATTGCCTTGTTGACTAGTGATTCTTCCGGGGAATCTCTTATCAATCGGCGACTTCAAACGTGAACTCATTCACACATGTCGCGGCTTCAAATCCGGAATAATTCGAATTCTGCGATTGTCTTCTGAAATCTTTGTTTTCGCCTGTTTTGACCATGAGAGGTGGTATCTGGTGATTCGTTTGGATTCATGTGATACTTATCTCTTGCGGACTTGGGGTGCATGGTGCTTGGGATGCTTCTTGGATATGTTAGGGTACTTGGTGTTTGGACCTACGTTCGGGTGGTTCATTGTTTGATGCACACATGAAAGTATTATGCTTTTAGCGTGCATGCTCATGTTTGTAGCGGTTCTGAAGGTGTCGCTCAACCGGAGATGCTTATGTGGGTAGTTATGTGGGTATTTATGGCCAAAAATGCGAAAAATTATCCCATTTTTCGTGTTGTAAAGGTTGATTTTTGATAGGAAGCGTCAGCCCCCAGTGTATATGAGCCCCCAGTTTGACCGAGTTATGGTGTATAACGATGGTCAAACTATGTAAAAGGCTATGGGTGCATTAGGATAAAGGTGTTTTTGGATTACCCCCTCGAGTTTGACTAAGTTTTGAGTGAAAACTAAGTCAAAGTGGGGTGCAGGATGTGCATTGGTAGGAGGAGTTTTTGGATAACCTCCTCGAGTTTGACTAAGTTTTGAATGAAAACTGAGTCAAAGTAAAGAGTATGGTGTTTGGTTTTGAAATTTCCCCCGTAGTTTGGCTTAATTTGATTGAAATTAAGGCAAAATGGAGAATAATGTAGCGTGGGTGGAGTAGGAGGTGCGCTGAGATGGCTCGGGTTCAGCGTGACTTTGATGAGTATCGTCGTCTTCACCCTTAGTTGTCTAGGTGATCTTGTGTAATAAGGATTGTGTGAACCCTTAATTACATGACCGTTGTTGTAGCTTGGCTTGAACTTTGTAGTTGCTTTTGTCGTCTTAAACCTGTGTTGTTAGTAGGCTTTGGTTTGAAAGTGAAATGATTCCCGATTGGGATGTTTGGATTAAGATGTTTTTGTTGAAAAATCAATTTAATGAAAGATTCATTTTAGTTGTCGAAATGAGCTTTAAAAATGAACGCTAGAAACGTCGGTTGTAAGGCTTCATGCAAGATGAAAAAGTGTTTGACGTTGTGAGCTTGAACTAGAGTTGTGAAGATTGTGGAGGGTCACTTGAGTGAAAAGGTTGAAAAGCCCCCAGTTGTCGAGGATGAGAATTCAGTGGAATCTCATGACAACACGGAGTGGGATGTAGTGCTAGATTCGGTTGTGCTTTGCGTAAGCTGCCTACGTATCCATGAATGTGGAATCAAACCGGCGTAGTTCGATAGAGCTTTCGCTCAAAGTGTGTTAACTCGAGTGAGTTAAATTCGAAGAATGCTTTTTCTCAAAGTGTGTTAATGCGAGTGGTGAGTTAAATTTTTGTGAAAGGCTTGGACTTCGAAGATTCGAGATGCGTTTCAAGGATTTGAGATGCATTTTCGAAAGGCACATTTTGCTTCTGCGAAAGCATGTGTTTGGAAAAGTGAAGTTTAAGTGTTGAGTTAATTTTGAAAGGTGATTAGCTATTTTGAGGACGCATGTTTGAAAAAGCGTGTTTGAAATTAGTGTATCGGCTCGTGGGAGCATTTTCAGAACTGAAAAGTTTTGAAAGGAGCGGTTTAAATGTCGCTAAATTGTTTTATTGGAAGAGGATCGACTCAAAATCCGAGCCAATGATTATAGGATGCTTAAAATGCCGAAAAGCTTGAAAAACAAAGACGAATCGTATGCGTGACTCGAGACTCGACATTGATAGGGATGTAAGTGACTGTGACACGTGCGTCGGTAAAGCCCCCGGCTTGGCAGCTCATGGTTGCTTCAGTGGCATGCTGTTATTCCTGCAAAACGAACAAGGTTAGACGAAAAAGCAGAGCACTACTCCTAGGTCTAGCACAACTTTGTCTCGACGCCCTAGTTCTAGACGCCTCGATAAAGAAACAGTTTGCCTTGGATTTTTGTGGATTTTTGTGAGGATGTCCTTGACTTTGGAAGCTTTAGACATAGGGATGTTTTGTGTAAAAGGGTTGGTTGAGCTCAAGTGAGCGGCCTACGTATCCGTGGGCACAGAATCAAACCTAGCGTAGTTCGAAAGGGATGTGTTTGTTTTGGTAAGGAGGTGTTTATGTGGGAAGGTGCGTGTTTAAGGACCCGTTGGTCCAAAAAGGGTGTTTATGTGTTTGACCTTGATACATTGCATCCTAAGGTTGGGTTCTCCTCAGTTGATCTTGGCCGCTTGTTTGTCGCGTCAAAGTCCAATTTGATGGAGGGGGGTGTTCGTGTTCGCCGTTTGGGAAAAGAGGAGTATTCCTATTCTCCAACCTCGATAATTGGATGAACCATCGAAGTATGTCGCTTCTTCGTTGATGTTGTAAATTCTGTCGTCGGGAAATGATGTAGTGTCGATAACGGGCTCCTTGGTGTCAAATTCGGCTCAGAGCAATGTCCACCGTGCCATATGTCCTTTTGGCACGGGTTCCTTGAAGAGGTTTTAGACTGGGTCCATTTTTGTAGTAGACCTTTGTTCACTTAGCCACTTGACTTTCGGGTTTTCTTTTTGTTGTTTTTGTCCCTTTCTTAAAGACCTTGAGACTTGTTTCTTTTTTGATTTCTTGGAAACTTTAAGATTTGTTTCCTTTTGACTTTGCCCTTTTTGCCGTTGTTTTCACCTTTGATTGTATTCCCTTTTTATGTTTGAGAATTCGTCGGGCCCTTTGTGGCTTGGGCTCGAGCTTCGACTTTGCTAGACCCTATGATGGGAAGGTTGCATGTGATCATGTGTCTATCACGCCGGACTCCTCTGACAAGTTCGTTTGCTTATTAGGCACGCGATCGAGTACACGGAGGGCGATCTAGGAATACTCATACTTTTGGTCGCGATCAAATTCATGACCACTGTGGAGCTCCAAATTAATGGATCCTCCTCCAAACGCAGCGGAGTAGTAGACCACAAGCAGACTATCGAACCGTAGGTGTTTAGTCGTCGACAACCTTCTTGTTTTTGTCTTGTACTTGATATTGACTTGGACCTTCGTACCCGGCCTAGACCTCCTTCGGATGCAATGTATGTCGGTGCAAAATGGTTTGTGAATAAAAAGGGTAAAAGGAAACTGGGTTGTAGGCAAACTTATTCCCTTATCGATTTGTTAAAATGTCGTACGTCGAAGACTCGATTATCCTAGACTGACGGAGATTGACTCGATGCTTAAAAACTCGACCCGTATTTAAAAGACTCGAAATGCTTGAGGAGATCCGCCAGATCGTCGATGGTGCTTGAGTGGACGCCTTGTCAGTTGATTCGTGATGTACGTGCCGTGGGTACACGTCGATGCCCATGGTGTCGAGACTCGATTAACGCATACTTTGATTCGCCTTGTCTTTGAAACGGTTTTGATGAAAGTGAGAGGGTGTTTCGAGTTGAAATGTGTTGTCACATTTTGACTCTGTGCAAGAGATGATTCAAGGTAGTGACGAGCTACTTGAACCGAGGGTGCTTCGAAAATGCGATGGAAACGGTAGTGCCCGTTTTCATGCATATACTTAAGGAAGAGTTAAACCGAAGCGGCTAGAGCCTCTTGGTCCGACATCAAAAGTCCTCGGGATTGAGTTTGCACATTCTCGGGTTTTGTGCTTTTGCGAAAAGAGGAATGCGTGATCCTAGAAGGTTTTGGGCTAGTGAAAACCTTCGAAAAATGCTTATATTGAGAGAGGTAAAGGCCTTGAGCCGTGAAACTCCTCGAGAATGGGCTGACATTCTCGGGTTTGAAACGAGTTTTGTGATAAAAGGGTTGTGATGACCGCGGGTCATGCGGCCGATTTTGAGCTAGAAATGTTTTAAAACGTTTCATGCTCAACGATGTTTGGTAATAGAAGGCTAGAATTGTATGTTAACGGTGTGTTGCTAAGATCCTATTGGTGGATGCTCGAAATGGCGTTTAAGCTATTTGAGTCGCAGGTGCGAAAATGTGATGAGGACGAGCTTACTCGTCCACATGGATTTTGTCAAAGGAGAAATGGATCGAGGTGGTTTGAGCCATTCGATCCGATGTTAGAACCCACAAGATTGAGCTTGGCCATCCTTGGGTACGGCGAGGGATGCTACTTACTGGGCTGGTTCGACAATGAGTCGTTTGAAAAGATTTTGTTTAGAAGGGTTCTAATACTTACTGGGCTGGTTCGACAAGGCCAAGGGTCGTGAGTTTGCTTTGAAAGACTCACCAAGAATGTGTTCTAATTCTTGGGTTATGCTTTGTGAAAAAGCATGCGATAAATAGGTTAGGATAACCGTGGGTTATTTAATCCATTTATGTTTTCAAAGATTTAGGGAAAGTGGGTTTGCGTTGGGTTGCCCACGATGTTTGCAATGTATTTGATTAATGATTCATTTGTTTGTTAATTTTCATCGCATGAGTTACGTTAGTGTCTTTTGCATTTTGTGATTTGTTGTTTGTTGATTTTTGATTATTTGTTCTTTGTTGTTTATTTTAGTTTGAGACAAAACGTAAGCGAATTTATTCATTTCATTAATTTGCGAAAAATGATTCGACAACTCAGAAAATTGCTTGGAGCTATCTCCGTAAAAGGAAAATCTAAGCTAGAGCCAGAGTCTAAGATAGATGGGTCGACAGATGACCCGACGCTAAGAGCATTAGAAGCTAAGAGGATTTCTTCTTCTTCCCATTTGCCAATGCTTCCTCTCTTGCCATCTTCCTTTTGAGTCGTGATGGTTTGCATTTTATAGGCGCATCCTCGTATGTCAGTTCATCCCCAATGTCTGTGTTAGGCGTTGGGTCGCTTGCGGGCGTGACCAAGTCTGTGTGATCCATGGCAGGGAGCGTTCCTGTGAAGATCGTATGGTTAGCGAAAAGGTTGTCATCGTTGGACGGTTTGGACGGTTGAGACGGTTTGTCGATCTTTCCTTGATCGACGAGATCTTGGATGATATGTTTAAGCTTGAAGCAGTGTTCAGTGTCGTGCCCTTTGCCTCGGTGGTATGCACAGAAGGCATTCGGGTTCCAAAATTTTGGCTTCTTGTCTTCGGGCGGCTCGTTAGTAGGCCCGATTGGTTGTAGGTAGTTGTTTTCAACCAATCTATGGAATGCCTTAGTGTAAGGCATGAAGCTCGTATAACTTTTGGTTGCGGATGCGTCAAAGCTGTCCACAGTGTAGTTTTCCTCACTCTTGGTCGCGCGAGGAGATTTTGGTGAGTTATCTTGGTAGGTACGGCCGGTGTATCTGGCCATCGTGCCGGTCCTAAGATAGTCTTCAATCAGAGCGCCGACCCTGATGAGTTGTTCGAAGTCTTGGATGTTGTTGTACCGCATGTATAATTGATACACGGGTCGCAGGTTGTTTATGAACTTAGGCACAAGCTCGTCCTCATGCGGACGATCTGGAATTCGTGCGCTTAGCTTTTTCCATCGAGAGAGATACTCGGTGAAGCCTTCATTGTCCTGTTGGCCAAGGGCCTCGAGAGTGTGGACGGAGACGTGCTTGTCGGTCTTGTCCTTGATACGTTGCTCCAAACGCCTCATCTCGGTCTTGTGGTGGTTCAGTAGGCGTTCGAGGTCGTCGGTCAGCTTGGTGATTTGTTCACGGAGTGCGTTAACATCATCATTGCCAGCCATTTTGCGGGTGTAGGTTCGTTTCTTGTATGGGTTGACTATGTGATTCTTAGTACGGCGAGTATCCAGCTGAGGCCTGTATTTCAGTTCGTATATTAGTGACACGACTCGACCCACTAGACTCACGTTCACTTTAAGCGTTCATTTTTAGCTCATTCCTTTGTTTAGAAAGACCTTTTATGTTTTGAAAAAGGAGGTTTTTGAAAAGGTTTTAGCTAAAGGAAGCTTTTGAGGCGAGGACGCGTGCGCACGTCTCGTCTCGAAGTTGAAAGTGTTAGCTTTGTCGAGCCCATTTAACGGTTCATCGTTAAGGGATGGATGAAAGGGGTTTGACTTGAGAGCGGTTAGCTAGTTGAGTTGAGGATGTTGAAGTGGGTTGGTTTGTGTGAGGTGCATTCGGTTAGACCTACTAGGTTCAATGTTCATTTTAGGCGTTCATTTTTAGCTCATTTCATTGTTTTGAAAGACCTTTTAAGCTTGAAAAAGGAGATTTTCGAAGAGTTTTGGCTAAAGGGAAGCTTTTGAGACGAGGATGTGTGCGCACATCTCGTCTCGATGTTAAAAATTTTGCTCTGCATCCGTCGAACTAGTATCGGTGATTTGCCGAGGTGAGCTCGAGTTCGGATGTGTAAAAGGGAATGGATTCGACTCGAGAGTGGTTAACAAGTCGAGTCGAGGATGTTAAAAGTAGAGCTAGGCCGTATGACCTAGGGGATGAAAATCCGCGAGCTTGGGTTTTAATCCTTGCTCGGGTTTTTGCTTGTTAGTGAAAAAGGAGAATTTTGAGAAAGTTTGTTTCAAAAATTCGCGATAGTTTTGTTTGAAAAGTGTTAGTTTGTTAGATATTAGGTGCATTTATCTTTGAAACGTTTAAGCGAGTTTTCGAAGATATGAATGCAGATGCTCGTTTTGAAAAGGAATATGGAGTGCATAGCCTCGAACTTGTACGTATGGCTCAAAAAGGGTGAAAATGAGTCAGTCGGGTACACCTCCAACTACCTCGAGTACGCTTTAGCAGATACTTAACCCCTTCATTTCCTTACGCCGGGGCGATAGGTTTTGAAGAGAACCTTTGAAGCGGTCGAGATAGCCGTTTACGGCATGCCGTGGAGGGGCAAGAGGAAAGCTAGTCCGGCATGTGCTTTATCGAGTGGACAAGCCTGCATGTGGGAACCACCTCTCGAGGGTGCAAAGGGTGCCTAGATTCCAAAAGGAATGGACTCTAAACGAATGTGCATAGCTCAAATATGTATACTTGGATTGTTCAAGGCTTTCAAGTTTCACCTCTTTATTTTTAAAAAGAAAAAGCTAGTTTTAAGTTTTAAAAATAAAATCTCCCCAGCGGAGTCGCCAAACTGTGGAACCCGGGATCGAGACGGGACCTAACTCGGCGTCTTGCTTAAGGGCGCTTTAAGTTAAAAAGACTAATTTAGAAAAACCTTTAAAACTGTTTTGGAGTCGCCACCTAATTATCGCGGAAATTAGGAAACTGCTATCATGTCCTAAGCCTGAAAACATGTCCTAGATTTTGGAGCACGCCGACACCCCTAGATCTAAGGCTTGTGAAACCAGATTGGATTCGGGGTGAGGGTACTTTAGAAAAAGAGTTAATTCAATTAATGATTTATGAAAACCTTTTAGAAAAGCCTATGTAAAAAAAAAAAAAGCCTCTACTGACCTAGAACAATCCAAATAAGATGATAATTGAGCTAATGTTATCGCTACGTACAAGTGCGATAAAGTTCGTAAAAGAATGCAGATGCAAATGCAAAAAGATTGATTAAAACCCTCAGTTTAGCATGTTTAACTTGTTAATGAAAACGGTTCAGTTAAAGGTCGAATTCATTGTTTAAGTTGATTTTTAATGCAAAATAAGAAGGTGCACGATGCATGCAAATAAAATAAAGTTCAATTGTCCATTGGTTTATTTTATAAGGTCGGTTGCTTATGCGACTTTGGCGTGTCATCGGATATGGAGTGTACCCGAAGTAAATAGAACACTTAGAGTGCAAGCGCGCTGGGTGCCAAAGCCGGGGGGCGCTAGAGTGTAGTCCCCTTTGTTAGTCCATATAAAATAAGAAAAAGCATTGATCCAAGTGGATCGGTACCTACCTTGTCCTGACGCTTCAAATCTGGGCAGAGCTTCACTTCTTGAACTTAAAAGGAGGATGAATTCAACACGGGATGGTGTGTTGAACTCAAGGATTTGAGTGCTTGAGGCTTTGAGAGAGTTTTGTAGTGTGTTTGCTGTGAAAACTGGTTGTGAATTGTATTCTGCTGGAAGAATTGTGTTTTTCGAGGTCAGGTATAGGGGGGTATATATACTAAATACCTCGGAGAAATTAGGAAATACGGGGATAGAACCAAGCCAGGAAACCGCATAGCCTTATGCGGTTGCCAGGGCAAACCGCATAGGCTTATGCGGTTGCCACCCCAAACCGCATAAGACTATGCGGTTTGAAGGTGTGGTTTTTTGCGTAGTTTCCAAGTTCCGGTTTAATTATATCTCGAAAAGGTTTAGTATGATCCTTGCTTGCGCGTCAAGGAAGGACTTAGGATATTTCTGAGATATTGTGATGTTCAGGGCTTTGGAGTGCGGGCCAAAGGCTGGGTTTGGGCTCGGTTTCGGGCCCGAGACCCGGAAAAATGAAAAGGGTGTATTTTGCATAGATTTTGTGAAATAAGGTAAGACGTGAGGTTGTATTTTGTGTAAGAGGAGGCTAAAGGGAAGATCTAGCCATCGGGCCTAAATTTAGGGATTTAGGAGTGCTGAATTAGACCTTGTTATTGTAAAAGGGCTAATTGTAGTGCAAATGCGAAGCTCATGCCAAATGAAGCAGGACGTGGACCAAGCTAGACCCTAAATGGACAAGGTGAACATTTATTTAAGTGTGATGTGAAGTGACCTAAATCATTTTAACATTTCAAAATGAATTCGACATTAGTTAGAACCGTTTAAGTCAACGTTAAAGCATGCGTAATAAAAGTCCGTGTTACATCACAGGGTTTTGGTTGGGAGGGTACGGATATGGGTATCCACAGTTGTTCCCCATACAGCAACACTACAATACGATTCCTACCACGAGTCAAAGCACAACATTTTCAACATTCACTCAAGCTCATTTCGCATTTAAAATGAACTTTTTTGCAAAACATTTTCACAAACTAATTCAACATCAAAGCATCCCACTCGGGAATCATTTCGTCTTTCAAACAAGCTTACTAACACAACAGGTTCACAATATACAAACAACGATCAAGTTCAAGCTACAAGGACATGTAAACAAAGGTTCATACAATCTTTATTACACAAAATCAATCATGATAACGACGACGATACTCGTCGAATTCACGTCGTATCTGAGCCGTCTCAGCACGACTCTGACACAACTGAGCCGCCTGCTCAGCCCAGGCCATCCTCCACCTGTTAGCTGTCCTCCACAGCTTCTTGTGCACCTCCTTGGCCACCTACAACACATGACACACATTACAGTTTTCTCCATTTTGCCTTAATTTCACTCAAATTAAGCCAAACTTAAGGGGAAACTTCAAAACAAAACGCACTTTTCTCCATTTTTGCCTTAATTTCACTCAAATTAAGCCAAACTTAGGGGGAAATTTCAAAAACAAACGCGGTCAACCCCACTTTGCCTTACTTTCACTCAAATTAAGACAAACTCGAGGGGGTAACCAAAAACACACATGTCACTAGTTTGATCATCACTATATTCTATACCTCGATCAAACTGGGGGCTCACACATATACAAAGACAAAGATACATACCCTCTTCACCTTGCCGCTCCAAATTGTCCATCCTCACAAGAGTCACCGCAAGTACGCTTCAAGAACGTAAAGGTACGACGGACGCCCGAGTCATCCCACTCAACGGTAGTAGGAAAGTCACTAGGCTGCTCCGCCATCTCAGGATCAAACAGCTACAAAACAAATACAAGACACACACGTCAGGGAAATTTTTCGAAAATATTACCCTACGCACCCTCAAAACGAAGCAAACATACCTCAATCGGTCCCCAAGCAAGCCGAGACTGAGCGAACTGGCCGTAGTCTTCCCCAGGACAAAGAAGACTCCCCGACTGTCCCTCTCCATACAGCGTCACGCGATCCTGTGCTGAAACTCCCCTCTCAAAAAGGACTCTCGGCGGGTCCTTAGGCACTATTGGAGCTGGCCACCCTGCCTGGTAGACCAGACGCTCTCCAAGATTGTAACAACCTGGTTTTTCGTGACTTTAATTAAACTTAGGCGGAAAATTAATTAAGTCTATATATTACAAAACCAGCTGTTATCGTTTAACAAACTCAGTATACATAATACGAGTTTAGAGATAAAACAGAGTATTTAGATTACAAGTCCTCAAAAAACAGATTACAAAATAAGGCCTTCAATCCCCTGATAGATCAACGGTCAAGACTCGGGGTACCTGCATTAAACTCTCATCATTTTCCCGCACACTCTTTCGATACATGCAATTCTAAAGCAATCTGCAATATGAATATTAAATAAACAAGGAAAACAAATAGCAAGCATGCAAGTAAAACACATAAGGAGGTCATGATGATTCAATACGAGTATAAACCAATCAAATAACATACCATGCTCACAAATAATCATACTCAACAAATCGCATTCCAATACTCAGCCAGGTCATTCAGATAATCATCAAACAAACAAGGAAATGCATTCAACATGTGATAACAAATGAATCTTCGTTAGTAAGGCGGAAGCATGCAGACATAATCCGCGCAGTAGCGATCAGGGCCAACTTCACTTGGACATGACTGACAGGCTAAAGATATCTAAAGTAATAAGGATGATTCAATCCCTTGTCTAATGTATGCATACACTACCTATCGAGGATCATACTTATTCGCTATTCAAAAGGTATCACCGACGAAAAAGTTCGACTATCACCAGAGGCTACCCGGATGGTCAGCTGCTTCCACCATCGATATATGGGCCCACGGTAATATCAAGTATGCCCCATCCCCGAGGTTGATACTCACGCTAGAAAAGAAATCTCAAGATCGTTAATCGCCTTGGGCAACTCGGGAGGAGCCCAAGTCCCCATATCTGACTACCTCGTTAACTTCGAATTTCAAGAGTCGCAACATGGCGAACAATCCTAGTATTTTATTCAAGTAACTCGCTTTCTCAACTTCTCATTCTCTCGCTCATAAATAATAATAACGACTAACTTGTAATATAAATAACGTCGAACTTGTATAATGAAATTTTAGTAACAGCAGTTCTTCAGGTAAAAACAGAACACATAGAAAAACTTAATTATTTATTTTGAGTCCGTTCGTAAATTTTTAAATATTTTTCACTATTCATTATTTTACTATTCACCGTATTTACTATTCACCGCATTTACTATTCATCGTATTTACTATTCATCGTATTTACACGTATTCGTATTTTCGTATTACGTATTTGTACGTATTTTTATACCTCGTATTTTATTCGTATTTTATACATATGCATATTCTTATACTTAGTATTTATTATTATATTTTCCTTATACTTAGTATTTTTATTATATTTCATTTATACTTAGCATTTTTATTAAATTTCTTTTATACTTAGTATTTTTATTATCTTATATGCATTATTATACTTAGGAGATTTCTTAGATACAAAAACTAAATTTTATTTTCTAAGTATAGAAATCTAGTATTAAAGTTGTTAGGTTCGTTTTGTATTTAGCGATTTGAAAAATGATTTCGGAAGTAAAACTCAATATAATCTAAGTACAAAATTCTAGGGTCAAAGTTGTTAAGTTCATTTTGTACTTGGTGATTTTGAATAACATTTTAAAAGTAAAACTCGGTTTTATTTAGTCATATACTTAACTACTCTTTTAGCGGTTTCCATTTTTAGCGAGGTTGTCGTAGTTCATTTTAAATAGTCCGTATGTCCACATCCAAATTTAAGCATAGGTAGCAACACTCGATTTCATTCATTTTAATACGTGTAACGTTTATTTTTATCGGTTTAGTTGATTCTTTTTATTAACGGTTCATTATACAATCTAATATAACCCTACTTATAAATCAATTTTAGTGACTAAGTGATAAATTCATTTTGACCAAAATTGACCCAAAAATAACATAGATGCCGTGTGGTTTTATTAGTTAGGCTATTTATTTCTTTTTTTTTGTTTTTATTAATAATTCATTACTTAAACTATTTTAATTACTTAAGTGATAAAAATAAAAAGTGACAAATTCATTTTAGGTCTAAAATGGACCCCAAAAACCGTGGCCTAACATACATAACAACTTATTTTCGTTTTCTAATTTTATCGGTTTTTTTTTAACTTAAAGTTTTTATATACTAATTATTTTAGTTTATGCTAAAGTAATTTAAACTAGTACTTAAAAACAATAAATAACTAAAACTTATAAAATTTATGAATCAAATTAATCACTTAAGTGAAGAACACATGAATGTGTGATGAATTTTAATGTTTTTCATATGAACATTATTTAGTCAAAATTTTATATGTTTATGAAATTTTCTCAAATTTTTCCTACAAGACCATTTTAACTAAACTAATCATAATATGTTATTTAGAAAAATTAAAACTAAAAATTGGTCCATGTAATTTAATTTGGCCGTGTATAATGTATATGTGTTCATGATTTTTGATTTTTGATTTTTATACTTCTAATTCAATAACTAATTTACTTTATATCTTTTATGCATTTAATCATGAGTGGGAACATAACAAAACATTAACACACATAAATAAAAATCATTCAAACACAAGAATAACAATAAAATTTCAAGAACACACATAACACCTTTAAAACATTTAAATTCATAACAAATTCATTTTAAGTCCTAAACATAAACTAATTATATTTTCATGTTCATTTCACCCTTAGTATTTTAAGCATGCAATTTACAAAAATTAAAACGAAAAATTAAGCAAAAATAAGGGTGGTGGCCGTGTGATATATATGTGAACAATATATTTTATTTTTCGATTTTTGTCTTCTAATTTAACATGTGATACTTAGGTGACATAAAATCATACACACAAATCAAAACATCACTTAGGAAAAATAACATAAAATCAAATTCGAGGCGCTTATCACATAAGTGTGCTGAAGCACCTTGATTTGGTTAGTGGAGTAAAACCACAGCAATTGTGGGGGTCGACGATATGATCGAATTGGCTCAAGTCGACACCACCACCTTGCTCCTCGTCTTTGGTTAGGATGGGTACATAAGAATGAAATACACAAGTTAGTAATTTATTTAAGCTAGTTAAACTATACTAAAAGTTTTATGTGTAGTATTGTTTTTAGTTTAGGTGATGTTTGTATTTTAAGTGACTTTGATTTATGTTCATTTTTAATTGCATGTAAAGATAAGGAGTGAGTACTATATATAAATGGTGAGGAGTTTATTTAAGTGTGCTAATTAATTTAAGCAAATAAAATGAAAGTTTAAGGAAGAAAAGAGTTAAAGAGGATGAAGATTGTATGTGTTCTTGAGGTTGCACAATGAACAAGCTTACTTGTTCTTGAGTTGAGTTTATTAGAGAGAAAATAAGTTGAAGTGTTTGTTGTGTGTGTGTGTAATGTATGTCGTGTATGTGTGTAGTGTAGTAGTAGTTGTTGTGTTTTGTATTATGTTGTAAGTTTAAGTAATGTAAAGTAAGTTGCATGCTTGGCATTGTGTGGTGAAAATGCTTTGTAGTTAGAGTATCCTTGTGTATGAATGGAGAGCTAACAAGTGAAGCAACCAAGACCCAACCATGTGATGATCAAATGAAGAGGTGTGTAAGGGAAAAGAAGCATGCTTGTGTAAGAGTGGAAGCATGTGTGTAAGAGAAGTAAGGTGTGTGTAAGGAGAAGGAAGGCATGCTTGAGACAAGTGAGACATGTGTGTAGGAAAAGCAAAAGGAAAAAGGGAAGACAATGTTGAGCTTGTTAGCTCAAAATTCTCGGCCACTATGGGTCACTTGGCCCGATTTTTTCGTTTTTGAAATTTTCGATTTGCGCGCACGTGACAAGTCTCGAAATGAAATATATAGTCTTGAAATAATGTTTAGGAGTGAGATCGAAAATAAAAATGAAAATAAACCTCCAAACGAATTCAAACAAAAATTGGGTACTAGTTTTCCTCGCAACTTTGAAATAAAATTTTATTCGATCGAAATATATATTTTTTTCGTTGAATGTTATCGAATTAAATCATTAACCTCAAACGTCAAAAAGTTTATCAGTTTAGGCTTAGTGTAACTCAATATATCGAGTTTTAGTGAATGTGTTAGTTAAATCAAAGTGGAATAGTAATTTGATATTATTATTACATGTTTTGTTAGTAATAATCAATATGATTAATCTTAAGCTACTTTAATTAGATTTGGATTATGAGTAATTATATTTAAGAAAAGATTAGGTGACTTAATCACATTTAGGTGGCTTGGCCATTTAGTCAACGTTTGACCTCGATTTGCGTGCCAAAATTTGTCGTTGAGAAAATTGTCGTAGATTCTTTGTTTGATTTATCGAGTTTGAAAAAGTAAAAAATAAAGTTCAAATTCAAAGTAATTCAAAATGGTTTTAGTTTAGGTGCGAGAATAGTTTGTAGAGTATTGTTTTAGAAATTAAGTGAGCGAGGATGATTAATTATTGATTTCTTAATCATAATTAGCTTAAATTAACACGGGGTGTTACAATCCTCCCCCCTTAAAGAAGTTTCGTCCCCGAAACTTAAAGTAATCTGGGTGGTTAAGGTTACCTGTGCTAAACAGCTCCGGGTATTTTTCCTTCATCGACGCTTCGGTCTCCCACGTTGCTTGTTCAGTCTTCTGTCCCCTCCAGAGAACCTTGACTAAGGGTATCGACTTGCGTCGTAAGAACTTGGTCTCTCTGGCGAGAATTTCCACTGGTTTCTCAGAGTAAAGCATGTTAGGCTCGATGGCGATCACATCGGGCGTAACAATGTGACTCGGGTCGCTTCTGTATCTTCTGAGTTGAGATACATGAAATACATCGTGCACTTTGGATAAGTTTGGCGGTAAGGCGAGTCGGTATGCCACCTCGCCAATTCGTTCAAGTATTTCGTAGGGTCCGATGTACTTTGGACTAAGCTTCCCTTTTAGTCCGAAGCGTCTTACCCCTTTCATGGGTGAGACCTTTAAGAAGACCTTATTTCCACTGTTGAACTCAATAGGTCGACGGTGCTCGTTTGCATATTTCTTTTGGCGATCTTGAGCTGCTTGTAGTCGTTCTCGAATAATCTTTATGTGTTCAATCTGATCTTGTATAACCTGGGGTCCAGTACCCACGTTATCACTAGCGTCGTCCCAACAAACCGGACTGCGGCACTTCCTGCCATACAGTGCTTCAAAAGGAGCACACCCTAGACTAGCATGATGGCTATTGTTGTATGAGAACTCAACGAGAGGTAAGCTCTTTTCCCAGTTCACGTTGAATTCCATCGTGCACGCCCTCAACATGTCTTCCAGCGTCTGGATAGTTCGCTCTGTCTGACCGTCAGTTGCTGGATGAAAAGCCGTACTCATTTTCAATTTACTACCCAAAGCCTCTTGCAATTTCTTCCAGAAATGCGATGTAAATCTTGCGTCCCTGTCTGATATGATGTCGAGGGGAACGCCATGGAGTCGTATTATTTCCTTTTAAGTAGCTTTGGCGATTCTTCCAATCCCCAAGTCTCCTTGATCGGAACGAAGTGAGCTGCTTTAGTTAGACGATCCACAATAACCCATATCGCATCCTTGCCACCT
This sequence comes from Dianthus caryophyllus, assembly GCA_023091065.1. NCBI lineage: Eukaryota > Viridiplantae > Streptophyta > Magnoliopsida > Caryophyllales > Caryophyllaceae > Dianthus > Dianthus caryophyllus. The sequence continues at coordinate 25,419,596 of CM041520.1, read as the reverse complement.
GCTGTCCTTGGTAACCCCATGATAAAATCCATGGATATGGAATCCCACTTCCCTTGAGGAATCTCCAACGGTTGGAGTAGTCCTCCTGGTCTCTGGTGTTCAAATTTTACCTTCTGACAAATCATACATCTAGCTACATATTCGGCTATCTCCGCCTTCATCCTTATCCACCAGAAGCGTAATTTCAGGTCCTTGTACATCTTGTCTGAGCCAGGATGTACCGAGTAGCGGGTACTATGTGCTTCGTCAAGGATTTTGCGTTTCAAATCTTCATTGGTAGGTATGCACCACCTGCCGTTGAAACGTAGACTTCCATCAGTGTAGATCTCAAACCCTTCTGTTCCCTCTGATGGAATCTTTTCTCTGATTTCTAACAAGGCTGGGTCTTCCCACTGTAGCGCTCGTATGTCATGGAATAAATCTGGTTCTACCACCATCGCATTTAGGTCAACGTCATCTGACTGTACTAGATCCAAGCTCAGCCTTTTCAGGTCTTGGGTAATGCCCGAGGGTATTTCCCAAATGTTGTTCAGAGTATGTATTGCCTTACGACTCAGTGCGTCAGCAACTACGTTGGCCTTTCCTTCGTGGTATAATAACTCGATTTTGTAATCCTTGATCAGTTCCAACCACCTACGCTGCCTCATGTTCAATTCCCTCTGGGTAAAGATGTACTTTAAGCTCTTGTGATCGGTGTAGAATTTGATGCTGACCCCATAGAGATAATGACGCCAAATCTTCAGTGCAAACACGACTGCAGCAAGTTCTAGGTCGTGAGTTGGGTAATTTCTTTCGTGTACTTTAAGTTGTCTGGATGCGTACGCTATTACTTTCCCTTGTTGCATCAGTACGCAACCCAAACCATTCAATGACGCGTCACTGTACACTTCATATTCGTCTCCATCTGTTGGCAAGGTTAAAACTGGAGCAGTAGTAAGCCTTTTCTTAAGTTCTTGGAACGCTTTTTCACAATCGTCGCTCCATAAGAACTTTGATTCCTTTTGTAGTAGTTTAGTCATCGGGCGGGCTATTTTTGAGAAGTCAGGAACAAATCTTCTATAATAGCCGGCCAATCCTAGGAAACTCCTGACTTCGGTGACTGTTTTTGGTGCTACCCATTCCTTGACCGCTTCAATCTTCGCTGGATCCACCATCACACCTTCCTTGGAGATTACGTGACCTAGGAACGCCACTTGGTCAAGCCAAAATTCACACTTTGAAAATTTAGCATACCACTTATGATCTCTCAAGATGCTCAGGATAATGTGTAGGTGTTCTGCGTGTTCCTCTTTATTCCTGGAGTAGATCAGTATGTCGTCAATGAACACGACAACACAAATGTCGAGGTATTCGTGAAAGGTCCTGTTCATTTGGTCCATGAACACCGCCGGAGCGTTGGTAAGGCCGAACGGCATTACTTTGAACTCGTAATGTCCGTACCTTGATCTGAAAGCAGTCTTTTGTATATCCTCTTTGCGGACCGCAATCTGATGGTATCCTGACCTTAGGTCAATCTTGGAGAACACTCCTGCTCCTTTGAGCTGGTCAAAGAGATCGTCTATCCTAGGCAGAGGATAACGATTCTTGATTGTCACCTTGTTCAGTTCTCTGTAATCAATGCAGAGTCTCATACTCCCATCCTTCTTCTTTACAAAGAGTACCGGTGCACCCCAAGGTGAGACACTCGGTCGTATAAATCCTAACTCAATCATCTCCTCCAACTGCTTCTTGAGTTCCTGGAGCTCGACGGGTGCCATTCTGTACGGTGCCTTTGATATTGGTGAAGTGCCGGGTACGAGGTCGATAGAAAATTCAACATCTCGCACAGGAGGCATACCTGGTAATACATCTGGAAATACGTCAGGATACTCGTTTACGATTGGGATATCCTCGATGCGTAAGTCGTCCTCGACCTTGGTAATGCTGCAAAAATACACCTGGTGCCCTTTTCTCTCCATACTCTGAAGTTTCAGTACCGACACTAGTTTCACTCCCCTTTTCTTTCCCAAACTCTGGTATGACACTTCCTTTCCTTGGTTAGTTTTCAAAGTGATTTTCTGGTCGTGGCATTTAAATGTTGCGTTATGACGAGCTAGCCAGTTCATTCCCAGAATTACATCGAACTCGGGAAGGTCAAACAATACAAGATCTGACAGGAAATCTGTGTTGTGAATCGAGATTTGTACGTTATTGTATTTTGAAGAACAAGGAATGTTTTTACCATCCGGTAGTGATATGTTAGTTCTGATTTGTTCAGGGTTTGTGAGTTTGGATTGTTTGATAAATTTTGAGGATATAAAAGATAATGAAGCTCCCGTATCAAATAAAATAAAAGCAGGCACAGAGTTAACCTGAAATTTACCGGTGATGACGTCAACATCGATGATATCATCCGTACCCTCTTCAGACTCGGTCAGGACATACACACGTCCCTGAACCCTAACTGCTGGCGGTGGTCCCGCATTTGCTTTAGCAGCAGTACCCTTCTTTGGGCACTCATTAGACTTGTGTCCCACTACCTTACAGAAGTAGCACACGACCTGTTCCCCATTACAACGCTTCCCCGGGTGACTCGGTTGTCGGCAGAAGCGACACTGATTTGCCTGGTAAGCCGGAGGTCCGGGAATTTGTGGATAGTTCTTTGCGACGTAAGGAGTGGTATTGCGGTTGTAGAAATGAGTCTTGCCTTGGTTCTTATTGCGGTTGTCTTGATTCTGATAACCAGGGCGACCAAACATTGGCTTATGGATGAAGCTAGCACTTGCCACAGGAGGCGTAAAGGTCTTCTTCTTCTTTTTCTCCTCAGCTTCTCCTTTTTGGATGGAGGCCCAGATACACGTTGCCTTTTCGTAGGCTTCCGCAAAGTTCTTGCAGTTGAACCCGCACATATTGTTCCTCAGGCCGTTTTCCATGCCTCTTACGTAACGGGTCGCAAGTTCCTCCTCATTAGTTATAATCCTAGGAGCGAACTTGGATAGTTCCTGATATTTTTCCGTGTACGCCTGTAGGGACATATCGCCCTGTCTTAGGTTCCTGAACTCTTCTTCCTTATCCCATTTCAATTCTTCCCCAAAGTATTTGTTCTCTAACAGGGTCCTGAACTCGGTCCAGTTGTAGATTCTTAAGGGAAAGGTGGACCTGATTAAACGCCACCAACTGTTGGCCTCTCCCTTGAGGTAGTAGGCCACTACATTCACCCTCTCGTTAGCTGGAGTCTTGCTAAGTTCTAGCAACTTCTCCATCTCTTCAATCCACTCTGTCAAGACTGTGGGGTTGACAGAGCCAGAATAAGGTTGGGGCCGATGTTTGGAGAACCTCTCGAATGCGGACTGATTGTTTCCGCCACCTTGATGTTGATACATATTTTGAGCAATTTTTGTAATTGCATCTTCGAACCCTTTCCTCCTTGCTTCTTCCTCAGCAAAATGTTGGGCGAAGTTTGGGTCAGCCATGTTGTTTAAGTTGTTTGCATCCATTCTGAAAAAGATTAGACCGAATGAATTTTGAGAAAAGAGGCATAATATAGAGCACAAGGTAAAATACATTTCATTGATAATGTAAAAGGGTTACATCAAAAAGTTACAAAGCCTCCTAATACATTCCCTATGAAATGAACTAAGGTAAGAACTTAGATACAAAGTTCAGCAAAATAACATAGGAGTTTAGATACATTCTCTAGTGATATGAAATTAGATCGAGAATGCCAAAAAGTTAGCCTGCAGTACTTAGGCGAAGTACGAGTAATGAAACTCCTTCTCCGAGAAGCGGTACTTATACTTAACCGCATAAGACATGTCGCTCAAACCCAGCTTGAAATCCTCCCAACTAAGGTAGTATTCGCCCTCGCGTATAGCTGGGGATCGAAGTCGTAGCCACCAAGCTATGGCCTCTCCGTCAAGGCAGACAACAGCAAAGTGGGTCTTCCATTCCTCCGGGACCGAGTATTCTTGGAACTTTGCATTCATGTGCCTGGTCCAAGTGTACAAGGTATCTCTATCTCCCTCAAAGGCGTCGGGGTCACTCCTCATGAATGCCTCGACCGCGTCGGTCTTCCTCGAAGATCGGCGGAGGTGATCAGGAGTTCGATGCTCCACGTATGGAGTTTTGAGTGCCCTGGTCTTCCAGTCAATCCTTGAATTCTCCAAGTTGTGCATTTTCTTCCACGCCTTCCTCTGCTGACGACGTGCATAAGCCTGGATGCCTCTTTCTGAGCCCTTTCCTCCAGGTTCACTCCTCGTGTCCCCTGTCGCGAAGTAGTCATATCTGAAATAAGTGGGGGAAAAATTTAAATGAGAATTGAAATTTTCAGATATGTACGAAAATTTTAAAATGATGCGCTGCGAAATGTATACTACAAGGTTGTAACATAACGTCTCCATATATATAAATATATATGGGTAAAATATTACATTGAGAAAATATAATGCATAAGTCCACACAACGTCATGTTCGAAAATAAAACCCATAGCCGTAGGAAAAATGACGACATAAAGCTCGATCTTAGGATAGTTAAAATACGATTTACAAATATTTTACAAAGCTGAGTCGAATGACCCTAAATATGATTTGCGACCACTGAAGAGTCTCCACGATAGAGATCCCTCTCCCCAGGCGGGAGTAGTTCAACCGCAATGGAGGATAGTCGTGCCTTAATTCTTGATACATCAAGTTCTCAAGTAGTTCCTCGTGCTCCATCCCCCCTGGTGGTTGCATCTCCCTCAGAAGTGGGTCGGGGTGACACATGCGATCCATATATCGATCGTAATCCAGGAGGAGTTGCCATCCTAGTGGTGTCCAAAACTCGTCGTACGGGTGGAAGCTCTCAATCAGCGTCAGGCCTAAGCCAATGCCCCTAGTGTGGTAGGGTCTGGTCGTCGTGGTCCCATTAGCTTCCACGTATTGCTCTATGACGTGGGAATGGCTACATATATATGCATCTCGTGGCATCATCGGTGGACGTTGTGGTAGATTGTTACGGGAGAAACTGTAGTACGTCATCCTAAGGGCCTTTGTCAGACTAAAGTTAGTCACAGAGCAATTAGCAAGTAAAGGAACTATAAACATAAGGATTATAACGTTCATCTAACTAGTTTATTATTTATTAGGTCGGTCCTTAAGATTCTACCCTTTCTCACATTTTAAAAACGATCTAAGTTATTATTTTAGCGATCTAGAGATTTCTAATTTATTATTTGATCCTATAAGTCTATGCTAGACATATAGTATGTATATGTCCGGCCCAGGTGTCGTCTCGCTATGTGAGATAACCTTAAGTCATTCACGGTCGCAAGACAGCTCTGATACCAACTGTAACAACCTGGTTTTTCGTGACTTTAATTAAACTAAGGCGGAAAATTAATTAAGTCTATATATTACAAAACCAGCTGTTATCGTTTAACAAACTCAGTATACATAATACGAGTTTAGAGATAAAACAGAGTATTTAGATTACAAGTCCTCTCAAAACAGATTACAAAATAAGGCCTTCAATCCCCTGATAGATCAACGGTCAAGACTCGGGGTACCTGCATTAAACTCTCATCATTTTCCCGCACACTCTTTCGATACATGCAATTCTAAAGCAATCTGCAATATGAATATTAAATAAACAAGGAAAACAAATAGCAAGCATGCAAGTAAAACACATAAGGAGGTCATGATGATTCAATACGAGTATAAACCAATCAAATAACATACCATGCTCACAAATAATCATACTCAACAAATCGCATTCCAATACTCAGCCAGGTCATTCAGATAATCATCAAACAAACAAGGAAATGCATTCAACATGTGATAACAAATGAATCTTCGTTAGTAAGGCGGAAGCATGCAGACATAATCCGCGCAGTAGCGATCAGGGCCAACTTCACTTGGACATGACTGACAGGCTAAAGATATCTAAAGTAATAAGGATGATTCAATCCCTTGTCTAATGTATGCATACACTACCTATCGAGGATCATACTTATTCGCTATTCAAAAGGTATCACCGACGAAAAAGTTCGACTATCACCAGAGACGGTACTTTGATGGCCGCTGCTTCCAATTCGATATATGGGCCCACGGTAATATCAAGTATGCCCCATCCCTGAGGTCGATACTCCGCGCCGAAAAGAAATCTCAAGATCGTTAATCGCCTTGGGCAACTCTGGGAGGGAGCCCAAGTCCCCATATACAGCTACCTCGTTAACTTCGAATTTCAAGAGTCGCAACATGGCGAACAATCCTAGTATTTTATTCAAGTAACTCGCTTTCTCAACTTCTCATTCTCTCGCTCATAAATAATAATAAAGACTAACTTGTAATATAAATAACGTCGAACTTGTATAACGAAATTTTAGTAACAGCAGTTCTTCAGGTAAAAACAGAACACATAGAAAAACTTAATTATTTATTTTGAGTCCGTTCGTAAATTTTTAAATATTTTTCACTATTCATTATTTTACTATTCACCGTATTTACTATTCACCGCATTTACTATTCATCGTATTTACTATTCATCGTATTTACTATTCATCGTATTTACACGTATTCGTATTTTCGTATTACGTATTTGTACGTATTTTTATACCTCGTATTTTATTCGTATTTTATACATATGCATATTCTTATACTTAGTATTTATTATTATATTTTCCTTATACTTAGTATTTTTATTATATTTCATTTATACTTAGCATTTTTATTAAATTTCTTTTATACTTAGTATTTTTATTATCTTATATGCATTATTATACTTAGGAGATTTCTTAGATACAAAAACTAAATTTTATTTTCTAAGTATAGAAATCTAGTATTAAAGTTGTTAGGTTCGTTTTGTATTTAGCGATTTGAAAAATGATTTCGGAAGTAAAACTCAATATAATCTAAGTACAAAATTCTAGGGTCAAAGTTGTTAAGTTCATTTTGTACTTGGTGATTTTGAATAACATTTTAAAAGTAAAACTCGGTTTTATTTAGTCATATACTTAACTACTCTTTTAGCGGTTTCCATTTTTAGCGAGGTTGTCGTAGTTCATTTTAAATAGTCCGTATGTCCACATCCAAATTTAAGCATAGGTAGCAACACTCGATTTCATTCATTTTAATACGTGTAACGTTTATTTTTATCGGTTTAGTTGATTCTTTTTATTAACGGTTCATTATACAATCTAATATAACCCTACTTATAAATCAATTTTAGTGACTAAGTGATAAATTCATTTTGACCAAAATTGACCCAAAAATAACATAGATGCCGTGTGGTTTTATTAGTTAGGCTATTTATTTCTTTTTTTTTGTTTTTATTAATAATTCATTACTTAAACTATTTTAATTACTTAAGTGATAAAAATAAAAAGTGACAAATTCATTTTAGGTCTAAAATGGACCCCAAAAACCGTGGCCTAACATACATAACAACTTATTTTCGTTTTCTAATTTTATCGGTTTTTTTTTAACTTAAAGTTTTTATATACTAATTATTTTAGTTTATGCTAAAGTAATTTAAACTAGTACTTAAAAACAATAAATAACTAAAACTTATAAAATTTATGAATCAAATTAATCACCTAAGTGAAGAACACATGAATGTGTGATGAATTTTAATGTTTTTCATATGAACATTATTTAGTCAAAATTTTATATGTTTATGAAATTTTCTCAAATTTTTCCTACAAGACCATTTTAACTAAACTAATCATAATATGTTATTTAGAAAAATTAAAACTAAAAATTGGTCCATGTAATTTAATTTGGCCGTGTATAATGTATATGTGTTCATGATTTTTGATTTTTGATTTTTATACTTCTAATTCAATAACTAATTTACTTTATATCTTTTATGCATTTAATCATGAGTGGGAACATAACAAAACATTAACACACATAAATAAAAATCATTCAAACACAAGAATAACAATAAAATTTCAAGAACACACATAACACCTTTAAAACATTTAAATTCATAACAAATTCATTTTAAGTCCTAAACATAAACTAATTATATTTTCATGTTCATTTCACCCTTAGTATTTTAAGCATGCAATTTACAAAAATTAAAACGAAAAATTAAGCAAAAATAAGGGTGGTGGCCGTGTGATATATATGTGAACAATATATTTTATTTTTCGATTTTTGTCTTCTAATTTAACATGTGATACTTAGGTGACATAAAATCATACACACAAATCAAAACATCACTTAGGAAAAATAACATAAAATCAAATTCGAGGCGCTTATCACATAAGTGTGCGGGAAGCACCTTGATTTGGTTAGTGGAGTAAAACCCTAGCAATTGTCGGGGTCGACGATATGATCGAATTGGCTCAAGTCGACACCACCACCTTGCTCCTCGTCTTTGGTTAGGATGGGTACATAAGAATGAAATACACAAGTTAGTAATTTATTTAAGCTAGTTAAACTATACTAAAAGTTTTATGTGTAGTATTGTTTTTAGTTTAGGTGATGTTTGTATTTTAAGTGACTTTGATTTATGTTCATTTTTAATTGCATGTAAAGATAAGGAGTGAGTACTATATATAAATGGTGAGGAGTTTATTTAAGTGTGCTAATTAATTTAAGCAAATAAAATGAAAGTTTAAGGAAGAAAAGAGTTAAAGAGGATGAAGATTGTATGTGTTCTTGAGGTTGCACAATGAACAAGCTTACTTGTTCTTGAGTTGAGTTTATTAGAGAGAAAATAAGTTGAAGTGTTTGTTGTGTGTGTGTGTAATGTATGTCGTGTATGTGTGTAGTGTAGTAGTAGTTGTTGTGTTTTGTATTATGTTGTAAGTTTAAGTAATGTAAAGTAAGTTGCATGCTTGGCATTGTGTGGTGAAAATGCTTTGTAGTTAGAGTATCCTTGTGTATGAATGGAGAGCTAACAAGTGAAGCAACCAAGACCCAACCATGTGATGATCAAATGAAGAGGTGTGTAAGGGAAAAGAAGCATGCTTGTGTAAGAGTGGAAGCATGTGTGTAAGAGAAGTAAGGTGTGTGTAAGGAGAAGGAAGGCATGCTTGAGACAAGTGAGACATGTGTGTAGGAAAAGCAAAAGGAAAAAGGGAAGACAATGTTGAGCTTGTTAGCTCAAAATTCTCGGCCACTATGGGTCACTTGGCCCGATTTTTTCGTTTTTGAAATTTTCGATTTGCGCGCACGTGACAAGTCTCGAAATGAAATATATAGTCTTGAAATAATGTTTAGGAGTGAGATCGAAAATAAAAATGAAAATAAACCTCCAAACGAATTCAAACAAAAATTGGGTACTAGTTTTCCTCGCAACTTTGAAATAAAATTTTATTCGATCGAAATATATATTTTTTTCGTTGAATGTTATCGAATTAAATCATTAACCTCAAACGTCAAAAAGTTTATCAGTTTAGGCTTAGTGTAACTCAATATATCGAGTTTTAGTGAATGTGTTAGTTAAATCAAAGTGGAATAGTAATTTGATATTATTATTACATGTTTTGTTAGTAATAATCAATATGATTAAGCTTAAGCTACTTTAATTAGATTTGGATTATGAGTAATTATATTTAAGAAAGGATTAGGTGACTTAATCACATTTAGGTGGCTTGGCCATTTAGTCAACGTTTGACCTCGATTTGCGTGCCAAAATTTGTCGTTGAGAAAATTGTCGTAGATTCTTTGTTTGATTTATCGAGTTTGAAAAAGTAAAAATAAAGTTCAAATTCAAAGTAATTCAAAATGGTTTTAGTTTAGGTGCGAGAATAGTTTGTAGAGTATTGTTTTAGAAATTAAGTGAGCGAGGATGATTAATTATTGATTTCTTAATCATAATTAGCTTAAATTAACACGGGGTGTTACAAAGATACCAAACCGGTCCGTACGGCGTCGCCAAGTACAGACGCTGGGTATCACGCAACGCAAACCGCGCCCCGATGCCCTCAAGAATACCCGTGTACTGGCCCCACGGGAATGGCACGAACTGCAACAAGAACAAACATTCATAAATACAATCATTTTAAGTACACTCTATTTAAAATGGTTCAAACACAAACCTGATCAAACACCATAAGGTTCAGAGGCACCCGAACCTCATCGTACGACCAGTCAAAAGCCGCACGGTTACACGTGCCCCAAGTACGCACCACCGGATACGCCCTCGCAATTGTCACGGCATGCGCAGGCAGCAGAAAGGGGAAGTGACTGAAGATCCACGACTGCACGCACATAAACAAGTTAACAAGACAACAAAACCAAGCAAGACAAAGACAACAACAACAATGAACAAAACAAAAGCAATACATACCACCATCACAAACCCAGGCGAGACTAAGGACAGTCTCGATCCTCGTTGCATGACCCGCGGTCTCACCGCGTCCATGCAAAAACAAATGCACAAGCCCAAAGACGGCGACACCCAGTCAAACGTCCCAATTGCACCCCAGTCTATGAGATGCATAAGGACCGACGTCGTCGCCCGCTCACCCTTATCGCCGAAGTACACGGCGCTAACAAACCACCACAACCACAGACGAGCGTTCTGCTCGTCACTCCAATCTGAGGGGCCCCGCTCATTCTTCCCCTCAAAGTACTCCAGGATATAGCTCGTCTTAATGACATAAGGCGGCCTACAATTATACTCCACCTCCAAACCACCGCCAATCGCGGTAGTCACCACATCGTCCACGATGGACGGCGCAAACCCAAAGCTCATATCACGGTCACCAAACGGCAGCCCCGTCATGACCGCATACCCTGACAAAGTAATGCCAGCCTCAAAGCCGGGCATGTGAAATGTCGTAGTAGTGTCCCGATGCACATCAGGAAGGCCCTGATCAACATCAGGTTCGCCGTCAGCCTCGACCTCGCGATCGCCCTCCAGTGCTCGACCAAAGGACCAAAAGCACAACGCAACACCCAAGCCTTCGCTCCCTGCGAAAGCTTCTCCTCAAAAGTACACATCACGGACGAGACGCCCGAGAAAGTCCTCATCGAACCTTTCTGCCAGCCCATCGTCGCTCGATAGGAAACATGTCTCTCCGGAGCCAACAAAAGGTTGTGGCCGTCCCAGCCCTTGGCAAACGACCTGTTCACACGCGACTTTCGCAGCCTAGAGCTACTCGCCCTAGGCACAGCCTCCTCGGCCTCCTCCTCAACATCCATCACAGCCTCTAACTCGTCCACTAGCTCTAGAGCGAGCTCATCCTCCTCCTCACGGTCAAGCCTAGGATCATGCCTCGCACGACCCCTACCTCGTGACTGGCCACGCCTCGTGGGCAAGTCCCGAGGGTCAGCCTCCCTCTCACTGTACGAACGCCTCATACGACTACTCGAACTGGGGGCTCCCTCAGTCCTCGTGCCTGTGCTCTTACGAGTTTTCGATCGCTTAACACGGCCAGAACCTTCTCCTGCAACTGATGTCTCATATATTTACATACTTATAGCCCCTTGTTCGTAGCGTTTCTTTGCGATTCTCGTGCTTTTATATGCGTTTCAGCTCCTATTTCTCTCCGTTTTGGCTCTGCTGCGTTTTTTAGTCCATTTTTTAGATACACGCGCTAATTTGGAGTGTAGGAGGCTGGTCGAGAGGTTTTGGAAAGTTTTGTGAAGTTTCCTGATGTTTTGAGGTGATTCGAGTTGGTTTCGTTGCGTTTCGCTTGCGTACGAGCCTCGTTTCACTAAATGAAGGTGTCCCGGGACCTTGGGTCGGGATTTGAAGCACTCATATTCATCCTAAGACTCGTCCCTACTCCTAGGCCTCGTCCCTATGCCTTGGGACGAATAACAATTCAAAAGAAGCTAAGTACAAGAAGGAGCAAAAACAAGAAAAAAACTGAAACCTACGGGATGATAGTGTCCCGGTCGAGGTGGACCTTGCCTCGGTCGGGGTGAGTGTCCCGGACCCCAGGGACAGCTCTGATTCATCGCGTGCTTAAATTAGATCGTCTATTTGAAGGCCTAAAACATCATAACTTTGGACGAAATGTTTACAGCATTTTCACAACACTTTGAAGTACTTTCTCACAAAAATTTAGGGTTTGATTAATTTTCCTTCTTGTATTTTCAATTCCCAACTCGAGTACGTTGTTTAGATCGTCTATTTGGTTTTGTTGCTTGGATTATTCTTGTTCTCCTCTGTATTTTCTGATTGGTATTGATATTCTCTTCTCCCTTTTGATTACTATTTCATTATATATCATTGTTGATCATGTCTTTCATTATTTCCCTTGCTTTTGTATTCGTTTTCGCTATGTGTGAGTAGTTCTTCATCTAGGGAGAAGGGTGAAGCATGGGTGTTGGTTTTGGTTGTATTTGATGATCTCCTTGAGTTAGGTTTTGTGCTTGCTTTGTTTAGTCCTTGCTTGGTTGTCCTCGTTGATTCCTTGATCACGTTTTAGCGAGTATCTAGCACCCTTGAAGTTAAGAACGAAAGCCTAGTTCTAAGGTAGGCGCGAGACTAAACAATAGGACCCTCGATTGTAAGTTGCGAGAGCCCGCATTCGAGACCTAGAGGAAGCTTAAGACCGAGAGGACAAGCTTAACCCTTAGCATGTGCAATTCCTTACTCATCCCGATCATCATCCTTGACCCTAACTTACCCTTGCCTAACCCGATTCCCTAGACCTTTTTCCCTAAGTTTAAACCCTTGTCTTTCTTTCGCTCTAGCTTTAGTTAACAACAATCACTCGAACCGATACTAGAATCGCTATAAATAACCAACATTATGACCATCTCCCTGTGGATTTCGACCTTACTTACCCTAGCTACCCTAGTGTTGAGTTTGGTATTATTTTTGATTAGGCGAGTGCGACTAAGCCTATCAAATTTTGGCGCCGTTGCCGGGGAGACGGCTTTGTTTTTAGTTGTTTATTTGGTTCTTTTCTCTTTGTTACTCTTGTCTCAAGGAACCTCAATTCCTTGAGGCCGCTACTTAAAGCTTCCTCTAGTGTTGTGTATGCCCAGGAACACGCGTACGTCTCAAAAAGGCTTGGCAATCCAGTTTGATCCGGAGCCGGAGCGTACATTTCTTTGTCGCAAGAACTTGCTAAGGGACTTGGAAGCTACTATTTCCCCTTCTACTTCATCCTCTAAAGAAGATCACATTGAACCTATACCCGAAACAAAGAAAATGGTGAAGCTTTCGGATCACTCAAAGCCAACCGCCGCTCAAATTCCTACGGGCAATGCTATGCCCAACATAGCGGCTAACAACTTTGAAGTAAAGCCCGCGTTCATTAACTTGATCGAGCGGAGTCAATTCGGAGGGAGCCCCGGTGAGGACCCTAACCTACACATCCAAAACTTTTGTGATTATTGCTTTACGATAAAGCAAACGGGTGTGACTCAAGATCAAATTCGGGAGATGCTCTTCCCGTTTTCCCTCCGAGATAAAGCCAAGCTGTAACACCCCGTGTTAATTTAATTCAATAATTAGCCATCGGTTATAAATTTCAATTCTTAATTCATTTCCTAATCTTTTAACCTTTCAAAATCATTTCTTGCAAAACTTTCGTTTTGCAAAATTTCTCGACTTCTTTAAAACTTTTGAAAATTTTTGAATAATGAAATAAATATTTTAGTCTTAGAATTCAAAAGTAGAAATATTTCAAAAAATAGTCAAACGCGCACACATTAACTTTTATCGCTTTTGACACCCGACTTTTTAAAACTGATAAATTTCGTGAAAAACTTTGTAACATCAAAATATCATTTAGGAACCTTCCTAATTGATCAACTTGTGCCACTTGAGTTTATGACTCATAATTTAGTTTTAATTAAACTTTATTTCTAAATAAAATCAAACTTATACTACACATAACTTAACCTAATTTCCTACAACTTGTTTCATTATTTTCACAAGTGTAAAAACACCATTTTCTTCACCAAAACCAGCCGGCCTCCTTAGCCCCTTTGCTCCCTTTGATTTTCTTCCATTTTATTTCTAAAACACATTAAATAAAACCCTAAATATTATTCTAATAACCTCTAGTATTATTTAGCTATTTAGCGGGTATTGAAGCTTACTATTTCGGGTGTATTTTTGAAGGTGAAGACGGGTACTTGGGTGAAGACTTAGGCCTTGATAACATCATAGATCCGGACAACCAATAAACTTACCGATTAAGGTGACTAGTTATATCTCATTTTTAACTCTTTCGTAAATTAATTTGTTTTGTTATTATGATTTTATGAGTATGAAAATTATGTTAAATATGTTAAACATCACTTGTATGTACTTGTATGTTTATGTGTTGTATAATAAAATGATAATAACTAAAAGATATGCTAAATAGATTATTGTAGTAATATGTTCATATGTGTAGTTAATTCATTTTTGAGCATTTTTAATTTATGTTCATATGATTTTTATGTTTAGTTATGTTTTATTTAAGTAGTAATCATATATAAAAATTATGTTAAATTTTTACAACGAGTTTAAAGTGAATAAAAATCGAAAATGAAAATTTATATACATACATACATGTACACGGCATTTCCTATTTTTTTAACATATTTTCACTTTTAATTTTTGTAAATAATATGTTGGTTTAAGTTAGTATAAAATGGAGGTATTCATGTAAAAAAATTAAATTAGAAAAATAAATTATCAAATGAAAATTATGCACATGGTGTTCTTGAAGTTTATTTTGGTGTTCTTGAAAACTCAAGTTGATGTTCACATTGTTCTTGATTTGTAGCTTATTTTGATTTATAATGTTTTTATGTTTGTTGTTATTTATTGTTTTATTTAACTAATAAGTAATTATATTAATGACTATATAAATTAAACTAGCTAAATCATTAAGATTGAAAAGTTAGGAATTTAAAGTGTTGAAAAACACTATTCATAAATATAAATGAAACTTTTAGTAAATTTCATTTTAGTTTAAATCATTTTAGTATAATTAGAATAATTAAAATATAAAGACTTTAAGCTAAAAACCGATAAAATCGAAAAATAAAAATTTAGAACCACTACATGCTTGCTCACGGCATCCTTGCCATTTCTAGGTCAAAATTGTATTTTATCACTTTTTAGTTTATTGTTAAAATAATTTAATTAGTAGTTAATAAGTTAGAATTAAGAAATTAAAAGAAATAAATGAATTTTGATATATATATAATCCACTCGGTATTTACACTTTAAATAGACCAAATTTGATTAAAATGAAATTATCACTAAGTCACTAAAGTTTAATAGTTATTAGAATTCAAATATTATATAAATCGATTTAGTTATAAATGAAATATTATAAACCGATAAAAATATATAACCGTTATAAAAATGAACTAAATCGTGTGCTACCGCCTTTGCATATTGGACTGTTGAACTTGGACTTACGGACTAAAATGAATCATCCACGATACCATTATTTTAAAATGAAAATCACTAACTTTCGTTAATAGACGACTGAAATTAACTAAGTCTCATTTTAAAAAGAATATCATTATCACTTTTTACAAATCGAACTTGACGTGTTTAAAACTAGAATTTTAAAATGAATATCATTATCACTTTTTACAAACCGAACTTAACGTTTTTAAAACTAGACTTTTAAAATATTTTCAAAAATCACTAAGTACAAAACGAACTTAACGACTTTGAAACTAGAAATTTATACTTAGAAAATAAAAGGGTTTAGTTTATTACTTATAATATCTTAAGTATAAATACCTAAAATATCTTAAGTATAAATACCTAAAATATCTTAAGTATAAAAGGGTTAAGATAGTCTTGTAGCGGACGCCACTATCTCGGTCTCTGACGTTGGTCATCCCGGTTAGTGTGGTTCAGCCGATAGCATTATGTGCTTATGCGCTATACGACTTAAGGCGTAACAGCATGGGTAGAGCGCATAAGCACATAATGCTACCGGCTGAACCACACTAACCGGGATGACCAACGTCAGAGACCGAGATAGTGGTGTCCGCTACAAGACTATCTTAACCCCACTTCACTCACGATTAACGTTCCCTTATCTGAGGCCCAAGCTTGACCTTTTATTTAACTTACTCAAGATTTATTATTTATTTGATATTTACATATCACATGTTACTAGACTCTTCTAGTCTCAGCGTCAAACGTTTAATTGGAATAGTAGGTTTCATATGATCACATAACATATTCGTTTATTATTTGAAGTGCTGTTAATTATTAACGTTTTCAAGTTTCTATATTGATACGTTTATTAGTATGTCCAATTTTATTTAAGTGTTTTTCAAAACACTTTAAGTCATTTACTTATTCATTTTAAATTTTCCTATACTTAGTGAAATTTTCAATTATTTTCAGTATTTCACTATTCATCTTTCACTATTCACTATTCACTATTCACCGTATTTTATACGTATTTTTATACGTATTCGTATTTTTATACTTCGTATTCTATACGTATTTTTAAACGTATTCGTATTCTTACTTCGTATTTTTATACTTATACGTATTCTTATACTTGTACGTATTCTTATACTTGTACGTATTTCTATATTTATACGTATTTTTATACTGAAGATATTTTAGGTATTTATACTTAAGATATTTTAGGTAATAAACTAAACCCTTTTATTTTCTAAGTATAAATTTCTAGTTTCAAAGTCGTTAAGTTCGTTTTGTACTTAGTGATTTTTGAAAATATTTTAAAAGTCTAGTTTTAAAAACGTTAAGTCCGGTTTGTAAAAAGTGATAATGATATTCATTTTAAAATTCTAGTTTTAAACACGTTAAGTTCGATTTGTAAAAAGTGATAATGATATTCATTTTAAAATGAGACTTAGTTAATTTTAGTCGTCTATTAACTAAAGTTAGTGATTTTCATTTTAAAATAATGGTATCGTGGATGATTCATTTTAGTCCGTAAGTCCAAGTTCAACAGTCCAATATGCAAAGGCGGTGTAATACGATTTAGTTCATTTTTATAACTAAGTTATATATTTTTATCGGTTTATAATATTTCATTTATAACTAAATCGATTTATATAATATTTCAATTCTAATAACTATTAAACTTTAGTGACTTAGTGATAATTTCATTTTAATCAAATTTGGTCTATTTAAAGTGTAAATGCCGAGTGGATTATATATATATCAAAATTCATTTATTTCTTTTAATTTCTTAATTCTAACTTATTAACTACTAATTAAATTATTTTAACAATAAACTAAAAAGTGATAAAATACAATTTTGACCTAGAAATGGCAAGGATGCCGTGAGCAAGCATGTAGTGGTTCTAAATTTTTATTTTTCGATTTTATCGGTTTTTAGCTTAAAGTCTTTATATTTTAATTATTCTAATTAGACTAAAACGATTTAAACTAAAATGAAATTTACTAAAAGTTTCACTTATATTTATGAATAGTGTTTTTCAACACTTTAAATTCCTAACTTTTTAATCTTAATGATTTAGCTAGTTTAATTTATATAGTCATTAATATAATTACTTATTAGTTAAATAAAACAATAAATAACAACAAACATAAAAACATTATAAATCAAAATAAGCTACAAATCAAGAACAATATGAACATCAACTTGAGTTTTCAAGAACACCAAAATAAACTTCAAGAACACCATGTGCATAATTTTCATTTGATAATTTATTTTTCTAATTTAATTTTTTTACATGAATACCTCCATTTTATACTAACTTAAACCAACATATTATTTACAAAAATTAATAGTGAAAATATGTTAAAAAAAATTAGGAAATGCCGTGTACATGTATGTATGTATATAAATTTTCATTTTCGATTTTTATTCACTTTAAACTCGTTGTAAAAATTTAACATAATTTTTATATATGATTACTACTTAAATAAAACATAACTAAACATAAAAATCATATGAACATAAATTAAAAATGCTCAAAAATGAATTAACTACACATATGAACATATTACTACAATAATCTATTTAGCATATCATTTAGTTATTATCATTTTATTATACAACACATAAACATACAAGTACATACAAGTGATGTTTAACATATTTAACATAATTTTCATACTCATAAAATCATAATAACAAAACAAATTAATTTACAAAAGAGTTTAAAATGAGATATAACTAGTCACCTTAATCGGTAAGTTTATTGGTTGTCCGGATCTATGATGTTATCAAGGCCTAAGTCTTCACCCAAGTACCCGTCTTCACCTTCAAAAATACACCCGAAATAGTAAGCTTCAATACCCGCTAAATAGCTAAATAATACTAGAGGTTATTAGAATAATATTTAGGGTTTTATTTAATGTGTTTTAGAAATAAAATGGAAGAAAATCAAAGGGAGCAAAGGGGCTAAGGAGGCCGGCTGGTTTTGGTGAAGAAAATGGTGTTATTACACTTGTGAAAATAATGAAACAAGTTGTAGGAAATTAGGTTAAGTTATGTGTAGTATAAGTTTGATTTTATTTAGAAATAAAGTTTAATTAAAACTAAATTATGAGTCATAAACTCAAGTGGCACAAGTTGATCAATTAGGAAGGTTCCTAAATGATATTTTGATGTTACAAAGTTTTTCACGAAATTTATCAGTTTTAAAAAGTCGGGTGTCAAAAGCGATAAAAGTTAATGTGTGCGCGTTTGACTATTTTTTGAAATATTTCTACTTTTGAATTCTAAGACTAAAATATTTATTTCATTATTCAAAAATTTTCAAAAGTTTTAAAGAAGTCGAGAAATTTTATAAAATGAAAGTTTTGCAAGAAATGATTTTGAAAGGTTAAAAGATTAGGAAATGATTTAAGAATTGAAATTTAAAACCGATGGCTAATTATTGAATTAAATTAACACGGGGTGTTACAAACCTCCCCCCTTAGAAAAGTTTCGTCCCGAAACTTGAATGAAGGATAGGATTTTCACCTGAGATAAACAGCTCGGGGTATTTCTCCTTCATAGAGGCTTCGGTCTTCCAAGTTGCTTGTTCAGTCAATTGACCCCTCCATAGCACCTTCACTAAGGGGACCATCTTCCGCCTCAACACCTTGATCTCTCATGCTAGAATCTTGACAGGCCTTTCTGAGTATAGCAAGTTAGGCTCAACTGCGATCACGTCCGGAGTAATGATATGACTTGGGTCACTCCTGTATCTCCTTAGTTGAGAAACGTGGAACACGTTGTGAACCTTGGATAAATTGGGGGGTAGTGCCAGGCGATAAGCTACCTCACCAATTCTTTCAAGTACTTCGTATGGTCCAACGTACTTAGGACTCAGTTTCCCTTTCAATCCGAAACGTCGAACCCCCTTCATGGGTGATACTTTCAAGAACACATGATCACCGACCTCAAACTCAATAGGCCGGCGATGCTTGTTAGCATACATCTTCTGGCGGTTCTGGGCCGCTTGCAGGCGTTCACGAATGATTTTGATGTGTTCGATCTGGTCTTGAATAACTTCTGGTCCAGTACCCACGTTATCACTAGCATCGTCCCAACAGACTGGGCTACGACACTTCCTCCCGTAAAGTGCCTCGAATGGGGCACAACCCAAACTTGCATGGAAGCTATTGTTGTAGGAGAATTCAATCAAAGGTAGACTTTTGTCCCAATTCTCGTTGAATTCTAAAGCACATGCCCTGAGCATGTCCTCGACCGTTTGGATGGTTCGTTCAGTTTGACCATCGGTCGCAGGGTGGAAAGCGGTGCTCATCTTCAGTTGGCTTCCCAATGCTGCTTGGAGCTTGTCCCAAAAATGAGAGGTGAATCTCGGATCCCTGTCCGAGATAATGTCTAGCGGTACACCGTGTAGTCGGATCACCTCTTTCTCATAAGCCTTAGCTAGCTCTTCAAGGCTCCAAGTATCTTTGATTGGTAGAAAGTGGGCCGATTTTGTTAAGCGGTCCACTATCACCCAAATTGCATTATTTCCTTTATGAGTCCTTGGTAAACTCGTTATGAAGTCCATGGAAATGGAATCCCATTTTCCCATTGGAATGTCCAAGGGTTGTAGTAGTCCTCCAGGTCGTTGATGCTCGAATTTCACCTTCTGGCAGATTAGGCACTTTGCAACGTACTCGGCAATCTCTGCTTTCATTCCTACCCACCAAAACCTCAGTTTTAAGTCTTGGTACATCTTATCGGATCCTGGATGTATGGAGTATCGTGTGCTATGTGCCTCGTCAAGGATCTTTCTCTTTAACATTGGTACGTCAGGCACCCCCCCTTTCCTTGAATCTCAAACTCCCGTCAGGTTTAATCTCAAACCCTTCTCGGTTTCCTGAAGGAATTTCCCTTCTGATTTTCACGAGTTCTTCATCCTCCCATTGTAGAGCTCTAATCTCGTGATATAACTCCGGCTCTGCGATCATTGCGTTCAAATCAGCATCGTCAGACTGAACCAAGTCTAAGTTTATTCTCTTGAAGTCTCTGACAATACCAGCCGGAATTTCCCAAATGTTGTTAAGGGTAAGCGTAGTCTTCCTACTCAGAGCGTCGGCAACGACGTTCGCCTTACCCTCGTGGTACAATAGCTCAATCTTGTAGTCCTTGATCAGTTCTAACCACCGGCGTTGTCTCATGTTGAGTTCCTTCTGCGTGAAGATATATTTCAGGCTTTTGTGGTCCGTGTAGAACTTGATACTCACTCCGTAGAGGTAGTGACGCCAGATTTTCAAAGCAAACACCACCGCTGCTAATTCTAGGTCATGAGTTGGGTAGTTTCGTTCATGAACCTTTAATTGCCTTGACGCATAAGCAATGACCTTCCCTTGTTGCATCAGTACGCAACCCAGGCCGTTCAGTGAGGCGTCACTGTAGACTTCATACTCGTCTCCATCCGTAGGAAGAGCTAAGACGGGTGCCGTGGTAAGCCTTGTCTTAAGTTCCTGGAACGCATTCTCGCATTCGTCGCCCCATATAAACTTAGATTGCTTCTGTAATAACTTGGTCATAGGTCGTGCTACTTTGGAGAAGTCCGGAACAAACCTTCTGTAGTATCCTGCCAGTCCTAGGAAGCTGCGTATTTCAGTTATATTTGTGGGAGCCTTCCATTCTTTCACTGCGTCGATCTTTGCAGGATCTACCATCACTCCGTCCTTCGAGATGACGTGACCCAGGAATGCAACCTTCTCGAGCCAAAACTCGCACTTGGAGAATTTAGCATACCACTTATATTCCCTTAGTATCCCCAAAATGATACGGAGATGTTCCTCGTGTTCTGCCTCAGTCTTGGAATAAATTAGGATATCGTCAATGAATACAACCACGCAAATGTCCAAGTATTCATGGAAGGTTCTGTTCATTTGATCCATGAACACTGCTGGTGCATTCGTCAAACCAAAAGGCATGACCTTAAATTCATAGTGACCATATCTGCTTCTGAAAGCAGTCTTCTGGATATCCTGTTCTCTTACCGCAATTTGATGGTAACCTGACCTTAGGTCGATCTTTGAAAATATTCCTGCGCCTTTTAGTTGATCGAATAGGTCGTCGATTCGGGGTAGAGGGTGGCGATTCTTAATGGTCACCTTGTTCAACTCCCTGTAGTCGATGCAGAGTCTCATACTGTCATCCTTCTTTTTCACAAAGAGAACCGGTGCTCCCCAAGGTGAGACACTTGGTCGTATGAAACCCTTTTCAATCATTTCCTCTAGTTGTTTCTTCAATTCCTGTAGTTCTACCGGTGCCATCCTATAGGGTGCCTTTGAGATTGGGGCCGTGCCTGGCACAAGGTCGATAGAGAATTCAACGTCACGTGCAGGTGGCAAGCCTGGTAAGTCGTCTGGGAAAACGTCAGGGAATTCCCGTACTATGTGAATATCTGCA
The DNA here is from genome assembly GCA_023091065.1 of Dianthus caryophyllus. Classification (NCBI taxonomy): domain Eukaryota; kingdom Viridiplantae; phylum Streptophyta; class Magnoliopsida; order Caryophyllales; family Caryophyllaceae; genus Dianthus; species Dianthus caryophyllus. The sequence goes on along the minus strand of CM041520.1, from coordinate 25,397,880 downwards.
ATGTTCACGCTTTCCTTTACTTCGTTAATGCTGCATATGTACACTTGATGCCCTTTTCTTTCTAACCGTTGTAGTTGTAGCACAGAGATGATTTTCGCCCCCTTAATTGGCGAAGTCTTCTGATATGTGACCCTAGTCCCAACAGGGTGCTTCAAACGAATCTTCCGGTCTCGGCACTCGAATATCGCATGGTATTTAGTCAACCAGTCGATCCCCAGAATGACGTCGAACTCCGGCATGTCAAAAAGAATAAGATCGGAAGGAAAGATTGTTTTATGGATTGTGATTGGAGTTTCTTTGAAAATTTTGGAGCATTTGAAAATTTTTCCGTTTGGTAAAGAAATATTGGCGTCTATTGATTCGGAATTTGTGAGATTTGCTTTTGAGACAAACTTAGAAGATATAAAGGACAGCGATGCCCTAGTGTCAAACAAAACGATAGCGTTCACAGAGTTTATAGGAAAAATACCAGTGATGACGTCTGCCTCAGGTGACTCCTCTGCCTCAGCTTCAGTGAGGACATAAACTCGACCTTGTACCACAACAGATTGTGGTACCCCTACAACAGGAGCCGTGTTCGGGTTTTTGGGGCATACATTCGACTTATGCCCTACCATCTTGCATTTGAAACAGGTAATTGGTAGACCATTGCACTGCCTCCCTTCATGTAGTGACTTGTGGCATATGCGACAATTCCCCGGTGCGGCCCTTGGTTGAGGAGCCCTTCCTGCAACCATGGCTCTCTCGTTGTTCCCAGCAGGAACCCTGTTTTGGAAAGCAGGCCTCTGAAAATTTGGCCTCTGCTGAATCGGGCGTTGGTAGTTCGGCTTCTGAATGAAGCTCGACTGTGATACGGAAGGCACAAATACCTTCTTCTTCTTCTTTTTAGCCTCCTCCAACTGTATGGAAGCCCATACACTGCACGCACGTTCATATACTGCAGCAACAGTAGTGTAGGTGTTGGTACTCAAGTAGGTACGCATAGTGTTGGACATATTGCGCAGATACCTCTGGGTCATGGCCCTCTCGTTGGGAGCGATCGCAGCCCCAAATTTGGCCAGTTGTTGGAACTTCTCGGTGTATTCCTGGAGTGTCATGTCTCCCATTTTAAGACACATGAACTCCTCCTCTTTCTGACACCGGAGCTCATACCCGAAGTATCGCCCCTTGATCTTCTCGACGAATTCGTACCAGGTGAACGTAGTGTCAGGTTCATTAGTCCTGATCACGTTCCACCAGTCATTAGCCTCGGCCTTCAGGTAATAGGCGGCGATGTTGACCCTATCCTCAGGAGGTGTCCTGCTCAGGTCCATTAGCTTTTTCATCTCTTCAAGCCAGTTCGTGAGATCGATAGGGTTACTTGAACCCGAGTACTCTCGTGGTCGGTGACGTGAGAATCGGTCGAACGCGCTTGGCTGATGTTGGCGGTTCGCGTTTTCTGTGGCTATTTCAGCCAAACGAATCAAAGATTCCTCAGCCAGAATTTGTCGTTCCTCGTTAGTCATTGGAGCTGCAGCCATTCTGAAAGAATTAGGAAGCGAAGAAAATTATTAGCATTGCGAGATGTTAGAAGGCATGCTTATCATTGACAGAATTTATTTGATTAAATGCGATAACGGCAGTTATGCAAGTAAGCACAAAAGTTAGGCATTTTATTCCATTGAGATGTAATTGTTGGTTACATCGGTTTTAGGATTTTCAAATGTATCTAGTACACTTTCTTAGGAAGAATGCAAAAGGTATGAGAGAGGGAGAATGTATTTTTTTTTTTGTGGGATTGGTTACGAATTTAACAGATGTCCTCACTCCGTGCCGTCTGGTACTTCTTTGATACTTCAATCCTCGGGAGTTGGATTATTATTTAGATTTTATATCCGTGGATAGTTGTTAGTCTTGTTAGTCACATCAGCAAGTAGCAAGCACACGATAGTTAGTGTATTTTATTTTGAGAGAAGTAGTTCGTTATTTTAAAAGTCCTTAGTCTATGGTCGGTCCTTAAAGTTTCTACCCATCCTCACACTTTAAAGTGATTTCAAGTTATTATTTAAGTGATCTAATTAAAGAAAAATCTAATTTATTATTTGATCCTAGTAGTCTTGCGGGTTAACATATTAATATGTTTCTACCGCCCAGGTGTCTCTTGTTAGGTAAGCATAAATCACATTAGGCAATTTATGTACAACCTGGTTTTTCGTGACTTTAATTAAACTAAGGCGGAAAATTAATTAAGTCTATATATTACAAACCAGCTGTTATCGTATTAAAACTCTATATACATAGTACGAGTTTTAGGATAAAAACATAGTATTTAGATTACAAAATCTCTCAAAATGGATTACAAAAGAAGGTAAATACTCCCCAGCGTTCATAGGCGTTGGTCTCGGGGTACCTGTTGATTCCCGTATTAGCTTTTTCAGCCCCGCACATTCTAAGCAACATCACATAGATCATGTAGTATAGCAACTCTAAACATATGCAATAACAAATAATTAACACGAATAGCAAGCAGGCAAGCAAAACACATAAGGAAATCATGATGATTCAAACACGAGTATACATCCAATCACAAAACGTACAACACTCATAGATAATCCTTCTCAATAAGCAGTATTTCAACACTCAGGAAACCAGGTCATTCAAACAATAGTCAATCAAGACAAGGAAATACATTCAACATGTGATAACAAATGAGTCTTCGTTAGTAAGGCGGAAGCATGCAGACATAATCCGCGCAGTAGCAGTCAGGGCCGTCAAAGCGGACATGTCTGAATATGCTAAAGATATCTAAGGTAATAAGGACGATTCAATCCCTTGTCTAATGTATGCATACACTACCTATCGAGGATCATACGTATTCGCTATTCAAAAGGTATCACCGACGAAAAAGTTCGACTATCACCAGAGACTGCACTTTGACGGGTCAAGCGTTTCCAATTACTAATCTATGGGCCCACGGAAATATCAATGTTGCCCCATCCCTGAGGTTGTATATACCGTGTCAAATAGCAATCTTAAGATCGTTAAATAGCCTTGGGCAACTCTGGGAGGGAGCCCAAGTCCCCATAGACAGCTACCTCGTTAACTTCGAATTTCAAGAGTCGCAACATGGCGAACAATCCTAGTATTTTATTCAAGTAGCTCGTTTTCTCAATTCTTATATTCTCGTTCAATCTTAATAAATGACAATTCTGAAACTTAAATACATCGTCGAACTTTGTATAATGAAATTTTAATTCTAGCAATTCCTCAGATAAACAGAACACATAGAAATACTTAAATATTTATTTGAGTCCGTTCGTAAATTTTAAATATTTTCACTATTCATTATTTTACTATTCACCGTGTTTTACTATTCATCGTATTTACTATTCATCGTATTTACTATTCATCGTATTTACTATTCCTTGTATTTTTATACGTATTCGTATTTTTGTATTTCGTATTTATACGTATTTTTATACTTCGTATTTATACGTATGCGTATTCTTATACTTCGTATTTATACGTATTTTTATACGTACATGTATTCTTATACTTAGTATCTTTTTCTATACTTAGTATTTATTATTATATTTTTATACTTAGTATTTTCTTTATACTTAGTATTCTTATACTTAGGATATTTTTAGGTTACAAAACTAACTTTTATTTTCTAAGTACAAAATTCTAGTTTTAAAGTCGTTAGGTTCGTTTTGTATTTAGTGATTTGAAAAATTATTTCGGAAGTAAAACTCGGTTTAAATTTAAGTACAAAATTCTAGTTTCAAAGTTGTTAAGTTCATTTCGTACTTAGTGATTTTAAACAGTATTTCAAAAGTAAAACTCGGTTAAATTTAGTCATATACTTAACTAACATTTTAGCGGTTCCCATTTTTAGCGAGGTTGTCGTAGTTCATTTTAAATAGTCCGTATGTCCAATCCAAATTTAAGCAAAGGCAGTAACACTCGACATTATTCTTTTTAATACGTGTAACGTTTATCTTTATCGGTTTCGTTGATTCTTTTTATTAACGATTCATTATACAATCTAATATAATCCTAATTACTATTCAAATTTAGTGACTAAGTGACAAATTCATTTTGACCAAAATTGACCCATTTTAAGGGTGAATGCCGTGAGGTTGCATATGGTTAGGCTATTTATTTCTTTTTTGTTTTTTATTAATAATTCATTACTTTAACTAATTAAAATACTTAAGTGATAAAAATAAAAAGTGACAAAATCAATTTTAGTCCAAAAATGACACTAAGGCCGTGGCCTTCTATACATGCACCATTTATTTTTCGTTTTCTAATTTTATCGGTTTTTGACTTAAAGTTTTTATATACTAATTATTTAAATTATACTAACGCTGTTTAACTAGTTTACGATTTTCACTAAATATTTTATTTCATTTATGAATAGTGATTTGTGACACTTTATATTTCTAACTTTTATATTTTAAGGATTTAGCTTATTTATCTTTTATATCTATTATTGAAATTTTTCACTAATGAATTTAAACAACAATAAAATAAAACTTATAATTATTTTGAATCAAACTAGTCATTTAAATGAAGAACACATGAATATGTGAAGAACCCTAATGTTTTTCATATGAACATTTTTAACTCAAATTTTTATATTATCGTTTTATTTTCTCAAATTTTTATAGCATGTCTAATTTACCTAAACTAATCATAATATGTTATTTAGAAAAATTAAAACTAAAAATTGGCCCATTTTATTTAATTAAGCCGTGTATATATATATATATATATATATATATATATATATATATATATATATATATATATATATATATATATATATATATATATATATATATATATATGTTCAAAATTTTATTTTTGATTTTTATACTTCTAATTCAATAACTAATTTCCTTTATATCTTTTATGTATTTAACATAGGCGAAAATCATATACAAACATTAACACACAAAGTAAATCATTTCTCACAAGGATAACAACAATACTTCAAGAACACACATAAACACTTTAAAATATTTAAATTTCATAATAATTTCATTTCAAGTCCAAAACATAAACTAATTATATTTTCATATACATCTTATCCTTAGTATTTTAAGCATGCAATTTACAAAAATTAAAACGAAAAATTAAGCCAAAAATAAATAGTAGGCCGTGTGGTTTGTATGTGTTATACCAATGTTATTTTTCGATTTTTGTCTCCTAATTTAACATGTGATGCTAGGTGATCATAAACACAACAAATATAACACATAACATTTATAGCATGCGATTTACAAAATTAAAACTAGTGTGCGGGGGCACCTTAGGTTAGGTTAAGAGTGAAAAGATTAGCAGTTGTCGGGATCCACTATATGGTCAAACTGGCTCAAGTCTATGCCTCCACCTTGCTCCTCGTCTTTGGTTAGGATTTGTACATAAAAATGAAATAAGCAAGTTAGTAATTTATTTTAAACTAGCTAAACTATACTAAAAATTTTAAGTGTAGTATTGTTTTTAGGTTTAGGTGATGTTTAAATTTTTATGTATTTGATTTATGTTCATAAATTTTTTACAAGTTAAAAGAGGAGGTGATTACTAAAATAATTAGTGGAGAATTAATACAAGTGTTCTAGTGAATTTAAAACAAGAAATTAAATGTTTAGGAAGAAAAATAAAGAGGAAAAAGAGGAAGATCTTCAAGAATGCTCAAGGTTGAAGATGAGTTTGTTCTTACAATGTTCTTGAGTTGTTTTTTATTTAGAGAGAAAGTGTTAGAGATTTTCAAGTGGTTGTATGTAATGAAAGTGTAGTAGTATTATTTGTATACTAGTAACTTATAGTATATATTTTGGTGTTTTTGATAATGTTAAATCTTTAAATTTATTAAGGCTAAAATGATGATGAAAGTTAGTAGATGTGTAAGGGATTAGACAATTTAGTAAAGAAGAAGAAAAATGGAAGAGGATAGTGTTGAGCCAAGAGCTCAAAATCTCGGCCAAAAGGATCAAGTTGGCCCGATTTTTCGTTTTTCAAATTTTCGATTTACGCGCACACGAAAAGTCTCGAAATAAAATATATAGTCTTACAATAATGTTTTGAAGCAAGATCGAAAATAAAATTGAAAATAAACCTCAAAACGAAATCAAAACAAAAATAGGGTATTAGTTCCTCGCAACTTTGAAATAAAATCTTATTTGATCGAAACACTTATTTTTTTCGTTGAATGTTAACGATTTAAATATTTATACTCAAACGTCAAAAAGTTTATCAGTTTAGGCTTAGTGTAACTCATTATTTCGATTTTTAGTGAAAGTGTTAGTTAAATCAAATTGAAATAGTAATTTGATAATAATAAAATAAGGTTTGTTAGTAATAACCAAAATTATTAAGCCTTAACTAATTTGTTAGGTTTTGATTATGGTTAAGTATATTTGAAAAAGGAATTAGGTGATTTAATCACCTTAAGTGGCTCGGCCATTTTGGTCAACATTGACCTCGATTTGCGTGCCAAAATTTGTCGTGGAGAAATTTGTCGTCGATTCTTCATTTGATTTATCGAGTTTGAATATGTAAAAATAAAGTTCAAATTCGAAGTATTTCAAAATGGTTTTAGTTTAGGTGCGAGAAAAATTTTAGTGTATGGTTTTAGGAAAATAATTGAGCGAGATGGTCTAATTATTGATCTCCTAATTATGATTAGGTTTAAATTAACACGGGGTGTTACAATCCTCCCCCCTTAAAGAAATTTCGTCCCCGAAACTTAAAGTTAACTAGGTGGCTATGGTTACCTGCGCTAAACAACTCCGGGTATTTTTCCTTCATCGACGCCTCGGTCTCCTACGTTGTTTGTTCAGTCTTCTGTCCCCTCCAGAGAACCTTGACTAAGGGTATCGACTTGCGTCGTAAGAATTTGGTCTCCCTGGCGAGAATTTCCACTGGTTTCTCAGAGTAGAGCATGTTAGGCTCGATGGCGATCACATCGGGCGTAACAATGTGACTTGGGTCGCTTCTGTATCTCCTGAGCTGAGATACATGGAATACATCATGTACTTTGGATAAGTTTGGCGGTAAGGCGAGTCGGTATGCCACTTCGCCAATTCGTTCAAGTATTTCGTAGGGTCCGATGTATTTTGGGCTAAGCTTTCCCTTTAGCCCGAAACGTCTTACCCCTTTCATGGGTGAGACCTTCAAGAAGACCTTATCTCCACTGTTGAACTCAATAGGTCGACGGTGCTCGTTTGCATACTTCTTCTGTCGATCTTGAGCTGCTTGTAGTCGTTCTCGAATGATTTTGATGTGTTCAATTTGATCTTGTATAACCTGGGGTCCAGTACCCATGTTGTCACTAGCGTCGTCCCAACAGACAGGACTGCGACATTTTCTCCCGTATAGTGCTTCAAAAAGAGCACATCCCAGGCTAGCGTGATAACTATTGTTGTATGAGAATTCAATGAGGGGTAAACTCTTTTCCCAGTTCACGTTGAATTCCATCGTACACGCTCTCAACATATCCTCTAGTGTCTGGATAGTTCGCTCTGTCTGGCCGTCAGTTACTGGATGGAAAGCCGTACTCATCTTCAATTTACTACCCAAAGCCTCTTGTAATTTCTTCCAGAAATGTGACGTAAACCTTGCGTCCCTGTCTGATATGATGTCAAGGGGGACGCCGTGTAGTCGTATTATCTCCTTCTCGTAGGCCTTGGCTAGTTCTTCTAAACCCCATGTCTCCTTGATTGGAACAAAATGGGCCGCTTTAGTTAGACGGTCCACGATAACCCATATTGCATCCTTGTTGCTCGATGTCCTTGGTAACCCCATGATAAAATCCATCGAAATAGAATCCCACTTCCCTTGGGGAATTTCCAACGGTTGGAGCAGTCCTCCTGGTCTCTGGTGTTCAAATTTTACCTTCTGGCAGATCATACATCTAGCCACGTACTCGGCGATCTCCGCCTTCATCCTTATCCACCAGAAGCGTAATTTCAGGTCCTTGTACATCTTATCTGAGCCAGGATGTATTGAGTAGCGGGTGCTATGTGCCTCATCGAGAATTTTGCGTTTCAAATCTTCATTGTTAGGTATGCACCATCTGCCGTTGAAACGTAGACTCCCATCAGTGTAAACCTCAAACCCTTCTGTTCCTTCTGATGGAATCCTTTCCCTGATCTCCAACAATGCTGGGTCTTCCCACTGTAGTGCCCGAATGTCATGAAATATTTCTGGTTCTACAACCATTGCGTTCAGGTCTATGTCATCTGATTGTACCAGGTCTAAACTTAGTCTCTTCATGTCCTGAACGATGTCTGAGGGAATTTCCCAAATGTTGTTCAGAGTATGTATTGTCTTACGACTCGGTCAAAGAACTACATTAGCCTTTCCCTCGTGGTATAATAACTCGATCTTGTAATCCTTGATCAGTTCTAACCATCTTCGCTGTCTCATGCTCAATTCCCTCTGGGTAAAGATGTATTTTAAGCTCTTGTGGTCGGTGTAGAATTTGATGCTGACCCCATAGAGATAATGGCGCCAAATCTTCAGTGCAAACACGACCGCAGCAAGTTCTAGGTCGTGAGTTGGGTAATTTCTTTCATGCACTTTAAGTTGTCTAGATGCGTACGCTATTACCTTCCCTTGCTGCATCAGAACGCAACCCAAACCATTCAATGACGCGTCACTGTACACCTCATACTCATCCCCATCTGTTGGCAAGGTTAAAACTGGTGCCGTAGTGAGCCTTGTCTTAAGCTCTTGAAACGCCTTCTCACAGTCATCACTCCATACATACTTTGATTCCTTTTGTAGCAGCTTAGTCATTGGATGGGCTACTTTGGAGAAGTCAGGTACAAATCTCCTATAATAGCCAGCCAATCCTAGGAAGCTTCTGACTTCAGTGACTGTTTTTGGTGCTACCCATTCCTTGACAGCCTCAATCTTTGCTGGATCCACCATTACACCTTCCTTGGAGATTACGTGGCCTAGGAACGCCACTTGGTCTAGCCAAAATTCACACTTTGAAAACTTAGCATACCATTTATGATCTCTCAAGATGCTCAGGATAATGTGTAGGTGTTCCGCGTGTTCTTCTTTATTCTTGGAGTAGATCAGGATGTCGTCAATGAACACGACAACGCAAATGTCGAGATATTCGTGAAAGGTCCTGTTCATTTGGTCCATAAATACTGCTGGAGCGTTGGTAAGGCCGAACGGGATGTCCGTACCTTGATCTGAATGCAGTCTTTTGTATATCCTCCTTACGGACCGCGATCTGATGGTATCCTGACCTCAGGTCAATCTTGGAGAAAACTCCTGCTCCTTTGAGCTGGTCAAAGAGATCGTCTATCCTAGGCAGAGGATAACGATTCTTGATCGTCACTTTGTTCGCCTCAGAATCAATGCAGAGCCTCATGCTCCCATCCTTCTTCTTTACAAAGAGTACCGGTGCACCCCAAGGTGAAACACTCGGTCTTATAAATCCTAACTCAATCATCTCCTCCAACTGTTTCTTGAGTTCCTGGAGTTCGACAGGAGCCATTCTGTAAGGTGCCTTTGATATGGGTGACGTGCCAGGTATGAGGTCGATAGAGAATTCGACATCTCGTGCAGGAGGCATACCTGCTTTGATACCAACTGTAACAACCTGGTTTTTAGTCGACTTTAATTACTCAGGCGGAAATTAATTAAGTCTTAAACCAGCGTCATTAATTATACATAAAAACCCAAAAGTTACAAATATCGTTCAAGATTGAATAAAACAACTCTAAGTACGGAAATAAAAAGAGTATAGGTTATATATTACAATCTCTCGTAAAACATCCAAAAGTAAGCATAAAAACGTCTCGTGGCCCCGTCCAAAAACCAGCTCCCGGTCCACGATCATCCTGCACAATAAACTGATGAGGGGATGCCTGCTGAGCGGACAGTGACTAGCTATGCTCATACTTACCCTCGATTTCAATTACTTTGGTTTAATATTATCGCTTTATAAACATAACGTTATGATAAAAACATAAACATGCTTATTACATATAGCATATAAAGACATATAAGTCATAATAAGCATGCGGTTTTAAAGCGATAAATCATATAAGCATGATATTCAATTATGAAGGCAAATAGCATATAATAGCATAGCAATAGTATCGCAATAATTCAATAACATTACAAGGCGATATCGGATCGCAATCAAACATACATATCGTATCATTCTCCTCATGCACTGATTCAATTCGTAAAGTTGTGGTCTTGAGTTTTCAAGATGGTACATACTCATTCTCATTTAATCATACAATGCATAACACATATCGCTACGAGCCTGACGACCATCGAGTAGGCCATTGTACTCTAGTCGCCAGATCTCACTATCATAGTGCAATACGCTTACTCGACTCGTAAACCACGCCGAATACTATAGTACTTGCATCTCATCTTCTAGTGTTCGAAATGATTCGAACTTCAGATACAATCTCGTCAAGTAATCTTTACATGTGGTAAGAACGAATGCTAGCGTCGCGTCCAATAAAGACGAAACTCGGCAAGGAGACAGAACCGCAAAGCGCATAAGCACATAATGTCACGGTGGCCCTGATAACTTTAGCGAAATAGGGGAATAAAATCCTAGTCTAGTACATGTACACTAGTATCCACGTTAAGTGTAGGCTATGCTATTCATAGAGCACCTTAACTCTGGATAAAACGACTATTTCCTAAAGCCTGATACAAAAGCATTGGCATATTCATTATCTTGTACGGAACAGGCTATACGACTTAAGGCGTAACGGCATGGGTAGAGCGCATAAGCACATAATGCTACCGGCTGAACCACACTAACCGGGATGACCAACGTCAGAGACCGAGATAGTGGCGTCCGCTACAAGACTATCTTAACCCCACTTCACTCACGATTGACGTTCCCTTATCTGAGGCCCAAGCTTGACCTTTTATTTAACTTACTCAAGATTTATTATTTATTTGATATTTACATATCACATGTTACTAGACTCTCCTAGTCTCAGCGTCAAACGTTTAATTTGAATAGTAGGTTTCATATGATCACATAACATATTCGTTTATTATTTGAAGTGCTGTTAATTATTAACGTTTTCAAGTTTCTATATTGATACGTTTATTAGTATGTCCAATTTTATTTAAGTGTTTTTCAAAACACTTTAAGTCATTTACTTATTCATTTTAAATTTTCCTATACTTAGTGAAATTTTCAATTATTTTCAGTATTTCACTATTCATCTTTCACTATTCACTATTCACTATTCACTATTCAATCGTATTTTATAATGATTTTTATAATGTGATTCAGATTTTTATACTTCGTATTCTATACGTATTTTTATACGTATTCGTATTCTTATACTTCGTATTTTATACGTATTTTATACTTATACGTATTCTTATACTTGTACGTATTCTTATACTTGTACGTATTTCTATATTTATACGTATTTTTTGTAACACCCCGTGTTAATTTAAGCTAATTATAATTAGGGAATCAATAATTAATCATCCTCGCTCACTGAATTTCCTAAAACAATACACTACAATCATTTTTGCACCTAAAATAAAACCATTTTGAATTACTTTGAATTTGAACCATATGTTTACATTTTCAAACTCGATAAATCAAATGGAGAATCCTCGACAATTTTCTCAACGGCAAATTTTGGCACGCAAATCGAGGTCAAACATTGACTAAATGGCCAAGCCACCTAAAGGTGATTAAGTCACCTAATCCTTTCTTAAATATCATTACTCATAATCCAAACCTAATTAAAGTAGCTTAAGCTTAATCATATTGATTATTACTAACACAACATATAATGATAATATCAAATTACTATTCCACTTTGATTTAACTAACACTTTCACTAAAACTCTATATATTGAGTTACACTAAGCCTAAACTGATAAACTTTTTGACGTTTGAGGATAATGATTTAATTCGATAACATTCAACAAAAAAAATATATATTTCGATCGAATAAAATTTTATTTCAAAGTTGCGAGAAAAACTAGTACCCAATTTTTGTTTGAATTCGTTTTGAGGTTTATTTTCATTTTTATTTTCGATCTCACTTCTAAACATTATTTCAAGACTATATATTTCATTTCGAGACTTTTCACGAACGCGCAAATCGAAAATTTCAAAAACGAAAAAGTCGGGCCAAGTGACCATGTTGGCCGAGAATGTTGAGCTACAAGCTCAACATTGTCTTCCCTTTTTCCTTTTGCTTTTCCTACACCCTTGTTCCCTTGTCTCAAGCATGCCTTCCACTCTTACACACATGCTACCTCTCTTACACACATGTTTCACCTTGTCTCAAGCATGCCTTCATTTTCATTACACAAGTTTACAAACTACTACTACACATACATACATATCACACGCACAAACCAACACACACAACAAACACTTCAACTTATTTTCTCTCTAATAAACTCATACTCAAGAAACCTTAGTAAGCAATCTTCATCCTCATCAAGAACATGAAGAACAAATTACTTCCATTTCTTTCCTCCTTTAACTTCTTTATTTCTTTATGTTTAAATCTTTAAACACATAACTAATTCCTTCCCTAAATATTTTAGTAATCACATCCACTTTGCACATGCATTTATATAAGAATATGAATCAAAATATTTAAAATACAAACATCACCTAAACATAAAATACTACTACACTTTGAATTTTAGTTTAGTTAGTATAGTTTTAAAATGAGTTACTAACTTTCTTATTTTCATTTTTATGTACCATCTCTAATCAAAGAAGAGGAGCAAGGTGGAGGAGTCGATCTTAGCCAATTCGATCATATCATTGATCCCGACAATTGCTAAGCTATTTCACTCATAACCTAACTAAGGTGCTTCCCGCACATTTATATGATAAGCGCCTCGAATTTGATTATGTGTTATTGTTTTTGATGCATGTATGGTTTTATTATATCACCTAGTATTCATATGTTAAATTAGGAGACAAAAATCGAAAAATAAAACATATTGTCCACATACATGTCCACGGCATTCCCCTTTATTTTAGTCTAATTTTTCGTTTTAATTTTTGTAAATTGCATGCTTAAAATACTAAGGATGATATGAACATGAAAATATAATTAGTTTATGTTTAGGACTTAAAATGAATTTGTCATGAATTTAAATGTTTTAATGTGTTATGTGTGTTCTTGAAATTTTTGTGTTAATCTTATGTTTAAATGATGTTTAGTTATTTGTGTTAATGTTTTGATATGTTTTCCACTCATGATTTAATACATAAATAATATAAGATAAATTAGTTGTTAAATTAGAAGTATAAAAATCAAAAATTAAAATTTATTAACATATATACATACACACGGCTAAAATGAATTACATGGACCAATTTTTAGTTTTAATTTTTCTAAATAACATATTATGATTAGTTTAGTTAAAATGGTCTTGTAGGAAAAATTTGAGAAAATTTCATAAACATATAAAATTTTGACTAAATAATGTTCATATGAAAAACATTAACAGTCATCACACATTCATGTGTTCTTCACTTAGGTGATTAATTTGATTCATAAATTTTATAAGTTTTAGTTATTTATTGTTTTTAAGTACTAATTTAAATCACTTTAGCATAAACTAGTTTATTAGTATATAAAAACTTTAAGTCAAAAACCGATAAAATCGAAAAATGAAAATTTTGAACACCACCTTCATTCTCCACGGCATCCTTGCCAATTTTGGGGTTAAAATTATTTTTATCACTTTTTAGTTTATTGTTAAAATAATTTAATTAGTAATTAACAAGTTGGAATTAAGAAATTAAAAGAAACAAATCAATTTTGATATAATATACATGCACACGGCATTCCTAATTAAAATGGGCTAAATTTGATCAAAATGAATTTATCACTTAGTTACTAAATTTGATTTATAATTAGGATTATATTAGATTGTAAAATGAACCGTTAATAAAAAGAATCAACTAAACCGATAAAAATAAACGTTACCCGTATTAAAATGAATCTTGTCGGGTGCTACTACCTATGCTTAAATTTGGATGTGGACATACGGACTATTTAAAATGAACTACGACAACCTCGCTAAAAATGGAAACCGCTAAAAGATTAGTTAAGTACACGACTAAATAAAACCGAGTTTTACTTTTAAAATGTTATTTAAAATCACTAAGTACAAAATGAACTTAACAACTTTGACCCTAGAATTTTGTACTTAGATTATATTAAGTTTTACTTCCAAAATCACTTTTCGAATCACTAAATACAAAACGAACCTAACGACTTTAAAACTAGAATTTCACACTTAGTAAATAAAAAGCTTAATTTTATTTTCCAAAATATCCTTAGTATAACAAAAATGTATAAGAGTACAAAAATACTAAGTATAAATAAAGTCAAATAATAAATACTAAAGTATAAAGAAAATAAAATAAAAATACTAAGTATAAAGAAAATAAAATAATAAATACTAAGTATAAGAATACATATACGTATAAAATACGAATAAAATACGAAGTATAAAAATACGTACAAATACGGAATACGAAAATACGAATACGTATAAATACGAAGAATAGTAAATACGATGAATAGTAAATACGGTGAATAGTAAATACGGTGAATAGTAAAATAATGAATAGTGAAAAATATTTAAAAGTTACGAACGGACTCAAAATAAATAATTAAGTGTTTCTATGTGTTCTGCTTTACTCAAGAATCATGTTAGTAAAATTTCATTATACAAGTTTGACGTTATATTTATGATACAAGTTTGTCATTATCGTTATTTATGAGCAAGAGAATGAGAAGTTAAGAAAGCAAGTACTTGAATAAAATACTAGGATTGTTCGCCATGTTGCGACTCTTGAAATTCGAAGTTAACGAGGTAGTCAGATATGGGGACTTGGGCTCCTCCCGTAGTTGCCCAAGGCGATTAACAATCTTAAGATTTCTTTTTAGCGGAGTATCAACCTCGGGGATGGGGCATACTTGATATTACCGTGGGCCCATATATCAAGATTGAACGCCAACCCCATCCGGTACCGCCTCTGGTGATAGTCGAACATTTTCTTGGTGAATACCTTTTGATTAGCGAATAAGTATGATCCTCGATAGGTGGTGTATGCATACATTAGACAAGGGATTAGGCCGTCCTTATTACCTTAGATATCTTTAGCATATTCAGTTACGTCCGATTTCGTTCGCCCTGGTCAACTCTTGCGGATTATGTCCAGATGCTTCCGCCTTTACTAACGAAGATTCATTTGTTATCACATGTTGAATGTATTTCCTGGTTTGTTTGATGATTATCTGAATGATTTGGTTGAGTATTGGAATGTGATTCGTGAGTATGTTTATATGTGAGCGTGGTATGTTATTTGATTGGTTTATACTCGTATTAAATCATCATGATCTCCTTATGTGTTTTTGCTTGCATACTTGCTATTTGTTTCCCTTGTTTATTTATTATTCATATCGCATATTGCTTTAGAATTGCATGTGTCGAAAGAGTGTGCGGGAAAATGATGAGAGTTAAATGCAGGTACCCCGAGTCTTGACCGTTGATCTATCAGGGGACTTGAAGGCCTTATTTTGTAATCTATTTTGAGAGAACTTGTAAATCTAAATACTCTGTTTTATCTATAAACTCGTATTATGTATACTGAGTTTGTTAAACGATAACAGCTGGTTTTGTAATATATAGACTTAATTAATTTTCCGCCTTAGTTTAATTAAAGTCACGAAAAACCAGGTTGTTACATTTTTATACTTAAGATATTTTAGGTATTTATACTTAAGATATTTTAGGTATTTATACTTAAGATATTTTAGGTAATAAACTAAACCCTTTTGTTTTCTAAGTATAAATTTCTAGTTTCAAAGTCGTTAAGTTCGTTTTGTACTTAGTGATTTTTGAAAATATTTTAAAAGTCTAGTTTTAAAAACGTTAAGTTCGGTTTGTAAAAAGTGATAATGATATTCATTTTAAAATTTTAGTTTTAAACACGTTAAGTTCGATTTGTAAAAAGTGATAATGATATTCATTTTAAAATGAGACTTAGTTAATTTTAGTCGTCTATTAACTAAAGTTAGTGATTTTCATTTTAAAATATTGGTATCGTGGATGATTCATTTTAGTCCGTAAGTCCAAGTTCAACAGTCCAATATGCAAAGGCGGTAGCACACGATTTAGTTCATTTTTATAACGGTTATATATTTTTATCGGTTTATAATATTTCATTTATAACTAAATCGATTTATATAATATTTCAATTCTAATAACTATTAAACTTTAGTGACTTAGTGATAATTTCATTTTAATCAAATTTGGTCTATTTAAAGTGTAAATGCCGAGTGGATTATATATATATCAAAATTCATTTATTTCTTTTAATTTCTTAATTCTAACTTATTAACTACTAATTAAATTATTTTAACAATAAACTAAAAAGTGATAAAATACAATTTTGACCTAGAAATGGCAAGGATGCCGTGAGCAAGCATGTAGTGGTTCTAAATTTTCATTTTTCGATTTTATCGGTTTTTAGCTTAAAGTCTTTATATTTTAATTATTCTAATTATACTAAAACGATTTAAACTAAAATGAAATTTACTAAAAGTTTCATTTATATTTATGAATAGTGTTTTTCGACACTTTAAATTCCTAACTTTTTAATCTTAATGATTTAGTTAGTTTAATTTATATAGTCATTAATATAATTACTTATTAGTTAAATAAAACAATAAATAACAACAAACATAAAAACATTATAAATCAAAATAAGCTACAAATCAAGAACAATATGAACATCAACTTGAGTTTTCAAGAACACCAAAATAAACTTCAAGAACACCATGTGCATAATTTTCATTTGTTAATTTATTTTTCTAATTTAATTTTTTTTCATGAATACCTCCATTTTATACTAACTTAAACCAACATATTATTTACAAAAATTAAAAGTGAAAATATGTTAAAAAAAAAAAAATAGGAAATGCCATGTACATGTATGTATGTATATAAATTTTCATTTTCAATTTTTATTCACTTTAAACTCGTTGTAAAAATTTAACATAATTTTTATATATGATTACTACTTAATAAAACATAACTAAACATAAAAATCATATGAACATAAATTAAAAATGCTCAAAAATGAATTAACTACACATATGAACATATTTTAATATGTGTTTAGTTATGATTTTTATGTTCATATGTGTAGTTAATATGTTCATATGTGTAGTTAATATGTTCATATGTTAATATGTTCATATGTTCATATGTTAATATGTTCATATGTGTTTAGTAATATGTTCATATGTGTAGTTAATTCATTTTCGAGCATTTTTAATTTATGTTCATATGATTTTTATGTTTAGTTATGTTTTATTAAGTAGTAATCATATATAAAAATTATGTTAAATTTTTACAACGAGTTTAAAGTGAATAAAAATTGAAAATGAAAATTTATATACATACATACATGTACACGGCATTTCCTATTTTTTTTTTTTAACATATTTTCACTTTTAATTTTGGTAAATAATATGTTGGTTTAAGTTAGTATAAAATGGAGGTATTCATGTAAAAAAATTAAATTAGGAAAATAAATTATCAAATGAAAATTATGCACATGGTGTTCTTGAAGTTTATTTTGGTGTTCTTGAAAACTCAAGTTGATGTTCATATTGTTCTTGATTTGTAGCGTATTTTGATTTATAATGTTTTTATGTTTGTTGTTATTTATTGTTTTATTTAACTAATAAGTAATTATATTAATGACTATATAAATTAAACTAGCTAAATCATTAAGATTAAAAAGTTAGGAATTTAAAGTGTTGAAAAACACTATTCATAAATATAAATGAAACTTTTAGTAAATTTCATTTTAGTTTAAATCGTTTTAGTATAATTAGAATAATTAAAATATAAAGACTTTAAGCTAAAAACCGATAAAATCGAAAAATAAAAATTTAGAACCACTACATGCTTGCTCACGGCATCCTTGCCATTTCTAGGTCAATATTGTATTTTATCACTTTTTAGTTTATTGTTAAAATAATTTAATTAGTAGTTAATAAGTTAGAATTAAGAAATTAAAAGAAATAAATGAATTTTGATATATATATATAATCCACTCGGCATTTACACTTTAAATAGACCAAATTTGATTAAAATGAAATTATCACTAAGTCACTAAAGATTAATAGTTATTAGAATTGAAATATTATATAAATCGATTTAGTTATAAATGAAATATTATAAACCGATAAAAATATATAAATCAATTATAAAAATGAACTAAATCGTATAACCGCTTTGCATATTGGACTGTTGAACTTGGACTTACGGACTAAAATGAATCATCCACGATACCATTATTTTAAAATGAAAATCACTAACTTTAGTTAATAGACGACTAAAATTAACTAAGTCTCATTTTAAAATGAATATCATTATCACTTTTTACAAATCGAACTTAACGTGTTTAAAACTAGAATTTTAAAATGAATATCATTATCACTTTTTACAAACCGAACTTAACGTTTTTAAAACTAGACTTTTAAAATATTTTCAAAAATCACTAAGTACAAAACGAACTTAACGACTTTGAAACTAGAAATTTATACTTAGAAAATAAAAGGGTTTAGTTTATTACCTAAAATATCTTAAGTATAAATACCTAAAATATCTTAAGAATAAATACCTAAAATATCTTAAGTATAAAAATACGTATAAATATAGAAATACGTACAAGTATAAGAATACGTACAAGTATAAGAATACGTATAAGTATAAAAATACGTATAAAATACGAAGTATAAGAATACGAATACGTATAAAAATACGTATAGAATACGAAGTATAAAAATACGAATACGTATAAAAATACGTATAAAATACGGTGAATAGTGAATAGTGAATAGTGAAAGATGAATAGTAAAATACTGAAAATAATTGAAAATTTCACTAAGTATAGGAAAATTTAAAATGAATAAGTAAATGACTTAAAGTGTTTTGAAAAACACTTAAAATAAAATTGGACATACTAATAAACGTGTCAATATAGAAACTTGAAAACGTTAATAATTAACAGCACTTCAAATAATAAACGAATATGTTATGTGATCATATGAAACCTACTATTCAAATTAAACGTTTGACGCTGAGACTAGGAGAGTCTAGTAACATGTGATATGTAAATATCAAATAAATAATAAATCTTGAGTAAGTTAAATAAAAGGTCAAGCTTGGGCCTCAGATAAGGGAACGTCAATCGTGAGTGAAGTGGGGTTAAGATAGTCTTGTAGCGGACGCCACTATCTCGGTCTCTGACGTTGGTCATCCCGGTTAGTGTGGTTCAGCCGGTAGCATTATGTGCTTATGCGCTCTACCCATACCGTTACGCCTTAAGTCGTATAGCCTGTTCCGTACAAGATAATGAATATGCCAATGCTTTTGTATCAGGCTTTAGGAAATAGTCGTTTTATCCAGAGTTAAGGTGCTCTATGAATAGCATAGCCTACACTTAACGTGGATACTAGTGTACATGTACTAGATTAGGGTTTTATTCCCCTATTTCGCTAAAGTTATCAGGGCCACCGTGACATTATGTGCTTATGCGCTTTGCGGTTCTGTCTTCTTGCCGAGTTTCGTCTTTATTGGACGCGACGCTAGCATTCGTTCTTACCACATGTAAAGATTACTTGACGAGATTGTATCTGAAGTTCGAATCATTTCGAACACTAGAAGATGAGATGCAAGTACTATAGTATTCGGCGTGGTTTACGAGTCGAGTAAGCCGCTGCACTATGGTAGTGAGATGCAAGCGACTAGAGTACAATGGCCTACTCAGTGGTCAGGCTCGTAAGCAGTATGTGTTGTCTATTGTATGATTAAATGAGAATGAGTGTGTACCATCTTCGAAAACTGAAGACCACAACTTTCTGAATTGAATCGAGTCTGCATGAGGAGAATGATACGATATGTATGTTTGATTGCGATCCGATATCGCCTTGTAATGTTATTGAATTATTGCGATACTATTGCTATGCTATTATATGCTATTTGCCTTCATTAATGAATATCATGCTTATATGATTTATCGCTTTAAAACCGCATGCTTATTATGACTTATATGTCTTTATATGCTATATGTAATAAGCATGTTTATGTTTTTATCATAACGTTATGTTTATAAAGCGATAATATTAAACCAAAGTAATTGAAATCGAGGGTAAGTATGAGCATAGCTAGTCACTATCCGCTCAGCGGGCATCCCCCCATCAGTTTATTGTGCAGGATGATCGTGGACCGGGAGCTGGTTTTTGGACGGGGCCACGAGACGTTTTTATGCTTACTTTTGGATGTTTTACGAGAGATTGTAATATATAACCTATACTCTTTTTATTTCCGTACTTAGAGTTGTTTTATTCAACTCTTGAACGATGTTTGTAACTTTTGAGTTTTTATGTATAATTAATGACGCTGGTTTAAGACTTAATTAATTTTCGCCTTAGTAATTAAAGTCGACTAAAAACCAGGTTGTTACACAAGCTATGGTTGAACTCCTTGAATTGCGTAGCTCTTGCGATTGTTGATTGGAACTCCTTGGTCTTGGCATTCTATCAAAAGTATTTTCCTCCGGAGAAGACCGCCATGCTTAGAAGTCAAATCACTAGCTTCCGTCAAAGAGGTGACGAATCTCTCTTTGATGCGTGGGAAAGGTATAAGGACTTGCAACGTCAATGCCCTCATCATGGCATGGACAAGTGGTTCATCGTGATGCAATTTTATAATGGTCTTTACAACGAGTCACGCCAAGTGCTTGACTCGGCGGCGAATGGTAGGTTCGACAACATTGATGTCGATGAAGCTATGGATACGATCGAGGCCATGGCGATCCATAATGCGCAATACGGGAGCTCTAGGAACATTCCTAGGAGCGGAGGTCGTAATGATGGGGATGCGGTAGCCATGCTTTCGGCTAAGATTGACGCTATGACTGCGATGATGATGAGCGAAATGCGAGCGGGTGGTAGTTCTTCAAATGCTAATGCACAAACGGTAGCGGCGATGCACACTTCTCATGACGTGCCTTGCAATTCTTGTGGCGTTTCCGGTCATTCTTCTCATGAATGCCGAGGTATGTATGCCCCCGTTCTTGCTTTTCAATCTCAATCCCATTCACAAAATAATCCATACTCTAACTACTATAATGAGGGTTACAAAAACCACCCGAATTTGAGCTACAAAAGCCAAAACGTCTTGAATCCCTCACCACAACAACCACAATACCAAAACAGCCCACAAAATTTCGGTCCTTATAACAACCCTCGACCTTACAACCCACCGGGCTTCAATCGCCCCAATTTTCAAACTCAAAATGCTCCGCCACCGGTGCAAAACGCTCTGGTTCCCGATCCCATGAGTGAAATGCTAGCCATGATGATGCAAATGGCTAAGACGCAAGAGACTATGATGGCACACATTCAAAAGAGTGACTAAGCAAAGGACTCGACCATCAAGATGCTTGAAACGCAAATGGCTCAACTTGCTTCCTCAAGTTCTCAAAGGAAGTCGGGCTCTCTTCCGTCGCAAGGAACTCAACCCCAACAACATGAGTCGATTAACGCCATCTCTGTGCGCAGCGGCACGAGCTATGATGGTCCTCCTATGCCTACCTATGATGCCCTTCCCGCTAAGGTGGTAAGTGAGGTAAACCCTCCTCTTTTTGCTAACGATTTTAGTGTGCCTAGTGATAATGGTGCAGGTACAAAGAGCAATGGAGCAGGCAAGGGAGTTAGGGCAGCCGTGGGCCCCCAAGGAGGGCTGGCCGTGAGGGGTGAAGGTGGTGGAGCAGCCGTGCCTCAAGTTGGTGGGTCACACGTGAGGAAGGAGAAGGAGCAAGCTAAGGACAAGCTGGTTGAGCCGCCAATTCAAATCAAGTTGCCATTCCCGAGTCGAGTGGTAAAGTCTAAGCTTGACTCACAGTTTGGTAAGTTTATGGAGGTTGTCAAGGACCTCAAGGTAACGGTTCCCTTCACCGAGCTTGTCACGCGAGTTCCCGCATATGCTAAGTTTTTAAAAGACATCCTCACTCGAAAATGATCTTTTAGCGAGGTCGAGACTGTGGCTTTTACCGCAGAATGTAGTGCTCTTTTGCAAAACCAGTCTCCTCCTAAGCTAAAGGATCCGGGTAGCTTCTCGATTCCTTGCACCATTGGTACTGTTTCTATCGATAATGCTTTATGCGACCTAGGTGCAAGTGTGAGTGTCATACCCTACTCGGTATGCGAGAAGCTCAACATGGGGCCTTTAAAGGTTACGAATATCACGCTCCAGATGGCGGATCGTTCTGTCAAACGCCCTCTAGGTGTTTTGGAGGACGTTCCTGTCAAAGTTGGTAAGTTTTTCATCCCCGTTGACTTTATCGTTCTTGACATGGCCGAGGACTCCCAAATTCCTATTATATTGGGTCGGCCCTTCTTGCACACTGCTGGTGCTATAATTGACGTCAAGAACGGCAAGTTAACGTTGGATGTTGGAGGTGATTCGATTACTTTTAACTTGTCTAACGCTTTAAAGCGTCCTATGTTGGAGGAGACTCTCTTTGCTATTGATGTCATAGACGATTGTGTAGACGAGTACTTACCTCAAGTCCTCGAGAGGGACCATCTTGAGGCTGTGCTTTGTTGTGATATGATTGCAGGTACTTTAGGGAGGTCGGAAGAGGGTAGCGCTGTGATTAAAGATGAGCTGCGTGGAGATAAGGTTGGCTTTGCTGCAAGCCAACTAGTTGGAGCTATTGATGATGGTGATGGCCGAGCTTTTGGAGGAGTGTATGACGATGGTTATGATGATGAAGAGGACGATGGTAGCGGGTTCGTCTACGACGAGACCCATGGATGGTGGTACTTCTAGTACCGTTTGCTGAGCCCCCAGTTTGAAGCTGGTTTGGGGGGGCGCTTCATTTTGTAAATATCATGTATGTTCTTTGTTTCGTTTGAGACTTTTGCATGTTTTTCTCCCTTATTTTTATGGTCCCCGTGTTGATGTGCTTTAGGACACATTGGGGACAATGTGTTGTTTGGTTTGGGGGGAGGAACGCTTTGCTTTCCGCTTTGCTTTATTTTTGCGTTTTCTTTTTTTGTTTTTCGTTTTTCCAAAAAACTTCAAAAATCCAAAAAATCTGAAAAATCACAAAAATTCCAAAAAATCAGAAAATTTCTCAAAAAAATCCAAAAATACGTATCCCGATCGTTGTTTGCGAGCTTGTTTTTACCTTATTCTTTCCCGACATCCCTTCTCTTGTATGCTTTGAGCTTTGGCATGATTTACATTGATGGATTAGCGCTACGGGGATGTTGAGACGCTTGTAGATGATGGCATGCTTGACGATTTGGCTTTATCTCTTTACGGACTTTAGCTACTCTTATTGTGAGGTTTTAAGCCTCCAGAGGCCGGTTCATCTATGCCGGTCCCCGTGCTTTTTTGTGAGTAGTTCTCCTCGTGGGGTACGTAACATTAATGCGCATAAGTGTGGCCCCTATCCCGTGTTCCCAGCGATTTTGTCACATGTTTTGCATATGAGGCTTTAGTCGATTGCATTTGATTCACCTTGTTCTTACTTTGCTTTTATCCTCCCATATATGATCCTTTACCCCTTTACCACTTGCGTTTGCTAGCTACATTGCCAAATAGCCTACCCTAGCCTAGCTAGTGACCGCATTTGCTTACTCTTGTGCTCGTTCGTTGGGTTGTGATCATTATTTTTCTTCGACTTATTGATGTCGTGCACAACACAAAAAAAAAAGAAAGAAAAATCAGAAAAAATACAAACACAGCACAAAAATACAAGAAAGAAAAATGTGTGCACAAAAGTAAAAAGTTGTTGTTGTTGTTGATGAGTGAGCACTTGTTATTGATTTCTATGTTGCGATGATGTGTAGAGGAGACCGATATGCTGCTTTCGGTCCGCTTATATTGAGAGTTGGGTTCCGTTTTGGTTGGACGAGCATTTGAGTAGTACTAGTGGTTTCTAGTGGCTTTAGCTCCACGATTCCATAATCTATTAGTCCACCTTATCACCCTTATCCTCTCTTTGGCCTTTACACCCTCATTTCCTATGTAAGCCCTCATGTTTGCTTCGTTTTTGTGACATTATTTGTGTACGGGAATACGAGATTTGGTCCACATTACATTGCGGGCGTGCTTCCACTAGTCGAGTAGGTGAGTGTCATCACATTTATCACCTTGTTCATCATTTGTGCTAGAGTGGAAACCGAGAGGTCCGTGATTTGATTGCTAGAGAGCCTATGTTTAAGCCATGCTATTCATTCTGCGCCGTCTTGTAATTCTTATCCGTTAGCTTGCTATTTCCATACGTCCCATGTTGCTTCGGGATCGATTGCCATTTGCTTGAGCTACATGCGGTTTGGTGATTGTTTGGGGAAGTCTTCTTATGCTCGCTTTGTCCTCTATTTTCTGTCACGCTTGGTTGCTTGTGGACAAGCAACGGTTCGGTTTGGGGGAGTTTGATGTGTCATATATTTACATACTTATAGCCCTTTGTTCGTAGCGTTTCTTTGCGATTCTCGTGCTTTTATATGCGTTTCAGCTCCTATTTCTCTCCGTTTTGGCTCTGCTGCGTTTTTGTGTCCATTTTGTAGGTACACGCGCTAATTTGGAGTGTAGAAGGCTGGTCGAGAAGTTTCGGAAAGTTTCGTGAAGTTTCGTGAAGTTTTGAGGTGATTCGAGTTGGTTTCGTTGCGTTTCGCTTGCGCACGAGCCTCGTTTCACTAAATGAAGGTGTCCTGGGACCTTGGGTTGGGATTTGAAGCTCTCATATTCATCCTAAGACTCGTCCCTACTCCTAGGCCTCGTCCATATGCCTTGGGACGAAAAACAATGCAAAAGAAGCTAAGTACAAGAAGGAGCAAAAACAAGAAAAAAACTGAAACCTACGGGATGATAGTGTCCCGGTCGGGGTGGACCTTGCCCCGGTCGGGGTGAGTGTCCCGGACCCCAGGGACAGCTCTGACTCTTCGCGTGCTTAAATTAGATCGTCTATTTGAAGGCCTAAAACATCATAACTTTGGACGAAATTTTTACAGCATTTTCACAACACTTTAAAGTACTTTCTCAAAAAAAATTAGTGTTTGACCTTCTTGTATTTTCAATTCCCGACTCGAGTACGTTGTTTAGATCTTCTATTTGGTTTTGTTGCTTGGATTATTCTTGTTCTCCTCTGAATTTTCTGATTGGTATTGATATTCTCTTCTCCCTTTTGATTACTATTTCATTATATATCATTGTTGATCATGTCTTTCATTATTTCCCTTGCTTTTGTATTCGTTTTCGCTATGTGTGAGTAGTTCTTCATCTAGGGAGAAGGGTGAAGCATGGGTGTTGGTTTTGGTTGTATTTGATGATCTCCTTGAGTTAGGTTTTGTGCTTGCTTTGTTTAGTCCTTGCTTGATTGTCCTCGTTGATTCCTTGATCACGTTTTAGCGAGTATCTAGCACCCTTGAACTTAAGAACGAAAGCCTAGTTCTAGGGTAGGCGCGAGACTAAACAATAGGACCCTCGATTGTAAGTTGCGAGAGCCCGCATTCGAGACCCTAGAGGAAGCTTAAGACCGAGAGGACGAGCTTAACCCTTAGCATGTGCAATTCCTTACTCATCCCGATCATCATCCTTGACCCTAACTTACCCTTGCCTAACCCAATTCCCTAAACCTTTTTCCCTAAGTTTAAACTCTTGTCTTTCTTTCGCACTAGCTTTAGTTAACAACAATCACTCGAACCGAGACTAGAATCGCTATAAATAACCAACATTACGACCATCTCCCTGTGGATTTCGACCCAACTTACCCTAGCTACCCTAGTGTTGAGTTTGGTATTATTTTTGATTAGGCGAGTGCGACTAAGCCTATCAGCAACCAACACAAGCAATACATACAACTATAACACATACAAGCGCACAAACATGACAAACATACACATATAACACGTGTACACATACACATATAACAAAGAGCATTTTTAGGCCTAATTCATAATTAAGCCGAAAACCGTTCTCTGCATTTCAAAATCCCAACTTTATGGTTTCTATACGCCATAATAGTCCCCAACAACAACCCATTAGAAGCAATTGCATTTTGGTCACCCTGATCAAAAACTCCCAATTTACGAAGAACACTCATGTTCAATCACGAAGAATCGTCGAATTGAAAGCCTTAACTCGACATTTCGCAAAATTGAAGCTATAGGCATGCTATACACATTATGGGCATCCTACACCGAAGTTTAATTGAAATTCCGGGTCGGAAAATCCGGGCTCGTTTTCGGGCCCGAACCCTAATTCACACGTTTTTGGGCTATGCACGGTCCAAATCATAATCAATTCACACTTACATGTTCATACGGCATAATGCAATACAATGACGTCAATTTCAAACATTCAAACGGCAAATTTCAAGCAAAACTCGGGTTTTCATCCAAAACCCGTCGTTTCAACATTTCTAGCTAAAACTAGCTAATTACAACGACAAATAACGAAAAAGCAAGTTAAAATGGAGCATTACCTGGTTCCATAGCAAGGCAACGCAACAAAAACAAGCAAATTTGGTTGAGAAATCGAAATTTGGTGTTTTTAGAGTTTAGAAACCGAACTATGAAGTATGAGCCTCACCCACGGTTTCTCGTGCTTTATACAGCACTCCCAGCTAGCAGGGGAAACCGCATATGCTTATGCGGTTCATCCCCCAAACCGCATAAGCCTGTGCGGTTTGCTACCCTGGCTTTTCTCCGGTTTTCTCGTTTTACACCTGCTTTTGAATTCCTAATTCATCTTGGCCCAAATGCAACTCCAAGTACGTCCCGTGCTTGGGTTAAGGCGTCACCTACAGTCCGCCATACGCGTTTATTAAGCATTTAATGTGCGGTACAGAAGCAGAAGCACGAACGCTCTTCGCGAGCATTTACATCATTCCCTCCTCAACAGAAGGCAATCACACGCAATAACGACTACATAGACACTCCTCGGCGAGATCAAGCATAGACACTCTGCAATATACCCAATTACAAGCATCTTACCCTACATAGACGCTCCTCGGCGAGTTCAAGCACAAGTGCCTTATCAAAACGCATCCAAACACAAGCTCTGCAACCCTTACACATACGCTCCTCACGAGACTCGACGTTTCCAAGTACGCATGCACTCTTACCCAATCATACCTTACACCCTTCGCACGCGCACTCTTTCACGAGACCACACGCTACATGAAGACATTACAAGCAGCAGCGCTAGGCATACGACAACGACACCAAGCAAATACAACGGCATTACACTACAAGCACAACGGAAGCACTCAGCAGGCCGGCAGGCCCTCATAATATGCACGGACCGTCATGTCCTTAAACATGTACGCCCCTCCCCGTTTAGCCCGGTACGAAGTCGTCGTCTCACCCATGGACACATGCTTCGTCCCGCTGACTATATTGAGACTGTAATGGTCCGGATATGGTCGTGGAGTTTGACTAACGCTCTAGTCCGAGCTCAATCAAACTGGGGGCTCTGTGGATACCCATATCCGTACCCTCCCAAACAAAACCCTGTGATGTACCACAGACTTTATTACGCATGCTTTAACGTTGACTTAAACGGTTCTAACTATGTCGAATTCATTTTGAGTCGTTTTGAAATGTTAAAATAATTTAGGTCGCTTCACATCGCTTTAAATAAATGTTCATTTTGTCCATTTAGAGTCTAGCTTGGTCCGCGTCCTGCTTCATTTGGCATGAGCTTCGCGTTTGCACTACAATTAGCCCCTTTACATTAACAAGGTCTAATTCAGCATTCCTAAATTCCTAAATTTAGGCCCGGTGGCTAATTTCCTCTTTTAGCCTCCTCTTACACAAAATATAGCCTCACGGGTTATCTTATTTCACAAAATGCTACAAAATACACCTCTTTCATTTTTCCGGGTCTCGGGTTCAAAACCGAGCCCAAACCCGCCTTTGGCCCGCACTCCAAAGCCGTGAACATCATAAATATCTCAGAAATATCCCAGGTGTTTTCTTGACGTGCAAGGTTAAGATTATACCGTATCTTTCCAAGATATAATCAAACCGAAACTAGGAAAGCCAGCTAAAAGCCACACCTCCAAACCGCATAGCCTTTTGCGGTTTGGGGTAGCAACCGCATAAGCCTATGCGGTGTCCTGGCTTGTTTTTATCCCCGGATTTCCTAATTTCTCCGAGGTTTTTAGTATATATACACCCCTATACCCCGACCTTATTTTCCAATGCGGATCAAAGCTTTTTCTTATTTTCTATGGACTAACAAATGGGACTACACTTTAGCTCGACTTTGGCACCGAGCGCGCTTGCCTTCCAAGTGTTCTTATTACTTCGGGTACACTCCATATCCGATGACACGCCAAAGTCGCATAAGCAACCGACCCTTATAAAATAAACCAATGGACAATTGAACTTTATTTTATTTGCATGCATCTTGCACCTTCTTATTTTGCATTAAAATCATCTTAAACAATGAATTCGACCTTTAACTGAACCGTTTTCGTTAACAAGTTAAACATGCTAAACTTAGGGTTTTAATCAATCTTTTTGCATTTGCATCTGCATTCTTTTACAAATCTTTTCGCACTTGTACGTAGCGATAACATTAGCTCAAATATCATCTTATTTGGATTGTTCTAGGTCAGTAGAGGCTATTTTTACATAAGATTTTCTTAAAAGGTTTTCATAAATCATTAATTGAACTCATCTTTTTCTTAAGTACCCTCTCCCCGAATCCATTCTGGTTTCACAAGCCTTAGATCTAGGGGTGTCGGCGTGCTCCAAAATCTAGGACATGTCTTTAGGCTTAGGACATGATAGCAGGTTCCTAATTTCCGCGATAATTAGGTGGCGACTCCAAAACAGTTTTAAAGGTTTCTTTTAAATTAGTCTTTTTAACTTAAAGCGCCCTTACGCAAGACGCCGAGTTGGGTCCCTCTCGATCCCGGGTTCCACTTTTAAGCCCAACTTATTAGAGAAAGTCATTGAGTCCTGAATCCGCTTTGAGATTTTAACACATAAATTTGAGATTTTAACACAAAAATTTGAAACAGCAAAATTCCAGAATATTTGATATTTTAACATTGTTAAAATCTCAAATATTTTGAAATTTTACAGTTCTAAATTTTTGTGTTAAAATCTCAAAATTTTGTGTTAAAATCTCAAAGCGGATGTCTGGACTCAATGACTTTCCCAAAACTTAGGGCTTGAAAGATCTTACTAATATATGAGGAGGGATCCGGTGAGTCCTCCTAAATATTTGAGTCCGTAAGTCCATATATCATCCGTAGGATCAAGAGAAAATAAAAAGTCCAGATTGAGCCACGTAGCACCAACAAAACCCAACATTATTTCCAGAATAACTATGTCACGCACATGCTCTTTCTCTCTCTTAAATAAAATTAAAAATTCTCCCTAAAATCTTGCTACAAGTTGTCAGATTCATCCAAATTTAATTCAATTTCAAGTTAATTGTTGAATTCCTTCACTACAATCAAACTTTCTCATTGAATTTGTCTCCAAAATTAAAAAGGTAAAGTCGTTCTTCAATTTTATTTAATTTTCAGCGATTTTTCTCTAATTTCACAATCTTAAATTGATAATCCGTGTTAATTTTGTTCGAAATTATTGTAAGTGTGTTGAAATAGAAGAATATGATGCGATTATATTAAAAATTCGAAAAAATTGTTGATTAGTAGGTGGTTTCTTGATACTCTTGTTTTAATGTTGTAAATATGTTAAATATAGATGATTCAAACGATTTTTGAGATTAAACCAGCAAAATCAAAGTTATTATGACTGATTAATTAGTGTATTATATGTATTCATCAGATGTTTATGTTTAATCAAGGGTTTCATATCTTATTCATTGCGAAAATTAGGTTTAACATTCTTAATTATTTATATTATGAAATTATACATATATACTTTTTTAGCCGTCAATATATACCCAACTTTAGCATTGTTTGTGGAATTTTCAAGTAAATTTGTTTAATGTTACAGGCATGTCGCATGAATGGTTACCAAGAAGATAATCTTAACCAGGAGCGGAAGACTAGATGATGATGACGATGATGGTGGTGGTGGTGGTGGTGGAGGACAATAGCTCAAGTCACAAAAAAGACAATACAAGAGCGTTGCAAGTATTACTGGTAGAGCCATAAAGGTAGAGACAGAGAAAGGAACTCAAAAAACAACCAAGAGTATAATGACATAATACTTTAATTGAAAAACATATGTAAGGTTAGTAGGATAAGTAGTCTATTATAAATGACGTAAACTAGTATGGCTACCGATATTTTATGATATTGTTTAAGGTCAATAATGATATTGTTTTTTGTTTTTTGTGATATTATTTAACTGTGATATTATTGTTAATGATATGGCACAATGTGACATTGTTAATTCAATTGTTTGATATTAATAATGGGTGTGATATTGTTTCTTAATATCACAAAAGTGGATGAGTGAAAACAATTTTTATTATTGTGATATTATATATATATATATATATATAGTGGTAGGTTATATAGAGTCCACAAATAGAATAGAGTCCTAGAGTCCTAATCTAAACCATTAGATTGTGAAGATCAACGGCTGAGATTAAATCTCAAAAAAGGTGTGGGACGGCCGGTAAAATCAACAATTTCATTTTTTTCGTTGGAATTTCATTTTTTGTGGTTGGAATTTCATTTTTTTCGATTGCCGAAATTTGGACTCTAGGACTCTAATTTTTTTGTGGACTCTAATGATCCTATTTCTATATATATATATATATATATGGTGAAGTGTGATATTCTTTGGTAATGATTGCGATTCTTCATTATCAAAAGGTGATATTGTTAATTGTAGTAGATGATATTGTTAAGCAAGTCATGTGATATTATTTCTCATAATTATAACCATTGGGGGCATTGTTATTATTAAACTGTGAAGATATTTTTTTTTTTTTTTTTTTTTTTTTTTTTTTTTTTAATCCAAACGTCTGAAACATAATACAAATTACAAGTATTGATTAAACTATTATATTGTAACTGAGGCAAATAATCATTGTTATAAGTCTTAACTGAAACAAAAGTTTATTAATACAACGACGTAAGACTAACTAAACTGATCAATTAAATAACTAATGCAAGTCTTCTTCGACAGTTCTCATCGCGGGCCCAATCCCATTATCCAAGCAAATATCACAAACAATGTCGGCTTACCTTGCTGCTCTGTAACTGCCAGAAATATCAATTAGATCATCATAAAGTTGAAAATAGAACTTTTACCTCAAGGGAATCACACAAGTCTACCAAAAATTGAGTTGGAATAACCACTCAATAAACCTTGCACAATTATCGAGAAGACTAATATTCATTCAACGCATATAAAGCTCGTCGCTACATGAATATTGTCCATCAAGTGCGATGATATTGTTTTAGAAGGATGGTGATATTGTTTCACATGAAATATGATATTGTTCATAATAACTTGAGATATTATAAACAAATCAATTGAAATGACAAAAAACAATGATAATAAAAAAAACACTAATTAAAAGTGAATATCACGCAAGAAAAATGACAGACATAAATTAAAAGCGGAAAGATGATAAAAAATAGAACGGAAAATCGAAAAAAAAAATGATGAAAATCATGAATTATGAAAAAAATCCATGAAATAAAACAAAAATCAACATGATGAAAATATCAATTAAATTGAATTAACAAAGAAAATATGGTGAAGAAAATCAGTTCAAACTGGTCATGACCAGATTATTACTTGTAAAAGGAAAACCAAAAAAGAATGATGAAAATCATCAATTAAAAAAGGAATATATTAATTATTACGAAAAAATATGACGAAATACGAATTAAATCAAAATTAAACATCAAGACACATACATTAATTTAAACCTGATTTCAATGATAATGAAAAAATCAACTAAAATGAAAAACGATGATGAAAAACATCAATTAAAAGAAAATTCGTGAATTAATGGAGAATCGATGACGAAAAGCATGAATTTAAACAAAAAAATATCAAACACATGAATTAAATTAGTTTCCAATGACAAAATAATGAATCACAATAAAATTAAAGGTAGACATAATATATACCTGACACTCAGTGTGATAGAATTGATTAATAAACAAAATTACATGTATAATTGAGATGAAAACAAAGGATGAATGTGATGCGATGGTCCGCAAAGAACAAAATCAATTAACGAAAAAAACATAGAGTAGAGAGGGAAAGAGGGTGTAGAGAGAGAAAGATAATGAATCAAATGGACGTGTGACTAAAATTTAGAGTACATATACTACGTTATTAAATAACTAATATACCCTTACTTAATCTCTTCGATCTCAACTGTTAAATTTTCTTGATCTAATAGTTTATATTAGGACCCATGGACTCAAATAATAAAGGTGGACTCATGTGATCCTAATTCTATATATATATATATATATATATATATATATATATATATATATATATATATATATATATATATATATATATATATATATATAGAGAGAGAGAGAGAGAGAGAGAGAGAGACAGAGAGAGAGATAGAGAGAGAGATAAGTTATATCAAGTCAGTGGCCAAGGGAAAGTTGTAACACCCCGTGTTATTTTAACACGAATTGATAAAAGAATTTAATTCCTTAAATTAAATTCATCCTTTTTCCATATAATAAAAATGCGACTGAATTTTTTTCGCTAAATAATACTAAATTTCTTAAGTCCAAATTTAAAAATTTTGAAAATAAAATTTGTTTTATTATCTTTAGAATTGAAAAAGAAACACATTTCAAAATCTTATAAAAATCAACACAAAATTTATATCGCCTTTCAAATTTCAAAAATGTTAAGTTATGTTTACTATTCATAAAAATATATGTAAAACCTTTTATTTATAAAATTCAATTTCGAATATTTTTCATTTTCAAATAAAAATGAACCCTTATACTTTTCCCGGCTCTGAAATTCGGGTCAACAATTTCAAACACGCAAATCAAAAATCAAACCATCTTATCCTCTTCCACTTTCTTTTTATTTTCAAAAGTAAACTTAACATCAAGTTTATTAATCATTTTGACTGTTTTTAATAAATAATTATATATTAAAATCAAATTACTATTTCATTTCTATTAAACTAACTTTTTTCTAAATTGTCGAAATTTGAAGTCACACCTAATTTAAATCAATTAACTTTTTGACGTTTGAATATAAATCTTTAAATCTATAACATTCAACGAAAAAAATAAGTATTTCGACCTAGGAAATTTTTATTCAAAATTTCGAGGATTAAAACTCAATTTTTGTTTTTAGTACCTTTCGAAAATTATTTTTATTTTTAATTCTGATTTTATTCTAAAACACTATTTTAGGATCGTATCTTTTATTTTGAAGCCTTTCGCGATCGCGCAAATCGAAAATTTCGAGAAATGAAAATCGAGCCCGAAAATTTGACTTTTGACTTTTGGTCACCAAAGTCAAATTCTATCCTCTTCCATTTTTTCTTACACAAATCTTTACTTTACTTACACATCAAATTTTATCATCATTATTTTTATTTTGTTTTAAAAATTTAAAGTTTATACTTAATAATAATACATAAATACAAATTCAATACTACTACTTTAATACTACCATTTTCGTTTCCATCACTTTTAAATATTTTCTTAAATAGTAAATAAAATATTTTAGTCTTAGGATTTAAAAGTAGAAATATTTCGAAAAATCGTCAAACGCGCACACTTTAACTTTATCGCTTTTGACGCCCGACTTTTTAAAACTGACTAATTTCGTGAAAAACATTTTAAAACACAAAATAAACATTCTCTACACTAAATAGTAATGTTGACATTAGTAAGCTAGTATGATAATTTTGTTCCCTAATTTCTTTAATTAAAACATTATATTTCATAAAGATAAAACCTTATCTATTATCTACTTGACCTAATTAATTACTAACACTTCCTCATTAAATCACAAGAGCAAAAATCACACCTTATTTCCTCATGAATTTCGTGTACTTCACTACTCTTTTCTCTCTTTTATTATTTTTTTTTTTTCCAAAACCACTTAAATAAAACCTATAATATTATCTTAATAATTCCTAAGTGTTCTAGTTTAATTAGTGGGTTTTTTAGAAGCTAACTTGCAAGGATTTTTGGGTGAAGAACTTGGGTATTTTGGGTTAAGAAACTTCCGATCTAAAATTTATTTTAGATCCCCGACGATTAACATCCAATTTAAGGTGACTAGCTTTGTCTTATTTTGGCCTCTTAGTAAATTAATTTGTGTGGTTATTATAATTTTATAAATATAATTCTTATGTTAAAATTATGTTTAACATCAACTTTGATTCTATTTATGTTATGTGATGTTAATAAATGATAATAACTAAGTGATTATTTTACTAGTAATGTTTTTAGTAATATGAATATATATTTAGTTTAATTTATTTTGAGCATTTTAATTATTGTTCATATGATTTTTGTGTTAGTTTATGTTTTATTTAAGTAGTAAACTTATATAAAAATTATGTGAAATATTAACAATGAGTTTAAAGTGATTAAAATCGAAAATGAAAATTTTGTACATATGTTCATTATACTCGGCATTTCCCCCTTTTTTTTTAATATATTTTCACTTTTAATTTTTTGTAAATTATATGTTGTGTTAAGTTAGTTAGAAATGGATATATTCATGTGAAAAAAATTAAATTAGAAAAATAAATTATAAGTTGTTAAATATGCTATATGTGTTCTTGAGTTGTTTTTGGTGTTCTTGAAAGTTCATGTGATGTTCATGTGTGTTCTTCATTTTTACTCACTTTGATTTTTTTTTTTTTTTTTTTATGTTTGTAAATAATTTGTGTTTATGTTTAGTTATTGTTTTAATATATTGTTATTATTATGTTATAAATCAACTTAAACATTATAAATCATTAAGATTAAAAAGTTAGAAATTTAAAGTGTTGAAAAACACTATTCATAAACATAAATGAAATTTTTAGTAAAATTTCATTTTAGTTAAAATCGTTTTAGTATAATTAGAATAATTAAAATATAAAGACTTTAAGCTAAAAACCGATAAAATCGAAAAATGAAAATTTAGAACATCACCATGCTAGCTCACGGCATTTTTGCCCATTTTTAGGGTTAAATTTGTTTTTATCACTTTTTAGTTTGATTGTTAAAATAATTTAATTAGTAGTTAATAAATTGAATTAATAAATTAAAAGAAATAAATCAATTTTGACATATATATTAAACCACACGACATACCCACTTTAAATTGACTAAATTTGATCAAAATGAAATTATCACTAAGTCACTAAAGTTAAATAGTAATTAGAATTGAATTTTTGTATAAATCGATTGAGTTATAAATGAAATATAATAAACCGATAAAAATGAGTAACCGTTATAAAAATGAATTAAATCGTGTGTTACTACTACCTTTGCTATATTGGACTGTTGAACTTGGACATACGGACTAAAATGAACCATCCACGATACTACTATTTTAAAATGAAAATCGCTAAATTTAAGTAAGTAAATGACTAAACTTAACCGAGTTTTACTTTTGAAATATTTTTACAAATCACTAAATACAAACCGAACCTAACGTTTTTAGAACTAGACTTTTAAAATATTTTCATAAATCACTAAGTACAAAACGAACCTAACGACTTTGAAACTAGAAAACTATACTTAGTAAATAAAAATGGTTTAGTTTTATACCAAAAATATCTTAAAGTATAGAAATATGTATAAATATAAAAATACGTACAAGTATAAGAATACGTATAAGTATAAAAATACATTTAGAATACGAAGTATAAAAATACGAATACGTATAAAAATACGTATAAAATACGAAGTATAAAAATACGAATACGTATAAAAATACGTATAAAATACGGTGAATAGTGAATAGTGAATAGTGAAAAGTGAATAGTGAAAAATTTATGAAACTTGTAAAACAAGTTACGTCTCAAATTTAAAGATACTTCAAATTCTAAAATTTGAAATATTGAAAATAATTGAAAATTTTACTAAGTATAGAAAATTGAAAAGGAATAAGTAAATGACTTAAAGTGTTTGGAAAACACTTAAATAAAATTGGACATACTAATAAACGTATTAATATAGAAACCTAAAAACGTTAATAATTAACAACACTTCAAATAATAAACGAACGTGTTATGTGATCATATGAAACCTACAATTCAAATAAAACGTTTGACGCTGAGACTAGGAGAGTCTAGTAACATGTAATATGTAAATATCAAATAAATAATGAATACTGAGTAAGTTAAATAAAAGGTCAAGCTTGAGCCTCAGATAAGGGAACGTCAATCGTGAGTGAAGTAGGGTTAAGATAGTCTTGTAACGGACGCCACTATCTCGGTCTCTGACGTTGGTCATCCCGGTTAGTGTGGTTCAGCCGGTAGCATTATATGCTTATGCGTTCTACCCATGCCGTTACGCCTTAAGTCGTATAGCCTGTTCCGTACAAGATAAAGAATATGCCAATCCTTTTGGATCAGGCTTTAGGAAATAGTCGTTTTATCCAGAGTTAAGGTGCTCTATGAATAGCATAGCCTACTCTTAACGTGGATATTAGTGTATATATACTAGACTAGGGCTTTATTACCCTATTTCGTTAAAGTTACCAGGGTCACCGTGACATTATATGCTTAGCGCATCTTGCGGTTCTGTCTCCTTGCCGTGTTTCGTCTTTATTGGACGCGACACTTGCATTCGCTCTTACCACATGTACAGATCACTTGACGAGATTGTATCTGAAGTTCGAATCATTTCGAACACTAGAAGATGAGATGCAAGTACAAACGAGACACCTAAATATATATAGTTCAAACTAGTTCAAATTTCAAATTTCAAACGAGACACCTAAATATATAGTTCAAACGAGACACCTAAATATATATAGTTCAAACGAGACACCTAAATATATATAGAAGATGAGATGCAAGTTCAAATTTCTATATATATATATAGAAACAAGTTCAAACGAGGCACCTAAATATTGCGAGACACAAACGAGACACAGCATTTTAGCCTTTTTTGTGAAACTTTTACATAGTTTCATGAAACTTCAAAAATTGTGAAATTTTAATGTCTTAAAGTTTCACAATTTTGTTAAAGTTTCACAATTTTTGAAGTTTCATAAAACTATGTTAAAGTTTCACAAAAAAGGCTAAAATGCTGTGTCTCGTTTGTGTCTCGCAATATTTTCTGTCTTGATATATATATATATATATATATATATATATATATATCTATATATATATATATATCTATATATATATATATAAATTTATATATATATATGTCTACATGTGGAGAATGTTACTATAATGTATAGTTCTATAATTAAATATATATTTCTAGAAATATATTTTTGAATATAGAAAGTGAGAAAAAAGAAAAGAATTGTATCCTTATAGAAATTGTTGGAGAAAAATTTCCTTAAATATAATAAGAAAATACATTAATTATTATAAAATGATAATACAAAATAGAATCGTCATAAAAAAATATATTCCCAAAATTTCTATTACTTTACTATATAACAAATTTATACAAACAAAGTAAACTAATTGTTGATAAACATTTATCAAAACTATAAATTATTAAGTAAAACACAAAAATTAAAATTTTATTAATCCACTCAGATTAAAAATGAGTTTTTTTTTATGTCAATCTTGATTATATAAAAACTCGTAGTTAGTTTAATAAGAAAACATAAATTCTTGAGTGAGACGGTTTTACAATAAACTATAGTAAGACCACCTTATTTGTACTCGATTACGTAGGACTTGTAAAATTTTTTTTGATAGTTATGCTACTATAATGTCGTAACCTATTTTATTAGTGTTTGTATCTCTTTTTTGGTTGATTGTGACTAGATTTTTTTAGTAACCTTGTTGGTAACTTTATTAGATATATACTTTATTAGATATATTTCATGACTCTTTCAATTGTAACTTCTACTTTAGTAATTAGGGTAAATTGTAAATACCTACCTAATAAATTAAATTTTTCTTTAAAAATAACTACCTTATAAAAAAAAATTAAAATTACTACCTTCTAAAGGCAATTTGTTTAAAATTTTCTACCAAAATTCATTTTTCTTGATAATAAAACTAATTTTTCAGACGCTTGGTGACCAAATTATTTTTGGGTAATAAAGATGTTTTCCACAAGTGTCTTACATCAAAAGTAACGAAAAAAATTAAGTTTTAAATCACAAAAAATGTATTTTCGCAGCAAAAATTAAATAAAAATGCTTTTAAAAGGTAGTAATTTTAGAAATTCTATTTTATTTATCCTAAAAGATAGTAATTTTTTTATAAACAAAAAGGTATTTTATAAGGTAGTTTTTTACAATTTTCCCATAAAATTATGTAAATTGCGATGAAAATATATCAAAAAAAAACTTCTTATGTGAAACTCAACTTTAATTAAATGTATAATTTATCTCAACAAAAATGGACTAATATAATTTTCATTTAGAATGCGATCAAGTGAATCAATTTATACTGTACTATATAAAGAGAGGAAAATGGTGCCTCCATAATACCTCATAGAAAGCATCCATAATAATCATTCTGTTATCAACTACAGTTTCAAATCCTTTGTCTTTCAAAATGGCTTCTATTTCAAACAATGATATTTTGAAACCCAGCGGCTTCTACAAATTTGGCTTCCAGGTATACTCTCATATAAAAGTATAACTAGTTCATTGTATCACTCATGCATTTTTCTTAAAAAAAAAAAATTCACATGAATTTTTTTAACATTTTATTAAATTAGTTTCCACATAATTATTGTACATTAAATTCCTCTTTATATTTTTATTTTTTATTTGACTGAGGTCATCAATCTTTGTCACTTTACTATCATTATTTGCTTATAAAAGAAATAAGCATCTGTAAAGAATAAATATAACACTATATTAAAGGTTAATGTACAGTACAATTTCAATGAATAAAAATTTCTTTTTTCACAAATTCTTCACGTATAACATATCTAACTTATGTTATAAAACTAATTATGAACATCTAA
This sequence comes from Dianthus caryophyllus, assembly GCA_023091065.1. Taxonomy (NCBI): domain Eukaryota; kingdom Viridiplantae; phylum Streptophyta; class Magnoliopsida; order Caryophyllales; family Caryophyllaceae; genus Dianthus; species Dianthus caryophyllus. The sequence goes on along the minus strand of CM041520.1, from coordinate 25,358,705 downwards.
ATATCATAAGCTTATTTATATGTTCTGTTGTTATTTTTTTTCCAGTCAATTGCTGGTATTTACGTAGTTGAACTAATAATTAGATCATGTACATTTTAAAATTTTGCAGGCCAAAGATGCAGAAAATGCTTCAGCTCCAGTGTAACATGAATAATATCGTTATGTTTCTTTTTCTTGTACGATTTTAATATAGTTTCATAATTGTTGCGACTTTTAAGTGGAACAATACACATTCTTTATGGTTAATAATAAATTTTAATTAATGGAACTTTGGTTGTGTACCTATGTATTTCTCTTTTATTTATGTCTTCTTTGATCTTCATTACTGCACATACAATCTTTTCAAATAGAATCTATTTTACATATTTGATGTTGAAATATTACGTCCTCCATTGTTTCCATTTAGCCTCATTTTTTGAATTTCTCATCATAAATGTAACAACCTGACTTTTTAATAACTTAATTAAACTAGGCGGAAATATTAATTAAGTCAAAAACGTACTACAAGCCGAATATTTAAAGTCATACATCTCTAAGTTTAAAACTATAGTGCTGTGGATACCCATATCCGTACCCTCCCACACAAAACCCTGTGATGTATCACGGACTTTTATTACGCATGCTTTAACGTTGACTTAAACGGTTCTAACTATGTCGAATTCATTTTGAGTCGTTTTGAAATATTAAAATGATTTAGGTCGCTTCACATCGCTTTAAATAAACGTTCATTTTGTCCATTTGGAGTCTAGCTAGGTCCTCGTCCTGCTTCATTTGGCATGAGCTTCGCATTTGCACTACAATCAGCCCTTTTACGTTAACAAGGTCTAATTCAGCATTCCTAAATTCCTAAATTTAGGCCCGGTGGCTAGATCTTCCATTTAGCCTCCTCTTACACAAAATACAACCTCACGTCTTACCTTATTTCACAAAATCTATGCAAATACACCTTTTTCATTTTTCCGGGTCTCGGGCCCAAAACCGAGCCCAAGCCCAGCCTTTGGCCCGCACTCCAAAGCCCTGAACATCACAAATATCTCTGAAATATCCCAGGTGCTTTCTTGACACGCAAGGTTAAGATTATACCGTATCTTTTAGAGATATAATCAAACCGAAACTAGGAAACTAGAGAAAAAGCCACACCCACAAACCGCATAGCCTTATGCGGTTTGGGGTGGCAACCGCATAAGTCTATGCGGTTTGCCTAGGCAACCGCATAAGGCTATGCGGTTTCCTGGCTTGTTTTTATCCCCGGATTTCCTAATTTCTCCGAGGTTTTTAGTATATATACACCCCTATACTTGACCTCGAAAAAGACAATTGACACCCAGCTTTCACAGCAAACACACTCCTAAACTCTCTCAAAGCCTCACGCACTCAAATCCTTGAGTTCAACACATCATCCCGTGTTGAATTCATCCTCCTTTTAAGTTCAAGAAGCGAAGCTCTGCCCAGATCTGAAGCGTCAGGACAAGGTAGGTACCGATCCACTTGGATCAAAGCTTTTTCTTATTTTCTATGGACTAACAAAGGGGACTACACTTAAGCGCCCCCTCCGGCTTTGGCACCCAGTAACTTGCACTCCAAGTGTTCTATTTACTTCGGGTACACTCCATATCCGATGACACGCCAAAGTCGCATAAGCAACCGACCCTTATAAAATAAACCAAAGGACAATTGAACTTTATTTTATTTGCATGCATCTTGCACCTTCTTACTTTGCATTAAAATCAACTTAAACAATGAATTCGACCTTTAACTGAACCGTTTTCGTTAACAAGTTAAACATGCTAAACTGAGGGTTTTAATCAATCTTTTTGCATTTGCATCTGCATTCTTTGACAAACCTTATCGCACTTGTACGTAGCGATAACATTAGCTCAATTATCATCTTATTTGGATTGTTCTAGGTCAGTAGAGGCTATTTTTACATAGGCTTTTCTAAAAAGTTTTCATAAATCATTAATTGAACTCTTTTTCTAAAGTACCCTCACCCCGAATCCATTCTGGTTTCACAAGCCTTAGATCTAGGGGTGTCGGCGTGCTCCAAAATCTAGGACATGTCTTTAGGCTTAGGACATGATAGCAGGTTCCTAATTTCCGCGATAATTAGGTGGCGACTCCAAAACAGTTTTAAAGGTTTTTGTAAATTAGTCTTTTTAACTTAAATGCGCCCTTACGCAACACGCCGAGTTGGGTCCCACTCGATCCCGGGTTCCACAGTTTGGCGGCTCCGCTGGGGAGATTTTATTTTTAAAACTTAAAACTAGCTTTTTCTTTTTTAAAAATAAAGAGGTGAAACTTGAAAGCCTTGAACAATCCATGTATACATATTTGAGCTATGCACATTTGTTTAGAATCCATTCCTTTTGGAATCTAGGCACCCTTTGCACCTTCGAGAGGTGGTTCCAACACGCAGGCTTGTCCACTCGATAAAGCACGTGCAGGACTAACTTTCCTCTCGCCCCTCCACGGCTTGCCGTAAACGACTATCTTGACCGCCCCAGTGCTCCCTTTAGAAAACCTATCGCTCCGGCGTAAGGAAATAAAGGGGTTAAGTATCTGCCAAAGCGTACTCAAGATAGTTGGAGGTGTACCCGACTTGACCCTACCCTTTGAGTCGAGTCATACATACAAGTTCGAGGCTATGCACTCCATGGTCTTTTTCAAAATGAGCATATGCATCCATATCTTCGAAAACTCGCATAAACTTTTCAAAGATAAACGAACCTAACATCTAACAAAACTAACACTTTTCAAACTAAACTATCGCGAATTTTTGAAACAAGCTTTCTTAAAATTCTCCCTTTTCACTAACAAGCAAAAACCCGAGCAAGGATTAAAACCCGAGCTCGTGGATTTCATTCCTCTAGGTCACACGGCCTAGACTCCTCTTTTAACGTCCTCGACTCGACTTGTTAACCACTCTCGAGTCGAATCCCTTCTCTTTTACACATCCGAACTCGAGCTCACCTCCGCAAATCACCGATATCAGTTCGACGGGTGCAAAGCAAAACGTTTTAACATCGGGACGAGATGCTGTGGATACCCATATCCGTACCCTCCCAAACAAAACCCTGTGATGTAACACGGACTTTATTACGCATGCTTTAACGTTGACTTAAACGGTTCTAACTAATGTCGAATTCATTTTGAGTCGTTTTAAATGTTTAAATGATTTAGGTCGCTTCACATCACATTTAAATAAACGTTCATTTTGTCCATTTGGAGTCTAGCTAGGTCCTTGTCCTGCTTCATTTGGCATGAGCTTCGCATTTGCACTACAATTAGCTCTTTTACATTAACAAGGTCTAATTCAGCATTCCTAAATCCCTAAATTTAGGTCCGGCGGCTAGATCTTCCCTTTAGCCTCCTCTTACACAAAATACAACCTCACGTCTTACCTTATTTCACAAAATCTATGCAAATACACCTTTTTCATTTTTCCGGGTCTCGGGCCCGAAACCGAGCCCAAACCCAGCCTTTGGCCCGCACTCCAAAGCCCTAAACATCAAAATATCTCAGAAATATCCTAGCCTTTTCCTTGACGTGCAAGTAAGGATTATACTAAATCTTTTCGAGATATAATCAAACCGGAACTAGGAAACTACCCAAAAAAACACACCTTCAAACCGCATAGTCTTATGCGGTTTGGGGTGGCAACCGCATTAGGCTATGCGGTTTCTTGGCTTGTTTTTATCCCCGGATTTCCTAATTTCTCCGAGGTTTTTAGTATATATACACCCCTATACCTGACCTCGAAAAAGACAATTGACAACCAGCTTTCACAGCAAACACACTACAAAACTCTCTCAAAGCCTCACGCACTCAAATCCTTGAGTTCAACACACCATCCCGTGTTGAATTCATCCTCCTTTCAAGTTCAAGAAGCGAAGCTCTGCCCAGATCTGAAGCGTCAGGACAAGGTAGGTACCGATCCACTTGGATCAAAGCTTTTTCTTATTTTCTATGGACTAACAAAGGGGTCTACACTTTAGCGCCCCCCCCCTCCCCCCCGGCTTTGGTACCCAGCGCGCTTGCACTCCAAGTGTTCTATTTACTTCGGGTACACTCCATATCCGATGACACGCCAAAGTCGCATAAGCAACCGACCTTATAAAATAAACCAATGGACAATTGAACTTTATTTTATTTGCATGCATCTTGCACCTTCTTATTTTGCATTGAAATCAACTTAAACAATGAATTCGACCTTTAACTGAACCGTTTTCGTTAACAAGTTAAACATGCTAAACTGAGGGTTTTAATCAATCTTTTTGCATCTACATCTACATTCTTTTACAAACCTTTTCGCACTTGTACGTAGCGATAACATAAGCTCAAATATCATTTTACATGAATTGTTCTAGGTCAGTAGAGGCTATTTTTACATAGGCTTTTCTAGAAGGTTTTCATAAATCATTAATTGAACTACTCTTTTTCTAAAGTACCCTCACCCCGAATCCATTCTGGTTTCACAAGCCTTAGATCTAGGGGTGTCGGCGTGCTCCAAAATCTAGGACATGTCTTTAGCTTAGGACATGATAGCAGGTTCCTAATTTCCGCGATAATTAGGTGGCGACTCCAAAACAGTTTTAAAGTTTTTTGTAAATTAGTCTTTTTAACTTAAATCCGCCCTTAAGTAAGACGCCGAGTTGGGTCCCGTCCGATCCCGGGTTCCACAGTTTGGCGACTCCGCTGGGGATATTTTATTTTTAAAAAAAAAACTTAAAACTAGCTTTTTCTTTTTAAAAATAAAGAGGTGAAACTTGAAAGCCTTGAACAATCCAAGTATACATATTTGAGCTATGCACATTCGTTTAGAGTCCATTCCTTTTGGAATCTAGGCACCCTTTTGCACCCTCGAGAGGTGGTTCCCACATGCAGGCTTGTCCACTCGATAAAGCACATGCCGGACTAGCTTTCCTCTCGCCCCTCCACGGCTTGCCGTAAACGGCTATCTTGACCGCCCCAGTGCTCCCTTTAGAAAACCTATCGCTCCGGCGTAAGGAAATGAAGGGGTTAAGTATCTGCCAAAGCGTACTTGAGGTAGTTGGAGGTGTACCCGACTGACTCATTTTTCACCCTTTTTGAGTCATACGTACAAGTTCGAGGCTATGCACTCCATAGTCTTTTTCAAATGCATTCATATCTTCGAAAACTCGCTTAAACGTTTCAAAGATAAATGAACCTAACATCTAACATCTAACACCTTTTCAAACAAAACTATCGCGAATTTTCGAAACAAGCTTTCTCAAAATTCTCCTTTTTCACTAACAAGCAAAAACCCGAGCAAGGATTAGAACCCGAGCTCGTGGATTTCAATCCTCTAGGTCACACGACCTAGACTCCGTTTTTAACATCCTCGACTCGATTTGCTAACCACTCTCGAGTCGAATCCTCCCTCTTTTACACATCCGAACTCGAGCTCACCTCAGCAAATTACCGATACTAGTTCGACGGATGCAAAGCAAAACGTTTTAACATCGACGCGAGATGTGTGCACACATCCTCGTCTCAAAAGCTTCCTTTAGCTAAAACGTTTTCGAAAATCTCCTCTTTTCAAAGCGTAAAAGGTCTTTCTAAACAAAGAAATGAGCTGAAATGAATGCTTAAAAATGAATGTGAGTCTAGTGGGTCGAGTCGTGTCCCTAATATACGAAGTGAAATGCAGGCCTCAGCTGAATACTCACCATGAATCGCATCATCACTCCTCGCTTCAAACACACCTCAAAGGTGGCTAACCTCAATAGATTGAGAACTCTCCGTGACCGTGTTAATCAACTCACCAAGGACATTGACAACTTGAAGGCCTTGCATCAACTTGAAGCTGCACGCTTAGAACAACGCTCCAAGAACAAGGCCGACAAGCATGTCTCCCTCTATACTCTCGTCACCCAACACCAAGGAGACGGAGAAGACTTTACCCAATACTTCGCTCGATGGAGAAAACTACTGCTATGATATTATCTGTTATTACTTTCATAACTGAATATCATGATTATATGATTTATCGTTTAAAACCGCATGCTTATTATGACTTATATGTCTTTATATGCTATTTGTAATAAGCAGGTTTACGTTTTTATCATAATGTTATAATTATAAAGCGATAGTAATAAACTAAAGTAATTGAAATCGAGGGTAAGTATGAGCATAGCTAGTCCTTTGTCATTTCGTGAGCATCCCCCCATCAGTTTATTGTGCAGGACGTTCGTGGACCGGGATCTGGATTTTGGACGGGGCCACGTGACGATTTAATGTTTTACCTTTAGATGTATTTTGAGAGACTTGTAATATATAACACCGTACTCCTTTTAAATTCCGTATTTAGAGTCGTTTTATTCGACTCTTAAACGATGATGTAATATTTTGGGTTATTTGTATAATTAATAACGCTGGTTTATGACTTAATTAATTTCCGCCTTAGTAATTAAAGTCGACTAAAAACCAGGTTGTTACAGTTGATATCAAAGCTGACTCGTGACCGTAACATGAATTGCCTAATGCGATTTATGCTTACCTAACGAGAGACACCTGGGTGGTACAAACATATTAATATGTTAACCCGCAAGACTACTAGGATCAAATAATGAATTAGATTTTTCTTTTATTAGATCACTTAAATAATAACTTGAATTCGCTTTACAGTGTAAGAATGGGTAGAAACCTTAAGGACCGACCATAGGCTAAGGACTTTTAAATAACAAACTACTGCCCTCAAAATAAAATACACTAACTATCGTATGCTTGCTACTTGCTTATGTGACTAATCAAAACTAACAACTATCCTCGGATATAAAATCTAAGTAATAAATTTAATTCTCGAAGAACGAAGCCATTAATCTAATACATGACGACAAGACCTCAAACGCAACAAATGGACGCATCAAGTACCTTACAACTGATAAGACGTTCAAGATCTCGAAGATTTCTGTCGCGGAGAAGATTTCTACAACTCCATCTAATTATCCTCTTTAACACAAATTTTTATTTCGTTCTCCTTTAAAATTTTTAACCTCTTTAACCTCTTCCTTCTAACTCTCTAATTTCCTAAATCTAACATTCCTAATAACTACTTTTCAAATGAACTTTCATTCCTCTTCCTTAATTTCGCAAAATGATTTCATTTTTGCTTTTCAATTTCATAAACTCCTTATAATTTATTCTCAAAAACATAGAACTTTATTTCCTTCCTATCTATTAAACTTACTATGTTTCCCAAAATTTATTAATCTCGTAAATTTATAACTCCTGATTACCTTCTATAAATGACAATCATGTTTTCCCTTTATAATATCTTTTTAAACTTATTCATATAATTCTAAAGTTTTATTTCGTAATTTTAGATATCTTTGAAAATATTTTGTTTTAAATTGTATATCCTTTATCATATACTATCAAATTTGATTGTCTTCAAATTTTTAAACTTACCAATACCTCTTCCAAATCTTAAACCTTTAAAATGAATTTTTAGCTTTTCTCTTGAATTTGATAAATATGTCTAAAATTTTCTTAAGGGGGTAGGACAAAACTACAAATGTTTTAAAATCTTTGATTAAAGTTAAGATTTAAAATCTTTATTTCAACCTACTTTAAACTTTATACCTATTTCTAAATTTAAATGAATTTGCTTTTACTTTTAAAAATACTTATAGTTCTAATTCAATTTAATTCCGTACAAAATTTCTAGGCCCCACCTTTTTGAAAATTCCGTTGAATTCGATTTCAGAAATGACAATCTAGCAATATTTCTATAATATTTCTATAATACTTCAAAACATCCCATTTATAAAAATAAAATGTTTATATCCTTCAATTTTTCCACTCTATCTAAAATCTTTATAATAATTCAAAAATTCAAACATTTTGAAAAGTCTTACTCTATCAAAATAAATTATCATTATCGAAACTCGTAAAATCTTGATATTCTCTCTAACTGCATTGCCCAACTGCAAGTAGTTATCCACTCTATTCAAGTTTCAGGACGAAACTTTTCTTAAGGGGGTAGGTTTGTAACACCCCGTGTTATTTTAACACGAATTGATAAAAGAATTTAATTCCTTAAATTAAATTCATCCTTTTTCCATATAATAAAAATGCGACTGAATTTTTTTAGCCAAATAATACTAAATTTCTTAAGTCCAAATTTAAAAATTTTGAAAAATAAAATTTGTTTTATTATCTTTAGAATTGAAAAAGAAACACATTTCAAAATCTTATAAAAATCAACACAAAATTTATATCGCCTTTCAAATTTCAAAAATGTTAAGTTATGTTTACTATTCATAAAAATATATGTAAAACCTTTTATTTATAAAATTCAGTTTCGAACATTTTTCATTTTCAAATAAAAATGAACCCTTATACTTTTCCCGGCTCTGAAATTCGGGTCAACAATTTCAAACACGCAAATCAAAAATCAAACCATCTTATCCTCTTCCACTTTCTTTTTATTTTCAAAAGTAAACTTAACATCAAGTTTATTAATCATTTTGATTGTTTTTAATAAATAATTATATATTAAAATCTAATTACTATTTCATTTCTATTAAACTAACTTTTTTCTAAATTGTCGAAATTTGAAGTCATACCTAATTTAAATCAATTAACTTTTTGACGTTTGAATATAAATCTTTAAATCTATAACATTCAACGAAAAAAATAAGTATTTCGACCTAGGAAATTATTATTCAAAATTTCGAGGATTAAAACTCAATTTTTGTTTTTAGTACCTTTCGAAAATTATTTTTATTTTTAATTCTGATTTTATTCTAAAACACTATTTTAGGATCGTATCTTTTATTTTGAAGCCTTTCGCGATCGCGCAAATCGAAAATTTCGAGAAACGAAAATTAATTAATACGAGTTTAAGATAAAGCAGAGTTATTCGATTACATTCTCTCAAAATAGATTACAAAAATAAGGCCTTCAATCCCCTGATAGATCAACGGTCAAGACTCGGGGTACCTGCATTAACATCTCATCATTTTCCCGCACACTCTTTCGATACATGCAGTTTCTAAAGCAATATGCAGTATAAATAATGAATAATAAATAAACAAGGAAAACAAATAGCAAGTATGCAATTAAAACACATAAGGAGATCATGATGATTCAATACGAGTATAAACCAATCAAATAACCAACCACGCTCACAAATAATCATACTCAACAAAATCACATTCCAAAACTCAACAAGTCATTCCGATAATCATCAAACAAACAAGGAAATACATTCTTCATATGTTAACTAATGAAAGTTCATTAGCGAGGCGGAAGCATGCAGACGTAATTTCGCAATAGTAGATGGGCCAAACAGATTGGGCGTGTCCGACACACTAAATCCTAGTGGACAGGCCAAACAGTTGGGCGTGGTCGACATACTAGACGTCCGCGCAAGAATAGCGGTCGGTACGAACAAAGCGGGCGATGTTCGAACAAAGCTAAGGATACCTAAAGCGATAAGGGCGGCCAAATCCCGAGTCTAATGTATGCATACACCACTATAGATAGGTTCAGATCATACTCGCCCTCGAGTAAGTAGTCACCTAATAATACGACTATCACCTTAGACTGGTACCCCGGGGGGCTGGAGTTTCCAATTACCGTAGTATGGGCTCACGGAGATATCAATCATGCCCCATCCCCTGAGGTTGTATATCCCGCACCTAAATAATACTTTATATAAAAATATTAGATCGCCTTTAGCAACTCGGGAGGGAGCCAAAGTCCCCATAGACGGCTACCTCATTAACTTCGAATTCAAGAGTCGCGACATGGCGAACAATCCAAGTATTTTATTCAAGTAGTTCATTTCTTAATTTCTTATTTCCTCGTTCATTCAAATTAGGTGGCAATTCTGTAACTTAAATATATCGTCTAACTTTGTATAATGAAATTTTAGTTCTAGCAGTTTTTCAGGTAAACAAAACACATAGAAAGACTTAGTTAATTATTTGGAGTCCGTTTGTAAATTTTAAATATTTTTACTATTCATTATTTTACTATTCATCGTATTTACTATTCACCGTATTGACTATTCATCGTATTTACTATTCACCAGATTTACTATTCCTCGTATTTACTATTCCTCGTATTTGTACTTATTTTTATACGTTTATGTATTTTTATACTTCAGATTTTATTCGTATTTTATACGTATGCGTATTCCTATACTTAGTATATTTCCTTATACCTAGTATTTATCATTATATTTTTATACTTAGTATTCTTATACTTTAAGATATTTTATTTAGGTACAAAACAAGTTTATTTCCTAAGTATAGAATTCTAATTTCAAAGTCGTTAGGTTCGTTTTGTATTTAGTGATTTGAGAATTTATTTTAAACGTAAAGCTCGATTTAAACTTAAGTACAAAATCCTAGTTTCAAAGTTGTTAAGTTCATTTTGTACTTGGTCATTTTAAATAACATTTCAAAAGTAAAACTCGGTTAACTTTAGTCGTATACTTAACTAAGATTTTAGCGGTTTCCATTTTTAGTGAGGTTGTCGTGGTTCATTTTAAATAGTCCGTATGTCCACATCCAAATTTAAGCATAGGTAGTAGCACTCGACAAGGTTCATTTTAATACGTGTAACGTTTATTTTTATCGGTTTAGTTGATTCTTTTTATTAACGGTTCATTATACAATCTAATATAATCCTACTTATAAATCAATTTTAGTGATTAAGTGATAAATTCATTTTGACCAAAATTGACCCATTTTTAACAGTAAAACCGTGGTACTCAACCTAGGTTACACATTTATTTTCTTTTTGTTTTTATTAATAAATCATTACTTTAACTAATTAATTTATTTAAGTGGTAAAAATAAAAAGTGACAAATTCATTTTAGGTCTAAAATAACCCTCAAAACCGTGGCCCCTTTTATACTTAACATTTTATTTTCGTTTTCTAATTTTATCGGTTTTTTGACTTAAAGTTTTTATAAACTAATTTCTTAAATTATACTAAAGTCCTTTAACTAGTTTACGATTTTCACTAAATATTTTATTTCATTTATGAATAGTGTTTTTACTTACTTTAATTTTCTAACTTTTCTATTTTAAAGATTTAGCTTATTTAACTTATATATTTAGTATTGTGTTCATTCACTAATGGATTAAAACAACATTTAAGTTTAACTTTATAAAATTTATGAATCAAACAAGTTACATAAATGAAGAACACTTGAATATATGAAGAACTTCTAATATTTTTCATATGAACATTTTTAACTCAAATTTCATATTATCGTTTTATTTTCTCAAATTTTTATAGCAAGTCTAATTTAACTAAACTAAACATAATATGTTATTTAGAAAAATTAAAACTAAAAATTGGTCCATATAATTCATGTATGCCGTGTATATGTATATATACTCATAAATTTTGATTTTTGATTTTTATACTTCTAATTCAATAACTAATTCACTTTATGTTATTTATATATTTAACATATGTAAAAATCATAAACAAACATTAACACACATAAGTAGAAATCATTTAACACATGAATAAACATAAAAGTTCAAGAACACATATAAATACATTATAACATTTAAATTCATAAAAAATTCATTTTAAGTCCTAAACATAAACTAATTATATTTTCATATACATCTTATACTTAGTATTTTAAGCATGCAATTTACAAAAATTAAAACGAAAAATTAAGTGAGAAAAATAAGGGTGGCCGTGTGGTTTCATGTTGAGCCATATATTTTATTTTTCGATTTTTGTCTTCTAATTTAACATATGATTACTAGGTGATAAAATAAACTATGCATGCATCAAAAATATTAACATATAATCAAATTCGAGGCGCTTATCACATAAGTGTGCGGGAAGCACCTTAGTTAGGTTTATGAGCTAAAAGATCAACAGTTGTCCGGGTCGACTATGTGATCAAATTGGCTAAGATCGACGCCTCCACCTTGCTCCTCGTCTTTGGTTAGAAGTGGTACATAAAAATGAGAATAACAAGTTAGTAAGTTTTATTTAAGCTAGACTAACTAAATTAAGAATTTAAAGTGTAGTATCATTTTTATGTTTAGGTAGTATATATATTTTAAATATTTTGATTCAAGTTCATATTTATTTACATGTTTAAAAGATGTAATGTTTATTAAATATAAATGGTGGAGAATAAAATTTAGGTGTTCTAAGAAATTTAAAACAATAAAATGAAAGTTTTAAGGAAGAAAAGAATTAAAGAGGATGAAGATTCAAGTGGTGTTCTTGAGGTTGCTTGAATATTGCTTACTTGTGTTCTTGAGATGGTTTTATTTAGAGAGAAAAATAAGTTAGAGTGTTTATTTGTTTGTGTGTAAAATGAATGTAGTAGTAGTGATCAAATGTATACTAGTAAACTTGTATACACTTGTGTATTTGTTTTGTATTTGTAATGTATAAAGATTAAATTTAAAGAGGCTAAGAAGTGATGATGAATTTAGTAGGAGTGTAAGGGGATTAGACAAGTTAGTAAAGGGGGAACAAAGTGGAAGAGAAATAGAAGGAATGGAAGAAGATAATGTTGACCAAGGGCCAACAAAAATCTCGGCCATCATCACCACCAAGTCCCGATTTTTACGTTTTTGAAATTTTCGATTTGCGCGCACGTGAAAAGTCCCGAAATGAAGAATATAGTCTTAAAATAATGTTTAGAAGCAAGATCGAAAATAAAAATGAAGAAAATCGTAGAAGGGTGATCAAAACAAAAATTGGCCTTAGGATCCTCGAAACTTTGAAATAAAATCTTGTTGGATTGAAATATATATTTTTTTTTGTGGAATGTTACTGAATTAAATCATTATGCTTAAACGTCAAAAATTTTACCAGTTTAGGCTTAGTGTAACTCAATATATCGAGTTTTAGCGAAAGTGTTGGTTAAATCAAAATGAAATAGTAATTTGATATTATTATTATATGTTTTGTTAGTAATAATCAAAATGATTAAGCTTAACTAGTTTTTAATTAAATTAGGATTATGAGTAAGTATATTTAAGAAAAGATTAGGTGATTTAATCACAATTAGGTGGCTAGGTCTTTTAGTCAATGTTTGACCTCGATTTGCGTGCCAAAATTTATCGTTGAGAAAATTGTCGTAGATTCTTTGTTTGATTTATCGAGTTCGAATATGAAAGAATAAAGTTCAAATTCGAAGCGTATCAAAATGGTTTTAGTTTAGGTACGATAAAAGTTGTAGCGCATTGTGTTAGAAAAATATTGGCGAGATTGTTGAATTAAAGATTTGCGCAATTATAATAGGCTTAACTTGACATGGAGTGTCACATGTTTAGCGAAAAAAATTCAGTCGCATTTTTATTATAAGGAAAAAGGTTGAATTTAATTTAAGGAATTAAATTCTTTTATAAAATTGTGTTACAAAAACACGGGGTGTTACAATATTCTCTCTAACTGCATTGCCCAACTGCAAGTAGTTATCCACTCTATTCAAGTTTCAGGACGAAACTTTTCTTAAGGGGGTAGGTTTGTAACACCCCGTGTTATTTTAACACGAATTGATAAAAGAATTTAATTCCTTAAATTAAATTCATCCTTTTTCCATATAATAAAAATGCGACTGAATTTTTTTCGCCAAATAATACTAAATTTCTTAAGTCCAAATTTAAAAATTTTGAAAAATAAAATTTGTTTTATTATCTTTAGAATTGAAAAAGAAACACATTTCAAAATCTTATAAAAATCAACACAAAATTTATATCGCCTTTCAAATTTCAAAAATGTTAAGTTATGTTTACTATTCATAAAAATATATGTAAAACCTTTTATTTATAAAATTCAGTTTCGAACATTTTTCATTTTCAAATAAAAATGAACCCTTATACTTTTCCCTACTCAAATTCGGGTCAACAATTTCAAACACGCAAATCAAAAATCAAACCATCTTATCCTCTTCCACTTTCTTTTTATTTTCAAAAGTAAACTTAACATCAGGTTTATTAATCATTTTGATTGTTTTTAATAAATAATTATATATTAAAATCTAATTACTATTTCATTTCTATTAAACTAACTTTTTTCTAAATTGTCGAAATTTGAAGTCATACCTAATTTAAATCAATTAACTTTTTGACGTTTGAATATAAATCTTTAAATCTATAACATTCAACGAAAAAAATAAGTATTTCGACCTAGGAAATTATTATTCAAAATTTCGAGGATTAAAACTCAATTTTTGTTTTTAGTACCTTTCGAAAATTATTTTTATTTTTAATTCTGATTTTATTCTAAAACACTATTTTAGGATCGTATCTTTTATTTTGAAGCCTTTCGCGATCGCGCAAATCGAAAATTTCTAGAAACGAAAATCGAGCCCGAAAATTTGACTTTTGACTTTTGGTCACCAAAGTCAAATTCTATCCTCTTCCATTTTTTCTTACACAAATCTTTACTTTACTTACACATCTAATTTTATCATCATTATTTTTATTTTGTTTTAAAAATTTAAAGTTTATACTTAATAATAATACATAAATACAAATTCAATACTACTACTTTAATACTACCATTTTCGTTTCCATCACTTTTAAATATTTTCTTAAATAGTAAATAAAATATTTTAGTCTTAGGATTTAAAAGTAGAAATATTTCGAAAAATCATCAAACGCGCACACTTTAACTTTATCGCTTTTGACGCCCGTCTTTTTAAAACTGACTAATTTCGTGAAAAACATTTTAAAACACAAAATAAACATTCTCTACACTAAATAGTAATGTTGACATTAGTAAGCTAGTATGATAATTTTGTTCCCTAATTTCTTTAATTAAAACATTATATTTCATAAAGATAAAACCTTATCTATTATCTACTTGACCTAATTAATTACTAATACTTCCTCATTAAATCACAAGAGCAAAAATCACACCTTATTTCCTCATGAATTTCGTGTACTTCACTACTCTTTTCTCTCTTTTATTATTTTTTTTTTTTCCAAAACCACTTAAATAAAACCTATAATATTATCTTAATAATTCCTAAGTGTTCTAGTTTAATTAGTGGGTTTTTTAGAAGCTAACTTGCAAGGATTTTTGGGTGAAGAACTTGGGTATTTTGGGTTAAGAAACTTCCGATCTAAAATTTATTTTAGATCCCCGACGATTAACATCCGATTTAAGGTGACTAGCTTTGTCTTATTTTGGCCTCTTAGTAAATTAATTTGTGTGGTTATTATAATTTTATAAATATAATTCTTATGTTAAAATTATGTTAAACATCAACTTTGATTCTATTTATGTTATGTGATGTTAATAAATGATAATAACAAAGTGATTATTTTACTAGTAATGTTTTTAGTAATATGAATATATATTTAGTTTAATTTATTTTGAGCATTTTAATTATTGTTCATATGATTTTTGTGTTTGTTTATGTTTTATTTAAGTAGTAAACTTATATAAAAATTATGTGAAATATTAACAATGAGTTTAAAGTGATTAAAATCGAAAATGAAAATTTTGTACATATGTTCATTATACTCGGCATTTCCCCCTTTTTTTTTAATATATTTTCACTTTTAATTTTTTGTAAATTATATGTTGTGTTAAGTTAGTTAGAAATGGATATATTCATGTGAAAAAAATTAAATTAGAAAAATAAATTATAAGTTGTTAAATATGCTATATGTGTTCTTGAGTTGTTTTTGGTGTTCTTGAAAGTTCATGTGATGTTCATGTGTGTTCTTCATTTTTACTCACTTTGATTTTTTTCTTTTTTTTTTTTTTTTTTTTTTTTTTTTTTATATTTGTTAATAATTTGTGTTTATGTTTAGTTATTGTTTTAATATATTGTTATTATTATGTTATAAATCAACTTAAACATTATAAATCATTAAGATTAAAAAGTTAGAAATTTAAAGTGTTGAAAAACACTATTCATAAACATAAATGAAATTTTTAGTAAAATTTCATTTTAGTTAAAATCGTTTTAGTATAATTAGAATAATTAAAATATAAAGACTTTAAGCTAAAAACCGATAAAATCGAAAAATGAAAATTTAGAACATCACCATGCTAGCTCACGGCATTTTTTTTGCCATTTTTAGGGTTAAATTTGTTTTTATCACTTTTTAGTTTAATTGTTAAAATAATTTAATTAGTAGTTAATAAATTGAATTAAGGAATTAAAAGAAATAAATCAATTTTGACATATATATTAAACCACACGACATACCCACTTTAAATTGACTAAATTTGATCAAAATGAAATTATCACTAAGTCACTAAAGTTAAATAGTAATTAGAATTGAATTTTTGTATAAATCGATTTAGTTATAAATGAAATATAATAAACCGATAAAAATGAGTAACCGTTATAAAAATGAATTAAATCGTGTGTTACTACCTTTGCTAAATTGGACTGTTGAACTTGGACATACGGACTAAAATGAACCATCCACGATACTACTATTTTAAAATGAAAATCGCTAAATTTAAGTAAGTAAATGACTAAACTTAACCGAGTTTTACTTTTGAAATATTTTCACAAATCACTAAATACAAACCGAACCTAACGTTTTTAGAACTAGACTTTTAAAATATTTTCATAAATCACTAAGTACAAAACGAACCTAACGACTTTGAAACTAGAAAACTATACTTAGTAAATAAAAATGGTTTAGTTTTATACCAAAAATATCTTAAAGTATAGAAATATGTATAAATATAAAAATACGTACAAGTATAAGAATACGTATAAGTATAAAAATACATTTAGAATACGAAGTATAAAAATACGAATACGTATAAAAATACGTATAAAATACGAAGTATAAAAATACGAATACGTATAAAAATACGTATAAAATACGGTGAATAGTGAATAGTGAATAGTGAATAGTGAATAGTGAAAAGTGAATAGTGAAAAATTTATGAAACTTGTAAAACAAGTTACGTCTCAAATTTAAAGATACTTCAAATTCCAAAATTTGAAATATTGAAAATAATTGAAAATTTTACTAAGTATAGAAAATTGAAAAGGAATAAGTAAATGACTTAAAGTGTTTGGAAAACACTTAAATAAAATTGGACATACTAATAAACGTATTAATATAGAAACCTAAAAACGTTAATAATTAACAACACTTCAAATAATAAACGAACGTGTTATGTGATCATATGAAACCTACAATTCAAATAAAACGTTTGACGCTGAGACTAGGAGAGTCTAGTAACATGTAATATGTAAATATTAAATAAATAATGAATACTGAGTAAGTTAAATAAAAGGTCAAGCTTGAGCCTCAGATAAGGGAACGTCAATCGTGAGTGAAGTGGGGTTAAGATAGTCTTGTAACGGACGCCACTATCTCGGTCTCTGACGTTGGTCATCCCGGTTAGTGTGGTTCAGCCGGTAGCATTATATGCTTATGCGTTCTACCCATGCCGTTACGCCTTAAGTCGTATAGCCTGTTCCGTACAAGATAAAGAATATGCCAATCCTTTTGGATCAGGCTTTAGGAAATAGTCGTTTTATCCAGAGTTAAGGTGCTCTATGAATAGGATAGCCTACTCTTAACGTGGATATTAGTGTATATATACTAGACTAGGGCTTTATTACCCTATTTCGCTAAAGTTACCAGGGCCACCGTGACATTATATGCTTAGCGCATCTTGCGGTTCTGTCTCCTTGCCGTGTTTCGTCTTTATTGGACGCGACACTTGCATTCGCTCTTACCACATGTACAGATCACTTGACGAGATTGTATCTGAAGTTCGAATCATTTCGAACACTAGAAGATGAGATGCAAGTACTATAGTATTCGGCGTGGTTTACGAGTCGAGTAAGCCGCTGCACTATGGTAGTGAGATGCAAGCGACTAGAGTACAATGGCCTACTCAGTGGTCAGGCTCGTAAGCAGTATGTGTTGTTTGTTGTTTGATTAAATGAGAATGAGTGTGTACCATCTTCGAAAACTAAAGACCACAAATTTCTGAAGTGAATCAAGTCTGCATGATATGAATGATACGAGATGCATGTTTGTCTGTGATCTGATATCGCTTTGTAATTCTGCTGATATGTTGTGACACTATTGCTATGATATTATCTGTTATTGCTTTCATAACTGAATATCATGATTATATGATTTATTGCTTAAAACCGCATGCTTATTATGACTTATATGTCTTTATATGCTATTTGTAATAAGCAGGTTTACGTTTTTATCATAATGTTATAATTATAAAGCGATAGTAATAAACTAAATTAATTGAAATCGAGGGTAAGTATGAGCATAGCTAGTCACTGTCCGCTCAGCGGGCATCCCCCCATCAGTTTATTGTGCAGGACGTTCGTGGACCGGGAGCTGGATTTTGGACGGGGCCACGTGACGATTTAATGTTTTACCTTTAGATGTATTTTGAGAGACTTGTAATATATAGCACCGTACTCCTTTTAAATTCCGTATTTAGAGTCGTTTTATTCGACTCTTAAACGATGATGAAATATTTTTGGTTATTTGTATAATTAATAACGCTGGTTTATGACTTAATTAATTTCCGCCTTAGTAATTAAAGTCGACTAAAAACCAGGTTGTTACAAAAGTCATCAAGTCAGAATCCAGTTTTTGGATTTTATCCAAAAAAAATTGGATTTTAACCAAAAAATTTTGCATTTCAAAAAAATTGGATTTCAACAAAATTTTTGCATTTTAACCGGCCAGTTAAAAGGCAAAATTTTGTTAAAATCCATTTTTTTGAAATGCAAAAATTTTTGGTTAAAATCCAATTTTTTTTGGTTAAAATCAAAAAACTGGAATCCTGACTTGATGACTCAAAATATTTACCTGACTTGCTTGAACTCATCATATATATATATATATATATATATATATATATATATATATATATATATATATATATATATATATATATATATATATATATATATATATATATATATATATATATATATAGAATGTTACTATAATGTATAGTTCTATAATTAAATATATATTTCTAGAAATATATTTTTGAATATAGATAGTGAGAAAAAAGAAAAGAATTGTATCCTTATAGAAATTGTTGGAGAAAAATTTCCTTAAATATAATAAGAAAATACATTAATTATTATAAAATGATAATACAAAATAGAATCGTCATAAAAAAATATATTCCCAAAATTTCTATTACTTTACTATATAACAAATTTATACAAACAAAGTAAACTAATTGTTGATAAACATTTATCAAAACTATAAATTATTAAGTAAAACACAAAAATTAAAATTTTATTAATCCACTCTGATTAAAAATGAGTTTTTTTTTAGGGATATTTCCCACGGTACCCTCGAACTTTGGCAGATTACACATGGTACCCCATGTGTGAGGTTTGTTCACATGGTACCCCTAAACTTTGTGAATATGTGCCCAATATGCCCATTTTTTGACGAAAAACTTGACGACGTTAATTTTATGGAAGAAGGCACCAATTATGAGTTTAGGGTACATTTAGACCCACATTATTCCTCGATTAAATGCTATTATTTAGACTCTAATCAACAAAATATATACTAATTAATCAACACATAATAGCATTTAATTGAGGAATAATGTGGCTTTAATTGTACTCTAAACTCATAATTGGTGCATTCTTCTTTAAACTTAACGTCGTCAAGTTTTCCGTCACAAAATGGGCATATTGGGCACATATTTACAAAGTTTAGGGGTACCATGTGAACAAACCTCACACATGGGGTACCATGTGTAATCTGCCAAAGTTCGAGGGTACCGTGGGAAATATCCCGTTTTTTTTATGTCAATCTTGATTATATAAAAACTCGTAGTTAGTTTAATAAGAAAACATAAATTCTTGTGTGAGACGGTTTTACAATAAACTATAGTAAGACCACCTTATTTGTACTCGATTACGTAGGACTTGTACCATTTTTTTTGATAGTTATGCTACTATAATGTCGTAACCTATTTTATTAGTGTTTGTATCTCTTTTTTGGTTGATTGTGACTAGATTTTTTTAGTAACCTTGTTGGTAACTTTATTAGATATATTTCATGACTCTTTCAATTGTAACTTCTACTTTAGTAATTAGGGTAAATTGTAAATACCTACCTAATAAATTAAATTTTTCTTTAAAAATAACTACCTTATAAAAAAAATAAATTAAAATTACTACCTTCTAAAGGCAATTTGTTTAAAATTTTCTACCAAAATTCATTTTTCTTGATAATAAAACTAATTTTTCACACGCTTGGTGACCAAATTATTTTTGGGTAATAAAGATGTTTTCCACAAGTGTCTTACATCAAAAGTAACGAAAAAAATTAAGTTTTAAATCACAAAAAATGTATTTTCGCAGCAAAAATTAAATAAAAATGCTTTTAAAAGGTAGTAATTTTAGAAATTCTATTTTATTTATCCTAAAAGATAGTAATTTTTTTATAAACAAAAAGGTATTTTATAAGGTAGTTTTTTACAATTTTCCCATAAAATTATGTAAATTGCGATGAAAATATATCAAAAAAACCTTCTTATGTGAAACTCAACTTTAATTAAATGTATAATTTATCTCAACAAAAATGGACTAATATAATTTTCATTTAGAATGCGATCAAGTGAATCAATTTATACTATACTATATAAAGAGAGAAAAATGGTGCCTCCATAATACCTCATAGAAAGCATCCATAATAATCATTCTGTTATCAACTACAGTTTCAAATCCTTTGTCTTTCAAAATGGCTCCTATTTCAAACAATGATATTTTGAAACCCAGCGGCTTCTACAAATTTGGCTTCCAGGTATACTCTCTTATAAAAGTATAACTAGTTCATTGTATCACTCATGCATTTTTCTTAAAAAAAAAAGATTCACATGAATTTTTTTAACATTTTATTAAATTAGTTTTCACATAATTATTGTACATTAAATTCCTCTTTATATTTTTATTTTTTATTTGACTGAGGTCATCAATCTTTGTCACTTTACTATCATTATTTGCTTATAAAAGAAATAAGCATCTGTAAAGAATAAATGTAACACTATATTAAAGGTTAATGTACAGTACAATTTCAAAGAATAAAAATTTCTTTTTTCACAAATTCTTCACGTATAACATATCTAACTTATGTTATAAAACTAATTATGAACATCTAAATATCATAAGCTTATTTATATGTTCTGTTGTTATTTTTTTTCCAGTCAATTGCTGGTATTTACGTAGTTGAACTAATAATTAGATCATGTACATTTTAAAATTTTGCAGGCCAAAGATGCAGAAAATGCTTCAGCTCCAGTGTAACATGAATAATATCGTTATGTTTCTTTTTCTTGTACGATTTTAATATAGTTTCATAATTGTTGCGACTTTTAAGTGGAATAATACACATTCTTTATGGTTAATAATAAATTTTAATTAATGGAACTTTGGTTGTGTACCTATGTATTTCTCTTTTATTTATGTCTTCTTTGATCTTCATTACTGCACAGACAATCTTTTCAAATAGAATCTATTTTACATATTTGATGTTGAAATATTACGTCCTCCATTGTTTCCATTTAGCCTCATTTTTTGAATTTCTCATCATAAATGTAACAACCTGACTTTTTAATAACTTAATTAAACTAGGCGGAAATATTAATTAAGTCAAAAACGTACTACAAGCCGAATATTTAAAGTCATACATCTCTAAGTTTAAAACTATAGTGCTGTGGATACCCATATCCGTATTCTCCCACACATAACCCTGTGATGTATCACGGACTTTTATTACGCATGCTTTAACGTTGACTTAAACGGTTCTAACTATGTCGAATTCATTTTGAGTCGTTTTGAAATGTAAAAATGATTTAGGTCGCTTCACATCGCTTTAAATAAACGTTCATTTTGTCCATTTGGAGTCTAGCTAGGTCCTCGTCCTGCTTCATCCTTCGCATTTGCACTACAATTAGCCCTTTTACGTTAACAAGGTCTAATTCAGCATTCCTAAATTCCTAAATTTAGGCCCGGTGGCTAGATCTTCCATTTAGCCTCCTCTTACACAAAATTCAACCTCACGTCTTACCTTATTTCACAAAATCTATGCAAATACACCTTTTTCATTTTTCCGGGTCTCGGGCCCAAAACCGAGCCCAAGCCTAGCCTTTGGCCTGCACTCCAAAGCCCTGAACATCACAAATATCTCTGAAATATCCCAGGTGCTTTCTTGACACGCAAGGTTAAGATTATACCGTATCTTTTAGAGATATAATCAAACCGAAACTAGGAAACTAGAGAAAAAGCCACACCCACAAACCGCATAGCCTTATGCGGTTTGGGGTGGCAACCGCATAAGGCTATGCGGTTTCCTGGCTTGTTTTTATCCCCGGATTTCCTAATTTCTCTGAGGTTTTTAGTATATATACACCCCTATACCTGACCTCGAAAAAGACAATTAACACCCAGCTTTCACAGCAAACACACTCCTAAACTCTCTCAAAGCCTCACGCACTCAAATCCTTAAGTTCAACTCACCATCCCGTGTTGAATTCATCCTCCTTTTAAGTTCAAGAAGCGAAGCTCTGCCCAGATCTGAAGCGTCAGGACAAGGTAGGTACCGATCCACTTGGATCAAAGCTTTTTCTTATTTTCTATGGACTAACAAAGGGGACTACACTTTAGCGCCCCCCCCCCCCCCCCCCCCCGGCCGGCTTTGGCACCAAGCGCGCTTGCACTCCAAGTGTTCTATTTACTTCGGGTACACTCCAAATCCGATGACACGCCAAAGTCGCATAAGCAACCGACCCTTATAAAATAAACCAATGGACAATTGAACTTTATTTTATTTGCATGCATCTGGCACCTTCTTACTTTGCATTAAAATCAACTTAAACAATGAATTCGACCTTTAACTGAACCGTTTTCGTTAACAAGTTAAACATGCTAAACTGAGGGTTTTAATCAATCTTTTTGCATTTGCATCTGCATTCTTTTACAAACCTTATCGCACTTGTACGTAGCGATAACATTAGCTCAATTATCATCTTATTTGGATTGTTCTAGGTCAGTAGAGGCTATTTTTACATAGGCTTTTCTAAAAAGTTTTCATAAATCATTAATTGAACTCTTTTTCTAAAGTACCCTCACCCCGAATCCATTCTGGTTTCACAAGCCTTAGATCTAGGGGTGTCGGCGTGCTCCAAAATCTAGGACATGTCTTTAGGCTTAGGACATGATAGCAGGTTCCTAATTTTCACGATAATTAGGTGGCGACTCCAAAACAGTTTTAAAGGTTTTTGTAAATTAGTCTTTTTAACTTAAATGCGCCCTTATGCAAGACGCCGAGTTGGGTCCCGTCCGATCCCGGGTTCCACAGTTTGACGGCTCCGCTGAGGAGATTTTATTTTTAAAACTTAAAACTAGCTTTTTCTTTTTTAAAAATAAAGAGGTGAAACTTGAAAGCCTTGAACAATCCATGTATACATATTTGAGCTATGCACATTTGTTTAGAGTCCATTCCTTTTGGAATCTAGGCACCCTTTGCACCCTCGAGAGGTGGTTCCAACACGCAGGCTTGTCCACTCGATAAAGCACGTGTAGGACTAACTTTCCTCTCGCCCCTCCACGGCTTGCCGTAAACGACTATCTTGACCGCCCCAGTGCTCCCTTTAGAAAACCTATCGCTCCGGCGTAAGGAAATAAAGGGGTTAAGTATCTGCCAAAGCGTACTCAAGATAGTTGGAGGTGTACCCGACTTGACCCTACCCTTTGAGTCGAGTCATACATACAAGTTCGAGGCTATGCACTCCATGGTCTTTTTCAAAATGAGCATATGCATCCATATCTTCGAAAACTCGCATAAACTTTTCAAAGATAAACGAACCTAACATCTAACAAAACTAACACTTTTCAAACTAAACTATCGCGAATTTTAGAAACAAGCTTTCTTAAAATTCTCCCTTTTCACTAACAAGCAAAAACCCGAGCAAGGATTAAAACCCGAGCTCGTGGATTTCATTCCTCTAGGTCACACGGCCTAGACTCCTCTTTTAACGTCCTCGACTCGACTTGTTAACCACTCTCGAGTCGAATCCCTTCTCTTTTACACATCCGAACTCGAGCTCACCTCCGTAAATCACCGATATCAGTTCGACGGGTGCAAAGCAAAACGTTTTAACATCGGGACGAGATGCTGTGGATACCCATATCCGTACCCTCCCAAACAAAACCCTGTGATGTAACACGGACTTTATTACGCATGCTTTAACGTTGACTTAAACGGTTCTAACTAATGTCGAATTCATTTTGAGTCGTTTTAAATGTTTAAATGATTTAGGTCGCCTCACATCACATTTAAATAAACATTCATTTAGTCCATTTGGAGTCTAGCTAGGTCCTTGTCCTGCTTCATTTGGCATGAGCTTCGCATTTGCACTACAATTAGCCCTTTTACATTAACAAGGTCTAATTCAGCATTCCTAAATCCCTAAATCTAGGCCTGGCGGCTAGATCTTCCCTTTAGCCTCCTCTTACACAAAATACAACCTCACGTCTTACCTTATTTCACAAAATCTATGCAAACACACCTTTTTCATTTTTCCGGGTCTCGGGCCCGAAACCGAGCCCAAACCCAGCCTTTGGCCCGCACTCCAAAGCCCTAAACATCAAAATATCTCAGAAATATCCTAGCCATTTCCTTGACGTGCAAGTAAGGATTATACTAAATCTTTTCGAGATATAATCAAACCGGAACTAGGAAACTACGCAAAAAAACACACCTTCAAACCGCATAGTCTTATGCGGTTTGGGGTGGCAACCGCATAAGGCTATGCGGTTTCTTGGCTTGTTTTTATCCCCGGATTTCCTAATTTCTCCGAGGTTTTTAGTATATATACACCCCTATACCTGACCTCGAAAAAGACAATTGACAACCAAATTTTCACAAAGAAACACACTACAAAACTCTCTCAAAGCCTCACGCACTCAAATCCTTGAGTTCAACACACCATCCCGTGTTGAATTCATCCTCCTTTCAAGTTCAAGAACGGCTCGCCCAGATCTGAGCGTCGGGACAAGGTAGGTACCGATCCACTTGGATCAAAGCTTTTTCTTATTTTTATGGACTAACAAAGGGGTCTACACTTTAGCGCCCCCGGCTTTGGCACCCAGCCTTGCACTCCAAGTGTTCTATTTACTTCGGGTACACTCCATATCCGATGACACGCCAAAGTCGCATAAGCAACCGACCTTTTAAAATAAACCAATGGACAATTGAACTTTATTTTATTTGCATGCATCTTGCACCTTCTTATTTTGCATTGAAATCAACTTAAACAATGAATTCGTCCTTTAATCGAACTGCTGCTAACAAGTTAAACATGCTAAACTGAGGGTTTTAATCAATCTTTTTGCATCTGCATCTACATTCTTTTACAAACCTTTTCGCACTTGTACGCAGCGATAACATAAGCTCAAATATCATTTTACATGGATTGTTCTAGGTCAGTAGAGGCTATTTTTACATAGGCTTTTCTAGAAGGTTTTCATAAATCATTAATTGAACTACTCTTTTTCTAAAGTACCCTCACCCCGAATCCATTCTGGTTTCACAAGCCTTAGATCTAGGGGTGTCGGCGTGCTCCAAAATCTAGGACATGTCTTTAGCTTAGGACATGATAGCAGGTTCCTAATTTCCGCGATAATTAGGTGGCGACTCCAAAACAGTTTTAAAGGTTTTTGTAAATTAGTCTTTTTAACTTAAATCCGCCCTTAAGCAAGACGCCGAGTTGGGTCCCGTCCGATCCCGGGTTCCACAGTTTGGCGACTCCGCTGGGGATATTTTATTTTTTAAAAAAAAACTTAAAACTAGCTTTTTCTTTTTAAAAATAAAGAGGTGAAACTTGAAAGCCTTGAACAATCCAAGTATACATATTTGAGCTATGCACATTCGTTTAGAGTCCATTCCTTTTGGAATCTAGGCACCCTTTTGTACCCTCGAGAGGTGGTTCCCACATGCAGGCTTGTCCACTCGATAAAGCACATGCCGGACTAGCTTTCCTCTCGCCCCTCCACGGCTTGCCGTAAACGGCTATCTCGACCGCCCCAGTGCTCCCTTCAGAAAACCTATCGCCCCGGTGTAAGGAAATGAAGGGGTTAAGTATCTGCCAAAGCGTACTCGAGGTAGTTGGAGGTGTACCCGACTGACTCATTTTTCACCCTTTTTGAGTCATACGTACAAGTTCGAGGCTATGCACTCCATAGTCTTTTTCAAATGCATTCATATCTTCGAAAACTCGCTTAAACGTTTCAAAGATAAATGAACCTAACATCTTACATCTAACACCTTTTCAAACAAAACTATCGCGAATTTTCGAAACAAGCTTTCTCAAAATTCACCTTTTTCACTAACAAGCAAAAACCCGAGCAAGGATTAGAACCCGAGCTCGTGGATTTCAATCCTCTAGGTCACACGACCTAGACTCCGTTTTTAACATCCTCGACTCGATTTGCTAACCACTCTCGAGTCGAATCCTCCCTCTTTTACACATCCGAACTCGAGCTCACCTCGGCAAATCACCGATACTAGTTCGACGGATGCAAAGCAAAACGTTTTAACATCGAGGCGAGATGTGCGCACACATCCTCGTCTCAAAAGCTTCCTTTAGCTAAAACGTTTTCGAAAATCTCCTCTTTTCAAAGCGTAAAAGGTCTTTCTAAACAAAGAAATGAGCTAAAATGAATGCTTAAAAATGAATGTGAGTCTAGTGGGTCGAGTCGTGTCCCTAATATACGAAGTGAAATGCAGGCCTCAGCTGAATACTCACCATGAATCGCATCATCACTCCTCGCTTCAAACACACCTCAAAGGTGGCTAACCTCAATAGATTGAGAACTCTCCGTGACCGTGTTAATCAACTCACTAAGGACATTGACAACTTGAAGGCCTTGCATCAACTTGAAGCTGCACGCTTAGAACAACGCTCCAAGAACAAGGCCGACAAGCATGTCTCCCTCTATACTCCCGTCACCCAACACAAGGAGACGGAGAAGACTTTACCCAATACCTCGCTCGATGGAGAAAACTACTCGCCCGAGTGCCGGATCACCCACACGGGGACGAGCTCATACACACCTTCCTTTTCAGTCTACGACCCGCCTGACGATATTACTTCCACTTCTGCAATGCTCGAAATTTTGAGCATCTCGTCGAAATTGGCACCCACATCGAGAAGGATCTCACGTCTAGCTACGAGGATCCCGCCTATCGAGAACATGCCCACAGGATCAAAAGCCGAAACAAACTCAACTCGAACCACTCCACAAGGGATTTTGACAAACTCTACATGTCTTATGCCGTGGCACTACAAAAACTGGTCGAAAAGGACTACCTTCAACCGGTCGGACCTATCAATGAACCACCCATGAAGAAGAAATCAAAATCATGGAACCCCAACGCCTTCTGTGCATACCATCGGGGCATGGGGCATAGCACTGAGAGCTGTCTCAAACTCAAACACGCCATCCAAGATCTCATCGATCAAGGAAGAATCAAGAAACCTCGAAGGAAAACCACATTTTCCTCCAGCAACGACGCAATCTACATCACAACTCAAGCAACTCCAACGACACAGAAGACGACGAAGAAGAGGAAGAGATTCTTTTAACTTCTAATGCTCTTAGTGTCGGGTCATCTGTCGACCCATCTATCCTAAACTCTAGCTTTAGTTTAGATTTCCTTTTTACGGAGGCTAGCTCCAAGCAATTTTCCGATTTGTCGAATAATTCTCTTCAAAATAATGAAATGAATAAATTTGCTTACGTCTTGTCTCAAGCTAAAACAAACAACAAAATACAAACAAACAAAAATCAACAAGCAACAAACAAAACGCAAAATACAAAAGACACTAACTCATGCGATGAAAATGAACAAACAAATGAATCATTAAACAAATACATTGCAAACATTTTTCACCCCAAAACACAAGACCCAATCATCGAGGAAACCATAACCATAAACGTGGGAACCCCCGAAGAGCCAAGGGAACTACAACTAGGTGCCTCACTAGACGAACACGAGCGCACCCAATTCACACAACTCCTAAGCGAATTCAAGGACGTATTCGCTTGGTCGTACAAAGATATGCCCGGAATCGAACGAAGCATAGCCGAGCACCGCATCCCCATTAAACCCGGTTACAAACCCATCAAACAAAAGCTAAGGAGACTACGCCCCGAGTGGTCCCTTATGGTTAAGGAAGAAATCGAAAAACAACTGCAAGCCGGTTTCATCCAAGTCATCGAGTATCCTGAATGGGTCTCAAACATGGTCCCAGTCTTGAAAAAGAATGGCAAGATTCGAGTATGCGTTGACTTTCGTGACTTGAACAAAGCTAGTTCTAAAGATGACTTTCCATTACCCCATGTGGACGTCCTAGTCGACAATACCGCCGATCACGCCCTCCTATCCTTCATGGACGGCTACGCAGGCTATAATCAAATCATAATGTCCTGCGAAGACATGGCAAAAACGGCCTTCATTACACCGTGGGGCACATACTTCTACACGGTCATGCCCTTCGGCCTAATCAATGCCGGCGCTACATACCAACGCACCGCTACAACCCTTTTACATGACATGATGCACAAAGAAGTCGAAGTCTACGTCGACGATATGATCGTGAAGTCAAAAAAGAGGAGTGGTCACATAACTAACCTCCGCAAGTTCTTCACTCGCCTACGACAATACAAAATGCGCCTCAATCCCCAAAAATGTACTTTTGGAGTAAAGTCCGGCAAACTACTAGCACACGTAGTGAGCCAAAGAGGCATCGAGGTCGACCCCTCGAAAGTCAAAGCAATTCTCGAAATGCAACCCCCGAAGAACCTCGACGAAATTCGAAGTTTCTTGGGCCAAATCCAATACATCTCGCGCTTCATTAGCAAACTCACCATGATATGTGAACCAGTTTTCAAGAAACTCAAGAAAACCGACCACGTTGAATGGGACGAAGAATGCCAAAAGGCATTTGACAAGGTCAAAGAATTACTAACCAACCCGCCAGTTCTATGACCACCCCAAAAGGATGTGCCACTGTCCTTGTACCTCACAACAACCCCTACCGCCATGGGCGCCATGCTCGCTCAAGAGATAAACGGCGAAGAACATGCAATCTACTACATAAGGTGAAATTTCGATTACGAAACTCGATATTCACCCGCCGAGAAGAAATTGCCTAGCATTGGTGTGGTCATCCAAAAAACTCCGTCACTACATGCTAGCACACCAAACGAAGGTCTACTAAAAAATGGACCCCGTAAAGTACCTTTTCGAGAAACCTGTGCTTAACGGACGAATGGCCAGATGGACACTGCTCCTAGCCGAATTCGACCTTAAGTACGTACCCCTCAAAGCAATCAAGGGACGAGCAGTCTCTGACTTCCTAGCCGAAAATGCAATCAACGAAGAGCCAATCATCGACACGACATCCCTTCCAGACGATGGGATTTACAATATCGACCAAGAACAATGGGAGTTATACTTCGACGGCTCCTCCAACTATCGAGGATGTGGAGTAGGTATGGGGATATCGCACCACTATCCGTACGCCCACGGGTATGACACCCTACTTCTTAACCTACGGGATGGAAGCCGTTCAACCCGTAGAAATCGAAATGCAATCCCTTCGAATTCTCATGGAAGCAGACATTCCTGAAACCGAATGGGCACGCGAACGATACGAGCAACTCATCCTTCTAGACGAAAGACGGTTACATTCACTAAGTATAGTCCGAACGTACCAATCTCGCTTACAACGCGCCTACAACAAACGGGTCGAGCCACGAAATATCAAAGTGGGTGACCTAGTACTCAAATCAGTCCGAGCAACATTACCAGTCGACCCAAGAGGAAAATTCAAACCCAATTGGGCCGGACCGTACTTGGTCAAGGAAATCCTCCCTGGAGGAGCCGTGAAGTTAACTGACCTTGACGGCCAGGACTTCCGATTACCAACAAATCTTGATCAACTTAAGAAATACTACCCCTAAACACAAACAAATTTGCAATGTATTTCAAAAAGAAAAAAAAAAAAAACTCACTCTCGCATGGGTGAACTACGCTCGGTTTGATTCCACGCACTGTGGATACGTAGGCAGCTTTGCAAAGAGCTCAACCGAATCACACGAACTACGCCGGTTGATTCCGTGAAACGCGGATACGTAGGTAGCTTGTCAAAAGCACAACCGAACTTCCTAGCACGCAAGCCTAAAGCTTAAAAAGGTCAAGGGCGATGCACTCACAAAAGGACACGCTCAAAGCTTAAACAGGTCGAGAGCACAGTCAACACAAAAAAAAAAAATCCAAGTCCGAAGCTTAAAAAGATCGAAGGCTTAAGAACAAACGAATCAAACAAACAAATCCAAAGCTTAAAAAGGTCGAGGATTTTAAGACAGAATACGAATGTTCAAAGCTTAAAAAGGTCGAGAACATTTCAAAGCAAAAGAAAGCAACGAGACAAGGCAAAAAACAAATTAATTCTATTTTATTACTTTATTTTAGAATTTTTCGCAATTTAGAAATGAGTTAGGAACAAGCCTCCTTAACCCTTTATTCGAATCTAGAACATGTATTTGAATAAAGATAATTTTTCTAAACAAAGCAAAACAAACTAAGCCATTTTCTGTCGCTTCGGATTAGCCTCTTCATCTTCAAGAGGCCGATCCGCCACGATTTTTGAACTGATCACGGGAACAGTCCTCTCAAATCCTGGGGGGTCGATCGGATCCTCGTCCTGCTCGACTGGGGGCTCCTCAATCCTTGACCCTAGACGATCCTTAGCGGTCACCCTTGCTCCAAGCCTTTCCCGCGCAGGCCTCGAAGTAGACACATCCACATTAACAGCGCAAAGATCACCATAGTCTCTCCTTTCGCGCACCACCTGTAGGGATCGGATCCCATTCACTAATCAAACATTAGTGTAAATCAAATTACTCTAATTTGATTTAGCAAGATCTATTGTAGTACAAATTCACTTTGTTACAAGTTTAGAAATATTATACCTTTCTCAAAGGGAAATATTGGGCACAAATACAAGAACTCCTTTCTTGATTTGTTTCTTGAGCTATGAGTTAGGATGATCCTCCAAAACCCGAGTTTCCATAATAGGAAACCTCCTCTTGTTGCACCCAAGAAGTACACCAAAACTACTAGTGATTTTGATCTAGAAATCACTAATAGTAGCTTGATAATATGTGAAATATTACTACTAATACTTACTAACTCTTAGTAATATTAGGAGTAGTATATAGAGAGGTTTTTAGAGAGAAATAATGTGAGAGATGGAGAGGAGAAAGAACAAGTGTGTTATTCTTTCTTTTAGCCTTGTGTTTTATATAAAACAAGCAACAAAATGAAGTGTACTCTACACTCCAATGGGCCGGCCAAAATGAGTGAGGATGAGTGGAAGAGTTTTTCTCTTGATAAGAGAAATCACATGCAATGTAATCATATTGCTTTACATGCAAAAAGTAAACAAACAAAATAGAATAAGACAAGGAGGAATCTTCTCCTCCTCTCTCCCATATATGGACGGTCCATAGGGCCTTATTATGGGTCTATTTTGTTTTCTATATTTGTCCCACAAATACTTATAATTTATCACTTAATTATCTAATATAATAAAGTGTAAATTAATTAAACTCTTCCTTAATATACATGTACACTTACACATATATTTAAAACGTACTTTTACTAATCTCATTAGTAAAATATACATAATTAGTGAATTAACGCTTAATCACTAATTCTCGTCTCCTCTAATAATTTTATCGATATAAAATTAAACCATCCGAGTTCACAACTCGATTTCTCTCTAAATTAATTCTCAGACTAACCGTTAGTCAAATTATCAAGTCACTAATCTAATCGTATCTCATACAATTAATTAGATTTAATATTTGGAGTACCTTCCTATAGGTGTGACTTAAAGGGATCAATTGATCACCGCCGTTCTCACGACAATAACGTCAAACTCTAGTCAGCCAACCGTTATTGATTTACGTTAATCAATTGACAATAATTCAGGATTATCCCCATGTATTCCTTAATTGAGATTTATTAAGTAATCGCACTATTGTGGAGGACACATACTCCAACAATCTCCCACTTGTCCGAGACAAGTTGTGCATTACCAATTCTCATGTCCGTTTCACATCTCCCACTCGATGCAAGGTGTCTTACAGGTCGTACTTGCATCCTGAGATATATATCGTGAGTGGTTTCCTCGATAAGGAGAGTAGCTGTCTGACCGGGAATCTACCGTAGATTCTTACCGAGCGTGGCCACGCATTTTCAAGACTACTCCTCGAGTGGCCCAAAGATGTTTTACCCGACGAGGGTGGACATTTCCCTTCCACTGATTGTCTTGTATAATGCATCACCATGACCCCAAAGATGCCCTTATAACCCCTTTCACGGCATGGTTTAGGACAAAAATGAAAGTCACTCTAAACCCAGACCGACTGCATAATCACCCAAATAAAGAATCGACTCAAAGGAATACTATAGAATTCCCACCACGACCAGGTTTCAATCTTATTGAAAAGGAATTCTATAAGCGTCACTGCCCGACAGAGTGTTTTCACAGTCTGTCTATGCAAACGATCAGTCATCACATATGACCCTATGGTGTTGAACCCACCATCGATCGACTTGCAATCTAGTCTCTCCGAGACGTCACCTCATATGGGAGACCAGGGACCAAATACTTAGTTTATGCCGTTCACTTGAATATGTTCAAAGTTGTCGCACAACTATTCGGATAAACAGAGTATGCATTCAGAATGACTTAAAAGAGTAAATATACTCTAAACAATGAATGTCATATTCATATATGTAATAGGATACTTTATTCAATTACATATCACGAATCTAAAGGAAATCTAGCATACGCCGCAACCCCATGGAGGCGGTGTGCGCGTCATGCTTAGCCCTCGAAAGGGGCTTGGTTAAAGGATCAGCGACATTGTCGTCTGTCCCAACCTTGCAAAGATCTATTTCCTTCATTTCCACATTATCACTAATAACGTGGTATTTCCTCAAAACGTGTCTAGACTTATTACTAGACTTGGGCTCTTTTGTTAGAAAGATGGCCCCCACTATTATCACAATAAATAGTGATTGGATTTGCGGCACTAGGGACTACTCTTAGTCCACCCAAGAACTGCCGAATCCATACAGCTTCTTTAGCAGCTTCCGAAGCTGCCAAATATTCAGCTTTTGTTGTAGAATCCGCAGTGACACTTTGTCTGAAACTTTTCAGCAAATAGCACCCTCATTCAGCATAAAGACATAGCCGGATTGGGATTTCAAATTATCCCTATCGGTTTGGAAACTTGCATCCGTGTAACCCTTTACACGCAACTCAAGTTCTCCTCCAAACACCAGAAACGAATCCTTAGTTCTTCTCAAGTACTTAAGGATGTTCTTTACAATATCCAAAGGACTCTCACCGGATTAGCTTGATACCGCCGTCATGCTCAAAGCGAAAGCGACATCGTGACGAGTGCACATCTTAGCATACATGATTGATCTTTACAATGAAGCATAAGGGATCAATTTCATGCGTTCAATTTCCGCAGGAGTCGTAGGACATTGAGATTTCTTCAACGTTATTCCTACACTCATCGGAAGAAAGCCTCTCTTGGAGTCTTTCATATTGAACCTATCAAGAATCTTATCGATATAAGTTTCTTGACTCAATGCTAGTATCCTGTTGGATCTATCTCTATAGATCCGGATACCCAAGATGCGTTGTGCCTCTCCCAAGTCCTTCATTTGGAAATGGTTTCCCAATTCCACCTTTACCGAATTCAAACTTGGAACATCATTTCCAATTAGTAGTATGTCATCCACATACAAAACAAGGAAGGTTACCTTGCTCCCACTAAACTTCATGTACAAACAAGGTTCCTCGGCACTACGAGCGAATCCTTTTGTTTGATAACATGATCGAATCTATGATTCCAACTCCTCGATGCTTGCTTAAGACCATAAATGGATCTCTAAAACTTGCATACTTTCTTAGGGTTGGATGTGTCTACAAAACCTTCAGGTTGTGTCATAAACACTTCCTCTTCTAGAATCCCATTCAAGAAGGCGGTTTTTACATCCATTTGCCATATTTCATAGTCATGAAATGCGGTAACCGCTAAGATTATCCTTATGGATCGAAGCATAGCTACTGGTACAAATGTTTCATCATAATGAATACCTTGGACTTGTGAAAAGCCATTTGCCACCAATATAGCTTTGTAAACATCTATATGTTTATCTATGCCGAGTTTGATTTTGAATATCCATTTACACTGAAAGGGTCTCACTCCTTCAGGTAAATCTACCAAGTCCCAAACTTGGTTCTCGTACATAGAATCCATTTCGGATTTCATGGCCCCAAGCCATTGTTCGGAGTTAGGACTACTAATAGCCGCCTTGTAGGTTGAGGGTTCGTTGCTTTCGAATAACAACAAATCACCCTTCTCCTCGATGTTACCGAGGTAGCGATCAGGTTGATAACTAATTATACCTGACCTCCTAGGGATTACAACCGTGTTAGAAGATGAGGGAACCGTTTCCTCATTTTCTGCTTCGGTTTGTGGCTCTTGAACTCCATTAAGTTCAAATTTTCTCCCACTGTCTATTAGATATGTACTCATTTTCTAGAAAGACAAAGATCACGAGCCACAAACTCTTTGTTCTCGTGAGGGTTGTAGAAGTAAAATCCACACGTTTCCTTAGGAAAACCTACAAATAGGGAACCTTTCCCGTCCATATCTCATATGGAGCCGCTTTAGTCGGACTTCAATTTAGTGAGAAAACAGCAAACGATAGCGTAAAGCCCCAAATCGATCCAGGAAGCTCACTTTGACTCATCATAGACCGAACCATATCTAGCAAGGTTCGGTTTCTCCTTTCTGCAACACCATTCAACAGTGGTGTGCCCGGAGGAGTCAATTTGTGATACTCTATCACAATTCTTAAGATGTGAATCAAACTCATTACTTAGATATTCGCCACCACGATCCGATCGTAGAGCTTCTATCTTCTTATCCAATTGGTTCTCAACCTCATTTTGAAATTCTTTAAATTTCTCAAAAGCATCACTTTTATGCCTTATTAAGTAGACATAACCATATCTACTTAAATTATTGGTAAAAGTAATGAAATAATGATATCCTCCTCTAGCGGTGATGTTTAATGGACCACACACGTTGGTATGTATGAGTCCTAAAACCTCACTAGCTCGTGTCCCTTTACCACTAAAGGGTGCACGAGTCATCTTGCCTAAATGGCAAGCCTCGCATTTACCATATGATTCGCAATCAAATGGTTTGAGAACCTTGGTCTCAACAAGTCTCTTTATGCGTCTATCGTTTATATGACCTAAACGACAATGCCAAAGGTAGGATTTGTTTGATTCATTCGTTTTGAGCCTCTTGTTTTCTATATGATAAACATCATTGACATCATTTAAAACATAAATACCTCCAATTGAAATGGCTTCACCATAAACCATTTCATTAAATGAGAAAGTACATCGATTGTTCTTAATCATAAAAGCCTTCCGTATCAAACACGGAGACGGAGATAATGTTTTTGGTTAGAGTTGGTACAAAATAACAGTTATTCAAGTACAACTCTAAACCACTAGCTAGAGCGATTACATAGGTTCCCACGGAAACGGCCGCTACTCTAGCTCCATTATCCATGCGGAAATCTACATCACCCTTGGCTAGTGCTCGCACATTTCTCATTCCTTGCAAGTAATTGCAAAGGTGAGATCCACATCCGGTATCCAATACCCATGGAAAAATGCAAGCATGATTTATGTCAATCATATAAAGACTAGAAGGAATAATTTCTTTGGATGTCGCACATCCATCAATCTTTTCCTTCAAGAATTTGGGACAATTGCACTTCCAACGACCGGGTTTGGGCTTGCTATTCTCAATAGCCTTTCCCTTACCCTTATCTTCCTTGAACCGAGCTTTATAAGCTCCTTTCCCTTTTTAACCCCAAAGTTTATGTTCTTCAATCTCATTGAAAAAACATCTTTTCTCTCAATCTCATTCACTTTCGTGCTATCTAGGTCGAAGCACATCGTCATTACTTTAGTGAATATCTCATATGCACTTTTGTGAGTAATGAAACGAAGTTTGAGAGAATGTGACATTGACCAAATCAATATATTTTCAACGTCATTGTCAACCTTTAGGTGCTCATCGTAGGCGGCTTGCGCCGCCGTGGTGGCCCTAAGTCCGGGTTCGGTGGGAGGTGGTTCGGTAAAGTTCTTAAGCACATTGTCGGAATGAGCGGCGCCCCTTAAAGTCGAATCGCATTCGACAAAGTTGCTACCGTCATCCTTTAGGATACACTTATCCATCACGGTTCTCAACCATGAATATTAACCCAAAATGGATGCGGGAGTTAAAGTTGTCATTGCGATTTGAAATAAATAATTCTACAACAAATGTGAGGAAATATATAAGCATTCATTTGTTCATTAATAACATTTGCTAAAACGGTTTTA
Organism: Dianthus caryophyllus; assembly: GCA_023091065.1. Taxonomy (NCBI): domain Eukaryota; kingdom Viridiplantae; phylum Streptophyta; class Magnoliopsida; order Caryophyllales; family Caryophyllaceae; genus Dianthus; species Dianthus caryophyllus. Next base: position 25,322,164 of record CM041520.1, on the reverse strand, counting down.
AAACAAATGTCCATTTATATAATGATCTCCCACGAAATTATATAAATGATTCCAAGACTCGTTTTCCATATAAAATTAGACATCTCATGTTTCCTTTTATATAAAAACGATAAGTCAACACTTGACTAATTCTACACTAGAATGCTTGGTTGATGATTTTCTATAAAATGCATCGATTAGCCCCAAATAACTCTTATTTGGTTGAGTCCAAACCAAATTAGCACGGGACTTCCTCCCACTACTTACCCATGGTAACAAGGTTCCACGTCGCGGAGGTCCTCACGAACATGGGGTTCATAGTCGCTACATTTGGAAAGGCTTAATCTCAATTCATTTTTTGTTAAAAATGTGGGTGATCTTGTCAATTTTTAGTCATAAAATTCTTTATAAGTGAACTAATTTAGGAATCGTGACTTAAATCGACAATCATAGTGGGATATCGTGGCATGCATGGCGATTTTGGCATGTGTGCGGAATAAATAAGCAATCAAAACAAGCATAAACAAGCATAAGCATAAACCTAGTATGGCCACCTAAAAATAATTAAAATTACAAGGAGTTACAAATTGGAAACCAACTCCTTTGGTCCCTCTTCACATGGATCTCATCCAAGGCTCCTTCTTGCAAGCATTAGAACTCTTCTAAGGCACCATCTCGATCCATCGCCGGTCTTCGGTTTTACAAATAGTTACAATTGTAAATTTACAAATGAATACATAGCAATCCTATTATACATTTATAAATGAAATAAACTATTAGAAAATTACAAACCGGCGATACGAGATCGCATTTAATTACAAAACCACACGATATTCCCTTTCATTACGGGTAATATCGGTAAAAATATAACAACTATGGCCATACTAGTAAGAACAAACATTCATTCAATAATAAACATTCATCCAAACATGCATAATGTAAAGCTTATAAATAGAAAAACATGCCAAAATCGCCTTAAACAATAATCGCATTAATACGTTTCAAACCGATCTCATTTTTAATCGATTAATCTCATATTAATCAATAATGCTTAAAACACCTTTTAAGCTTGAACTAAAACTTCTAAACTGATTTTAGAACACCCAACATTAGTTTATACTAACTTATGGTGATTTTAGTTCATAAACATGGTCATTTGCTAATTAGAAGTACTTTAATCATAACTATTTATGAATAAAGCTTAAAAAAATCAAAATAAAATAAAATAAAATTATTTTTATTTTGAAAAAAAATTTGTATATTCTGGAACACTTCCAAAATATCAGAAAAGAAAAGTTTGGTCAGAAAAAATTACGAATTTATTTTATAATAAATATCATACGATTTCATCGATTTTATCTCATAAAATCAAGAAAACGTCTAAAACAGTGAGGAAAAATCCCAAATTTATACGAGAGCATCCTCATAATGTATAAAAATATTGGTATAAATTTCATGTCCAGAAAACAACTTTTACTATATTTTTGGACATAAAATGCATATCATACCGATTTTAAACAAAAATTTGGTTAAATATTCAAAACTCAAGATCTGACTTTGAAACTTTACATGCAGAAAGTATAAATATGAAGTATCACTGTGTAAAAATTTCATGACCAGATTCGATCTATAACTATTTATAGAAATTATTTTAGCCAAAAACTCACTTTTTGACTCGGTTTTGTATAAAAATCATTTTAATTAGCAAACAAATTCCAAAAATTACGAAATTTGACCAGCAACTTCATGAGACCAGAAACTTTGCATGCAATAAAAATCTCGTGTTAAAACCATTTTTAACACTATTTTCGGATTTTATGTTATTTATTCTCAATAAATACATAAAACTCCAAAAAAAACAAAATAAATTTGTAACTACAAGCCTTGGCTCTGATACCACTTGTAGGGATCGGATCCCATTCACTAATCAAACATTAGTGTAAATCAAATTACTCTAATTTGATTTAGCAAGATCTATTGTAGTACAAATTCACTTTGTTACAAGTTTAGAAATATTATACCTTTCTCAAAGGGAAATATTGGGCACAAATACAAGAACTCCTTTCTTGATTTGTTTCTTGAGCTATGAGTTAGGATGATCCTCCAAAACCCGAGTTTCCATAATAGGAAACCTCCTCTTGTTGCACCCAAGAAGTACACCAAAACTACTAGTGATTTTGATCTAGAAATCACTAATAGTAGCTTGATAATATGTGAAATATTACTACTAATACTTACTAACTCTTAGTAATATTAGGAGTAGTATATAGAGAGGTTTTTAGAGAGAAATAATGTGAGAGATGGAGAGGAGAAAGAACAAGTGTGCTATTCTTTCTTTTAGCCTTGTGTTTTATATAAAACAAGCAACAAAATGAAGTGTACTCTACACTCCAATGGGCCGGCCAAAATGAGTGAGGATGAGTGGAAGAGTTTTTCTCTTGATAAGAGAAATCACATGCAATGTAATCATATTGCTTTACATGCAAAAAGTAAACAAACAAAATAGAATAAGACAAGGAGGAATCTTCTCCTCCTCTCTCCCATATATGGACGGTCCATAGGGCCTTATTATGGGTCTATTTTGTTTTCTATATTTGTCCCACAAATACTTATAATTTATCACTTAATTATCTAATATAATAAAGTGTAAATTAATTAAACTCTTCCTTAATATACATGTACACTTACACATATATTTAAAACGTACTTTTACTAATCTCATTAGTAAAATATACATAATTAGTGAATTAACGCTTAATCACTAATTCTCGTCTCCTCTAATAATTTTATCGATATAAAATTAAACCATCCGAGTTCACAACTCGATTTCTCTCTAAATTAATTCTCCGACTAACCGTTAGTCAAATTATCAAGTCACTAATCTAATCGTATCTCATACAATTAATTAGATTTAATATTTGGAGTACCTTCCTATAGGTGTGACTTAAAGGGATCAATTGATCACCGCCGTTCTCACGACAATAACGTCAAACTCTAGTCAGCCAACCGTTATTGATTTACGTTAATCAATTGACAATAATTCAGGATTATCCCCATGTATTCCTTAATTGAGATTTATTAAGTAATCGCACTATTGTGGAGGACACATACTCCAACACCACCTCATACGCCAAGGAGGGCCTTGGCCCATTCTTCTCTCTCCTCCTCTGATTCTCCCGTTCCTGAGGATCATTGGAACGATACCACCGCGTATAGAAGTCCGTAACACGAGTAGACTCTATATGCTCCGGAACAGCCCAAGTAACACGGTCCGACCATCCTCGGATCCAAGCATCAATCATCTGGTTGTTTAGGACAACAACCCCTCCAACCTGAGTATCCTGCTCGGGTATGGTCTGAGCAAGCCCGATTTGCCTCTTCAAGCGAAGAGGATGAATCCACACCCCTCGTTCAAACCCGCACAACATCAACCCATGAGCCGCATTCGCAACAGACGGCGCCGTAATCGCCGTAATATGCCACCATGACACATACCATCGAATGGTGCTCTCCTTCACGAACCCCCGGTAGTAGTTTAGTGAACGCTCCCGAGGGTCAGCCCACTCCATCTTTCGCGACGTCGTTGCCGCAGCCTTGAAAACACCACCAAGGGGAAGGGCTTTATACACACTTAGCCTCTCCATGAGCCAAATGTTGAGAATCCTAGCGCAACCCCTGTACGAGCTCAGACGATTAGCACAACGGTCGTCTAAGCCCAGTATGGTCTCCGCTAGAATCAAGGCAGAAGGATCATATCCCCTTTCCATCTCTTCGACAACGCGAGCATACCTCGCGCTCCCGAACACTCCATCTGGCATGGACCCCGCAAAAGCATAACGATGAACCAAACAAAAAGCAAGGGCCCTCCGCCTAGAACGGTCCGAAATACTAGTGTCCACCTTATTCATGTAACGTTGACACAAAAGAAGCATATTCACCTTACCTCCTTCAAACAAACCTGCAGCATGAGCATTTGTCATCCCAAGGAAGTTTCGCAACATCCCGTTATAGCAAAGCTCACTCCTTACAACCACAGGAGTAGTCCGTTTTGACCACCCCGCAATGGCCGCAAACTCCTCCATCAAAGGACACACCTCTCCCCCGGGAAACCTAAACACATGCAAACTAGGATCCCAATAATCTAAGCACGCATCAAGGAAGTCAAGATCGACTTTCATTTGGCGAAAGCCAATAAAAACACCCGCACCATCATCATACACAGCCCTCTTCATTGCCAGACTTAGTGAGGAAGTCCACCTCTTCAAAAGAGCATCAAAATGTTCAACCATTTTCTTGGATACAAAAAAACTTTTATAAATATACTTAATATATTTATGAGAGCAAAAACTTGTACTAAAAGAAAAGAAAAGAAGTAATTGTGAATGAGGATTATAGCACGCACCCCCCCTCCTTATATACAAAACACAATCCGGAATATGGAAACACAGCGTTACCAGCCACGCCGCCAAACCGCATAGCCCTATGCGGTTTGCACCCCAAACCGCATAAGCCTATGCGGTTTGACCCCTAAACCGCATAAGGTTATGCGGTTCAAGGGGCGGGTTTTCTCGCAACTTTCCTAATTTCGTTTTTCCTAAACACTACAATCTACATTAGGCTACGACATTCTTTTGTTGTTCCCCACGCAGCAGCATTACATTTCGCTTTAGCAACCACGATTCATACCACGAGTCAAGACATAACATTTTCGACATTCATGCAAGCTCATTTCGCATTTAAAATGAATTTTTCGCAAAAACATTTTCACAATCTAAAATCAACATCAAAGCGTCTCACTCGGGAATCATTCATCTTTCAAACAAGCTTACCAAACAGGTTCACAACAACAATCAAGTTCAAGTTCAAGCTACAACGACATGTACACAAAGTTTCATACAATCTATGTTACACAAATTCACTCCGGATGACGACGACGATACTCGTCAAACTCGCCGACCAACTGCCTCATCCGGCTCGACACAACCGAGCAAACTGCCACCAAGCCATCCTCCACCTGTTGGCTATCCGCCATAGCTTCTTATGAGCTTCCTTAGCCACCTGCGATACACAACACATAAACATTTCACATTTTCTCCATTTTGCCTTAATTTCACTCAAATTAAGCCAAACTTAGGGGGAAATTTCAATAAACAAAGCGCATTTTCTCCATTTTGCCTTAATTTCACTCGAATTAAGTCAAACTTCGGGGGGAAATTTCAAAACAAAAGCAGTCAACCCCACTTTGCCTTAATTTCACTCAAATTAAGACAAACTCGAGGGGGTAACACAAAAACACGACTCTCACAAAGTTTGATCATCGCTATAACTCATACCTCGATCAAACTGGGGGCTCACTCACATATACAAAGACAAAGATACATACCTTCTTCACCTTGCCCGCCCAGCTATCCATGCCCGCGTCAGTAGTCACCGGCAAGTACGTCGGCAAAGTGAAGGCACGACGGACACCCGACTCATCGTACTCAACGGTGGTAGGAAAGTCGCCCGGCTGCTCCGCCATCTCAGGATCAAACAACTACAAAAAGCACACGTCAAATTTTTCGCAAAAATTACCTTACGCACCCTCAAAAGAAGCAAGCATACCTCAATCGGCCCACAAGCAAGCCGAGACTGAGCAAACTGGCCATAGTCTTCCCCAGGACAGAGAAGACTCACTGACTCTCCTTCCCCGTACAAGGCCATCCGATCCTGAGCGGAAACCCCTCGCTCGAAAAGGACTCTCGGCGGGTCCTTAGGCACCACTGGAGCTGGCCACCCTGCCTGAAAGACCAAGCGCTCTCCAAGGTACCAAACCGGCCCATACGGCGTCGCCAAGTACAGACGCTGGGTCTCTCGCAATGCAAACCGCGCCCCGATTCCTTCAAGAATGCCCGCATACTGGCCCCACGGGAACGGCACGAACTACAAACAAAAACAAAAACAAACACTCATAAATACAATCATTTTAAGTACACTCTATTTAAAATGGTTCAAACATTCATAAATAAAATCATTTTAAGTACATTCTATTTAAAATGTTCAAACACAAACCTCATCAAACTGCATCCGGTGCCGACGGTCCCGAACCTCGTCATACGACCCGAAGTCAGCATGCATCGTGCCCAAGTATCTGGCACCGCCGGATACACCCGCGGAATCGTCACACCATGCGGAGGCAGCAGAAAAAGGAAATGACTGAAGATCCACGACTGCACATACAAAAACACATTACAAGACAACAAAGACGAATAACAATGCATTTAAAACAAAAACAAAATCAACGCATACCTCCATCACAAACCCAGGCGAGACTAAGGACAGTCTCGACCCTCGATCCATGACCCGCGGTCTCACCGCGTCCATGCAGAATCGAATACACAAACCCAAGGATGGCGACACCCAGTCAAGTGTCCCGATCGCACCCCAGTCTATGAGATGCATCAGGACCGACGTCGCCGCTTCTTCACCCTTATCGCCAGTACACGGGCGCTAACAAACCACCACAACCACAAACGAGCGTTACGCTGCGTCACCCACTCGTAGGGCCTCGCCGGGTCTTCCCCTCAAAGTACTCCAGGATGAAGCTAGTCTTGATCACATAAGGTGGGTTACCCTCGTACTCCACCTCCAAACCACCGCCAATCGCGGCAGTCACCACCTCGTCCTCAATGGACGGCGCAAACTCAAAGCTCATATCGCGGTCCCCGAACGGAAGCCCCGGCATGCCCGCGTGCACTCGACAGTAATGCCGCCAAAGCCTGCATGTGAAACGTCGTCGTGGTATCCCTGTCAGGAAGGCCCACGATCGTGCGCCAGTGCGTCAACCGACCTCGCAATCGCCCTCCAGTGCTCAACTAGAGGACCAAAAGCACTGCGCAGCACCCAAGCTTGCGCACCCTCCGGAAGCTTCTTCTCGAAAGCATACATCACAGACGAGACACCCGAGAAAGTCCTCATCGGACCTTTCCGCCAACCCATCGTCGCCCGATAGGAAACGTGTCTCTCTGGAGCAAGTAGAAGATCATGGCCATCCCAGCCCTTGGCGAACGCCCTGCTCGCACGTGATTTTCGCGGCCTAGAGCTACTCGCCCTAGGCACAGCCTCCTCGGCCTCCTCAACAACATCCATCTCGGCTTCCAGCTCATCCACCAGCTCTTGAGCAAGCTCATCCTCAGGATCGTGCACGTGGTCACGCCCGCGACGACTGACCACCTCGTGATCGACCACGCCTCGTGGGCGGTCCCGAGGGTCAAGATCCTCTCAAGACGCCAGACGCCTCAAGCTACTCGAACTAGAGGCTCCCTCAGTCCTCGAGCTAGCACTCCTACGAGATTTTGATCTCGTAATACGACCAGAACCTTCTCCTGCAACCAAACACAACCAACACATACAACTATAATACATGCAAGCATACGAACTTGGCATACACATACACAAATGCACACAAATAATATGCACGTAATACATATACATCCCTTAACACATTGCACTATACGCCCTACAGAGCATTTCTAGGCCTAATTCACAATTAAGCCGAAAACCGTTCTCTACACCTCAAAATTACAACTTTATGGTTTCTACGCGCCATAATAGTCCCCAACAACAAACCATTACAAGCAATAGCATTTCGGTCATCCCGATCAAAAACCCCCAACTCGCCTTAATTACTCCGTATAACTACGACTTAAGACGGCGATTTGAAGGCCTTAGCTCGACATTTTCGCAAAACTAACGCTATAGGCATGCTATACACACTATGGGCATCCTACACCGAAGTTTAATTGAAATTCCGGGTCGGAAAATCCGGGTTCGTTTTCGGGCCCGGAACCTAATTTGGACGTTTTTCACACAAAGACGGTCTAAATCACAATCAATTCACACATACATGTTCACATTGCATAATGCAACATAATGACGTCAATTTCAAGCATTCAAACGGGAAATTTCAAGCAAAAATCGAGTTTTCATTCAAAACCCGTCTTTTCAACATTTCAAGGCAAAACTAGCTAATTACAACGACAATTAACGTAAAAGCAAGTTAAAATGGAGCATTACCTGATGCCATAGCAAGACAACGCAAGAAAAATGAGCAAAAACGGTTGAGAAATCGAAAAATGGTGTTTTTTAGAGCAAGAAACCGAAATGACTATAATGAGCAACAACACGGCTGAGCTCGTGTTATATAAGCCCCTACAGCCATGATGGCAAACCGCATAGCCTTATGCGGTTTACACCATGAACCGCATAAGGTTATGCGGTTTCTGCCTGTGGTTTTTCTCGGATTTTTCTCGTTTTACGCCTACTTTTGAATTCCTAATTCATCCTGGCCCTAATACAACTCCGAGTACGTCCCGTGCTCGAGTCAAGGCGTCACCTACAGTCCGCCATACGCGTATATTAAGCATTTAATATATGGTACAGAAGCAGAAGCACGAACGCTCTTCACGAGCATTACATCATTTTTTCTCCTCAACGGAAGGCAATCATATGCAATTACGACTACATAGACACTCCTCGGCGAGCCCAAGCAGAAGCACTTTCAATATACACCTAACTCCAAGCATTTCACTCTACATAGACGCTCCTCGGCGAGTTCAAGCACAAGCATTACACGGACGCTCTTTCACGAGGCCTACACTAACACCCACATGAACACCCCTACTCGATTATACATCTCACGCATACCCAAACATCTTACTAGCACATGCACCCCTACACTTTAGCCCCTTTACATTCAACACATGCAACACGAAGACATTACAAGCAGCAGCACCAGGCATCTGACGACACCAAGCACAAGCAAAGGCATATACAACGGCATTACACAGCGGTACAACAAGCACGACGAAGACATTCAGCAGGCCGGCAGGCCCTTATAGCATGCACGGACCGCCAAGTCCTTAAAATGCGCACGCCCCTCCCCGTTTAGCCCGGTTCGAAGTCCTCGTCTCACCCATGGACACATGCTTCGTTCCGCTGACTATATCGAGACTGTAATGGTCCGAATATGGCCGTGGAGTTTGACTTTCGCTCTAGTCCGAGCTCAGTCGAACTGGGGGCTCTGGGGATACCCATATCCGTACCCTCCCAAACAAAACCCTGTGATGTAACACGGACTTTATTACGCATGCTTTAACGTTGACTTAAACGGTTCTAATTAATGTCGAATTCATTTTGAGTCGTTTTAAATGTTTAAATGATTTAGGTCGCTTCACATCACATTTAAATAAATGTTCACTTTGTCCATTTGGAGTCTAGCAAGGTCCTTGTCCTGCTTCATTTGGCATGAGCTTCGCATTTGCACTACAATTAGCCCTTTTACATTAACAAGGTCTAATTCAGCATTCCTAAATCCCTAAATTTAGGCCCGGCGGCTAGATCTTCCCTTTAGCCTCCTCTTACACAAAATACAACCTCACGTCTTACCTTATTTCACAAAATCTATGCAAATACACCTTTTTCATTTTTTCGGGTCTCGGCCCAAACCGAAGCCTAAACCCAAACCTTTGGCCCGCACTCCAAAGCCCTAAACATCAAAATATCTCAGAAATATCCTAGCCTTTTCCTTGACGTGCAAGTAAGGATTATACTAAATCTTTTCGAGATATAATCAAACCGGAAGTAGGAAACTACGCAAAAAAACACACCTTCAAACCGCATAGTCTTATGCGGTTTGGGGTGGCAACCGCATAAGCCTATGCGGTTTCTTGGCTTGTTTTTATCCCCGGATTTCCTAATTTCTCCGAGGTTTTTAGTATATATACACCCCTATACCTGACCTCGAAAAAGACAATTGACAACCAGCTTTCACAGCAAACACACTACAAAACTCTCTCAAAGCCTCACGCACTCAAATCCTTGAGTTCAACACACCATCCCGTGTTGAATTCATCCTCCTTTCAAGTTCAAGAAGCGAAGCTCTGCCCAGATCTGAAGCGTCAGGACAAGGTAGGTACCGATCCACTTGGATCAAAGCTTTTTCTTATTTTCTATGGACTAACAAAGGGGTCTACACTTTAGCCCGACTTTGGCACCCAGCGCGCTTGCACTCCAAGTGTTCTATTTACTTCGGGTACACTCCATATATGATGACACGCCAAAGTCGCATAAGCAACCGACCTTATAAAATAAACCAATGGACAATTGAACTTTATTTTATTTGCATGCATCTTGCACCTTCTTATTTTGCATTGAAATCAACTTAAACAATGAATTCGACCTTTAACTGAACCGTTTTCGTTAACAAGTTAAACATGCTAAACTGAGGGTTTTAATCAATCTTTTTGCATCTGCATCTACATTCTTTTAAAAACCTTTTCGCACTTGTACGTAGCGATAACATAAGCTCAAATATCATTTTACATGGATTGTTCTAGGTCAGTAGAGGCTATTTTTACATAGGCTTTTCTAGAAGGTTTTCATAAATCATTAATTGAACTACTCTTTTTCTAAAGTACCCTCACCCCGAATCCATTCTGGTTTCACAAGCCTTAGATCTACGGGTGTCGGCGTGCTCCAAAATCTAGGACATGTCTTTAGCTTAGGACATGATAGCAGGTTCCTAATTTCCGCGATAATTAGGTGGCGACTCCAAAACAGTTTTAAAGGTTTTTGTAAATTAGTCTTTTTAACTTAAATCCGCCCTTAAGCAAGACGCCGAGTTGGGTCCCGTTCGATCCCGGGTTCCACAGATGCGCGCACGCATCCTCGTCTCAAAAGCTTCCTTTAGCTAAAACCTTTTCGAAAATCTCCTCTTTTCAAAACATAAAAGGTCTTCCTAAATAAAGAAACGAGCTAAAATGAATGCTTAAAATGAATGTGAGTCTAGTGGGTCGAGTCGTGTCACTAATATACGAAGTGAAATGTAGGCCTCAGCTGGATACTCGTCGTACTAAGCATCGTGTAATAATCCCTTACAAAAAGCGTACCTACACCCGCAAGATGGCCGACAACGAGGAAGTTAACGCACTCCGTGACCAAGTCGCAAAGCTGACCGCCGACCTAGAAGGCCTTTTGACCCATCACGCCACTGAAGTGGAACGTGTGGAACTCAAGATCAAGGAAGAGGCCGATAGGCACGCTAAGAAACTCCAAGCCATGGAGGAAAGGCTCTATGTCTCGAGCACTTACTCTATCCATAAGGAGAATGAAAACGTACCTGCTAGTATTAAGGATGAGCTCCCTAACAAGCTCGCCCTTAGTGATCTCCCCATCTTCCTAGGACATGAGATCCCGATCATTCACATCCGAGCTTTCAAGTCTCAAATGGCCATTAAGGGAGTCGACTCCAAACACTGGCTCACTCTCTTCCCGCACTCCCTAGCAGCAGTGCCGAAGACTTGGTTCTACTCACTCGACCCACAGCGGGTCCGTACTTTTGAAGAACTCACGGTCGAGTTCGATCGACAATATCGAGACAATGAAGACACCCAAGTCTCGATCCGCACCCTAGAAGTCCTCGCTCAAAAGGACAATGAAGGCTTCACCGACTACCTCACTCGTTGGAAGAAGTTAAGCGCTCAAATCCCCAACCGTCCCCGCGAGGACGAGCTCGTACCGAAGTTCATAAATAACCTGCGACCCGTGTACCAATTCTACATGAGGTACAGCAACATTCAGAACTTCAAAGAACTAACTAAGGTCGGCACTCAAATTGAAGATGATCTTAGGACTGGCACAATGGCTAAATACACCGGCCATGCTTATCAAGGGAGCTCCTCTAAGTCCTCCCGCGCAGTCAAGAGCGAAGAGAATCGCACCGTCGGTAACCTCGACGATGATAGCCTCGACGCCTTCGCAACTACTTTCTCACCGCCTCCTAAGGCCAAGAGAAATTTCGACCCTCTCTTTATGTCTTACTACAAGGCATTTCAAAGGTTGGTCGAGAAGAACTACCTACAACCAATCGGGCCTACTAGAGAGCCGCCCGAAGAAAAGAAGCCTAAATCTTGGAACCCCAATGCCTTCTGTGCATACCACCGAGGCAAGGGGCATGACACCGAGAATTCCTTTAGGCTCAAGAATGCTATCCAGGATCTCATTGAGCAAGGGAAGCTCAGTAAACCATCTCAACCCACCAAGCCTTCAAATAGCGATAACCCGCTGGGCAACCACGCTATTTTCGTAGGGTCGGTCCCTATTTTAGACTGCTCTTATCTCATCACACCCTCTGACGACTAAATCAATGCGGTTTGGTCCAGTGATGACGAAGACGACGAATACTGGCTACCCACCGATGAGGTGATAAGCCACATCAATCAACTTGCTACAGACATCAATCACCTAAAGGCTTTGCATCGGACCGAAATCGAGCGTCTGGAAAGGCGCATCAAGAACGAGCTCGGCAATCCAGCCTCGCTCGACGCCCTCGAAGCCTTTCATCAAAAAGACGACGAAGGTTTTGTCAAATATCTCGTCCAGTGGAGAAAATTACTTGCCCGAGTTCCGAATCACCCACATGAGGACGAACTCATACCTACTTTCCTTCTCAGTTTGCGACCCGCCTGGCGATATTACTTTCACTTCTACGATGTTCGGAACTTCGAACACCTCGTCGAAATTGGCACCCGCATTGAAAAGGACCTCACGTCTAGCTACGATGATAACTCCTTAAAACATACGCACAAGGTTCAAGGCCGAAAGAGACACAATTCGAATGCCTCTACAAGAAATTTTGATAAACTCTATATGCCCTATGCCATAGCATTGCAGAAGTTAATCGAAAGGAATTACCTTGAACCGGTCGGCCCTATCAATGAGCCACCCATGATAAAGAAATCAAAATCATGGGACCCCAACGCCTTTTGTGCATACCATCGGGACATGGGGCATAGCACTGAAAGTTGTCTCAAACTCAAACACTGGAGCGATTTGAAGCGGGCCTCTTTGTACCTTGTAACCACACTCACCCTAAACTCGGTTCACTCATGAACCTCACTAATCTCACACGTTTTAGGGGCCGATTTGAGTGGGAAGTTTTCTGATTTTTATTTGCAAAACATAAAAACGAAAAATAAAGAATATGACTTAAACAAGTTTAAGCCTAGGATAGAGCCTTAACAAGCACATAGCCACTGTTAAGGGTTCGAGCTACTCAAAGCACATAAATAATGAGCCACCCTCAAGAAACCTCAAGCACAAAGCAAAGAGAAGACTCACTTTAAACTCAACTTTTTTTTATGAACTCAAATCTGAAAATTACATGAGGGAAAGCTTGGTTTATATAAGACCAAGGCTTTCATCTAAACCCTACATCTAATATCTAATCCAAGGGCTACAAATAACCCACAAAAATACAACAAAATCGGCTCACATGTGAGCTACAAAATCAGCTTACAAAAATACAACAACAACTAAAGTAGAAAGCGACTTGTTGTAGCATCCTCTCCCTTCATTTGTGTTGTTCAATCAAAGGCCTAGATCTTCTCCTTGGAGCTCAAGATACACGTCCAAATTGAGGTCCCCTTAGCTGATTTTGTTGTTTGTATACAAAAGACCAAAAGGTGACAAAGACATAAAGTATAAAGCAAACTATAATGAAAGGGACATGTATTTGAATTAAAATGTATCACTTTGAGTTGATTTTCAGCCGATTTTGGAGCCTATTTTGGCTTAGTTTTCTTGACCACTAGTCCAAGGACCATGGTTAGATCGTAGAGCAAAAATCGGGACCAAATCGTCAAGCCGTTTCATTCCAACTCTCCCCTTCTTCAAAAAAAGTTTGTCCTCAAACTTTAGCCAAATAAAATATGGTATCCAAAAAGATAAATTTTCAGAAAATAAAACGATTTTGAAAGAATAAAGTTTTGATAAAAACGAGGGAAACAACAAGAGCAAATCCTTTGAAAAGCACATAGCAAATTCATCGAATCCTCTTGTTAGCCAACTCGACTCAAACACCCACAAAGTGTGCTCGAATCAAGTCGACACTCACAAATCAAGCCTCGCCCAGATTTGTAAGGTGACACCCGAAAACACCAAGACCCAACTCATCCCAAGATCGTCTCGGTTTAAGAAAACTCAAGAGCCGAAGCTCTGATACCAATTGGAGCGATTTGAAGCGGGCCTCTTTGTACCTTGTAACCACACTCACCCTAAACTCGGTTCACTCATGAACCTCACTAATCTCACACGTTTTAGGGGCCGATTTGAGTGGGAAGTTTTCTGATTTTTATTTGCAAAACATAAAAACGAAAAATAAAGGATATGACTTAAACAAGTTTAAGCCTAGGATAGAGCCTTAACAAGCACATAGCCACTGTTAAGGGTTCGAGCTACTCAAAGCACATAGCTAATGAGCCACCCTCAAGAAACCTCAAGCACAAAGCAAAGAGAAGACTCACTTTAAACTCAACTTTTTTTTATCAACTCAAATCTGAAAATAACATGAGGGAAAGCTTGGTTTATATAAGACCAAGGCTTTCATCTAAACCCTACATCTAATATCTAATCTAAGGGCTACAAATAACCCACAAAAATACAACAAAATCGGCTCATATGTGAGCTACAAAATTAGCTTACAAAAATACAACAACAACTAAAGTAGAAAGCGACTTGTTGTAGCATCCTCTCCCTTCATTTGTGTTGTTCAATCAAAGGCCTAGATCTTCTCCTTGGAGCTCAAGATTCACGTCCAAATTGAGGTCCCCTTAGCTGATTTTGTTGTTTGTATACAAAAGACCAAAAGGTGACAGAGACATAAAGTATAAAGCAAACTATAATGAAAGGGACATGTATTTGAATTAAAATGTATCACTTTGAGTTGATTTTCAGCCGATTTTGGAGCCTATTTTGGCTTCGTTTTCTTGACCACTAGTCCAAGGACCATGGTTAGATCGTAGACCAAAAATCGGGACCAAATCGTCAAGCCGTTTCGTTCCAAATACGCCATCCAAGATCTCATCGATCAAGGACGGGTCAAGAAACCTAGGGCGAAAAACACACCGCCCTACAAAGGTAGCTCCTCGAAGAAACACGCAGCCTTCGCCAATAACCTTTCCTCCAGCAACGATACGATCTACCTCACCACCACAAAGACAAAGAAGCAAGTGACTCAAGCAACTCAAGCAGCTCAAGCAGCAATCAAGACGACGAAGAAGAAGAAGAGATTCTTCTAACTTCTAATGCTCTTAGTGTCGGGTCATCTGTCGACCCATCTATCCTAGACTTTAGCTTTAGTTTAGATTTTCTTTTTACGGAGGCTAGCTCCAAGCAATTTTCTGAATTGTCGAATAAATCTTTTCAAAGTAATGAAATGAATAAATTTGCTTACGTCTTGTCTCAAGCTAAAACAAACAAAGAACAAACAATCAAAAATCAACAAACAACAAACAAAACACAAAACACTAACCCATGCGATGAAAATGAACAAACTAATGAATCATTAAACAAATAGATTGCAAACATCACCTCTCCGAAAACACAGTACCCCGTCATCGAGGAAACCATAACCATAAACGTGGGAACCCCCGAAGAACCAAGGGAACTACAATTAGGTGCCTCACTGGACGAAGACGAGCGCACCCAATTTACACAACTCCTAAGGGAATTCAAGGACGTATTCGCTTGGTCATACAAGGATATGCCCGGAATCGAACGAAGCATAGCCGAACACCGCATCCCTATTAAACCCGGTTACAAACCAATCAAACAAAAACTAAGGAGGCTACGTCCCGAATGGTCCCTTATGGTAAAGGAAGAAATCGAGAAACAACTACAAGCCGGTTTCATCCAGGTCATCGAATATCCTGAATGGGTCTCAAACATGGTCCCAGTCTTAAAGAAGAATGGCAAAATTCGAGTATGCGTTGACTTTCGCGACTTGAACAAAGCCAGTCCCAAAGATGACTTCCCATTACCCCATGTGGACGTCCTAGTCGACAACACCGCCGACCACGCCCTCCTATCCTTCATGGACGGCTACGCAGGCTACAACCAAATCAAAATGTCTTGCGAAGACATGGCAAAAACGGCCTTCATTTCACCGTGGGGCACATACTGCTACGCGGTCATGCCTTTCGGCCTAATCAATGCCGGTGCTTCATACCAACGTACCGCCACAACCCTCTTACATGACATGATGCGCAAAGAAGTCGAAGTCTACGTCGACGACATGATCGTGAAGTCAAAGGAGAGAAGTGGTCATATCACTAACCTCCGCAAGTTCTTCACTCGCCTACGGCAATACAAAATGCGCCTCAATCCCCAAAAATGTACTTTTGGAGTCAAATCCGGTAAACTACTAGGACACGTAGTGAGCCAAAGAGGCATCGAGGTCGACCCCTCAAAAGTCAAAGCAATTCTCGAAATGCAACCCCCAAAGAACCTCGACGAAATTCGAAGTTTCTTGGGCCAAATTCAATACATCTCACGCTTCATTAGCAAGCTCACCATGATATGTGAACCAGTTTTCAAAAAGTTCAAGAAAACCGACCACGTTGAATGGGACGAAGAGTGTCAAAAGGCATTTGACAAGGTCAAAGAATTGCTCACCAACCCGCCAGTTCTACGACCACCCTAGAAGGATTTGCCACTATCCTTATACCTCACAACAACTCCTACCGCCATGGGCGCTGACACGGCTAAGTCGTATCACCGGTATCAAAATAACCCTACGGACTACTAACGGTAGCTAGTGGTAAGAGGGGATCGAATCCACAGGGAAACGTATACTCGCAGGTTTACTAAGTCTAGGCTATTCCTAAGGTATGAAAAAGGTGGTTTTGTAAAGTCTATAAAACTAAAAGAATAAACTAAAGCAATGTAAAGAGGGTTTAAACGATAGGTAAAAGACCAGGGTTTCGGGTTCCTTATGACAATAATCCGGATAGTAAACTTTCACCAAAATAGCAATCGATCAGAATAAGCAAGGCGATTAGGACAAAACAAGCTCTCTCGAATCAATGTTACCATAAGTTCAATTTAGCGGGCTCTCGCGACTTACTAAATCAACTTATCAATTACGCGTAGTGGTCTAATACTGATTAGGCTTTCGAACTTAAATCAATATAACCCTAAGTTCAATTAAATCAAGGCGTCCCTAAATTCAATTGGTAATTAAATCGCGCAGGAAGAAATCGCACAAGCATTAAACTAATTGATCGCAACAATTTGACCAAAACACCGAATTAAAGGCATAATTCCCCCTCAACCCTAGTTGGGGAATTAACTACTCATAACTAGGGCAAAAGGTAAATTAATCAAGGAATAAAGTAGAAACATAATTACCAGAATTGAATGCTTGAATTAAAATCACGTAGTACCGACGGTTACAAAGTTCCGAGATGAAATCCAACTTGAGTCTAATGTTGAAGATGAAAAGCAGTAAACTAGGAGAGAGAACTAAGCAAACTGTATTTCGTACTCTAGGTCTAATTAAAACATAAGATAAAAGATTAAACTTAAGTTTCTCCTTAATATATCACAAAACAGCAGCTTCCGTAAATAATAATGCGTCACGGCCGGTCGACCGGCCGCCGGTCAGTCTGACCGGCTCCGGTGCACTGATGAGTCTAGCCCAACGTTTTGGGCTTAAATCTTCCGCCAATTTGGGCCTTTTGCCATTTCCATCCAAACTTCGGCCCCTTTACTCTAATTCTCGGCTTCCGGTCCCGAGCTCAACTCTACATCGTCTTTTGGGTTTCGTCTTATCCACTTTTCAGCTCAAATGCCTAGGAAATGAATAAAATCCTGCAAAATACAGAAATACAACAAAAGCGCCTCTAGGACGTAATGTGAGAACAAAATGGCCCCGAAGGACGCATTTTGACAATAAAAAGCAACTCGGGACGGGGGTAAAAGCATATAAAAATAACAACTATCAAATTCCCCCAAGCCAGACTCTTGCTCGTCCTCGAGCAAGCAACTCAACTAACAACTAAGCAAACCATACAACCAAATACAAAAGACGAGAAACAGCGACTCAGAGCTAGACATGCGATAGTCACTAAAACATATACAACCTAACGATCATGAGCAATCAAATGTGTTAGGAATAAATTCCCAACTGTGGAAGTAAGCACGATACGAACTAATCAAGCTGCAGGAAGCTAATACGTTGAACCGTCGACCTTGCAAGATCGTTGAATTAGTATCCTCACGGGTTTCACTCTACACTCATAAGAGAACAGGGTGAGTATATGTGAATACTCTGTAAAGATGCAAGATAACACTTTCACCTACTCGACTCGTGAAACACGCCTGCAATCTAATGTGAAAACGATCTCTACAACCAAAGTACGTGTCCAACCAAACAAATGACCAGAATACATGCCAAGGACTTACGCGGGAAGGCCAAGAGAACAGGGTGAGTATATGTGAATAATCTGTAAAGATGCAAGATAACACTTTCACCTACTCGACTCGTGAAACACGCCTGCAATCTAATATGAAAACGATCTCTACAACCAAAGTACGTGTCCAACCAAACAAATGACCAGAATACATGCCAAGGACTTACGCGGGAAGGCCAGGGTAAAGGATGAAAGGTGGTTGCGCCAAGCGCGTTTAGGATAAGAGGAGCTAAAATCGGTAGTTGCATATAACTACTAAACCAACTCGCCACAACAATCAACCCAACTCAATCGACTAAGAGGCAAAAACTGAACTCAAGCTCAAATAACAACCTCCGTAAGAGCAGTCGAATAATCGCGTCATACAACCGTATTATGTACAAACCCCAAATGAAACAACATATTTTTGTGTTTTTGTTCTTTTTCTCTTTTTTTTTTTTTTTTTTTTCTGTTGTTTTTTTTTTCGGTTTTTCTGAATTTTTTTTTTTTTTTTTTTTTTTTTTTTTTTGAAATAAGAAGCAAATGAAAATAAAGGGGTAACGGTGAATGACAGCAGAAGTAAACTTCCAACTTGTACTCTTTCTTGCAACCTCTGCTCAACGCCTCAAGCAATAACCGACAACCAAAATCAATATGCAACTGTCCCGAAAAGGGTAGATAAACTGAAAAAGGTAAGCGGGTAATCAAAATGTGGTACGAAAACAAGCTTTAAGGCTAGGACGGGGTGCAAAAAGTGGTAACCTATAATCTAAAGGGTAAGAAAAATAGGCTATTTGGCTAATGTGGAGCTCATAAAACAAGTATAATGCTGCCTTTCCTCATGTAATACAGCTAGCCACCAACCCGACACGACTCAGTATTAAGCAGATCGAATTCACATTTATGCATGTTAACATTACGCCCTGCACGAGGAGAAACTACAAACACCCTAACAAACAAGGAGACCAGTCATAGATGTGAAGGTACCGGGAAAATGAAAAATCGCTAGTCCCTATCGACGCCTACAAGGCGCCGCCGCCACTCTTGGGGCGCCGGCGAATGCGCCGCAGAAAAAGTGCGAAGTTTGTAAAAATGGGGAGATCATTGCATGAATTTGTGACCAAAAAGAAAAAGTAGAAAATCCTTTTTGAAAATGTATTTTCGGAGTCGCCACCAAATATTAAAGGAATTTGGAACCTATTCTACGCATCTTAAAATATAAGACACGAGTGTCTCAGATTTTAAGGTGCGTCGATACCTATCAATCTGAGGTTTGAAACCGCAGAAGGGTTCTGAGTGAGGTTACTTTTTAAAAGTTTTTGCAAAATGTATTTTTGAAAATCGAAATCAAAAAGCCTACGTAAAAGTAGTCTCTACTAATTTGAAAACATTTATTTAATTTCGATATTTGGGCTAAAAAGTCACGCTACGCATAAGTGCGAATAAGTATGACTCGATTAAAATGCATAAGTAATGTAAATTGTCAAAATAATGACATATTGCTATAGGAAATGTATCGTTAAATAATAATTTATTGACTAAATTATTACTATAGACGTTATTTTCCGACCTCGTATTTGAATTTGTGAAAAACCCTCGCTTTGACATGCTAAAAGACTCTATGAAACGCAGTACAATTTAGTGTTGGATCCGTGATTCTAGTCGTTATTTAATGCATGAATGAGGACTTGCATAATTATAAAAGTGACGTCGGTTTGCTTTAGTGATATGGGGTCGTTTATTTATGCGATATTGGCGAGGTTTAGACGGATTATGAATCCGAATTGCTACAACCGTATTATTTAATACGGCCGCTTAGTGCCAATATCGGGTTTGGGGTTAATGTAACCCCATTGCCCGAGTCTCAAACGTCCAACCCGTAGGTAAAGTGTTTACCTTTCGAAAATGTAAAGACGGTATTTTTGAGTGGATTTTGTGAGTAGTGTATATGTGTTTTAAAACCGGGTCCATTGAAATGAATGAAATGGGTTGGTATTTATAGGAAAAGGCTGGTTCATGTGTGAGGAAAAATTAAATCGCTTGTGAACAGGCGATTTTAGTTTTGTTCTGGCTGTAATTTTGTAAGAAAAACAAAAAGGCGGCTGGTAGAAAAGAAAAAGATAATCGCCTGTTAACAGGCGATTAAGTTTTTAATCGCCTGTCAACAGGTGATTTTTATTTTGTTTTGTTTGAAATTTGTTTATGCCGCCTTTGCTTAGGTGACGTATGATTGAGTGGTGATTATGTTTTTTTTTTGGGATATTTACGTGTGGGTTAAGTATAATTTGGGCCAAATCGGTTTTTGGTCCAATTTCGATTTTCGTGCCTCGGTTTTTGTCGTGTTTTTCGGTTTTGGCTCGAAATAAAATAATATTGAATTATATTATTTTGTGGTATTATAGAACCTAATTTTGTGAAAATGTGGTACGGGACGCACTTTGGCCCGTTTTGCGTGTTGCGTTGGTGTGCGTTTTGGGTCGTTTTTGTAAGTTTGGGCCGTTTTGTAGCTAGTTGGGCTGTTTTTGTGGCTTGGCTTAACAAGACGTTCCTGTATCGTGCTCGTGTTGTGCCTATAATGACTAAGAGTGACATTCATTTTTATGATTATGCAAAACCAAATTAATACATTAAAAATGACTAAATACGTTTTAGACACTTTTGTACCGTTTCGACTCTTGTAAAAGCATGCATGAAAGTCCTTTTCATCATCGGGTTTGTTTTTGGGGGGTACGGATACGGGTATCTACAGAGCCCCCAGTTTGACTGAGCTAGGACAAAGCGTTAGTCAAACTTAAAGATAGTATCCGGACCATTACAGTCTCGATACTACCTGGCGGCGCTAAGCATGTGTCTTATGGGAGAGACGAGGACTTAGCATCGGGAAATACGGGGAGGGACGACATGTTTTTAAGGACATGACGGTCCTACATGTTTAAGGGCGTGTCAGCCTGCATGTGGCCTGAGTACTCCCAGCTGGCGCCTTGCTCGTGTCTCTGTTTGGGCTTCTGCTTGTGCTTCTGCTTGTGCTTCTGGCTTGCGCTCCTTGCTCGTGCTTCTGCTTGCGCTTCTGGCTTACGCTCCTTGCTGGACGTCTCATAGAAGAGGTTACGTGTTTTGGGGCTTTTTCTCATAAAAAGTTAGGTTTTTATGAACGTCTCGTGAGGAGGCTACGCGTTTTTTGGTTGAAATGCACGTCTCGTGAGGAGGCTACGTGCTTTTCTTTTTCTCATAAAAAGTTAGGTTTTTATGAACGTCTCGTGAGAAGGTTACGTGTTTTTGTTTTTCTCATAAAAAGTTAGGTTTTTATGAACGTCTCGTGAGGAGGCTACGCGTTTTTTGGTTGAAATGCACGTCTCGTGAGGAGGCTACGTGCTTTTCTTTTTCTCATAAAAAGTTAGGTTTTTATGAACGTCTCGTGAGGAGGCTACGCTGCGTTTTGTTTTTCTCTCATAAAAAGTTAGGTTTTTATGAACGTCTCGTGAGGAGGCTACGCGTTTTTTGGTTGAAATGCACGTCTCGTGAGGAGGCTACGTGCTTTTCTTTTTCTCATAAAAAGTTAGGTTTTTATGAACGTCTCGTGAGGAGGCTACGTGTTTTTGTTTTTCTCATAAAAAGTTAGGTTTTTATGAACGTCTCGTGAGGAGGCTACGCGTTTTTTGGTTGTAATGCACGTCTCCTGAGGAGGCTACGTGCTTTTCTTTTTCTCATAAAAAGTTAGGTTTTTATGAACGTCTCATGAGGAGGCTACGCGTTTTTTGGTTGAAATGCACGTCTCGTGAGGAGGCTACGTGCTTTTTTTTTTCTCATAAAAAGTTAGGTTTTTATGAACGTCTCGTGAGGAGGCTACGCGTTTTTTGGTTGAAATGCACGTCTCGTGAGGAGGCTACGTGCTTTTCTTTTTCTCATAAAAAGTTAGGTTTTTATGAACGTCTCGTGAGGAGGCTACGCGTTTTTTGGTTGAAATGCACGTCTCGTGAGGAGGCTACGTGCTTTTCTTTTTCTCATAAAAAGTTAGGTTTTTATGAACGTCTCGTGAGGAGGCTACGTGTTTTTGTTTTTCTCATAAAAAGTTAGGTTTTTATGAACGTCTCGTGAGGAGGCTACGCGTTTTTTGGTTGAAATGCACGTCTCGTGAGGAGGCTACGTGCTTTTCTTTTTCTCATAAAAAGTTAGGTTTTTATGAACGTCTCGTGAGGAGGCTACGCGTTTTTTGTTTTTCTCATAAAAAGTTAGGTTTTTATGAACGTCTCGTGAGGAGGCTACGCGTTTTATGGTTGAAATGCACGTCTCGTGAGGAGGCTACGTGCTTTTCTTTTTCTCATAAAAAGTTAGGTTTTTATGAACGTCTCGTGAGGAAGCTACGCGTTTTTTTGTTTGGTTTTGTGGGTATGTATGGGTATATTTGTGGTTCGGTTTTGATTGTAGTTGTTGGCTTTGTGTGTGACGTCCTAGGCTTCGAATATTTCGTCTTGTTGCAGAAATGCATGTTCGGGTTGTAGCCGGGTCTGAAATCCTTGCGTTTTTGCTTGCCGAGTGTACCTGCAAAAAGTCGTTAGTCGTAAAAACACATATATATATGTCTCGATTGAGACTGACTCGCTTAGGACTAAATTAAATGCAAATGCAGGGTTTTGAAATATGCTGTTTAGAAAGTATTTTAGACTCGTAAAAAGACGCTTTTGACATTGTAAAAATGCGAGCTAAAATGACATTTTGAGACGAAAATTGTGAATGCGAAAATCGTGTTTTGTGTTGTGGTTAATTTTTGTGTTGTAGATTGTTTTGCAAATTCGGCTATAAAAGGAGGGCTAGGTTAACTCATTTTACTCATCCTTTCAACGTTCTATTCTCGGTATTCCAAAGATATTCAAAATATTTACGGAACGTTAGTCGAGTTATGGAGAATTTTGAAGGAAACTTGCGCTGATTGGTGTTAAATCGTTGTCGGGTATAGAAGAGAAAGACTTTGAAAGATTGCGGTATCGGGGTACTCCTGGAGTGCAGGCGAGGTTCAAATGGAGCCCGAGTTATTGGAGGTTTGTCTCGACTATTGGGACCTAAGTTTTCACGTGTTCCGCTTTCTGGGGAAGGTCTCATCCATTGGTCGAGGAGTTTGGAGCTATTGGTGGCTAAGGGAATCTGGTGTTTGTTTTATTGTGTTGTTGTTAGTATTATGTTCATATTATTTTGTATTATGTTCAGTATATGTCTATCCTAAACCCGATGTAAATGCCGGGTTAAGTATAAGTATTATAATATATTGTAGTGTTGTTAGTGTATCTCTAAGGTTGTAGTTACGCTCCTACTTTTGAAAGATCCAAAATGTAACCGTTCTTTTTAAGATTAATAAAAATCAGGTTTTATTTACGACTTTGCCTCATTTTGCTTATTATTTTGTGTAAAATTCCTTGGCCTTAACCTTATTTCAAAGTTTAAGTATAATTCTTGTTTTTAGGAATTTTTGTGTTGACTGTTCCCTTGACTTTTTTAAGCTTTGGGTTTGTCGTTTATTGTTGAATGTCGTCCTTTTAGGCTTAAAAGACGAATTTTTGTGTTGACTATGTCCTCGGCTTTTTTAAGCTTTGGACGCGTCATTTTTGTGTTGAATATCGTTCCCTTTACCCTTTGGGTTGTGGAACGTTTTTGTGCTGACTATGTCCTTAGCCTTTTTAAGCTTTAGACGTGTCATTTTTGTGTTGAATATCGGTTGCGCTTTTCGCAAAGCTGCCTACGTATCCATGGAAAATGGAATCAAACCGGCGTAGTTGGGGAAATGTACGTTTAGGGGCATACCGGCCCAGGAATTGTGTTTGCTTTTTTGTGGTGAATGTGCACGTTTAGGGGCATGCCGGCCCAGGAATTGTGTTTGCTTTTTTGTGGTGAATGTGCACGTTTAGGGGCATGCCGGCCCATGAATTGTGTTTGGTGGATGCATGTTTCGGGGCATGCCGGCCCATGAGTTTTTTTTTAAAATTGTATTTTATAGATACATTGCAAGGGGTTTTTAAGGGTAGTATTTTTTGAGTTGATCGAGGTTTGTGGCGAGGTTGAACTCTTGGCCGTCGAGGTCGGTTAGTTTGATCGCCCGCGTGTAGATCTCCTTGACGAGGTAGGGCCCACCGCTTAGGCTTGAACTTTCCTCGTGGGCCGACTGGGAGTGGTGCTCGAACTGACTTTAGCACGAGATCCCCCACTTTAATGTTTCGTGGCTTAACTCGTTTGTTGAAGGCTCGTTGTAATCGTCGTCCCATTTCGTATGCTCTTCTTTCTTCAGCTTTTTGAAGATTGGTTCGCAAATCATGGTGAGTTTACTGATAAATCGGGAGATATATTGGATTTGTCCCAAAAGGCTCCTTATTTCGTCGATGTTGCTTGGCGGCTTCATGCCCATTATTGCCTTGATTTTGGTCGGGTCTCGAAAGTCGGCACATACCCGTATTTTGCCGTTTTTCTTCTAACTGGAACCATGTTGGAGACCCAATCTGAGTATTCGATGACTTGGATGAATCCAGCTTGTAGTTGTTTTTCGATCTCTCTTTTGACCATGAGAGACCATTCTGGCTTGATGCGTCGGAGTTTCTTTTTGACAGGTCTGGAGCCTTGCTTGATGGGGATGCGGTGTTCGGCTATCTCGCGGTCGATGCCGGGCATGTCTTTGTACGACCATGCGAAGACGTCCTTGAATTCTATGAGGAGCTTGGTATATGTGGTCCTTTCTTCTGTGCTAAGAGAAGCCTCCAGCTGTAGTCCTCGAGGTTCTTCAGGCGTGCCCATGTTGATGGTTGTTGTGTCTTTAATAATGGGGTCCTGTTCGGGTTCTGAGACAATGCTTGCAATGTATCTATATAATGCAATGTTATTTTGTTTAAAATTATCGCATTCATTAGAATATGTAGATTTTAAATGAGGCAAAGAGTAACAAAAACTTTCATGTTATTAATGTTATCAAAAGCAGTTACATTTGAAGATAGCTCAGACGAGGGAGCTTCGGATAACCTTAATGACTCTAGTTTTTCAATTAGGTTTACTACTTTAGTAATGTAACCTAGTGACCCTGCCGTTAAGAAAATTTTGGCGTCATAAGGACGCCAGACCCTATACTCTAGGTGTAGATACTTGAATTGAAACTGCCTAGGTCGTTAGTAGATTGGGCAGTGTTTTCTTTGAGCTTTAGCTGTTGGAGGTCGGCTTGGAAGTCTGAGGCCTTTGTGGTGATGATCTTGTCATCTAAAGGTATCCTAACCTTTTGGTGGAGGCGCGGCAGGCCTTGGGGGTGCTGTAAGAATCGGCGGTGCCTTTAGTGCGCCCAGTGCGTTGATAGCGTGTATGGGCTCGACTTTGGCAGTGGCTTGAGACGAGCTTCCTTGATATCCATGACTCGTGCTTTTATTCCTATTTTCTTTGCGGAGGTCGTCTTCAATGAGTTCACCGACGACGCTGAGTGTTGAGAAGCTGTCGAAGTTCTTGTACCGTAGATGTTGTTGGTATGCAGGGGTGAGGTTGTTGATGAACTTGGTGATTAAATCAGTGTCCCTTGGGCGGTTAGGTATTTGGGCACAGAGTTTCTTCCAACGTGTCAGGTATTCGGTAAACCCTTCATTGTCCTTCTGAGTCAGGACCTCCAAAGTACGTAGCGAGACTTGGATGTCGTTGTTGTCCCGGTACTGCAGATCGAATGCCACTGTTATGTCTTCGAAACTACCAGTCTTGTGTGGCTCTAAAGAATAGAACCATGCTGCGGGTCATGTCCGGGAGTGTGGGAATAAAGTGGCCCAGGCGGGGGGGTCGACCCCCATAATGGCCATCTTGGCTTTGAAAGCTTTGACGTGTACGAGCGGGCTTTCGTGACCTTTGAAAATGGGAAGGTCGCTGAGCGCTAGCTCATCGGGTAGCATGGATCTGACGTTCTTTGGGATGTGCTCATTCTCTTGGTGGATGGAGTAGCCCCTTGCGTTCGTGAGGCGTTCTTCCATGGTTCGAATTCTTTTAGCGTTTCGCTCGGATTCTTCGGCGAGGCGCACGGCGTTTTTCTCTGCTTCAAACTTTTGCATGATAGCCATTTGCTCGATCGTCGTAGTAAGACTAGCTATCCTATCATTGAGCTGTCGGACTTGTTCGGCAGTTACCTCCGGGGGGGTGGTGGTGGTCCTCCGAGACCTTCATCGTGTTGAAAGGCCATGACAGGTTTTGGTTTTGATCTGTTGTAGGAGCGCTTCTTTGGAGGCGGAGGTGGGTTTAAGTGACGGTTTTTAGTTCGTCGTGTATCCAGGGTTTTTCAATGAGCGGACCTGACAAAGTTTTCAAACCTTTAGTGATTCTAAAAGAAAAGAAAAAGACTCAAATGAAAAATCGCATTCACGACCAAAGGAAGACACAAAAGTGAAAAAAACAGTGGGTGACTTGACTTGACTCGTGTTTTTAGCTTTTAAAAGGACACGGGAAGCTTTTGAGGTAGAGGTGTGTTGACACGTCCCTATTCTCGAGGTAGGAAAAAATTTGTATAATCATAATCTGAGTAACCCAGTTTGGCGGTATGTTGCCAGGGGTTTATCATTGGATTACGATAAAAAAGGATCAGACCGAAGTAGCGATAGGCTAACCGACCTGAGGATGTTAAAATTGGGTAAAAGGCGATCAATTGTTCGCCTTTTACGTGTGACTCAGGAATTTAAATCGAAAAATGACGATAAGCCACTCGATTCAAAGAGTAAATCAACGGGTTCGCATCTGAACGAGCCCGCGTTTTTGTTTTTGAGAGAAAAAGATTAAATCGGGATGACTAAAGAGTCACTCGACTTAGAGCTAAATCTAATGTTCTAAAAGTTAATTTCGTTTAAAATCTCCGAAATGAATTGACATATTCGGGTTTTTGCTTTGTGAAATGTTTTTAGCAATAAATGTATTATGACGATACGTCAGTCGCATAATTCATTTATGTTTTGAAAAAGACCTGGGATATAGTGATTATCCTGGATCGGTTTTGAATGCAGCGGCATTTTATTTATCAAACTCAAATGACCATAGGTCAAAGAGCCTAACGGCGTGTTTTAAAAAGTATGACCTTTTTTGAAAAAAGTTTGAAAAAGCAATTTCAAAGATGGACGTATTTTAAAAGTATAATGCCTAGGAAATGTTTTTATATGCAATGGTTTGAAAGACGACTATAGTGAGGGCACTATAGCTTCGCACTTGTACATATAAACACAGGTTTTTGGTTTATAGGGTAAGGTTCCCTCCGGCCATTCCCGTAACGTTTAGGTAGGGGCACCCGCAAGACTACACACGTCTTAGGTGTGAATTCAAGACGGGCCCTAGAGCGTTCGAGTTTGACTGGTTACGATCGTTTGTACGGATGCCGTACTTGTAATCGTGGAGGGGTGAGAGAACAGTGTGTCCGGAGTTACCTCGCTTATGAAGCGAGAGTTACTGGGGGCCGTTCCTCAAAGGGTGTGGTTTGAATCAGGAGGATTCGACTCAACGTATTTTTGCCCAAATATCAAAAGCGTAAATGTTTTCAAAGTTTCAAGCTTCACTTCTTTATGTTTTTTAAAATAAAAGAAAAACTAGTTTTTCAAAAATAATAAAAATCATGCTCGTCCCCAGCGGAGTCGCCAGCTGAAGGTACCGGGAAAATGAAAAATCGCTAGTCCCTATCGACGCCCTGCGCGCGCCCGCCCTCGCCCCGTGCGGGGGCGCCGGGGCGGAATGCGCCTCGCAGGAAAAAGTGCGAAGTTTGTAAAAATGGGGAGATCATTGCATGAATTTGTGACCAAAAAGAAAAAGTAGAAAATCCTTTTTGAAAATGTATTTTCGGAGTCGCCACCAAATATTAAAGGAATTTGGAACCTATTCTACGCATCTTAAAATATAAGACACGAGTGTCTCAGATTTTAAGGTGCGTCGATACCTATCAATCTGAGGTTTGAAACCAGAGAAGGGGTTCGGAGTGAGGTTACTTTTTAAAAGTTTTGGCAAAAATGTATTTTAGAAAACTGAAATCAAAAAGCCTACGTAAAAGTAGTCTCTACTAATTTGAAAACATTTATTTAATTTCGATATTTGGGCTAAAAAGTCACGCTACGTACAAGTGCGAATAAGTATGACTCGATTAAAATGCATAAGTAATGTAAATTGTCAAAGTAATGACATATTGTTATAGGAAATGTACGTTAAATAATAATTTATTGACTAAATTATTACTATAGACGTTATTTTCCGACCTCGTATTTGAATTTGTGAAAAACCCTCAGTTTTGACATGCTAAAAGACTCTATGAAACGGTACAATTTAGTGTTGGATCCGTGATTCTAGTCGTTATTTAATGCATGAATGAGGACTTGCATAATTATAAAAGTGACGTCGGTTTGCTTTAGTGATATGGGGTCGTTTATTTATGCGATATTGGCGAGGTTTAGACGGATTATGAATCCGACTGCTACAACCGTATTTAATACGGCCGCTAGTGCCAATATCGGGTTTGGGGTTAATGTAACCCCATTGCCCGAGTCTCAAACGTCCAACCCGTAGGTAAAGTGTTTACCTTTCGAAAATGTAAAGACGGTATTTTTGAGTGGATTTTGTGAGTAGTGTATATGTGTTTTAAAACCGGGTCCATTGAAATGAATGAAATGGGTTGGTATTTATAGGAAAAATTTGGTTCATGTGTGAGGAAAAATTAAATCGCTCGTGAACAGCGATTTTAGTTTTGTTCGTTGTAATTTTGTAAGAAAAACAAAAAGGCTACCGGTAGAAAAGAAAGATAATCGCTGTTAACAGCGATTAAGTTTTTAATCGCTGTCAACAAAGCGATTTTTATTTTGTTTTGAAATTTGTTTATGCCGCCATTGCTTAGGTGACGATGATTGAGTGATGATTATGTTTTTTTGGGATATTTACGTGGGTTAAGTATAATTTGGGCCAAATCGGTTTGGTCCAATTTCGATTTTCGTGCCTCGGTTTTGTCGTGTTTTTCGCTTTGGCTCGAAATAAAATAATATTGAATTATATTATTTTGTGGTATTATAGAACCTAATTTTGTGAAAATGTGGTACGGGACGCACTTTGGCCCGTTTTGCGTGTTGCGTTGGTGTGCGTTTTGGGTCGTTTTTGTAAGTTTGGGCCGTTTTGTAGCGAGTTGGGCTGTTTTTGTGGCTTGGCTTAACAAGACGTTCCTGTATCGTGCTCGTGTTGTGCCTATAATGACTAAGAGTGACATTCATTTTTATGATTATGCAAAACCAAATTAATACGTTAAAAATGACTAAATACGTTTTAGACACTTTTGTACCGTTTCGACTCTTCTAAAAGCATGCATGAAAGTCCTTTTCATCATCGGGTTTGTTTTTGGGGGGTACGGATACGGGTATCTACAAGATGTCACTGGCCTTGGAGGCTCTAATCCTCACTATATATATGTAGTTTCACTAAAACACGGTCAAGTCTAGGTTCAACAACAGCATACCGAACAACTGACTCGTAAGATCGACTCAAAACCGCATGAAAAGCACATACTCAATCACGTCAAGTGCATAGAAAAAGGACCAGCATTAAGCAAATGAAATCATCGTCGCTTTGCACGTTTCTACATCTAAACTGACTCTATTTTTGTGATTTTTGACATTTTTTGATTTTTTTTGGATTTTTGAAAAAAAAAAAAAAAAAAAAAAAAAAAAAAAATGAAAAAAAATGAAAAAGAAAGCAGTAAAACTAACAAACTAACATGCAAATACAAAAATGAAAATAAAGCAACCTAATTCCTCCCCCAAGCCTAAATATCACAATGTCCTCAGTGTGATCAGCAGCAAACAACAACCAACATCCATAAAAACACAACTGAAGGACCTAAGAAAAAATGGGGAAGGAACAAAAGAAACAGAGAATAGAATACGTACTGTACATAGGAATTCCCCCAAGCCAGCATATGCTCAGGGGTTAGTGGCCAGCATGCCACTAAGAAGAGTCGTCCTCGTACTCATCGATGGCCGCCTCAAGATCCTCATCATCCTCCTCATCGTCGACGTCAATCGGCATCCCAGAGGCTGCAGCACCCGATCCAGACGCACCCGCGTCACCAAAACCAGTGTAGGGCTGCTGCGGAGCCCCATATCCGTAACCACCATCTGGCCAAGTGTAGGGGGTAGAGTAATAATCGGGCTGAAGGTTAAACCCCCCATGGACGCTCGGGTCGGTATACCCGCCGTCGGGCCAAGTGTAGTAGGACGGGTGAGGTCCCTCTGGTGGGACGGAGCCCTACCTCGCATAGGCATCATACGCAGGAAACTGACTCAACGCCATATCGGTATACACCCTGTCAATACGCGCGTGCGTCGCGCGCAAATCATCGCCGTACTGATGACGAAAGCCATCAAAATCAGAACGGAGCCCAGTCAGCCCCAAATCCATACGACCCATCATCGATACAATGTCAGGGTGTAGGTCAAAATACTGCGAACCACCAGCAGCAGTATGTGGTGGAGTCAGAATCGGCCGAGCCGGCCTCAACAAAGAAGATAAGAAGAAGAAGATGCACCCATCGTGGAGCGTCGCCCATAAGTCTGGACAGGAACAGAGGGCGTAGAGGTGCCCTCAATAGGAAGCAGATAAGTAGCCTGGTCTGCACGAAGCTCAGTAAGTGTAGGTGCAGGAAGGCGAACGCTCTCCTTACCGCCGATCAACCAAGCACGTTTACCATCAGGGGCAGGGCGGAGCCAATTTAAGGGCGCAGTCAAGTAAGAGACATCTAAGAGAACACAGCCCTGCACCGCCTTCTGCGCGTCTTCGGTGAACCCAACAAGTTTGATTGCAATTCGGGTGATAAGACCACCCACATGTATCCCGACGGTAGAAGCCGGGGTCGAGGCAAGCTTCCTCAAATGGAGGGCAAGATGGTAGGCGAGATCAATGTGATACCGCTCTGGTTCTTTACGCAAGTACTGACCAAGGATAGCAAGCTCCTCGGTCCGAACATTATGAGGCTCGTTACGACCAAAAATCGTCCACCCCATGAATCGCTGCCAAATGCGAATAGCAGGCTGATGAATGTAAGGGGCACTCATGTGTTTTCCGGGCTCCGGTCGTTGGCCCGAGATCGCTCTCCACAGCTCACCTACATTAAAGCTATCTGGAGCAGTATACTCCTTGTGGTGCGTAAAACCAAAAATAGTGCCAAGCTGACGAACCGGCAAAGTACAATCATTGTTCATGAGGCGGAAAGTTAGCACAATACTATTCGCCGAACGCCCCCGTTCAACCTTAAGCGAACTCAAGAATTCCCAAGTGATGCGAGCATAAGTCAAGTGCATCATACCGAACATCTTATCCATACCGACACCCTTAAATAGCTTCTCCGTAACACCGTCTATACCTAAGGCACGCAAGGTATTCCGGCAAATAAACCGGGTAGGGAGGAGGGGACGGTGCTTAAAAGATTGAAAATTCGTTTTTTGTTGTTCGGATTTGAAAATTACCTCGGGAAAGTCGATGTCGGGCTCGACATCGGGAAGAGACGCTTGGTGACGAGTAACTCGACCTCGCTTGCGTTGTTGTCCTCGGTCCGCCATGAAAATGGGTGAAAACTTGAAGTAGCTTGGAAGAGGATGAAGTTAGGGTTTGGTAATTTGAGAGGATTTGGGTCGTAGCCTTTAGAGAGAAGTTAGAGAGTGGTGCGAAAAATGAGTTATGAGGTAATTTGGGGTGGTTTCGGAATATATATAGGCAGCAAAAATACGGGGCGGCCGGTCGGGACCGGCGGCCGGTCGCCCGGCTCTGACGTCTTTTCATTTTTTTCCAAGTGTTTTTTAGCCCTCAAAATTTATGGTTCGGCGCCGGTTCAAGACCGGCTGCCGGCCGGCCGGCTTCGGCGCGTTTTACACGTGAAATCTTCAAAAATTCTAAGTACCGAATCCCACTAAATCCTGCACAACTCAATGAATTATTAGTGCCCTCACTCTCGCCTCACCAAAAGAACTGAAGGAAATGCAGAAATCAAACTAATAGAGTAAATACAAAAATACGCGGGTTGCCTCCCGGAAGCGCTGGTTTAAAGTCCCGCACGAGTATGTTACCTCATCAGCAAGAGGAATCCGGGGGCGCAAGGTAGAGTACCTCGACTACGCCCACAACAGCAGATGGATGATAGAGCTGAAGCCGTTGACCATTTGCCTGAAATCGTTCTCCCGAGTCCGTCTCTAATTCGCAATAGCCAAACTTGCTGACCTTCGTTACGGTATACGGTCCAGACCATTTGGACCTCAGCTTCCCGGGAAACAGTTTCAAACGAGAGTTAAAGAGTAATACCTTATCTCCAACGACGAACTCTCTAGGCAAAATCTTTGCGTCGTGCCACCTCTTAGTGCGCTCCTTGTAGAGACGCGCATTCTCATACGACTGCAACCGAAATTCCTCAAGCTCGTGTAGCTGCAGCAGTCGCTTCTCTCCACTCAGAGTCGGGTCGAGGTTAAGTTCCTTGATCGCCCAATAAGCTTTGTACTCGAGCTCGACGGGGAGTTGACACGACTTACCGTAGACTAACCTATAAGGCGAGGTGCCTATAGGTGTCTTAAATGCCGTTCTATACGCCCAAAGAGTGTCATCAAGCTTCAAACTCCAATCCTTCCGAGACTTAGCCACCACCTTCTCCAGGATCGATTTAATCTCCCGATTAGAGATCTCCACTTGCCCACTAGTCTGTGGGTGGTAAGCTAGTCCAGTACGGTGAGTGACACCGTATTTAACCAGTAGAGCGGTGAGCTGTCGTTCGTGGAAATGAGTTCCACCATCACTGATCAAAGCACGAGGTACACCGAAACGAAGGAATATCGTCTTCTTTAGTAAACGAACGACCGTCTTGGCGTCATTAGTAGGAGAAGCGACCGCCTCAACCCACTTCGAAACATAATCAACTGCAACCAAAATGTAACGGTTCCCTTTAGATGAAGGAAACGGTCCTTGGTAGTCCACGCCCCAAACGTCGAATAACTCAACCTCAAGTATCGGATTTTGAGGCATCTCATGCCTCCTAGAAATACCCCCGGTGCGCTGACACGCATCACAGCTCACAACAAAGTCCTTCGTATCACGAAACATGGTCGCCAAGAAACCCGATCAGAGCACCTTAGCAACTGTACGAGAAGGACCGTGGTGTCCTCCATAAGGCGAGGAGTGACACCGCTCTAGAATACCAGCAACCTCCCACTGAGGGACGCATCGCCGATATAACCCATCTGCACACACCTTAAACAGGTGCGGATCATCCCAAAAATAGCTCTTCACGTCGTGCAAGAACTTCTTCTTCTGTTGGGAGCTCAGATCAACATGTATGTGGCCACCAACGATAAAGTTGGCAAAGTTAGCATACCACGGCTCAGGTTGGGTGCCTGAACCTACATGCCCAACGCACATCAGTGAGTCGTCGGGAAAAGAATCATCAATAGGCAATGAAATGCCTCCTCCATCAAATCGTAACCGGGACAAATGATCAGCAACCACATTTTCTGCCCCTTTCTTGTCGCGGATCTCAAGGTCAAATTCCTGCAACAGTAGTATCCAACGTATCAACCGCGGCTTCGCCTCTTTCTTTGCTAGCAAATATTTCAAGGCCGCGTGATCAGTGTACACGATGACCTTTGATCCAACCAAATAAGTCCGGAATTTCTCCAGCGCAAAAACCACTGCAAGAAGCTCCTTCTCTGTCGTCGCGTAGTTAACCTGGGCCTCGTCTAGTGTCTTGCTTGCATAGTAGATAGCATGCAAGGCCTTGTCGCGTCTTTGACCCAAAACGGCGCCCAATGCGTAATAACTCGCATCGCACATCACCTCGAACGGAAGACTCCAATCCGGAGGTTGCATAATTGGCGCAGAAATTAAAGCCTGCTTAATCCTGTCAAAAGACTTGACACACTCATCAGTGAATGCGAAAGGGGCATCCTTCAAAAGCAACTGTGTAAGTGGTTTAGCGATTTTAGAAAAATCCTTTATAAACCGCCGATAGAAACCGGCATGACCAAGAAAACTACGCACCCCCTTAACAGAAACGGGAGGTGGTAGTTGCTCAACCACTTGCACTTTTGCCTTGTCAACTTGGATGCCCTTTTCGGACACTATATGACCCAACACCACTCCTTCATTGACCATGAAGTGGCATTTTTCCCAGTTTAAAACCAAGTTAACTTCGACACAACGCTTTAAGACTCTTTCCAAATTAATCAGACAGGATGAAAAATCAGTGCCATAGACACTAAAGTCATCCATAAACACCTCCATAATAGATTCAAGGAATTCCGAGAAAATTCCCATCATACATCGCTGAAATGTGGCAGGTGCATTACACAGTCCAAATGGCATCCTGCGATAAGCAAAGGTGCCGTATGGACATGTGAAGGTAGTCTTCTCCTGATCATCAGGATGAATAGGGATCTGAAAGAACCCAGAGTACCCGTCTAAATAGCAAAAGAACGAGTGAGAAGCTAACCTTTCAAGCATCTGATCGATAAATGGAAGAGGAAAATGATCTTTACGGGTGGCCGCATTCAACATCCTGTAATCAATGCACATTCGCCACCCCGTAACAACTCTAGTGGGCACAAGCTCGTTCTTGTCGTTACGAACCACCGTAGTTCCACCTTTCTTAGGAACCACCTGCACCGGGCTCACCCACTTGCTGTCGGAGATCGAATAGATAATACCTGCATCTAGCAATTTCATGACCTCCTTATTCACAACTTCCTGCATGTTAGGGTTAAGCCTGCGTTGCCCCTGAATACGGGGGCGATGACCATCCCCAAGGTTAATCCTATGCATACAAAAGTCAGGACTAATACCTTTCAAGTCATCCAAACAATAACCAAGCGCCTTTTTATTACGACGTAGTACAACAAGCAGTTCAGTCAACTGACTCTCAGAGAAAGACGCACTAACAATAACAGGAAAAGAGTTTGTATCATCAAGAAAAGCATATTTCAAGTGTAGATACCCGTATCTGTCGATATGGAAATTTATAGAAAACCCGACAAATACCCTATGATGATAGGACAACGTGTTTTTCGTATCATTTATTTGAGTTCGTTTTACGATGTAAGCCGGACACTGTCGACACAATGCTTTTTAATTTAAAGGATATTTGATAAAAGAAGCCCTGTCAAATTTTATTTGTCGCAAAGTAGTGTTTTATTGAAAATAAAATGTTTAGATTTGAAAAATCATCTTAAATAACTCGATTTGAAAAATCATTTTAAGTTTTTCGATTTGAAAAGTCGCTTTTACAAATATCATTTGTTGACTTGAAAAGTCGTTCCTCGCGCTTTTAAAGCAGTTTATTAAATCGTTTTCGACGAATTCGTTTTCTTAACAGCAAGTTTTAAAGCTCGTTTTAAGCCCGATTTTAAGAGCGATTTTGAGCCCGTTTCAACACGAATTTCGAGGCCTCTTTATACCCACACTCTTTCTCACATACCCCAGCTTGAACCAGCCAAAAACCACGTCCAAAACCAGCCAGAAAATAGCCCAAAGTGCTCGAGATACAGCAGCCCTAAAACCCCTTTTTCGTGCCCTGTTTTGACAGCCCAAAAACGACCCAAAACCCGACTCTTAACTACCTGCCTATGACCCATACTCATCTCCTAACTATCCTACCCATTTACCTTTGCTTAGCCCTCAAGAAAACCCCTTCTAAAACCCTAAGACGAGCTTCCAACAGCAGCTCTCGAAGAGAGGGGCATAGCTGCTCTTTTCCTTCTTAAAACCCTGCTTTTCTGTCACAATATATACACACCCACCATAAGCATTCAACAGACGAATTATACAGCACACATACACAATATCAAGTCACAAAAGGCCCTAAAGAAACTCAAAAAGAAGTGGAGATAGTCGTACGAAAAACAGAGCATAACCTTTCTGATTTTCGTGCAACTATCCCTGTTTCTGCCTCATTTTCGTGTTGAAAACATCATAGTCTTTCTGATTTCTTTACAAAGTCTTAAAGTTCACGTTGCCACGATTCTAAAACATCTTTTGGTTCGAAATTTCGTTGAGAAACGAAGGAGATACAAGCTTTTGAAAACTACTGTCAGTTTGGTTTACAGCTACGGAATTACAAATTATTTTCGTCGACGACGGCCCCTTGGGATAAAATCTTACAATCGATTACGACTCGGATATTTGGTCAACGATACATGTAAGTTGAGGGTGCAAAATACTCACTTTACTTTATTTAAATTATTGTTTTTATCGCTTTTTATTGTTCTCTGTCGTTTTTATTGCTCTCTGTCGCTTCATTGTTTGTCATTGTATTTGTTACGTTTCTTGCTCGTTTTAGGTTTATATTCCTCGCATGCTTCTACATATATGTATGGATAGATTGTGTCCCTTGTTTGCTTAGTATTCATACTCGATTTCCTTGTGTAAAACGATTGTAGTTTCCTCGTTAGTTTGATTAGATCATTAACTTGTTATATAACTGGATTTTATTCATGTTTAAGTTGCGTTAATTGCCTAGGAAAAATTGATCTGTCATGTTTGCTCAGACTTGTAATTCATATTTGTGCGTTAGTTTAATTTTCGTAATCTTATTTCATCGTTTAGCGTTCGTATGGTATTTAGTCTCGTTGATTATGTAAAGTTGTGCACGGTTCTGTTGTTGCTAGTTTCGTTTCGTTTATAGGTTTATATGGTCTAGGTTTCGTATGAGGTGTTTAAGTATGTATGTTATTTGCCTATGTTTGCGTAGATTTGATTACTTAGGCTTTTGTACATATGTACGTGTTAGTGTGTACTTCTGTTGTCTTTTATGTTTATATGTATTTATTTGTTTTTTAGGCACCTGCTTGTGTAGACATTGGTTGATTGCTAGTTGCATCCATGATTAATTACTCACGTTTGTATGTATTTAGTTGTACTGGGTCACTAACTTGTACGTTGTTTGTATATGCCCGCAAGTTTATTTAAGTGGAATTTGATTAATGATTTGTACGCTCGTTTGTGCTTATTTGCTACAGTTTGCGTATGCTTGCATGATTATTTAGCTGCGTATTAGTTTGCACGTTTGGGTGTGTTTGTCGTTCATTTCTCTATATTCGTGTGTAGTATTTAATTATCTATGTTAGTCTATCATGCTTGTTCGCGTTTTAGTCGTGCTTGATTATTCTTATTTTTCTGCCGCTAACGTTTGTTAATCTATCTTATGCTGTCGGTGAGTATTTCTGCCTCTTTTCTTTGTTTGCTAGAATAGTAAATGAACCCATGTTAAATAACTTCGACGAAATTATATGTGCATTAAATGACATAGAACGGATGTAATATGTTTAGGGTTAAAACGTTGTTTGCATATCCGCATGAGTACTCATAATAGCCATGGTTTTACTTAGTAGAGACCGTTTCTGTAACGGGTGGGGTTAGGCGTTAAAATTAATGAAATTCTTTTAAACTTCCTAACACGTAAACTCACACGAACTCATTTTCTCTAAAATTGGTTTCTAAATTCCACCTAAAAATTTAGTGGCGACTCTTTTCAAATGAAAATGTTTTTGAAATAAAACATCGCGTGGATCAAAATCCCTTGTCCACAATTTGGCGACTCCGCTGGGGACAGTGAAACTTGAAAAGTAAAATGATGGCTATTTAGAGTACCTTTTCTCTTTTATGTTATTTATGCATCATACTGTTAGGATTCGAACCATTTCTCCCCTTGGGTCGATTTCAGGGTGGGGAAATGACGTTCACTATGTCTGATTTAAATATCAAGGTGGTTCCGTCGAGGTTAGCAACCGCACTTTCGCCATATAGTTACAAACTTATGGTGGTTGCGTAGGTTACCTAACAGCGCGGGATCATTGGCATGGACCCTTTTCGAGACTTTAGAATAGTCTAGGTCATGCATTGCATCCTTGAACTGCGTATGACTAAGTGCTCTATGATTTCTAAAGCCGCGTTTTCAAGCCTTTTTGGTCAAAACCGTATCTTTTCAATCGAATATTTTCCAAAAAATCTTTTTTAAGCTGACATGCTGTCCGTTTTAGGATTAGAATAAACTTAAATATTTTTCCGACACTATCTTTTCCGAAAAACAAAGATTTTTGTCCAAACTGAAACGCTTTCCTTCTAGGATTAGAATACTCTTAAGCAATTTTCGACTTTAGCTCTTTTGAAAAAAGATCCATTCCTAGCTGAAATGCTGTTTGTTTAGGATTAAAATAATTTTAAGCAATTTTCGACTTTAGCTCTTTTGAAAAAAGATCCCTTCCTAGCTGAAATGCTGTTCGTTTAGGATTAGAATAATCTTAAAATGATTTCCGATTTGAAAAAAGATCCCCTCTTGGCTATCCGTATAGGGTTAGAATAATCCCGTTTTAGCTCTTTAAAAGTTTTTTTTGCAAATCAAACATTATCTTTCTTCCGTCGTCCTCGATCTCAAATTTCAAGTCTTGTTTCGAGTTTAACCCAAGTCTAGAACAAGGAGTTCGAGTCAGTCCACCCCTTTAGTCCGTTCTAGAGTCTATTTTTAGGCTAAGCCGAATAGGGTTTGAGTCAAGCTAGCTTGTCGTTTTCTGCTCAGGTCTGGTTACGAGGGTGGGTGTCATTTATATCGTACATGTGTGTCAGCCAAGTTTCGAGTGTGCAAAGGGTTTATAAGTCGATGACTGAATTCTGTTCGGGGTTTTATTGTAGAAAGGCCGGTCGAAACGAGAAACATGACTACCGCGGAACAGTTAAGCAAACTCAATGATACTCTAGCTGCAATGATGAGTCGTTTGGAGTCCGTAGAAAAGAAGCTCACGGTAGAGACTCCACCGCCTCCACCACCAACTGAACTTGAGAAGCGCTTCAAACTAATAGAGGAGCAACTGAAATTGTCTCATGGGGAAAGCATTCACTTCGAGAATGCTCGTGGCTACACGCCAGTCCAGGATAAGCTACCGACCAATTTTGTGCTTACTGACATCCCTAAGTTTAAGGGAACTGAAGACCCATTGCAACACATCCGATCTTACAAAGAATACCTCGCTTTGAAAGGAGTACCTGCTGAAATGTTGTCTCACGTTTTTGCTCAATCTTTGGGGGAACATCCAAGGAAATGGTTTTATGGTCTCGAACTCAAAAATTTCCCGACTTTTGAGGATATTACCGTGGAATTTTGTAAGCATTTTGCTGATAATGCTGAAATTCAAACCACTATGCGGACATTGGAAGTAATGACACAAAAAGAGAAGGAGGGATTCACGGAATTCCTTAATCGATGGCGCGCAGAAAGCGTGAAATTGCCAAAAAGGCCCGAAGAGGTTGAAATGGTAGATAAGTTCGTTAAGAATCTTCGTCCCGTCTACCGAGATGCTATCAAATACCAAAATTTCAGCTCGTTCAAAGACCTTAGCCGAGTAGGGAGGAAAATAGAGGACGATGTCCGAACTGCAGAGGTCGAAAAACCTAAGGGGTATCAAGGGCCCTCTTCTTCTAAATCAAGGGCACCCAATTCAACTAATCATGTGCAAGCAATCAGTTTTGGAGGCACTCGAGAGCAACAACGTTGAGCACCAAGGGCGTTTACTGATATTGGGTGTACGTATGCTTCAGCTCTCCAAAGGCTCTCGGCCCAGGGGAAATTGAGCCCAATTGGTCCAACTCCGGACCCACCTGCTGACCGTCAAGGTAAATGGTACAAGCCTAACGCATACTGTGCATTCCATCAAGGGAGAGGACACGATACTGAGAATTGCTTTCGCCTTAAGCACGAGATCCAAGACATGATTGAAAATGGATCTTTGCCGATCCCTACGGTCAAGCCAAATAATGTGACTAATCCTTTCGGCAACCACTCCAACGCGGTGTTCATTGGGGACAATGATGATATGTCTCACTTAATCCGACCCGTTAGTTATCTCACCGGGTTTTTCGTGGGAAAAGTTTATATAGATTGTGCTGATCTTTTTCCCAAGGCAAGAAATGATATTCGCATTGGGGATTTTAATATCGATTGTACGCCATACCTTGCTCAAAGCGGAGGTGAAATTAATGGGGTTTGGGCTGACGATGTGGATGATATTTATCTCACCGAAGGTGCAGTCATCCCACGTACCCAAGCTGAAATCATGCAGTTACGAAAGGATGTCCTCGAATCTGATCACCTAACTCGGTCTGGTCGTCCTTATCGAGTAGAAAAGTCGAGGAGCACATCTATTTTTGGGGACACCCAAAACACAACGCAAGCAAGTACGCCTACGGTAACAAAGGCACTCGAAGAAGTGTCGACCGCAAAGGATCCCCTTATCAAACAACTCCAGAAAACTAAGGCGGATGTCTCTATATGGGAGCTTATCCTAAGCTCGTTCGAACATCGGCAAGCTCTGCTACAATCTTTGATGAACATGACTGTGTCTCCCACCACCACGCCCAACGATATGATCTCATTGGTTTCATCAAATCAACCACGGCTTACAAATGTCGTGACCTTCTCGGATGAGGACTTGCCTTCTTTTGGACCTCAACATTGCTTAGCCATGTAAATCAGGGTAGAATGCCGTCACAAGAGGCTTCCAATGACACTAGTGGATGATGGGTCCGCTGTTAATGTGCTTCCATTGAAAACCGCGTATATTCTGGGCTTAGAAAAGAATGATCTTATTCCAACGACGCAAACGGTCCGAGCTTTCGATGGTACAATACGTCGTGTGGCTGGCCTCGTCACTTTGAGCGTGAATACTGGTGCAGTGGAAAAGACGGTCAATTTCCAGGTTATAGACCTTGTTTCGTCCTTTAATATGTTGCTTGGTAACCATTAACGCTACTCCAATGGTCGTAACGAGTGGAGATGTGACTTTCGAGGTACAAAATGATATCACCATTGAGACGGGTGGCTTTGAGGTCGTCAATGGGATCGAATCCCAAGCAAACGAGCCGAGCTTGGAGTTATACACCGGAAGTCGTGCGTGTGAAACAGTGCTAAGGACCGGAAAATACTTTGGTTTGTCTTTATATCCTAGGAAGGGGAATACCTTCACTCCACCTCCAACGATCCCGAAGGGAATCACGTTTGGCCTTGGGTACGACCCAACAAAGGATGAAGATTGTCTGAGCAAGGGTAAGGGTCAAAATGCGAAGCTGAAACCATACCCACTAACACTTAACGGGCAATTTGTGAGGGCCGGAGAAGATACACCATGCTCGGACTTCCCCGAGCCTATCTATGACCGTAAAGCATGCCGTTGGGTCCCGGGAATTGAAATATTCCACGACTGTTACTATATTCCGGATGACATCATGGCAACAGTTACGACAAGGAAGGAGTGCAGCCCAGTCGAAGACGGGAAAGCAATGGGCCTTCTTTTTGGGGAAGAGAGGAAAATAGAAGCATCGAGCGAAGCTTTGGTGAGTATGATCCTCAAGAGTGACCGATTCGATCCATCCACCCTCATTCTGATTTTTAATCCATGAGCTACGTCCGGATGGAGGAAGACCGTCAAATGAACCGACAACAAGGGACTGCTGTTCAAGATGACCGTAGGAGAAGGAGAAATGTCCGAGCCAGATGAGAATTCCGAGTCTGATTCTGAGTCTGAACGACCTGATAATGATAGGAGTCTTAGTGCTAAGTCTAAGGAGTTAGGTGTCGATGATACCCCCTCCCCAGCCTTTCCTTTTCATGTACCTTCGTCTAGTTCCGGTATTCCGAGGCCTGTCTTGGATGCCACATCTATCCAGCCACTGACCCCAGATCAGTTGGCCCAAATGTTAGCACAATTCGCACAATTTCAAATCAATAATAATAAAATGAACCAGTTTGCTTATGACTTGTCTCTTTTACATTGCAATTCAATTTTTGAAAATGATTGTTTTAATAATGACATTGAGAATGAGGACCAAGGTGAACAGGTAGAAAGTGAGGAGTTAGAACCATCTCTTCAGTTGTTAAAAGGGATACAGGAATATGATGAAAAAACCTCGGTAGTCGAAGACACCGAAACAATTAACGTGGGAACCACTCTCGAGCCACAAGAGTTGAAAATAGGGACAACTCTCAACCCTGCTGAAAAACAGGGGTTTATCAATCTGCTAAATGAATTCAAAGACGTATTTGCATGGTCTTACAAAGACATGCCGGGTATTGACAGGGAAATCGCAGAACACAGAATCCCGATTAAACCAGGTTTCAAACCAGTAAAGCAAAAACTCCACCGAATGCGACCAGAATGGTCTCTAAAAGTCAAGGAAGAAATTGACAAGCAATTCAAAGCCGGGTTTATCAAAGTCTCAGAATACTCAGATTGGGTAGCTAACGTGGTCCCAGTTCCGAAGAAAGACGGGAAGGTGCGGGTCTGCGTCGATTTTCGAGATTTAAATAGAGCTAGTCCGAAGGACGATTTCCCATTACCTCACATCGATATCTTGGTTGACAACACTGCCAACCACGCATTATTGTCCTTCATGGGCTGATTCACGAGTTCTGATCGGATAAAGATGGCCGAGGAAGATATGCACAAGACAGCGTTCACAACGCACTGGGGAACTTATTGTTATACAGTGATGCCGTTTGGACTGATCAACGCAGGGGCCACATATCAACGAACCGCGACGACGTTGCTGCATGATATGATGCATAGAGAAGTAGAGGTTTATGTCGACGACATGATTGTGAAATCCAAGGAACGCAGGGGTCATCTA
The DNA here is from genome assembly GCA_023091065.1 of Dianthus caryophyllus. Classification (NCBI taxonomy): domain Eukaryota; kingdom Viridiplantae; phylum Streptophyta; class Magnoliopsida; order Caryophyllales; family Caryophyllaceae; genus Dianthus; species Dianthus caryophyllus. The sequence goes on along the minus strand of CM041520.1, from coordinate 25,279,271 downwards.
AGCGCGTTGAAGAAATTCTTCGAAAGATTAAGAAAGTACAGCATGAGGCTAAATCCGCAGAAATGCGCATTTGGAGTCACTTCGGGTAAGCTACTCGGCCACATCGTTAGTCATCTTGGCATTGAAGTCGACCCCTCAAAAATCAAAGCCATTTTGGAGATGCCTCACCCGAAGACCGAAAAAGAAATTCGAGGTTTTCTAGGTCGAGTACAGTACATTAGCCGTTCGTCGCTAAGTTGACCATGATCTGCGAACCTATATTCAAAAAACTTAAAGTAGGAGAGCATGTCACATGGGACCATCAATGTCAAGCTGCATTCGACAAGATAAAAGAGGTTTTGTCTTCCCCGCCTGTTTTAAGCCCACCAGAGGCTGGGTTGCCATTATCATTGTACCTAACAGTGATCGATACCGCGATGGGTGCAATGTTAGCTCAAACTGTCGACAAAGAAGAAAGGGCGATTTACTACATTAGTAAGAAGTTCTTGGAGTATGAGGTAAAGTACACAATACTAGAAAAGACGTGCCTCGCTTTGGTTTGGGCCACAAAGAAGTTAAGACACTACATGCTTAGCTACAGTGTAAGCGTCTACTCCAAAATGGACCCGATCAAGTACTTGTTTGAAAAACCAGTACTAAATGGCAGAATGTCAAGATGGACTCTCATGCTAGCAGAATTTGACCTTAAATATAGGCCACTGAAGGTAATTAAGGGAAGGGCTGTCGCTGATTTCCTTGCCGATAATCCAATTGACGAAATTGAAATCACGGATACATGGTCATTTCCGAATGAAAATGTGTGGAACCCGGGATCGAGACCCAACTCGGCGTCTTGCTTAAGGGCGGATTTTAAAGTTAAAAAAGATTAAGTTGGAAAAACCTTTAAGAACTGTTATGGAGTCGCCACCTATTTATCGCGGAAAATAGGAACCTGCTACCATGTTCTAAGTTAAAAACATGTTCTTAGATTTTGGAGCACGCCGACACCCCTAGATCTAAGGCTTGTGAAACCAGATTGGATTCGGGGTGAGGGTACTTTAGAAAAAGAGTTAATTCAAGTAATGATTTATGAAAACCTTTTAGAAAAGCCTATGTAAAAATAGCCTCTACTGACCTAGAACAATCTTTGTAAGATGATATTTGAGCTAATGTTATCGCTACGTACAAGTACGATAAGTTTGTAAAAGAATGCAGATGCAGATGCAAAAAGATTGATTAAAACCCTCAGTTTAGCATGTTTAACTTGTTAACGAATACGGTTCAGTTAAAGGTCGAATTCATTGTTTAAGTTGATTTTAATGCAAAATAAGAAGGTGCAAGATGCATGCAAATAAAATAAAATTCAATTGTCCATTGGTTTATTTTATAAGGTCGGTTGCTTATGCGACTTTGGCGTGTCATCGGATATGGAGTGTACCCGAAGTAATAAGAACACTTGGAAGGCAAGCGCGCTCGGGTGCCAAAGCCGGGGGGGGCGCTAGAGTGTAGACCCCTTTGTTAGTCCATAGAAAATAAGAAAAAGCTTTGATCCAAGTGGATCGGTACCTACCTTGTCCTGACGCTTCAGATCTGGGCAGAGCTTCGCTTCTTGAACTTAAAAGGAGGATGAATTCAACACGGGGTGGTGTGTTGAACTCAAGGATTTGAGTGCGTGAGGCTTTTGTGAATGTATTTAGGTGTATACCGTGCTAGACGGTATATTTTGTGGGACCCAAGTGTGGGTGCTAAAACTAAGAAGAGAGGTTGTGAGAAGAGAGGGTTTTCTGGTGTGGAAAACTTATGTGAATAGGTTGTGCGAGGGGTTGTATATATAGGAGAATAGCCGAGAGAAAATAGGAAAGCAGGGGAAAAAGCCAGCCTGGGAAACCGCATAGCCTTATGCGGTTTGGTGGGCAAACCGCATAAGCTTATGCGGTTTGCTGGTGTGGTTTTAACTTCGAGATTTCGTATTTCCTTAATCCGAATTGCTAAATCTTGGGAATATTCGGCATAATCTCTTTGCTTGTGCTCCAAGAAGACCAAGTATGATCTTCTAAAGAGTTGTTGAGGGCTTTGGAGTGAGGGCCAAAGGCGGGTTTGGGCTCGGTTCTGGGCCCGAGCCCTGAAAATGTAAAAAGGGTGCATTTTGTAGGATTTTGTGAAATAAGATAAGACGTGTGGTTGTATTTTGTGTAAGAGGGGGCTAAATAGCGGTTTTAGCTACCGGGCCTAAATTTAGGAATTTAGGAATGCTGAATCAGACCTTGTTAATGTAGAAGGGCCAATTGTAGTGCAAATGCGAAGCTCATGCCAAATGAAGCAGGACAAGGACCTAGCTAGACTCCAAATGGACAAAATGAACGTTTATTTAAGTGTGATGTGAAGCGACCTAAACATTTTAACATTTAAAACGACTCAAAATGAATTCGACATTAGTTAGAACCGTAAAAGTCAACGTTAAAGCATGCGTAATAAAAGTCCGTGATACATCACAGGGTTTTGTCTTGGGAGAATGCGGATATGGGTATCCACAGAGCCCCCAGTTTGACTGAGCTCGGACTAGAGCGCTTGTCAAACTCCTACGACCATATCCGGACCATTACAGTCTCGATATAGTCAGCGGAACGAAGCTTGTGTCCATGGGTAAGACGAGGACTTCGAACCGGGCTAAACGGGGAGGGGCGTGCGCATTTTAAGGACTTGGCGGTCCGTGCATGCTATAAGGGCCTGCCGGCCTGCTGAATGTCTTCGTCGTGCTTGTTGTACTGTCGTTGGTGGTGCCTTTGTATATGCTTGGTATCGTCGGATGCCTGGGGCTGCTGCTTGTAATGTCTTCGTATTGCATGTGTATGAGGGGCTAAAGTGCAGGGGTGCATGTGCTTGTAAGATGTTTGGGTATGTATGAGGTGTATAATTGAGTAGGGGTGCTTATGTAGGTGTAGGTCTCGTGAAAGAGCGTCCGTGTAATGCTTGTACTCGCCGAGGAGTGTCTATGTAGAGTGAAATGCTTGGAGTTAGGTGTATATTGCAGAGTGCTTGTGCTTGGGCTCGCCGAGGAATGTCTATGTAGTCGTAGTTGCATATGATTGCCTTTCGTTGAGGAGAAGGTAGTGCCGCGTTATTCTTGTGTTATTCTTTGATGCCTTCGCTTATCTTTGATGCTGGGTTGTTGATGTTGAACTGGTCTCGCCGAGGAGCGCAGTGCTTAGTGTAGTATTTGGTGGAGAAGTACTAGTTTGCTAGGGAAGGGTGTATATGTATGGTCTCGCCGAGGAGCGTAGGTGTAGTTGTGGTTGTTTGGGAGAGTGATGGTGTTTCGTCTTGTTAGGGGTGCAAGTGTATATTCGCCGGGAATTATGGACCGAGGAAGGTGTATGTGCTCATGTATACTGCTCCGTGTAATTGCTTGGACTTGTTGGATGTGCTGATGTAGACGCTTGGTGTTTATGCTCCGAAGTTGAAGGATGACTCGTTCAGGATGCTTTGTAGAGGTGTATTGGCGTACTGGGAAGAATGCCGCAGGGATGTAGGCTAGTGATTTGCTGGGGAAGTCGAAGGATATGTCTTGGACTCCGTGGAAAATGTCTGTATAGGTGTGTGGACTCTGTGGGGAGGAAGTGATACTCCACAGGGACGTGTAAGAGGGTGTAAGGACTCGTGAAGAGTGTTCGTGTTTCTGCTTCTGTACCGTGTATGGCGGATTGTAGGTGACGCCTTAACCAAGGCATAGCGGGATGTGCTAGCGCTTGTGGCGGACTGTAGGTGACGCCTTAACCAAGGCATAGCGCATAATGTATGTGCTAGTGCTTGTGGCGGACTGTAGGTGACGCCTTAACCAAGGCATAGCGCATAATGTATGTGCTAGTGCTTGTGGCGGACTGTAGGTGACGCCTTAACCAAGGCATAGCGCATAATGTATGTGCTAGTGCTTGTGGCGGACTGTAGGTGACGCCTTAACCATGAAAGCTTGCGTGTATGAAGAAAAATGATGGGAAAACGTGGAACAAAACATGCTCTGGAAATTGCCTGTAGACTAGTGACTCTTCCGGGAAATCCCTTATCAATTGGCGACTTCAAGCGTGAACTCATTCGCACACGTCGCGGTTTCAAATCCGGAAATATTCGAACTCGCGATTTTCCTTTCGAGATCTTCAATTTTGCTTGCTTCGACCATGAGACGTGGTATCATTGCGATTCGTTTGGATTCGTATGATACATGTCTCTTGGACTTGGAATGCATGGTGCTTGGGATGTTTCTTGGATATGTTAGGGTGCTTGGTGCTTGGACCTACGTTCGAGTGTTGCTTGTCTGATGCACACATGAAAGTGTTATGCTTTTAGTGTGCATGTTCATGTTTGTAGCGGTTCTGGAGGTGTCGCTCAACCGTAGATGCTTATGTGGATGTGGGTATTTATAGCAAGGGTGTCTTCAAAAATGCGAAAAATTATCCCATTTTTCGTTGTAAAGGTTTAATTCTTGATGGGAAGCGTCAGCCCCCAGTTGTCTTGGTCATGGTGCCGGTGTATGTATAAGCCCCCAGTTTGATCGAGGTATGGAATATAGCGATGATCAAACTATGTAAAAGGCTATGGGTTGTATTAGGATGAGGGTGTTTTTGGATTACCCCCTCGAGTTTGACTAGGTTTTTGGATGAAAACTGAGTAAAAGTGTAATGGGATGTGTACTTGGAGAAGGAGTTGTTGGGTTACCCCCTCGAGTTTGACTAAGTTTTGAATGAAAACTGAGTCAAAGTAAAGAGTATGGTGTTTGGTATTGAAATTTCCCCCGTGGTTCGACTTAATTTGATTGAAATTAAGGTAAAAAGGAGAAAAATGTAGCGTGGGCAAAGCGGCGATTCACCGTGTCGTGGTCGTCTTTGAGGTGGCTCGAGTTCGATGAGACTTTGACGAGTACCGCCGTCTTCACCATTAGTTGTATTAGTATGCTTGTGTAATAAGGATTGTGTGAACCTTTGTTTACATTTCGTATGCTGGTCCTGTAGTGTTAGTAAGCTAGGTTTGAAAAACGAAATGATTCCCGATTGGGATGTTTGGATTAAAATGTTTTTGTTGAAAAATCATTTTTGTAAAAGATTCATTTTAGTTGTCGAAATGAGCTTTAAAAATGAACGCTTGAAATGTCGGTTGTAAGGCTTCATGCAAGATGAGAAAGCGTTTTGACGTTGTGAGCTTAAGCTAGAGTTGTGAAGACCGTGGAGGGTCATTTGAGTGCAAAGGTTGAAAAGCCCCCAGTTGTCGAGGATGAGAATTCGGTGGAATCTCAACACGGAGTGGGGTGTAGTGCTAGGTTCGGTTGTGCTTTGCGTAAGTCGCCTCGTATCCTGAGCGTGGAATCAAACCGGCGTAGTTCGAAAGAGCTTTTGCTTAAAATGTGTTAACTCGAGTGAGTTAAATTCGAAGAATGCTGTTTCTCAAAATGTATTAACTCGAGTGCCGAGTTAAATTTTTGGAAAAGTTTAGACTTCGAAGATTCGAGAAGCATTTCGAGGATTTGAGATGCATTTTCGAAAGGTACATTTTGTTTGCGGAAGGGTGTGTTTGCAAAAAGTGAATTGCAAAGTGCTTTCATATTAACTCGAGTATTGGGTTAATTTTGAAAGGTGATTAGCTAATTTGAGGGTGCATTGCCTCGTGTAAGTTTGAAAAAGCGTGTCGTTCCGTGGGAGCGTTTTGAAAACTGGAGAGTTTTTGAAAGGAGCGGTTTAAATGTCGCTAAATTGTTTGATTGGAAGAGGATTGACTCGACGTGTGACTCGATGCTTAATGCTGAAAAGTTTGCAAAATAGAGACGAATCGTATGCGTGATTTGAGACTCGACGGTTGCATGGTTGCCATATTCGGGAACACGTGCGTTGGTGGAGCCCCCAGTGGTGCTTGCTTGTTGCTGTGGGATGCTGTTGTTCCTGCAAAACAGTGTTAGACCAAAAAGCAGAGTACTACTCCTAAGTCTATGACAACTTTGCCTTGACGAATTCGTTTTAGTCGCCTCGATAAAGAAATAGTTTGCCTTTGAGCTTTGTGAATTTTTGTGGACACATCCTTAGCATGGAAAGCTTTGGACGAGGAATCTTTTGTGGATTTTTGTAAAAGGTTGGTTGAGCTCGGGAGAGCGGCTTACGTATCCGTGGTTACGGAATCAAGCCTAGCGTAGTTCCGAAGAGCGCGTTTAAGGGTGTGCATGAGGTGTTTATGTGGAAAGGTGCGTGTTTAAGGACTCGCCGGTCCAGGAGGTGGGTTTGTTTTTGTGGAAAGGTGCGTGTTTAGGGACCCGCCGGTCCAAGGGGTGTTTATGTGTTTGACCTTGATACATTGCATCCTAAGGGTGAGTTCTCCTGGGTTGATCTAGGCTGGTTGCTTGCTACTTCTGTCTTGCCTTCAATTTGGAATTTCAAAGACCTGGCCACTCGTTTCTGGGCTTCGGTACTTCTTGCCTTTGGGGTTTCGGCCCCTCGCTTTTTGATTTCTAAGCTTGTTGACTTCTTAAGCTTTTGACTTCTTAAGCTTTTGCTTAGTTGTTTTGCCCCTTGTTCCGGAGCTTTTGAGACTTTTGCTTTTTGGTGACTTTGGTTTTTGACCTTTGTACCTTGTATTCCCGTTTGGTTTGAGAATATCTCACGCCCTGTGTAGCTTGGGCTTGAGCTCGGACCTTGCTAAACCCTGTGGCTCGGTGGTCGCTCGTGATCGTGTGTCTATCACGCCGGGCTCCTCTGACAAGTTCGTTTGCTTATTAGGCACGCGATCAAGTACGCGGAGGGCGATCCAGGAATACTCGTACTTTTGGTCGCGATCAAATTCATGACCACTGTGGAGCTCCAAATTAATGGATCCTCCTCCAAAAGGAGCGGAGTAGTAGACCACAAGCGGACTAGTGAACCTTAGGTGTTTAGTCGTCGGAAGCTTTCTTGTCTTTGTTTTTGATTTAGTTGTTGACTTGGACCTTCGTACCCGGCCTAGATCTCCCTAGGATAGTTGTTCCTGGGATGCAATGTATGTTGGTGTAGAATTGTGTTTTTTATGGGAAAAGTGTGTAAAAAGGAAGCTGGGTTGTAGGCAAACTTATTCCTTTATCGATTTGTTAAAAATGTCATACGTCGAAGACTCGATTGCCCTAGACTGTCAGAGATTGACTTAATGCTTAAAAACTCGACCCGTATTAGAAAGACTCGAATTTCTTGAGGAGATCCGTGAGATCGTCGGCGGCGCCTTGATGGATTCGTCGCTGGGTGCTCGAGACGCACATGTCTCGGATGGGGTTGATGCTCGCGTCGGGACTTGGCTCATGCATACTTAGATTTGTCTTTGATTTTGCAAAAGTTTTGTTTTCGGCGAAAAGCAGGATGTTTTGTTGAGCAAAATGTGTTGTCACATTTTGGCTCGATGTAAAAGGCGTTTTGAAATCAAATTCGATAAGCTCGTGTTAGTGACTTTTCGGTGAAAGTGTGAATCGATTCAGAGTGGCGATAGGCTATCCGAATCAAGGGTGTTTGAAGATGTGATGAAGACGGTTATACTCGTTTTCATACATTCGGTTTGAAAGAGGGTTAGATTAAAGCGACTATGAGCCACTTGGTCTAACCGTGAAGGATTTCTTGAGGATGATGCTAGTTCATTCCTAGGTTTTGTCGTCTTGTGAAAAGAGATGTTTGGATTAAAATGGCGGTAGGCCATTTGAACCATGGATTTCGAGAATGTTTATTTTGAAAGAGATGTTTAGCGGCCGTGAGCCGTTAGATTTGTTTTTGAGAATAGGTCCATGAGAATGGGTCACCACTCTCGGATTTGAACGTGCTTGGTAATAAATGGTTTACAATGACCGTGAGTCATGTAGTTCATTTATGTTTTGGAATGTCACGAGAATAAAGTGATTATTCTCGGGTGTTTTGAAGAGACTGCTTGTCTAGATCAAACCGTCATGACTATGGGCCATTCGGTTTGAAGGAAGGATTTTTGAAAAAGGTTATTTCAAAAACGTGATGAGGATTTTGTGAAAGTAGTTTGTAAGAGGATTTGGGCCAAGATGGTTATGAATCATTTGGTCTGATGAAAAGTCCGCGAGATTGGGCTTGGCCATTCTCGGGTTTTGTTTGCTTGAAAAAGACGATTTTTGCTGAAACGAGTCGACTTTGGGCCGTTTGGCCTAAAGAGATTTGTAAAGAGAATGTCGTTATTTGTTTTACAGAAGTGAGGAGATTTTTGAAAAGAGCTCATTTCAAAAGCGGGTGTGTTTTGCTTGGTTTGTAAAAATAAGCAGATTTTGAAAAGAATTTATTTCAAAAATGGGAGTGTGTTGCTTGTTTTGTAAAAGTGAGGGGATTTTTGAAGAGAGCTTGTTTCAAAAATGAGAGTGTATTGCTTTAGGAGCAATGTTGTGCCTAAGAAGTCTTTGAGGCAAGAACGCGTGTGCGGATCTTGTCTCAACGTTAAAATGTGTTTGATTTGCATTCGTCGAGCCCATGTTAACGGTTCATCGTTAAGGGCTCGAGCCTAGATGCATGGAAGGGATTCGACTCGTGAACGGTTAGCTAGTCGAGTCGAGGATGTTGAGAATGGATTGGTTTGTGTGACATGTATCTAGTTAGTCCTATTAGATTCAACGTTCGTTTTAAGCGTTCATTTTTAGCTCATTTTTGTTTAGAAAGACCTTTTAAGCTTGAAAAAGGAGATTTTAGACAAGGTTTGGCTAATAGGAAGCTTTTGAGACGAGAATGCGTGTGCACATCTCGTCTCGATGTTAAAAGGTGTTAGCTTTGTCGAGCCCACCTAACGGTTCATCGTTAAGGGCTCGAGCCTAGATGGGCGAGAAGGATTCGACTCGAGAGCGATTAGCTAGGCGAGTCGAGCGTGTTGAGAATGGATTAGGTTGTGTGAGTTAAATTTGCACGTTAGTGACGTGACTAGACCAACGTTCATTTTAAGTGTTCACTCTAGCTCATTTCTTTGTTAAGAAAACTCTTTTTAAGCTTGGAAAAGGAGGTTTTCGAAAAAGTTTTAGCTAAAGGAAAGCTTTTGAGACGAGGATGTGTGCGCACATCTCGTCTCGATGTTAAAAGGTTTTGCTTTGCACCCATCGAGCTGATATCGGTGATTTGCCGAGGTGAGTTCGAGTTCGGATGTGTAAAAGAGAATGGATTCGACTCGAGAGTGGTTAACAAGTCGAGTCGAGGATGTTAAATGTAGAGACTAGGCCGTATGACCTAGGGGATTGAAATCCACGAGCTCGGGTTTTAATCCTTGCTCGGGTTTTTGCTTGTTAGTGAAAAAGGGAAGTTTTGAAAAAGCTTGTTTCAAAAATTCGCGATAGTTTTGTTTGAAAAGGTGTTAGATGTTAGGTTCATTTATCTTTGAAACGTTTTAAGCGAGTTTTCGAAGATATGAATGCAAATGCTCGTTTTGAAAAAGACCATGGAGTGCATAGCCTCGAACTTGTACGTATGACTCAAAAAGGGTGAAAAATGAGTCAGTCGGGTACACCTCCAACTACCTCGAGTACGCTTTGGCAGATACTTAACCCCTTCATTTCCTTACGCCGGGGCGATAGGTTTTCTGAAGGGAGCACCTTTGGGCCGAGATAGCCGTTCTGACGGCAGCCGTGGAGGGGCGAGAGGAAAGCTAGTCCGGCATGTGCTTTATCGAGTGGACAAGCCAGCATGTGGGAACCACCTCTCGAGGGTGCAAAGGGTGCCTAGATTCCAAAAGGAATGGACTCTAAACGAATGTGCATAGCTCAAATATGTTTACAAGGATTGTTCAAGGCTTTCAAGTTTCACCTCTTTATTTTTAAAAAGAAAAAGCTAGTTTTAAGTTTTAAAAATAAGATGTCCCCAGCGGAGTCGCCAAACTGTGGAACCCGGTAGGGACCCACCTCGGCGACTTGCTTAAGGGCGGATTTTAAAGTTAAAAAAGATTAAGTTGGAAAAACCTTTAAGAACTGTTATGGAGTCGCCACCTATTTATCGCGGAAAATAGGAACCTGCTACCATGTTCTAAGTTAAAAACATGTTCTTAGATTTTGGAGCACGCCGACACCCCTAGATCTAAGGCTTGTGAAACCAGATTGGATTCGGGGTGAGGGTACTTTAGAAAAAGAGTTAATTCAAGTAATGATTTATGAAAACCTTTTAGAAAAGCCTATGTAAAAATAGCCTCTACTGACCTAGAACAATCTTTGTAAGATGATATTTGAGCTAATGTTATCGCTACGTACAAGTACGATAAGTTTGTAAAAGAATGCAGATGCAGATGCAAAAAGATTGATTAAAACCCTCAGTTTAGCATGTTTAACTTGTTAACGAATACGGTTCAGTTAAAGGTCGAATTCATTGTTTAAGTTGATTTTAATGCAAAATAAGAAGGTGCAAGATGCATGCAAATAAAATAAAATTCAATTGTCCATTGGTTTATTTTATAAGGTCGGTTGCTTATGCGACTTTGGCGTGTCATCGGATATGGAGTGTACCCGAAGTAATAAGAACACTTGGAAGGCAAGCGCGCTCGGGTGCCAAAGCCGGGGGGGCGCTAAAGTGTAGACCCCTTTGTTAGTCCATAGAAAATAAGAAAAAGCTTTGATCCAAGTGGATCGGTACCTACCTTGTCCTGACGCTTCAGATCTGGGCAGAACTTCGCTTCTTGAACTTAAAAGGAGGATGAATTCAACACGGGGTGGTGTGTTGAACTCAAGGATTTGAGTGCGTGAGGCTTTTGTGAATGTATTTAGGTGTATACCGTGCTAGACGGTATATTTTGTGGGACCCAAGTGTGGGTGCTAAAACTAAGAAGAGAGGTTGTGAGAAGAGAGGGTTTTCTTGTGTGGAAAACTTATGTGAATAGGTTGTGCGAGGGGTTGTATATATAGGAGAATAGCCGAGAGAAAATAGGAAAGCAGGGGAAAAAGCCAGCCTGGGAAACCGCATAGCCTTATGCGGTTTGGTGGGCAAACCGCATAGGCTTATGCGGTTTGCACCATGAGCCGCATAAGCTTATGCGGTTTGCTGGTGTGGTTTTAACTTCGAGATTTCGTATTTCCTTAATCCGAATTGCTAAATCTTGGGAATATTCGGCATAATCTCTTTGCTTGTGCTCCAAGAAGACCAAGTATGATCTTCTAGAGAGTTGTTGAGGGCTTTGGAGTGAGGGCCAAAGGCGGGTTTGGGCTCGGTTCTGGGCCCGAGCCCTGAAAATGTAAAAAGGGTGCATTTTGTAGGATTTTGTGAAATAAGATAAGACGTGTGGTTGTATTTTGTGTAAGAGGGGGCTAAATAGCGGTTTTAGCTACCGGGCCTAAATTTAGGAATTTAGGAATGCTGAATCAGACCTTGTTAATGTAGAAGGGCCAATTGTAGTGCAAATGCGAAGCTCATGCCAAATGAAGCAGGACAAGGACCTAGCTAGACTCCAAATGGACAAAATGAACGTTTATTTAAGTGTGATGTGAAGCGACCTAAACATTTTAACATTTAAAACGACTCAAAATGAATTCGACATTAGTTAGAACCGTAAAAGTCAACGTTAAAGCATGCGTAATAAAAGTCCGTGATACATCACAGGGTTTTGTGCGGGAGGGTACGGATATGGGTATCCACAAAATGTCGCGAGCGTCGAAGACGATACGTGGGATTTGTACTTTGATGGAGCATCGAATTACATGGGTTACGGGATTGGTATCCTCCTTATTTCACCAAAAGGAGAACATATACCCGTATCCATTAAATTGGACTTTGCTGTCACTAACAACGCAGCGTAGTATGAAGCATGCCTGTTGGGTCTGCACAGCGCCGTCAATTTAGGTGTAAAAAGGCTACTAGTGCACGGTGATTCGTCCTTGGTAATCAATCAAGTGAGTGGAGCATGGAAAATTAAGAGTAGCAGTTTGTCACCTTACCAAACCAAGATAGAAGAGCTTGAAAAATTGTTCGACGAGATACGATACGTCCACCTCCCGAGGGAGGAAAACCAGTTCGCTGATGCTCTGTCAAAATTAGCAGCCTTAATTAACATTCCCGACAGCATAGATAGTATGCCGTTATGTGTCCAACGCAGATCATCACCTGCATATGTTAATGCGATTGACGATGCTGAGGAAAACGAGATAGAACCCTGGTACGCATCAATCTTGAAGTACAAAAGCGCAGGAGAATATCCCACAGACCTAGACACACGTGGGAAGCGAGCATTACGGCTGCTGTCAGCCCAATTTGTTACGATTGACGACGGGCAGTTATACAAAAAAAACGGCACAAGGAGTGCTTCTGCGATGTATTGACAAGGCCACAGCAGAAAAAGTCATGGAAGAAGTCCATGACGGAGAATGTGGGCCACACATGAATGCTCACATGCTAGTCCGAAAGATCATGAGGCTTGGTTATTATTGGACGACAATGGAGATGGATTGTCGAAGATATGTCCGTCACTGTCACAACTGTCAAATATTTGCAAACGTCCAACATGTTCCACCCTCTATGCTATACACAATGACATCACCTTGGCCTTTCTCAACGTGGGGAATCGATATCATCGGGAAGGTTAACCCCTCAGGAACTGGAGGGCACTGTTTCATTTTGGTGGCAATTGACTACTTCACGAAGTGGGTAGAAGCCAAGTGTTACAAAGTGTTAAATGCGAAGCAAGTATCGAAATTCATTCAAAATGACATTATCTGTCGATACGGAGTGCCTCATGAAATAATCAGTGACCATGGCACCCATTTCCAAGCCGAGACAGCTCAGCTACTCGATAAATATAAGATAAAGCTTCACAAGTCGTCCCCCTACCGTCCTCAGACCAATGGCGCGGTGGAGGCGGCCAACAAGACAGTTACAGTCATTCTTAAGAAAATGACAGAGAACTACCGCGAATGGCCCGATAAGATACCCTTCGCGTTATGGGGGTACAGAACATCAATCAGAACTGCAACCGGGGCAACACCATATTATTTAACCTACGGGATGGAGGCAGTCCAACCCGTTGAATTAGAAATACCGTCCCTGCGTATCCTGCTAGAAAGCAAAGTCCCAGAAGCGGACTGGGTTCAGGCTCGGTATGACTCGCTTGTGATGCTCGATGAACGACGTTTGAATGCGCTATACAATGTTCAACTCTATCAGAAAAGGATAGAGCGCTCTTTTAATAAAAAGGTGAAGTCTCGAGGAATTACGGAGGGAGATCTCGTGTTAAAATCAGTACGCGCACTACTACCGGTAGACCCGAGAGGAAAATTCAAGCCAAATTTGGCGGGTCCTTACTTAGTAAAGAAAATCTTGACAGGAGGTGCAGTTAGACTAACTGATCTAGATGGCAATGATTTTTCGAATCCAACGAACTTGGATCAACTGAAGCGATACTATCCTTAGTCCTCATTCTCAAATGTTATGAAATAATGTTTGAATTGCGATGTATTAGAGTAAGTTTAAAGCTTGGCATTTGCCACCACACGAAATGTTTAACATACGAACTACGAATTCGATTTGATTCTGTGTAAAAAGCAGATACGTAGGCAACTCTTTTCAAGAGTACAATCGAAATAATGTTAACTTGATAAGTGTGGAAACGGGAACTTTTCTAATAAATAGTAAATCTTTTTATTCATCACGGGCGAAGCCCATCACACATAACTCGAAAAGGAAAGCACACATAATAATAATAAGTCCTAATACGTAGTCGTAAATAATAATAACCTATCCTAGTAAGTAATAATAGTAATAATAATTCTAACTAATATGTAGTTGTAAATAATCATAACAATAATAATAATAATAATAAATCCTAATAATAAGCACTAATAATCCCATGAGAATAATAGCCTTATCCTTGATAATAATAAGCACTAATAAACCCACGGCCTTATCCTTGAAAATCACGGCCTACCTGCTCTTTGTCCCTGCTCCTTAGGCTAACCACGAAACTAACGGCGACGGGACGACGTCTGACCCATAATCATTCTGGCCCGTTTCTTAGGAGGCACTTCGCTTTCTTCTCGTGGCCTTAACCGATCCCTCACGCTTAGGCGTGGGCCCAGTCGATCAGTAATGCTTGGACGAGTTCCCTCACTTGCACTCAACCTTCGCCACACATTTGAGCGCCCCACTCTAGCTCTGTGCTCTGCAGCAGGCCCGTTCAGTTCCGCATAAAACTTTCGGTTCTGTAGGGCTTCACCACGCGCTTTCCAATCCGCTACATCGTCGTCAAATAATTTTCGTCGCACCTCGACAGAAGTTTCCTTAGTCCACTTCAAATACGATGGAGATACCCATGTCGACGCGCATGGCTCAAGAAGGTGCCAAACGGTCCTGCAATTCCAAGAATGAAGCCAAGACTGCCATCTAGCTTGAGTAATTGAGAACTCGGGTCCTCGGCTGGCCTCCGTTGTAGGAACGGTTTGTTGGCGACCAAACTGGCGAAGCACACGGTCCGGGTAAATATAAACGGGTTGCTCTAAACCCAAGAGAGTCACATATCTCGTACAATCATCATACGGTAGCCCTGTAAATGAGGATAAGCGTAACCAAGGCAAAAACCAACGAATATGGGACCCAGCTCCTGTAGTCAGCATATCGTGCCAATAGCGAACTCCTTTCCCCAAAGTAAACCGATGTGCACGGTTACATAAGCTTCTCACTCGATAGGCATGTGGATCCTTTGGTTTTTCTAGTAGTCCAAGCCTCTCCATGAGCCACACCTGAAATGACATAGGAGTTATGGGGCAATATAAAAAAAAGGAAAAAACCAAACACTCAAAGACTTGACGGAAATCAGCAGCAAACCCGCATATTACAGCAAACACGCGGCAAATACAGGGCACCTGTAGCATACGGGCAGAATACGAAATAAAAAAAGAGAGACAACAAATGAGCTTCAAAGTTCAGATTACCTGTAGAATACGGGTCGAGCCCGTGAAGGGGCCGTCTGGGTTAGCCTTATGGGCATCCAAACCGCGGATAGTCTCGGCTAGGATGATTGACGCCGGATTACGGTTTTGTTCCATTTGCTCCACAATGCGAATAAATTTTGCCTGACCATGACACGAGGGACTCTCCAAATACCCCTCGAGACAATAAAGATGCAGCATGATAAGGCCGAAAACTCGCCGAAGATAAACGGTAGCTCTAGAAGGATCGTGTGCGTTTCGAAAGAGATCCACTAAACCACACAAGTCTACTCTCTCTCCCTCAATTAGGCTACAAGCCTCCCCTTCTGACAAGCCCAAGAAGTCGCGGTATTCTCTGACCCATCCAGAACCGAAATCTGGAACGACGGGCTGCTGCGTCAATTTCCATCCGCCAAGTACGGTAAACTCCTCAGGCCAAGGGCATATCTCTCCTTCAGGAAAAGCGAACACATGGTGAACAGGGTCCCACAACCTCACACATTCGGTCAGAAATCCTCTTTGGGGAATGATTTTCACGTACGAAAGCACTTGTTGAAAACCCGCATCGGTAAGGGCTTTAGTTTCTCGGCCCTTAAACTCCTTTGCCCAAGCTCTCACCGCCCCTGTTAGCACGTTCATGATTTCGAGACGATTTTGCACGTGGGTGAAAAGTAAACCAAGAATTATGTGGGATATCATGGGGACTCATGAATCCCTTATATAGAGAATAGCAAAGAGACGGTTTAGAAAAGTTGCCAAGTTTAGATTAAGGAAACTACGATTTTCTCAAGATATTTGCCAAGTCGGAGTTATGGAAACTCGACGTTTTCCTAGAGATTTGCTACGTTCCTATATAGAAAGTGTATCAAGCAATTTGCCATTTTATTTGGTTTCATCCCTGCATACTTATGGTGTCCTTTTCCTTTTTATTTTTGTGGGAAGTGGGAAGTGGGTTGATAACCCACGTTTAATTTGGGTCAAGCACGTCCCAACATTGTCTTGCTTGCTTAATTAGGAGTCAAAGTGGCGAGGACACATGGTCCACTAAAAGATGATGACACAAAATGGTGACAGCACATGTTTAGAGTCACATAAATTTTTTAAGTTAAACACATGTTAGTTAACATAATTTTTTTTTTTTGTTTTTTAAACCACATGTTAGTTAACCCGTATCAGTCGAAGGCACAAAAGTTTTGAAATACGAGTCGAGGACGCAAATTTTGGTTTTAGTTCAGGTCGATGATCCATTTCCAAAATAGAATTTTCAGTTCGGATCGATGATCCATCGTCCTTGATTACATAGCGGGTCGAGGACCCATTTTCAAATTTTAAAACATTCTCAGATGATCCATCCCTTCTAAAAGTAGGTCAATGACCCATTTTCGAATAAAAGACGCAGCTCGGATCGATGATCCATCCTTTTCATTTCAAAAGTCGCAGAATCACTATGTGAATCATGTGCTAGGATTTGTTATTAAGTTTGAGCAGGAACGCTCCAATAGGGGGCTCTAAAGTCATCCACCTTAGACCCCGACGGCAGGATGACATCCTCAAGATGAAGAAATATTAGCAGAAGCTAAACGAAGTGACACTTCCTAAAAGAATGCAGATTTTGGCTTTACTTAATCAAGTAAAGAAATGTTATTATGTGTTGGGCCGAAGCAGCAGAAAGCTACAGGCCAGCGAGCTCGAACTACGATACGGGTTTGATTCTGTCACAACGGATACATAGGTGCCTGAGGATAAGGCTCAACCCACATTTCCACGAAAATAAAGGCATCCATAATCAAGTTTCAGGTATGATCTCTCCTTATGGCTGGTGAGCTTATATACACAGGTCTAAGGGACCATAAACGACCCGTGAGGCTCTCAAGTTGTGATCTACGATCGACTCGAGGGTCTACTTTGACTTTCGCCTGTCCAAGCCTTAGTCAAAGTGGGGGCTCTATAGATACCCGTATCTGTCGATATGGAAATTTATAGAAAACCCGCCAAATACCCTATGATGATAGGACAACGTGTTTTCGTATCATTTATTTGAGTTCGTTTTACGATGTAAGCCGGACGCTGTCGACACAATGCTTTTTAATTTAAAGGATATTTGATAAAAGAAGCCCTGTCAAATTTTTTTTGTCGCAAAGTAGTGTTTTATTGAAAATAAAATGTTTTGATTTGAAAAATCATCTTAAATAACTCGATTTGAAAAATCATTTTAAGTTTTTCGATTTGAAAAGTCGCTTTTACAAATATCATTTGTTGACTTGAAAAGTCGTTCCTCGCGCTTTTAAAGCAGTTTATTAAATCGTTTTCGACGAATTCGTTTTCTTAACAGCAAGTTTTAAAGCTCGTTTTAAGCCCGATTTTAAGAGCGATTTTGAGCCCGTTTCAACACGAATTTCGAGGCCTCTTTATACCCACACTCTTTCTCACATACCCCAGCTTGAACCAGCCAAAAACCACGTCCAAAACCAGCCAGAAAATAGCCCAAAGTGCTCGAGATACAGCAGCCCTAAAACCCCTTTTTCGTGCCTGCTTTGACCAAAACGACCCAAAACCCGACTCTTAACTACCTGCCTATGACCCATACTCATCTCCTAACTATCCTACCCATTTACCTTTGCTTAGCCCTCAAGAAAACCCCTTCTATAAAACCCTAAGACGAGCTTCCAACAGCAGCTCTCGAAGAGAGGGGCATAGCTGCTCTTTTCCTTCTTAAAACCCTACTTTTCTGTCACTATATATACACACCCACCATAAGCATTCAACAGACGAATTATACAGCACACATACACAATATCAAGCCACAAAAGGCCCTAAAGAAACTCAAAAAGAAGTGGAGATAGCCGTACGAAAAACAGAGCATAACCTTTCTGATTTTCGTGCAACTATCCCTGTTTCTGCCTCATTTTCGTGTTGAAAACATCATAGTCTTTCTGATTTCTTTACAAAGTCTTAAAGTTCACGTTGCCACGATTCTAAAACATCTTTTGGTTCGAAATTTCGTTTAGAAACGAAGGAGATACAAGCTTTTGAAAACTGCTGTCAGTTTGGTTTACAGCTACGGAATTACAAATTATTTTCGTCGACGACGGCCCCTTGGGATAAAATCTTACAATCCATTACGACTCGGATATTTGGTCAACGATACATGTAAGTTGAGGGTGCAAAATACTCACTTTACTTTATTTAAATTATTGTTTTTATCGCTTTTTATTGTTCTCTGTCGTTTTTATTGCTCTCTGTCGCTTCATTGTTTGTCATTGTATTTGTTACGTTCCTTGCTCATTTTAGGTTTATATTCCTCGCATGCTTCCACATATATGTATGGATAGATTGTGTCCCTTGTTTGCTTAGTATTCATACTCGATTTCCTTGTGTAAAACGATTGTAGTTTCCTCGTTAGTTTGATTAGATCGTTAACTTGTTATATAACTGGATTTTATTCATGTTTAAGTTGCGTTAATTGCCTAGGAAAAATTGATCTGTCATGTTTGCTCAGACTTGTAATTCATATTTGTGCGTTAGTTTAATTTTCGTAATCTTATTTCATCGTTTAGCGTTCGTATGGTATTTAGTCTCGTTGATTATGTAAAGTTGTGCACGGTTCTGTTGTTGCTAGTTTCGTTTCGTTTATAGGTTTATATGGTCTAGGTTTCGTATGAGGTGTTTAAGTATGTATGTTATTTGCCTATGTTTGCGTAGATTTGATTACTTAGGCTTTTGTACATATGTACGTGTTAGTGTGTACTTCTGTTGTCTTTTATGTTTATATGTATTTATTTGTTTTTTAGGCACCTGCTTGTGTAGACATTGGTTGATTGCTAGTTGCATCCATGATTAATTGCTCACGTTTGTATGTATTTAGTTGTACTGGGTCACTAACTTGTACGTTGTTTGTATATGCCCGCAAATTTATTTAAGTGGAATTTGATTAATGATTTGTACGCTCATTTGTGCTTATTTGCTACAGTTTGCGTATGCTTGCATGATTATTTAGCTGCGTATTAGTTTGCACGTTTGGGTGTGTTTGTCGTTCATTTCTCTATATTCGTGTGTAGTATTTAATTATCTATGTTAGTCTATCATGCTTGTTCGCGTTTTAGTCGTGCTTGATTATTCTTATTTTTCTGCCGCTAACGTTTGTTAATCTATCTTATGCTGTCAGTGAGTATTTCTGCCTCTTTTCTTTGTTTGCTAGAATAGTAAATGAACCCATGTTAAATAACTTCGACGAAATTATATGTGCATTAAATGACATAGAACGGATGTAATATGTTTAGGGTTAAAACGTTGTTTGCATATCCGCATGAGTACTCATAATAGCCATGGTTTTACTTAGTAGAGACCGTTTCTGTAACGGGCGGGGTTAGGCGTTAAAATTAATGAAATTATTTTAAACTTCCTAACACGTAAACTCACACGAACTCATTTTCTCTAAAATTGGTTTCTAAATTCCACCTAAAAATTTAGTGGCGACTCTTTTCAAATGAAAATGTTTTTGAAATAAAACATCGCGTGGATCAAAATCCCTTGTCAACAATTTGGCGACTCCGCTGGGGACAGTGAAACTTGAAAAGTAAAATGATGGCTATTTAGAGTACCTTTTCTCTTTTATGTTATTTATGCATCATACTGTTAGGATTCGAACCATTTCTCCCCTTGGGTCGATTTCAGGGTGGGGAAATGACGTTCACTATGTCTGATTTAAATATCAAGGTGGTTCCGTCGAGGTTAGCAACCGCACTTTCGCCATATAGTTACAAACTTATGGTGGTTGCGTAGGTTACCTAACAGCGCGGGATCATTGGCATGGACCCTTTTCGAGACTTTAGAATAGTCTAGGTCATGCATTGCATCCTTGAACTGCGTATGACTAAGTGCTCTATGATTTCTAAAGCCGCGTTTTCAAGCCTTTTTGGTCAAAACCGTATCTTTTCAATCGAATATTTTCCAAAAAATCTTTTTTAAGCTGAAATGCTGTCCGTTTTAGGATTAGAATAATCTTAAATATTTTTCCGACACTATCTTTTCCGAAAAACAAAGATTTTTGTCCAAACTGAAACGCTTTCCTTCTAGGATTAGAATACTCTTAAGCAATTTTCGACTTTAGCTCTTTTGAAAAAAGATCCATTCCTAGCTGAAATGCTGTTCGTTTAGGATTAGAGTAATTTTAAGCAATTTTCGACTTTAGCGCTTTTGAAAAAAGATCCCTTCCTAGCTGAAATGCTGTTCGTTTAGGATTAGAATAATCTTAAAATGATTTCCGATTTGAAAAAAGATCCCCTCTTGGCTATCCGTATAGGGTTAGAATAATCCCGTTTTAGCTCTATAAAAGTTTTTTTTTGCAAATCAAACATTATCTTTCTTCCGTCGTCCTCGATCTCAAATTTCAAGTCTCCTCGATCATGGGACTACCATCGATCATGCAACAAGACTCCTCGATCATGGGACTACGCATAGCATTGGTGAGGTTGAAGGTAACCTTATCCTCACCGACCTCTAAAGTCAACTTCTCATTCTTAACATCTATCACCGCCCCCGCCGTGTGTAGGAATGGTCGCCCTAAGATGATAGGTATGTGGGTGTCCTCAGCTATATCAAGCACAACAAAATCAACCGGAAAGAAAAACTTCCCAATTCTCACAGGGACATCCTCTAAGACACCTAAGGGGTGCTTAACTGACCTATCTGCCATCTGTAGGGTCACATTAGTGCACTTCAACTCCCCCCATGTTCAACTTCTCACAAACGGAATAGGGCATGACACTAACGCTCGCTCCTAAGTCACACAACGCCTTATCAATGACCTGGGTTCCTATAGTACAAGGAATTGAAAAGCTACCCGGGTCCTTAAGCTTAGGAGGGGCTTTACCTAACAAAAGGGAATTACTCTCTCCCGTAAAAGCTACCGTCTCTATATCACCAATAGAACGCTTCCTAGTCAAAATATCTTTCATAAACTTAGCATAGGAAGGTACCTGCATGATGAGCTCGGTGAACGGAACGGTGACTTGAAGATTCTTCACAACATCCATAAACTTACCGAATTGTTGATCAACCTTCTTGTTGCGAGCGCTGTTCGGAAACGGGAGCTTAATCTGTATTTCAGGAGAAGAAGAATCCATACCTTTAATCCCCTTACCTTTGGAGTCATTTGAAATTTTGTCAAAAATCTTTGAAGACGTCAGAACATCAGAGCCGGTCCGGCTGACCGGCTGCCGGTCGACCGGCTCCGGTGTCTGGTTACTCGTCTCATCAAATTCTGCCCGTTTTTCAGCATCCATAACTTCAGTTTCAGCTTTATCTGCCTCGTCGTTCTCAATATCCTCAACAACAGGCTCATCGGATCCGGGCATTTTCGGACCATCGTACGTCGTGCCGCTCCGTAGCTGAATAGCATTCGCTTGCTCATGCTTTTGCGGCGGGTTACCTTGTGGAGGTAAATGTCCCGGTTGACGAGTCGATTGAGATGTAGCGAGTTGCGCCACTTGCGTTTCCAAATGCTTGACGGCTTGATTAGTTTCGGTGCATTTTACGAAGTTTCCATCTGCATTTTCTGCATCGACATCATCATCGTACGCATCTCGGCCACAGGATCGATAGCCGGTTGAGTAGGAGGCTGATAGCTTTGTTCGATTGTTATTATCTTGTTGTGGCGGATTATGCACGGCCTTTGGTAATTCGGTGAAAGTTCTTATGCGCGAACGTCGTTGATTGTTGTTGTCATGGTGAGGTGTAGGATTGAGAACGTTCGCTCCGATGGGACAAGAAAGAACGATCATAACCCGGGTGGTTCTGATACGGCAAGTTGGATCGATAGGAGTTACAAGCATGAACTTGCTCCGGGCAACCCATGCACTCATATGCAAAATGACCTGCAGCCCCGCAATCACTGCAACCTGCTTGCCGTTCCGTAACCACGTTAACCTGCTGCGCATTAGACGAACCTGCACCACTCATCTTAGCGACCTGCATTGATAGAGCCGAGATTTGGCTCGTTAAAGCATTAATAGAATCCTTCTCGCGATCACTATGAGCCGCGCGAGAATTTCCCCTAGGTCGATCATACTGAGCAGAGTGCACCGCCATTTGCTCGATTAGTTGCCATGCTTGGTCGTCGTCGACATTGTTGGCAAACCTCCCTTCTGCAGCCGAATCCAAAATAGTCCGACTCTCGGCGTACAACCCATTATAAAACGTCATGATCACAAGCCAATCGTTTAGACCATGGTGAGGACAGTCGCGAATTAACTTTTTATAACGTTCCCAAGCTTCAGCAAGTGTCTCGTCGTAAGTTTGCTTAAAGCTTTGGATTTGGCTCCGCATTTGGTTCGTCCGTTCTGGAGGATAATACTTTTTGTAAAATGCAAGAGCTAACCCATCCCAATCTGTAATACCCGCGGCTTCCTTATTTAAATCAGTGATCCACTCACGCGCGCGATCACGTAGTGAGAAAGGGAACAGCATTTCCCTGTCGATTACGAGTAATCCCGCTCGCTTAATCGCCGGCGAATCGGTGAAAACCTGCATATGACGACCAGGATCCTTCGTCGAATTACCCCCAAACTGATTACGCTCCACCAAAGTAAGGAAGGCGGGGCGAATCTCAAAGTTGCCCTGCAAAGTGTCGGGCATCTGGAATCCATTAGGAATGGACTCCGTCTTGGGCAAAGAATGGCTCGAAAGTTTAGGCATAGTCACGAGCGCCTCAGAAACAACACTAGAAGTAGAAGGTGGAGTAGTGTCCTCTTCGTAGGACGATGCTTCAGACCTAGATTCTGCGTCCGAAACTTCCACAACCTCGTTGGCGTAGGTTGCTGCAATCTCCTTAAAGAAGTTTCGCGTTTTGCGAAAAGTCCGCTCAGGTTCGGGATCGAAAGGAACTAAACCTGTAGGTGACCTGCGCATAAACAAAAACTACAAGGAGAAATGAGAAACGGTCTCAAGGAACTGGAGTTCCCAGAGACAAAAGAAATAACCTACTAAGTAAATGCGAAATAAAACCGTTTCCCCGGCAACGGCGCCAAAATTGACACGGCTAAGTCGTATCACCGGTATCAAAATAACCCTACGGACTACTAACGGTAGCTAGTAGTAAGAGGGGATCGAATCCACAGGGAAACTTATACTCGCAGGTTTACTAAGTCTAGGCTATTTCTAAGGTATGAAAAAGGTGGTTTTGTAAAGTCTATAAAACTAAAAGAATAAACTAAAGCAATGTAAAGAGGGTTTAAACGATAGGTAAAAGACCAGGGTTTCGGGTTCCTTATGACAATAATCCGGATAGTAAACTTTCACCAAAATAGCAATCGATCAGAATAAGCAAGGCGATTAGGACAAAACAAGCTCTCTCGAATCAATGTTACCTTAAGTTCAATTTAGCGGGCTCTCGCGACTTACTAAATCAACTTATCAATTACGCGTAGTGGTCTAATACTGATTAGGCTTTCGATCTTAAATCAATATAACCCTAAGTTCAATTCAATCAAGGCGTCCCTAAATTCAATTGGTAATTAAATCGCGCAGGAAGAAATCGCACAAGCATTAAACTAATTGATCGCAACAATTTGACCAAAACACCGGATTAAAGGCATAATTCCCCCTCAACCCTAGTTGGGAAATTAGCTACTCATAACTAGGGCAAAAGGTAAATTAATCAAGGAATAAAGTAGAAACATAATTACCAGAATTGAATGCTTGAATTAAAATCACGTGAATGCAAGCGGTTACAAAGTTAGAGATGAAATCCAACTTGAGTCTAATGTTGAAGATGAAAAGCAGTAAACTAGGAGAGAGAACTAAGCAAACTGTATTTCATACTCTAGGTCTAATTAAAACATAAGATAAAAGATTAAACTTAAGTTTCTCCTTAATATATCACAAAGCAATGACTTAGTAAATAATAATGCGTCACGGTAGGTCGGCCACGGCAGTCAATCTGACCAAACTCAGGTCTGTGATGAGTCTAGCCCAACGTTTTGGGCTTAAATCTTCCGCCAATTTGGGCCTTTTGCCATTTCCATCCAAACTTCAGCCCCTTTACTCTAATTCTCGGCTTCCGGTCCCGAGCTCAACTCTACATCGTCTTTTGGGTTTCGTCGTATCCACTTTTCAGCTCAAATGCCTAGGAAATGAATAAAATTCTGCAAAATACAGAAATACAACAAAAGCGCCTCTAGAACGTAATGTGAGAACAAAATGGCCCCGAAGGACGCATTTTGACAATAAAAAGCAGCTCGGGACGGGGGTAAATGCATATAAAAATAACAACTATCAGGCGCCATGCTCGCTCAAGAAATAAATGGCGAAGAACACGCAATCTATTACATAAGCAAGAAGTTTCTCGATTACGATACTCGATATTCGTCTGTCGAGAAGAGTTGTTTAGCTTTAGTATGGTCATCCAAGAAACTCCGTCACTATATGCTAGCACACCAAACAAAGGTCTACTCCAGAATGGACCCCGTAAAATACCTTTTCGAGAAACCTGTGCTTAACGGACGAATGGCCAGATGGACGTTACTCCTAGCCGAGTTCGACCTTAAGTACGTACCCCTCAAAACAATCAAGGGACGAGCAGTCTCTGATTTCCTAGCCGAAAATGCAATCGTCGAAGAGCCAATCATCGACACAACGTCCCTTCCCGACGATGGGATTTACAACATCGACCAAGAACAGTGGGAGTTATACTTCGATGGCTCATCCAACTATCGAGGTTGTGGAGAAGGAATACTTCTCATATCCCCAAATGGCGAACACACACCCTTATCCATCAAACTAGACTTCGACGTAACAAATAACGCCGCAGAATACGAAGCATGCTTGCACGGTCTCCAAGCAGCGCTTGTACTCAACGCCCGCAACGTAAGAGTCTATGGGGACTCCTCCCTCATAATCAACCAAGTATCCGGAGCATGGAAGATACTTAATGAAAACCTAGCACTATACCAAAACAAGATACAAGAGCTCATCAACGAATTCTACCACGTAGAGTTCATACACCTCCCCCGCGAAGAAAACCAATTCGCCGATGCGTTATCCAAACTCGCATCACTAATCAACATACCCCCGGGAATGGAAACACTACCCATTGTCGTGGAACGACGAAGTGAACCAGCATACATCTGTGCCATCGAAACCGAGGAAGAACAAACCGATCCTTGGTACCAAGCAATCATCAATTACAAGACAAACGGCGAATACCCACCAAACATCGACAAGAGGGCCAAGCGAGCCCTACGTCTATTATCGTCACAATTCGTGATGGAAATGGGCAAACTACTTAAAAAGACGCCTCAAGGTACACTACTTTTGTGCGTCGACCACAAAAAAGGACACGAAATCATGTCCCAAGTACACGATGGTGAGTGCAGACCACATATGAACGCACGAGCCATGTGCAAACAAATCATAAGGCTAGGATGGTATTGGACCACCATGGAAGCCGACTGCGCAAAATATGTCAAACACTGCCACAATTGTCATCTTTGCAAACGTACAGCACATACCCCCTTCACCACTATACAGTTTAACCTCGCCGTGGCCATTCTCAACTTGGGGAATCGACGTCATCGGCAAAGTTCAACCCGTAGGAGCAGGAGGACACTGCTTCATCCTCGTAGCCATCGACTATTTCACCAAATGGGTCGAAGCCGCATCATATCGCAAGTTGGGCACAAAAGAAGTTGCAAAATTCATACAAAACAACATCATTTGTCGCTACGGCATACCCCACGAATTCATAAGCGATCAAGGCATACACTTCCAAGGAGAAGTCGAACCCCTTCTTCTAAAATACAAGATACAACGACATAAATCATCACCCTATCGACCACAAACCAATCCAAGGCGGTCGAGGCAAAGAACAAACAAATGTGATCAATCCTCAAAAAGATGATCGACACCTGCCACGACTGGCCCAACAAAATCCCATTCGCATTATGGGGATATCGCACCACAATCCGCACACCCACGGGTATGACACCCTGTTCCTAACCTACGGGATGGAAGCCGTCAACCTGTAGAAATCGAGATGCAATCGCCGAATTCTCATGAAAGCGGACATTCACGAGCGAAAGAACGCGAACGATATGAACAACTCATCCTTTTAGGCGAGGCGTTTACATTCACTAAGTACGGTCAAGATGTACCGATCTACTTTGCAACGCGCATACAACAAACGGGTCAAACCACGAAATATCAAAGTGGGTGACCTAGTACTCAAATCCGTCCGAGCACCATTACCAGTCGACCCAAGAGGAAAATTCAAACCCAATTGGGCCGGACCGTACTTGGTTAAGGACATCCTTCCTGGAGGAGCCGTGAAATTAACTGACCTTGACGGCCAAGACTTCCGATTACCAACCAATCTTGATCAACTCAAGAAATACTACCCTTAAGCTTAGACAAAATTTGCAATGTATTTCATATAAAAGAAACTCACTCTCGCATGGGTGAACTACGCTCGGTTTGATTCCACGCCGCGGTGGATCGTGGCGACTTTGCAAAGAGCTCAACCGAATCACACGAACTACGCCGGTTTGATTCTGTATTTAAAACACAGATACGTAGGCAGCTTATCAAAAGCACAACCGAACTTCTTCGCACGCACGCCCAAAGCTTAAAAAGGTCAAGGGCAATGCATCCACAAAATGACACGCCCAAAGCTTAAAAAGGTCGAGGGCACAGTCAACACAAAAGTCTGGGGGCTCGATCGGATCCTCGTCCTGCTCGACTGGGGGCTCCTCGATCCTTGGCCCTAGACGATCCTTAACAGTCACCTTTGGCCCAAGTCTTTCCCGCGCCGGCTTCGAAGTAGAAGCATCCGCACTAACAGCACAAAGATCACCATAATAGTCCCTCCTTTCGCGCACCACCTCATACGCCAAGGAGGGCCTTGGCCCATTCTTCTCCCTCCTCCTCTGGTTCTCCCGCTCCTGAGGGTCATTGGAACGATACCACCGCGTATAGAAGTCTGTGACACGAGTAGACTCTACATGCGCCGGAACCGCCCAAGTAACACGATCTGACCACCCTCGGATCCAAGCATCGATCGTTTGGTTATTTAGCATAACAACCCCTCCAACCCGCGTATCCTGCTCCGGGATGGTCTGAGCAAGCCCGATTTGCCTCTTCAAGCGAAGAGGATGAATCCACACACCCCGTTCAAAACCACACAACATTAACCCATGAGCCGCATTCGCCACGGACGGCGCCGTAACCGCCGTAATACCCCACCACGGAACATACCAACGGATGCTGCTCTCTTTCACAAACCCCCGGAAGTGGTTGAGTGAACGCTCCTGAGGGTTGGCCCATTCCATCTTCCTCAACATCGTCGCCACAGCCTTGAAGACACCGTTGAGAGGAAGAGCAGCATAAACACTTAGCCTCTCCATGAGCCAAATGTTGAGAATCCTAGCACAACCGCGGTACGAGCTCAGACGATTAGCACAACGGTTATCTAAGCCCAGTATGGTCTCTGCTAGGATTAGCGCAGAAGGATCATGTCCTCGCTCCATCTCTTCGACAACACGAGCATACCTCGCATTCCCGAACACCCCATCTGGCATGGACCCCGCAAAAGCATAACGGTGAACCAAACAAAAAGCAAGGGCCCTCCGCCTAGAACGGTCCGAAATGCTAGTGTCTACCTTATTCATGTACCGTTGACACAAGAGAAGCATGTTCACCTTACCTCCCTCAAACATACCCGTAGCATGAGCATTCATCATTCCAAGGAAGTTTCGCAACATCCCGTTAAAGCAAAGCTCATGCCTCACAACCACAGGAGTAGTCCATTTCGACCACCCAGCAATGGCCGCGAACTCCTCCATCAAAGGACACACCTCTCCCCCGGGAAACCTAAACACATGCAAGCTAGGATCCCAATAATCCAAGCACGAATCCAAGAAGTCTAGATCGACTTTCATTTGGCGAAAGCCAATAAAAACACCCGCGCCATCGTCATACACCGCCTTCTTCATCGCCGGACTTAATGAGGTAGTCCACCTCTTCTAGAGAGCATCAAAATGCTCAACCATTTTTTTTTAGAACACAAAAACTTTTGTAAATATACCTAATATATTTATAAGAGCAAAAACTTGTAATAAAGGAAAAGAAAGAAGTGATTGTGAATGAAGATTATGGCACGCACCCCCTCTCCTTATATAGGAAAATCATATCCGAAATATGGAAATACAGCGTTAACAGCCACGCCACCAAACCGCATAGCCTTATGCGGTTTGGACCCTAAACCGCATAAGCTTATGCGGTTTGACCCCCAAACCGCATAAGTCTATGCGGTTTCAGGGGCTGGTTTTCTCATAACTTTCCTAATTTCGTGTTTCCTAAGCACTACAACCTACACTAGGCTACGACATCCCTCTGTTGTTCCCCATGCAACAACATTACATTTCGTTTTAGCAAATACGATTCCTACCACGAGTCAAAACATAGCATTTTCAACATTCACTCAAGCTCATTTCGCTTTTAAAATGAACTTTTCGCAAAACATTTCACAAACTAATTCAACATCAAAGCATCCCACTCGGGAATCATTCGTCTTTCAAACAACGCCTACTAAACAGGTTTACGACTAACGATCAAGTTCAAGTGCAAGCTACAAAGACATGCAAACAAAGGTTCATACAATCTTTATTACACAAAGTTCAATCATGATGACGACGACGATACTCGTCGAACTCACGCCGTATCTGAGCCGTCTCAGCACGACTCTGACACAACTGCGCTGCCTGCTCAGCCCAAGCCATCCTCCACCTGTTAGCTGTCCTCCACAGCTTCTTGTGCACCTCCTTGGCCACCTGCAACACATAACAACGTTGACACACACATTACAATTTTCTCCATTTTGCCTTAATTTCACTCAAATTAAGCCAAACTTAGGGGGAAATTTCAAAAACAAATGCAGCCAACCCCACTTTGCCCTAATTTCACCCAAATTAAGTCAAACTTGAGGGGTAACCACAAAAGCACGACTATCACTAGTTTGATCATCACTATATTTCTATACCTCGATCAAACTGGGGGCTCACACATATACAAAGACGAAGATACATACCTTCTTCACCTTGCCACTCCAGCTGTCCATCCCCGCGTTAGTAGTCACCGGCAAGTACGTCGGCAACGCAAAGGTACGACGGACGCCCGAGTCATCCCACTCAACGGTAGTAGGAAAGTCACCAGGCTGCTCCGCCATCTCAGGATCAAACAGCTACAAAACAAACATAAAACGCACACGTCAGGGAATTGTTTTTGCAAAAATTACCCTACGCACCATTAAAAACGAAGTAAGCATACCTCAATCGGCCCACAAGCAAGCCGAGACTGAGCGAACTGCCCGTAGTCTTCCCCAGGAAAAAGAAGACTCCCCGACTGTCCCTCTCCATACAGCGTCACGCGATCCTGCGCAGAAACTCCCCTCTCAAAAAGGACTCTCGGCGGGTCCTTAGGCACTACCGGAGCCGGTCACCCTGCCTGGTAAACCAGACGCTCTCCAAGATACCAAACCGGTCCGTACGGCGTCGCCAAGTACAGGCGCTGGGTATCACGCAATGTAAACCGCGCCCCAATGCCCTCAGGAATACCCGTGTACTGGCCCCACGGGAATGGCACGAACTACGACAACGACAAACATCCATAAATACAATCATTTTAAGTACACTCTATTTAAAATGATTCAAACACAAACCTGGTTAAACTCCATAAGGTTCAGACGCACCCGAACCTCATCATACGACCAGTCGAAGGCCGCACGGTTACACGTGCCCCGTATGCCTGCCACGGATACACCTTCGCGATCGTCACGGCATGTGGAGGCAGCAGAAAGGGGAAATGACTGAAGATCCACGACTGCACATACAAAAACAAGTTAAACAAAACAAGTAAACAAGACAAAAACAACAAAATCAAGCAATACATACCTCCATCACGAACCCAGGCGAGACTAAGGACAGTCTCGACCCTCCTTGCATCACCCGCGGCTTCACCGCGTCCATGCAAAAACGAATGCACAAACCCAAGGACGGCGACACCTAGTCAAACGTCCCAATCGCACCACAGTCTAGGAGATGCATAAGGACCGACGTCGTCACCCGCTCACCCTTATCGCCGAAATACACGGCACTAACAAACCACCACAGCCACAAACGAGCATTCTGCTCGTCGCTCCAGTCGGAGGGGCCTCGCTCGGTCTTCCCCTCGAAATACTCCAGGATGAATCTCGTCTTGATGATGTAGGGTGGTTTACCCTCATACTCCACCTCCAAACCACCGCCAATCGCGGTAGTTACCACCTTGTCCTCAATGGACGGCGCAAATCCAAAGCTCATGTCACGGTCCCCGAACGGCAGCCCCGTCATGACCGCATACCCTGACAAAGTAATGCCGGCCTCGAAGCCGGGCATGTGAAACGTCGTGGTGGTGTCCCAGTACCTGTCAAGAAAAGCACGAATCAACATGAGGTTCGCCGTCAACCTCGACCTCGCAATCGCCCTCCAGTCCTCGACCAAAGGACCAAAAGCACTGCGCAACACCCAAGTCTGCGCGCCCTCCGAAAGCTTCTCTTCAAAAACACACATCACGGACGAAACGCCCGAGAAAGTCCTCATCGGACCCTTGGGCCAGCCCATCGTCGCCCGATAGGAAACATGTCTCTCCGGAGCCAACAGAAGGTCGCGGCCATCCTAGCCTTTGCCGAACGCCCTGTTCGCACGCAACTTTCGCGGCCTAGAACTACTCGCCCTGGGCGCAGCCTCCTCGGCCTCCTCGACCTCCTCCTCAACAACATCCATCTCAGCCTCTAGCTCATCCACTAGCTCTTGAGCGAGCTCATCCTCAGGATCAGGCCTAGGGTTATGCTTCGCACGGCCCCTGCCTCGTGACTGGCCACGCCTCGTGGGCAAGTCACGAGGGTCGGCCTCCCTCTCACTATACGAACGCCTCATCCGACTACTCGAACTGGGGGCTCCCTCAGTCCTCGAACCCATACTCTTACGAGCTTTCGACCTCGTAACACGACCAGAACCTTCTCCTACAACAAAACACGACCAGTACAAACAGCTATAAAGCATACAAGCATACAAACTTGGCATACATTATACATATACGCAAATAATATGCACATAATACATATACATACACATAACACGCACGACAGAGCATTTTTTGGCCTAGTTCACAATTAAGCTAAAAACCGTTCTCTACATTTCAAAATCCTAACCTTATGGTTTCTATACGCCATAATAGTCCCCAACAACAACCCATTACAAGCAATTGCATTTTGATCACCCCGATCAAAAACCCCCAATTTACGAAGAACACTCATGTTCAATCACGAAGAATCCTCGAATTAAAAGACTTAACTCGACATTTTCGCAAAATTAAAGTTATAGGCATGCTATACACACTATGGGCATCCTACACCGAAGTTTAATTGAAATTCCGGGTCGGAAAATCCGAGCTCGTTTTCGGGCCCGAACCCTAATTCACGCGTTTTGGGCAAATAGACGGTCCAAATCATAATCAATTCACACATACATGCTAGCATGGCATAATGCAACACAATGACGTCAACTTCAAGCATTCAAACGGCAAATTTCGAGCAAAACTCGGGTTTTCATTCAAAACCCGTCTTTTCAACATTTCTAGCTAAAACTAGCTGATTACAACAACAAATAACGTAAAAGCAAGTTAAAATGGAGCATTACCTGGTCCCATAGCAAGGCAACGCAATAAAAATCAGCAAAATCGGTTGAGAAATCGAAATATGGTGTTTTTGAGAGCAAGAAACCGAAAATGAGTTATGAGCCTCACCCACGGCCTTCTCGTGCCTTTATAGAGCCCCAACAGCCAGCAGGTCAAACCGCATAGCCTTATGCGGTTCATCCTGCAAACCGCATAAGGTTATGCGGTTTGTCCCTGTGGTTTTTCCTGGTTTTTTCTCGTTTTACGCCTACTTTTGAATTCCTAATTCATCTTGGCCCTAATACAACTCCAAGTACGTCCCGTGCTTGGGTTAAGGCGTCACCTACAGTCCGCCATATGCGTATATTAATCATTTAATGTACGGTACAGAAGCAAAAGCACGAACGCTCTTCACGAGCATTTACATCATGTTCTCCTCAATGGAAGGCAATCACATACAATGACGACTACATAAGCACTCCTCGGCGAGCCCAAGCATAGGCACTCTGCAACATACCCAACTACAAGCATCTCACCCTACATAGACACTCCTCGGCGAGCTCAAGCACAAGTACCACAAACACAAGCTTTGCAGCCCTTACACATGCCCTCCTAGGCGAGATTAGACATTTCTACATCCAAGCATACACCCTTACCCAATCACCTTGCACCCTTACACATGCACTCTTTCACGAGACCACGCGCTACATGAAGACACTACAAGCAGCAGCACTAAGCATACGACGATACCAAGCATATACAACGGCATTACGCGACAGCACGACAACCATAACGACGACGCTCAGCAGGCCGGCAGGCCCTTATAGTATGCACGGACCGCTAAGTCCTTAAAATGCGCACGCCCCTTCCCGTTTAGCCCGGTTCGAAGTCCTCGTCTCACCCATGGACACATGCTTCGTTCCGCTGACTATATCGAGACCAAAATGGTCCGGATATGGTCGTGGAGTTTGACTAGCGCTCTAGTCTGAGCTCAGTCAAACTGGGGGCTCTGTGGATAACCATATCCGTACCCTCCCACACAAAACCCTGTGATGTATCACGGACTTTTATTACGCATGCTTTAACGTTGACTTAAACGGTTCTAACTATGTCGAATTCATTTTGAGTCGTTTTGAAGTGTTAAAATGATTTAGGTCGCTTCACATCGCTTTAAATAAACGTTCATTTTGTCCATTTGGAGTCTAGCTAGGTCCTCGTCCTGCTTCATTTGGCATGAGCTTCGCATTTGCACTACAATTAGCCCTTTTACGTTAACAAGGTCTAATTCAGCATTCCTAAATTCCTAAATTTAGGCCCGGTGGCTAGATCTTTCATTTAGCCTCCTCTTACACAAAATACAACCTCACGTCTTACCTTATTTCACAGAATTTATGCAAATACACCTTTTTCATTTTTTCGGGTCTCGGGCCCAAAACCGAGCCCAAGCCCAGCCTTTGGCCCGCACTCCAAATGTAACACCCCGGCCCCAACCAAAGGCCGGAATGTCATTCACGGTAGCTCGCCAGGCTGCGTACATCACCCACAGACCAACACGGGCTCTTTCCAGCGCACTTTGTCCTCACTCGTGCGCATCCTGAGAACTTCCCAGGAGGTCACCCATCCTAAGACAACTCTCCAGCAAGCACGCTTAACTGAAGAGTTCTTAAGATGAGCCACCAGAAAAGAAGATGCATCTTGTTGATATGAGTAGCACTTACAATCCTTTTAAGCACTAGGTCACTTGAGCTCATCACATGGACCACTTCAACGGGGAACCCGGCCCGAATAACCTCGGACAACACCAGGTGTTACACACCCCCACTTGAAAACGCATAGCGTCCTCGCTTTGGTAGCTACTTACAATATAGCATTCCGAATCCTCCCCACTAGGTGCGTACTAGGATTCGACCACACCCGCCAGTGCGTGCTGGGATTCGACCACACGGTCGCCGGGTTTCTCTGATACCATTTGTAACACCCCGGCCCCAACCAAAGGCCGGAATGTCATTCACGGTAGCTCGCCAGGCTGCGTACATCACCCACAGACCAACACGGGCCCTTTCCAGCGCACTTTGTCCTCACTCGTGCGCATCCTGAGAACTTCCCAGGAGGTCACCCATCCTAAGACTACTCTCCAGCAAGCACGCTTAACTGAAGAGTTCTTAAGATGAGCCACCAGAAAAGAAGATGCATCTTGTTGATATGAGTAGCACTTACAATCCTTTTAAGCACTAGGTCACTTGAGCTCATCATGTGGACGATGTAACACCCCGTGTTAATTTAAGCTAATTATAATTAGGAAATCAATAATTAATCATCCTCGCTCACTGAATTTCCTAAAACAATACACTACAATCATTTTTGCACCTAAACTAAAACCATTTTGAATTACTTTGAATTTGAACTTTATGTTTACATTTTCAAACTCGATAAATCAAATGGAGAATCCTCGACATTTTTCTCAACGGCAAATTTTGGCACGCAAATCGAGGTCAAACATTGACTAAATGGCCAAGCCACCTAAATGTGATTAAGTCACCTAATCCTTTCTTAAATATAATTACTCATAATCCAAACCTAATTAAAGTAGCTTAAGCTTAATCATATTGATTATTACTAACACAACATATAATAATAATATCAAATTACTATTCCACTTTGATTTAACTAACACTTTCACTAAAACTCGATATATTGAGTTACACTAAGCCTAAACTGATAAACTTTTTGACGTTTGAGGATAATGATTTAATTCGATAACATTCAACGAAAAAAATATATATTTCGATCGAATAAAATTTTATTTCAAAGTTGCGAGAAAAACTAGTACCCAATTTTTGTTTGAATTCGTTTTGAGGTTTATTTTCATTTTTATTTTCGATCTCACTTCTAAACATTATTTCAAGACTATATATTTCATTTCGAGACTTTTCACGTGCGCGCAAATCGAAAATTTCAAAAGCAATCGGGCCAAGTGACCCATGTTTGGCCGAGAATGTTGAGCTAGAAGCTCAACATTGTCTTTCCTTTCTCTTTTGCTTTTCCTACACACTTGTCTCCCTTGTCTCAAGCATGCCTTCCTTCTCCTTACACACACCTTACTTCTTCTTACACACATGCTTCCACTCTTACACAAGCATGCTTCCTTTTCCTTACACACCCTACATTACCAAGCATGCAACTTACTTTACATTACTTAAACTTACAACATAATACAAAACACAACAACTACTACTACAATACACACATACACGACATACCTTACACACACACACAACAAACACTTCAACTTATTTTCTCTCTAATAAACTCAACTCAAGAACAAGTAAGCTTGTTCATCGTGCAACCTCAAGAACACATACAATCTTCATCCTCTTTAATTCTTTTCTTCCTTAAACTTTCATTTTATTTGCTTAAATTAATTAGCACACTTAAATAAACTCCTCACCATTTATATTTAGTACTCACTCCTTATCTTTACATGCAAGTAGAAATGAACATAAATCAAAATCACTTAAAATACAAACATCACCTAAACTAAAAACAATACTACACATAAAACTTTTAGTATAGTTTAACTAGCTTAAATAAATTACTAACTTGTTTATTTCATTCTTATGTACCCATCCTAACCAAAGACGAGGAGCAAGGTGGTGGTGTCGACTTGAGCCAATTCGATCATATCGTCGACCCCGACAATTGCTAGGGTTTTTACTCCACTAACCAAATCAAGGTGCTTCCCGCACACTTATGTGATAAGCGCCTCGAATTTGATTTTATGTTATTTTTCCTAAGTGATGTTTTGATTTGTGTGTATGATTTTATGTCACCTAAGTATCACATGTTAAATTAGAAGACAAAAATCGAAAAATAAAATATATTGTTCACATATATATCACACGGCCTCCACCCTTATTTTTGCTTAATTTTTCGTTTTAATTTTTGTAAATTGCATGCTTAAAATACTAAGGATGAAATGAACATGAAAATATAATTAGTTTATGTTTAGGACTTAAAATGATTTAGTTATGAATTTTAAGTGTTTTAAAGTGTTATGTGTGTTCTTGAATGTTTGTTGTTATTCTTGTGTTTGATTGATTTTTACTTATGTGTGTTAATGTTTGCTTATGATTTTTCACATATGTTAAATGTATAAATGTTATAAAGTAAATTAGTTGTTGAATTAGAAGTATAAAAATCGAAAATAAAATGTTAAGCATATATACATATACACACGGCATACATGGTAAATTTGGACCAATTTTTAGTTTTAATTTTTCTAAATAACATATTATGATTAGTTTAGTTAAAATGGACTTGTAGGAAAATTTTGAGAAAATAATATAAACATATAAAAATTAGACTAATTAGGGTTCATATGAAAAATATAAAAGTTTCTCCACATATTCAAGTGTTATTCATTTAAATGACTAGTTTGATTCAAAATAATTAAAAGTTTATTTTATTGTTAGTTTAAAGTCATTAGTGAAAAATTACAATAATAGTCATATAAGTTAAATAGACTGAATCATCAAAATATAAAAGTTAGCAATTTAAAGTGAGTAAAATCACTATTCATAAATGAAATAAAATGTTTAGTGAAAATTACAAAACTAGTTAAATCACTTTAGTATATTTTAAATAATTTGTATATAAAAACTTTAAGTCAAAAACCGATAAAATTAGAAAACAAAAATAAATTGCACAAGTATACATGTGCCACGGTTTTTAAGGTTAAATTTGGACCTAAATTGAATTGGTCACTTTTTATTTTTATCACTTAAGTAATTAAAATAGTTAAAGTAACGATTTATTAATAAAAACAACAAAAGAAATAAATAGCTTATATAAATAAAGGCACACGGCATTTAGGATATTCTTGGGTCAATTTTGGTCAAAATGAATTTATCACTTAGTCACTAAAATTGATTTATAAGTACGATTATATTAGACTGTATAATGAGCAGATTAATAAAAAGAATCAACTAAACCGATAAAAAGATAAACGTTACACGTATTAAAATGAATGAAATCGAGTGTTACTACCTATGCTTAAATTTGGATGTGGACGTCTTGACTATTTAAAATGAACTACGACAACCTCGCTAAAAATGGAAACCGCTAAAAGATTAGTTAAGGATATGACTAAATAAAGCGAGTTTTACTTCTAAAATGTTATTTAAAATCACTAAGTACAAAATGAACTTAACAACTTTGACCCTAGAATTTTGTACTTAGATTATATTAAGTTTTACTTAGAAATCATTTTTCAAATCACTAAATACAAAAGCGAACCTAACGACTTTAAAACTAGAATTTTACTCTTAGTAAAGAAAAAGCTTAGTTTTATTTTCTAAAATATCCTTAGTATAATAAAAATGTATAAGAGTATAAAGATACTATGTATAAATAAAGTCAAATAATAAATACTAAGGTATAAAGAAAATAAAATAAAAATACTAAGTATAAAGAAAATAAAATAATAAATACTAAGTATAAGAATACATATACGTATAAAATACGAAGTATAAAAATACGTACAAATACGGAATACGAAAATACGAATACGTATAAATACGAGGAATAGTAAATACGATGAATAGTAAATACGGTGAATAGTAAATACGGTGAATAGTAAAATAATGAATAGTGAAAAATATTTAAAAGTTACGAACGGACTCAAAATAAATAATTAAGTTTTTCTATGTGTTCTGTTTTACCTGAAGAACTGTTGTTACTAAAATTTCATTATACAAGATTGACCGTATATTTATGATACAAGATTGATATTATTGTTATTTATGAGCAAGAGAATGAGAAGTTGAAAGCGAGTACTTGAATAAAATACTAGGATTGTTCGCCATGTTGCGACTCTTGAAATTGAAGTTAACGAGGTAGTCAGATATGGGGACTTGGGCTCCTCCCGAGTTGCCCAAGGCGATTAACGATCTTGAGATTTCTTTTCTGCGGAGTATCAACCTCACGGATGGGGCATTCTTGATATTCCCCTGGTCCCATATATCGATGGTGGAAACGCATGACCCATCAAAGTACCCGTCTCTGGTGATAGTCGAACTTTTTCGTCGGTGATACCTTTTGAATAGCGAATAAGTATGATCCTCGATAGGTAGTGTATGCATACATTAGACAAGGGATGTAGCCATCTTTATTACCTTAGATATCTTTGAGCCTGGCAGTCATGTCCAAGTGATGTTGGCCCTGCCGGCTACTGCGCGGATTATGTCTGCATGCTTCCGCCTTATTAACGAAGACTCATTTGTTATCACATGTTGAATGCATTTCCTCGTTTGTTTGATGATTATCTGAATGACCTGGCTGAGTATTGGAATGCGATTTGTTGAGAATGATTATTTGTGAGCGTGGTATGTTATTGGATTGGTTTATACTCGTATTGAATCATCATGACCTTCTTATGTGTTTTACCTGCATGCTTGCTATTTGTTTTCCTTGCTTATTTAATATTCATATTGCATATTGTTTTAGAATTGCATGTATCGAAAGAGTGTGCG
Source organism: Dianthus caryophyllus (assembly GCA_023091065.1). Lineage (NCBI taxonomy): Eukaryota > Viridiplantae > Streptophyta > Magnoliopsida > Caryophyllales > Caryophyllaceae > Dianthus > Dianthus caryophyllus. Next base: position 25,241,177 of record CM041520.1, on the reverse strand, counting down.
GGAAAATGATGAGAGTTTAATGCAGGTACCCCGAGTCTTGACCGTTGATCTATCAGGGGATTGAAGGCCTTATTTTGTAATCTATTCTGAGAGAACTTGTAATCTAAATACTCTGTTTTATCTCTAAACTCGTATTATGTATACTGAGTTTGTAAGACGATAACAGCTGGTTTTGTAATATATAGACTTAATTAATTTTCCGCCTTAGTTTAATTAAAGTCACGAAAAACCAGGTTATTCTGATTGGTATCAAAGTCAGATTGGCCGTGAATGACTTAAAGTTATCTCACATAGCGAGACGACACCTGGGCCAGACATTCATATCGTATGTCAGGCATAGACTTATAGGATCAAATAAAAAAAAAAAAAAATTAATTAGAAATCTCTAGATCGCTAAAATAATAACTTAGATCGTTTTTAAAATGTGAGAAGGGGTAGAATCTTAAGGACCGACCTAATAAATAATAAACTAGTTAGATGAGCGATAGAATCTTAACTTCATGATTGTTTACTTGCTATTTGCTCTATGGCTAACTCTAGTTTGACAAAGGCCCTTAGGATGACGTACTACAGTTTCTCCCGTAACAATCCACCACAACGTCCACCGATGATGCCACGAGATGCATATATATGTAGCCATTCCCACGTCATAGAGCAATACGTGGAAGCTAATGGGATCTCGACGACCAGACCCTACCACACTAGGGGCATTGGCTTAGGCCTGACGCTGATTGAGAGCTTCCACCCGTACGACGAGTTTTGGACACCACTAGGATGGCAACTCCTCCTGGATTACGATCGATATATGGATCGCATGTGTCACCCCGACCCACTTCTGAGGGAGATGCAACCACCAGGGTGGATGGAGCACGAGGAACTACTTGAGAACTTGATGTATCAAGAATTAAGGCACGACTATCCTCCATTGCCAGTTGAACTACTCCCAGTCTGGGAGAGGGATCTCCTATCAGGGAGACTCTTCAGGGTCGCAAATCATATTTAGGGTCATTCGACTCCAGTTTGTAAAATATTTGTAACCGTATTTTAACTATCCTAAGAACGAGCTTTATGTCGTCATTTTTCCTACGGCTATGGGTTTTATTTTCGAACATGACGTTGTGTGGACTTATGCATTATATTTTCTCAATGTAATATTTTACCCATATATATTTATATATATGGAGACGTTATGTTACAACCTTGTAGTATACATTTCGCAGCGCATCATTTTAAAATTTTTCGTACATATCTGAAAATTTCAATTCTCATTTAAATTTTTCCCCCACTTATTTCAGATATGACTACTTCGCGACAGGGGACACGAGGAGTGAACCTGGAGGAAAAGGCTCGTAAAAGAGCTGTCCAAGCGTATGCACGTCGTCAGCAGAGGAAGGCGTGGAAGAAAATGCACAACTTGGAGAATTCAAGGGTTGACTGGAAGACCAGGGCACTCAAGACTCCATACGTGGAGCATCGAACTCCTGATCACCTCCGCCAATCTTCGAGGAAGACCGACGCGGTCGAGGCATTCATGAGGAGTGACCCCGACGCCTTTGAGGGAGATAGAGATACCTTGTACACTTGGACCAGGCACATGAATGCAAAGTTCCAAGAATACTCGGTCCCGGAGGAATGGAAGACCCACTTTGCTGTTGTCTGCCTTGACGGAGAAGCCATAGCTTGGTGGCTACGACTTCGATCCCCAGCTATACGCGAGGGCGAATACTACCTTAGTTGGGAGGATTTCAAGCTGGGTTTGAGCGACATGTCTTATGCTGTTAAGTATAAGTACCGCTTCTCAGAGAAGGAGTTTCATTACTCATACTTCGCCTAAGTACTGCAGGCTAACTTTTTGGCATTCTCGATCTAATTTCATATCACTAGAGAATGTATCTAAACTCCTATGTTATTTTGCTGAACTTTGTATCTAAGTTCTTACCTTAGTTCATTTCATAGGGAATGTATTAGGAGGCTTTGTAACTTTTTGATGTAACCCTTTTACATTATCAATGAAATGTGTTTTACCTTGTACTCTATAATGTGTCACATTTGGGAACTACTCAAAACTCATATGACCTAATATTTTTCAGAATGGATGCAAACAACTTAAACAACATGGATGACCCGAACTTCGCCCAACATTTTGCTGAAGAAGAAGCAAGGAGGAAAGGGTTCGAAGATGCAATTACAAAAATTGCTCAAAATATGTATCAACATCAAGGCGGCGGAAACAATCAGTCCGCATTTGAGAAGTTCTCCAAACACCGACCCCAAACATATTCTGGCTCTGTCGACCCCACAGTCTTGACAGAGTGGATCGAAGAGATGGAAAAGTTGCTGGAACTGAGCAAGACACCACCTAACGAAATGGTGAACGTGGTAGCGTACTACCTGAAAGGAGAGGCAAATAGTTGGTGGCGCCTGATCAAAGCCCAATTTCCCCTAAGGCTCTATAACTGGAGTGAGTTTAAGACCATGTTGGAAAACAAGTACTTTGGGGAAGAGTTGAAGTGGGAAAAAGAAGAAGAGTTCAGGAATCTAACCCAGGGTGAAATGTCCCTACAAGCTTACACAGAAAAATATCGAAGTCGCCCAAGTTTGCTCCTAAGATATTGACTAGCGAGAGGAACTCGCAACTCGTTACGCATTTGAGGCATGGACAATAACCTGAGGATAAACATGAGCGGGTTCTACCAGTAAGAACTTCATTTGAAGCCTACGAAAAGGCAACGTGTATCTGGGCACCCATCCAGAAGAGGGAAGTTGAGGAGAAGAAGAAGAAGAAGACGTTCACGCCCCCTGTGGCGAGTGCCAGTTTTATCCATAAACCCATGTTTGGTCGCCCGGGTTATCAGAATCAAGACAACCGCAATAAGAACCAAGGCAAGACTCATTTCTACAACCGCAATACCACTCCTTACGTCGCAAAGAACAATCCACAAATTCCCGGACCTCCGGCTTATCAGGCAAATCAGTGTCGCTTCTGCCGACAACCGAGTCACCCGGGGAAGTGTTGTAATGGGGAACAGGTCGTGTGCTACTTCTGTAAGGTAGTGGGACACAAGTCTAATGAGTGCCCAAAGAAGTCTTCTTTGCTAAAGCAAATGCGGGACCACCGCTTGTGATTAGGGTTAGGGCGTGTGTATGTCTGGCCGAAGTCTGAAGAGAATGCGATGATATCATCGATGTTGACGATTGTAACACCCCGTGTTTTTAAGGTTAAATTAAAATATATTTTAATTCAAAAATTTATTTAAAACTATATTTATTTTTCATATTTTATATATTTAATATTTTTAAATAATATTTATGATCTTTTAGATAATATATTTACTACTTTCTATACTAAAAGTTAATAAATTACTTATAAATAGTTTACCCTTATTGAATAATATAAATATTTTCTAAATTAAAATAATACTATTGTAAACATTAATATTTTCTAGAGTTATAAATTATTAATATAATTTGGGTACTAGTATTTTCTTTCACATTTAAATATTTTAATATTTTCATCTTATTTTCCTAAAATTAATTTTTAAAAGTATTCCAAGATCGATTGATAATCTAATTTTAATATGAGTAGAATACTTGCTATATTATACTCCGTATATATGTTCCCTGTAATACAAGAAATCTATTTTTAATTAACCTAGTAGCCCGTATATTTGTGCTGTCATTCTCTTCTGCGTCTTTCTTCTTCGTCTTTCGCCCCTCCATTAACACCTCCTTTATCCTTCCTTTTCTCCTTCGTTTCTTAACCGTTTTACTCCGTTCTTGCGTCATAATTATCCTCTCTTCATCCTCTTCTCAACAAGGTAAGCTATACTCCGTTTCGTTTCAGTCGCTCGGATCGCCGTCGATATCGTAACTCTTATTTATACCCGTTTTTCTCCCTAATCGATCGTAGGATTGAACCGGAACGACCCTGACGCTGATACGTACGTGGTGGACGACTCCATTGAAGACTAGCGCGAAAAGGTAACGGTGATGACGTTACTCGGTGTTACATTACCTTAAGGCTTATGTGTCGTGATGTGATTGCAATTTTTCATGTGTACGATATATGTGTTTGCTGCGTACCCGTATTCTATGACCTTGAGTATAGTAGTTAATTAGGTCGGGATTTGTTACTCCTTGCTTATTGAATCGGTCGAGTTTTATGGTGGCAGTATGTGTATGTGTATGTGACTTACGTAGGTGGTGTTGGGTGTGTAGTATGTACGTGTGTGTCATGCTAGTGTGTGGGGTTTGTGCTTGAACATGTACGCACAGAAGCTTTTTAGGGTGTTAACTAATCAATTATTTATATGATACTTTAGAGGGGTATATGATTATATGTATGATAATGGTCAATGTGGTGTATTTTAGTAGTGGTGTGAGTACTTAATTGTTTTCCTTGTTACCCGAATGAGTTAGTGGGCATGTTTATTTTATTAAATATGGTACATATAAAGTTAACAGTTGACCCGTTTATCCGTTATCTCGTACTCGGTATTTTGATACTTTGATTTAGTAAGTTACGAAACAATTATATTTGTCTCCGCTTTCGGACTGTTTTAGTGTCTAGGGTCCTTTTTACTTGTGTTGTTGTGTTCATATGATCATATTTACTTGTTTGGAGTCGGTCTCATATTATTTTGAGTCTAGAAACATGTCTAGGTTGTTTTATCATTTGTTTGATATTTTTTGTGATAGTTAGATGCTAAAATAGGGTATCTTGAGATGGGTGATGTTTTGAGTATGATTTCATAGGCTTTTCATTGTTGATTACTCCGTATTTGATATGTTGTTGCGTTGAGGTTAGAATTCATGTTGAGATTATGAGTTGTATTGACATTGTTGGGTCTTGTATAATGTTTTGGTGATAATGATGTTTGATTTGGTATTGTTGGATGATGGATAATGTTGAGATTGAGTTGACTCAGGTTATTGAGTTGATTATTGTAAGCTTGAGACTAGTGTGCGTACGGGTACGGTTATGGCTCGTGCGTGAGGAGTTACGACGTCCTAGGTTGGACGGATGCCGCCCTTTTGGGTTCTCAACCGGTTATGGTTAGAGACTATGGTAAGTTGTATGTCGTCACCGGTTATGGTGAGGTTTGGCCAAATTAAGACAGTGTTGAGGATTTCACGGTTATGTGGATCCATTGAAAGGGGACTCACAGTTATGTGGTTCCGCCATAGGGTTTGGAGGTATCACCGGTTAGGGTGAGGTCCGGGGTGGTTCACGGTTATGTGGCTACCCAGTGCTCCGTGCTTTCTCTTGCGTTTGGTGATGGTTGTATGTCCCTTGGTTGATGACAGGTTGAGATTGACTTGGTATTGTTAATTAATGGTTGTACAGCTTGTGCTTGTTACATTTTATTATTATTACTATTATTACTGTTATTATTTCTATGAGCTGTTTTATTTCCTTGTCAGCTTTATTGTGATGTAATATGGCTGGGAGAACGTCTGAGTTACTCCCACCGACTCGTGGTCATTACATGTTTTGTAAGCGGTATCTTGTGAGTTCAGGTTTGACAAGTGAGGAAGCCGTGAGGATAGACCCGTAGCTAGGTTTACTCGTGTGAAGTCTTGGGATTCGTTTGGATAGTTTCAATCATTAGACTTGTTAGACTTTTATGTTTTGGTTTATACTTATGTTCATTTGGGATTGTAAGGGGTATTTATTCCCCATTTTGCTAGGCCTCAAGGCTTACCTTGTCATTTTGGTTTGATTAGACTGTTTGTGTGAGTGACAGCTCGGATTCACGGTGTTTCCGCCACCGTGGCTTTCATTTTTATTCATTTTCTTTTATAAAACCTTTTAAAAAGCTCATTTTATTTTTGTTGAAAAATCCGGGTTGTTACATCATCACCGGTAAATTTCTGGTTAATTCTGTGCCTGCTTTTATTTTGTTCGATACGGGAGCTTCACTATCTTTTGTATCCTCAAAATTTATCAAAGAATCCAAACTCACAAACCCTGAACAAATCAGAACTAACATATCACTACCAGATGGTAAAAACATTCCTTGTTCTTCAAAATACAATAACGTAAAAATCTCGATTCACAACACAGAATTCCTGTCAGATCTTGTATTGTTTGACTTTCCCGAGTTCGATGTAATTCTGGGAATGAACTGGCTAGCTCGTCATAACGCAACATTTAAATGCCACGACCAGAAAATCACTTTGAAAACTAACCAAGGGAAGGAAGTGTCATACCAGAGTTTTAAAAGGAAAGGAGGAGTGAAGTTAGTATCCATCTTTGAAACTTGAGTATGGAGAGGAAGGGGCACGGTGTATTTTTGCGGCATTACTAAGGTCGAGGACAACATGCGCGTGAAGATATCCCGATCGTGAATGAATACCCGATGTTTTCCCAGGCGTATTACTGTATGCCTCCTGCACGAGATGTTGAATTCTCGATCGACCTCGTACCAGGCACCTCACCTATATCGAAAGCACCATACAGGATGGCTCCTGTCGAACTCCAGGAACTTAAGAAACAGTTGGAGGAGATGATTGAATTGGGATTTATAAGACCGAGTGTTTCGCCTTGGGGGGCACCGGTACTCTTTGTAAAGAAAAAGGATGGAAGTATGAGGCTCTGCATTGATTATAGAGAACTGAACAAGGTGACAATCAAGAATCGCTATCCTCTACCTAGGATAGACGATCTCTTTGACCAGCTCAAAGGAGCAGGAGTCTTCTCCAAGATTGACCTGCGGTCAGGATACCATCAAATCGCGGTTCGTAAGGAAGATATACAAAAGACTGCATTCAGATCAAGGTACGGACATTACGAGTTCAAAGTAATGCCGTTCGGCCTCACCAACGCTCCAGCAGTATTTATGGACCAAATGAACAGGACCTTTCACGAATATCTCGACATCTGTGTTGTCGTGTTCATTGACGACATCCTAATCTACTCCAAGGATAAAGAGGAACACGCAGAACACCTACACATTATCCTGAGCATCTTGAGAAATCATAAGTGGTATGCTAAATTTTCAAAGTGTGAATTTTGGCTAGACCAAGTGGCATTCCTAGGCCACGTAATCTCCAAAGAAGGGGTAATGGTGGATCCAACCAAGATTGAAGCTGTCAAGGAATGGGTAGCACCAAAAACAGTCACCGAAGTCAGGAGTTTCCTAGGATTGGCCGGCTATTATAGAAGATTTGTTCCTGACTTCTCAAAAATAGCCCGCCCAATGACTAAAGTGCTACAAAAGGAATCAAAGTTCTTATCGAGCGACGATTGTGAAAAGCGTTCAAGAACTTAAGAAAAGGCTTACTCTTGCTCCGGTTTAACCTTACCAAATGTACGGGGTTGAATATGAAGCGTACAGTGACGCGTCATTAAATGGTTTGGGATGCGTGCTTATGCAACAAGGGAAAGTAATAGCGTACGCATCCAGACAACTTAAGGTACATGAAAGAAATTACCCAACTCACGACCTAGAACTTCTTTGCGATCGTGTTTGCAATCAAGATTTGGCGTCATTATCTCTATGGAGTCGACATCAAATTCTACACCGACCACAAGAGCTTAAAGTACATCTTTACCCGGAGGGAATTGAACATGAGGCGGCGTAGGTGGTTAGAATTGATCAAGGATTACAAAATCGAGTTATTATACCACGAAGGAAAGGCCAGCGTGATTCTTGGCCGAGTCGTAAAGGCAATACATACTCTGAACAACATTTGGGAAATACCCTCGGACATTACCCAAGACACGAAAATCTTGAGCTTGGATGCAGTGCGGTCGGATGACGTTGACCTAAATGCAATGGTGGTAGAACCGGTTATTACATGACATACGAGCACTACAGTGGGAAGACCCAGCCTTGTTAGAAATCAGAGAAAAGATTCCATCAGAGGGAACAGAAGGGTTTGAGATCTACACTGATGGAAGTCTACGCTTCAACGGCAGATGGTGCATACCTAACAATGAAGATTTGAAGCATAAAATCCTTGTGAAGCACATAGTACCCGCTACTCGGTACATCCTGGCTCAGACAAGATGTACGAGGACCTGAAATTACGCTTCTGGTGGATAAGGATGAAGGCGGAGATAGCCGAATATGTAGCTAGATGTATGATTTGCCAGAAGGTAAAATTTGAACACCAGAGACCAGGAGGACTACTCCAACCGTTGGAGATTCCTCAAGGGAAGTGGGATTCCATATCCATGGATTTTATCATGGGGTTACCAAGGACAGCAGGTGGCAAGGATGCGATATGGGTTATTGTGGATCGTCTAACTAAAGCAGCTCACTTCGTTCCGATCAAAGAGACTTGGGGATTGGAAGAACTGGCCAAAGCTTACGAAAAGGAAATAATACGACTCCATGGCGTTCCCCTCGACATCATATCAGACAGGGACGCAAGATTTACATCGCATTTCTGGAAGAAATTGCAAGAGGCTTTGGGTAGTAAATTGAAAATGAGTACGGCTTTTCATCCAGCAACTGACGGTCAGACAGAGCGAACTATCCAGACACTGGAAGACATGTTGAGGGCATGCACGATGGAATTCAACGTGAACTGGGAAAAGAGCTTACCTCTCGTTGAATTTTCATACAACAATAGCCATCATGCTAGTCTAGGGTGTGCTCCTTTTGAGGCACTGTATGGCAGGAAGTGTCGCAGTCCGGTTTGTTGGGATGACGCTAGTGATAATGTGGTCTTGGACCCCAGGTTATACAGGACCAGATTGAACACATAAAGATTATTCGAGAACGACTACAAGCAGCTCAAGATCGCCAAAAGAAATATGCAAACGAGCACCGTCGACCTATTGAGTTCAACAGTGGAGATAAGGTCTTCTTAAAGGTCTCACCCATGAAAGGGGTAAGACGTTTCGGACTGAAGGGGAAGCTTAGTCCAAAGTACATCGGACCCTACGAAATACTTGAACGAATTGGCGAGGTGGCATACCGACTCGCCTTACCGCCAAACTTATCCAAAGTGCACGATGTATTCCATGTATCTCATTTCGGGAGATCTGAAGCGACCCGAGTCACATTGTTACGCCCGATCTGATCGCCATCGAGCCTAACATGCTTTACTCTGAAAAACCAGTGGAAATTCTCGCCAGAGAGACCAAGTTCTTACGACGCAAGTCGATACCCCTAGTCAAGGTTCTCTGGAGGGGACAGAAGACTGAACAAGCAACATGGGAGACCGAGGCGTCGATGGAGGAAAAGTACCCAGTCATTTAGCACAGGTAACCTTAACCACCCAGATTACTTCAAGTTTCGGGGACGAAACTTCTTTAAGGGGGGAGGATTGTAACACCCCGTGTTAATTTAAGCTAATTATAATTAGGAAATCAATAATTAATCATCCTCGCTCACTGAATTTCCTAAAACAATACACTACAATCATTTTTGCACCTAAACTAAAACCATTTTGAATTACTTTGAATTTGAACTTTATGTTTACATTTTCAAACTCGATAAATCAAATGGAGAATCCTCGACAATTTTCTCAACGGCAAATTTTGGCACGCAAATCGAGGTCAAACATTGACTAAATGGCCAAGCCACCTAAATGTGATTAAGTCACCTAATCCTTTCTTAAATATAATTACTCATAATCCAAACCTAATTAAAGTAGCTTAAGCTTAATCATATTGATTATTACTAACACAATATATAATAATAATATCAAATTACTATTCCACTTTGATTTAACTAACACTTTCACTAAAACTCGATATATTGAGTTACACTAAGCCTAAACTGATAAACTTTTTGACGTTTGAGGATAATGATTTAATTCGATAACATTCAACGAAAAAAATATATATTTCGATCGAATAAAATTTTATTTCAAAGTTGCGAGAAAAACTAGTACCCAATTTTTGTTTGAATTCGTTTTGAGGTTTATTTTCATTTTTATTTTCGATCTCACTTCTAAACATTATTTCAAGACTATATATTTCATTTCGAGACTTTTCACGTGCGCGCAAATCGAAAATTTCAAAAACGAAAAATCGGGCCAAGTGACCCATGTTTGGCCGAGAATGTTGAGCTAGAAGCTCAACATTGTCTTTCCTTTCTCTTTTGCTTTTCCTACACACTTGTCTCCCTTGTCTCAAGCATGCCTTCCTTCTCCTTACACACACCTTACTTCTTCTTACACACATGCTTCCACTCTTACACAAGCATGCTTCCTTTTCCTTACACACCCTACATTACCAAGCATGCAACTTACTTTACATTACTTAAACTTACAACATAATACAAAACACAACAACTACTACTACAATACACACATACACGACATACCTTACACACACACACACAACAAACACTTCAACTTATTTTCTCTCTAATAAACTCAACTCAAGAACAAGTAAGCTTGTTCATTGTGCAACCTCAAGAACACATACAATCTTCATCCTCTTTAATTCTTTTCTTCCTTAAACTTTCATTTTATTTGCTTAAATTAATTAGCACACTTAAATAAACTCCTCACCATTTATATTTAGTACTCACTCCTTATCTTTACATGCAAGTAGAAATGAACATAAATCAAAATCACTTAAAATACAAACATCACCTAAACTAAAAACAATACTACACATAAAACTTTTAGTATAGTTTAACTAGCTTAAATAAATTACTAACTTGTTTATTTCATTCTTATGTACCCATCCTAACCAAAGACGAGGAGCAAGGTGGTGGTGTCGACTTGAGCCAATTCGATCATATCGTCGACCCCGACAATTGCTAGGGTTTTTACTCCACTAACCAAATCAAGGTGCTTCCCGCACACTTATGTGATAAGCGCCTCGAATTTGATTTTATGTTATTTTTCCTAAGTGATGTTTTGATTTGTGTGTATGATTTTATGTCACCTAAGTATCACATGTTAAATTAGAAGACAAAAATCGAAAAATAAAATATATTGTTCACATATATATCACACGGCCTCCACCCTTATTTTTGCTTAATTTTTCGTTTTAATTTTTGTAAATTGCATGCTTAAAATACTAAGGATGAAATGAACATGAAAATATAATTAGTTTATGTTTAGGACTTAAAATGATTTAGTTATGAATTTTAAGTGTTTTAAAGTGTTATGTGTGTTCTTGAATGTTTGTTGTTATTCTTGTGTTTGATTGATTTTTACTTATGTGTGTTAATGTTTGCTTATGATTTTTCACATATGTTAAATGTATAAATGTTATAAAGTAAATTAGTTGTTGAATTAGAAGTATAAAAATCGAAAATAAAATGTTAAGCATATATACATATACACACGGCATACATGGTAAATTTGGACCAATTTTTAGTTTTAATTTTTCTAAATAACATATTATGATTAGTTTAGTTAAAATGGACTTGTAGGAAAATTTTGAGAAAATAATATAAACATATAAAAATTAGACTAATTAGGGTTCATATGAAAAATATAAAAGTTTCTCCACATATTCAAGTGTTATTCATTTAAATGACTAGTTTGATTCAAAATAATTAAAAGTTTATTTTATTGTTAGTTTAAAGTCATTAGTGAAAAATTACAATAATAGTCATATAAGTTAAATAGACTAAATCATCAAAATATAAAAGTTAGCAATTTAAAGTGAGTAAAATCACTATTCATAAATGAAATAAAATGTTTAGTGAAAATTACAAAACTAGTTAAATCACTTTAGTATATTTTAAATAATTAGTATATAAAAACTTTAAGTCAAAAACCGATAAAATTAGAAAACAAAAATAAATTGCACAAGTATACATGTGCCACGGTTTTTAAGGTTAAATTTGGACCTAAATTGAATTGGTCACTTTTTATTTTTATCACTTAAGTAATTAAAATAGTTAAAGTAACGATTTATTAATAAAAACAACAAAAAAAATAAATAGCTTATATAAATAAAGGCACACGGCATTTAGGATATTCTTGGGTCAATTTTGGTCAAAATGAATTTATCACTTAGTCACTAAAATTGATTTATAAGTACGATTATATTAGACTGTATAATGAACCGTTAATAAAAAGAATCAACTAAACCGATAAAAAGATAAACGTTACACGTATTAAAATGAATGAAATCGAGTGTTACTACCTATGCTTAAATTTGGATGTGGACATACGGACTATTTAAAATGAACTACGACAACCTCGCTAAAAATGGAAACCGCTAAAAGATTAGTTAAGGATATGACTAAATAAAACCGAGTTTTACTTCTAAAATGTTATTTAAAATCACTAAGTACAAAATGAACTTAACAACTTTGACCCTAGAATTTTGTACTTAGATTATATTAAGTTTTACTTCCGAAATCATTTTTCAAATCACTAAATACAAAACGAACCTAACGACTTTAAAACTAGAATTTTACACTTAGTAAATAAAAAGCTTAGTTTTATTTTCTAAAATATCCTTAGTATAACAAAAATGTATAAGAGTATAAAGATACTAAGTATAAATAAAGTCAAATAATAAATACTAAAGTATAAAGAAAATAAAATAAAAATACTAAGTATAAAGAAAATAAAATAATAAATACTATGTATAAGAATACATATACGTATAAAATACGAATAAAATACGAAGTATAAAAATACGTACAAATACGGAATACGAAAATACGAATACGTATAAATACGAGGAATAGTAAATACGATGAATAGTAAATACGGTGAATAGTAAATACGGTGAATAGTAAAATAATGAATAGTGAAAAATAGTTAAAAGTTACGAACGGACTCAAAATAAATAATTAAGTTTTTCTATGTGTTCTGTTTTACCCAAGAATCATTGTTACTAAAATTTCATTATACAAGTTTGACGTTATATTTATGATACAAGTTTGTTATTATTGTTATTTATGAGCAAGAGAATGAGAAGTTGAGAAAGCGAGTACTTGAATAAAATACTAGGATTGTTCGCCATGTTACGACTCTTGAAATTCGAAGTTAACGAGGTAGCTGTATATGGGGACTTGGGCTCCCTCCCAGAGTTGCCCAAGGCGATTAACGATCTTGAGATTTCTTTTCGGCGCGGAGTATCAACCTCAGGGATGGGGCATACTTGATATTACCGTGGGCCCATATATCAGTAATTGGAAACGCCAACCCCATCCGGGGGTACCCGTCTCTGGTGATAGTCGAACTTTTTCGTCGGTGATACCTTTTGAATAGCGAATAAGTATGATCCTCGATAGGTAGTGTATGCATACATTAGACAAGGGATGTAGCCATCTTTATTACCTTAGATATCTTTGAGCCTGGCAGTCATGTCCAAGTGATGTTGGCCTACGGCCATCTGCATGATTATGTCTGCATGCTTCCGCCTTATTAACGAAGACTCATTTGTTATCACATGTTGAATGCATTTCCTCGTTTGTTTGATGATTATCTGAATGACCTGGCTGAGTATTGGAATGCGATTTGTTGAGTATGATTATTTGTGAGCGTGGTATGTTATTGGATTGGTTTATACTCGTATTGAATCATCATGACCTTCTTATGTGTTTTACCTGCATGCTTGCTATTTGTTTTCCTTGCTTATTTAATATTCATATTGCATATTGTTTTAGAATTGCATGTATCGAAAGAGTGTGCGGGAAAATGATGAGAGTTTAATGCAGGTACCCCGAGTCTTGACCGTTGATCTATCAGGGGATTGAAGGCCTTATTTTGTAATCTATTCTGAGAGAACTTGTAATCTAAATACTCTGTTTTATCTCTAAACTCGTATTATGTATACTGAGTTTGTAAGACGATAACAGCTGGTTTTGTAATATATAGACTTAATTAATTTTCCGCCTTAGTTTAATTAAAGTCACGAAAAACCAGGTTGTTACAGACGACTTCAACGGGGAACCCGGCCCGAATAACCTCGGACAACACCGGGTGTTACACCAAAGCCCTGAACATCACAAATATCTCAGAAATATCCCAGGTGATTTCTTGATACGCAAGGTTAAGATTATATCGTATCTTTTAGAGATATAATCAAACCGAAACTAGGAAACTAGAGAAAAAGCCACACCCACAAACCGCATAGCCTTATGCGGTTGGGGTGGCAACCGCATAAGTCTATGCGGTTTGCCTAGGCAACCGCATAAGGCTATGCGGTTTCCTGGCTTGTTTTTATCCCCGGATTTCCTAATTTCTCCGAGGTTTTTAGTATATATACACCCTTATACCTGACCTCGAAAAAGACAATTGACACCCAACTTTCACAGCAAACACACTCCTAAACTCTCTCAAAGCCTCACGCACTCAAATCCTTGAGTTCAACACACCATCCCGTGTAGAATTCATCCTCCTTTTAAGTTTAAGAAGCGAAGCTCTGCCCAGATCTGAAGCGTCAGGACAAGGTAGGTACCGATCCACTTGGACCAAAGCTTTTTCTTATTTTCTATGGACTAACAAAGGGGACTACACTTTGGCGCCCCCCCCCCCCCCCCCCCCCCCCCGGCTTTGGCACCCAGCGCGCTTGCACTCCAAGATTTCTATTTATTTCTGCACACTCCATATCCGATGACACGCCAAAGTCGCATAAGCAATCGAATTCTTTATAAAATAAACCAATGGACAATTGAACTTTATTTTATTTGCATGCATCTTACACCTTCTTACTTTGCATTAAAATCAACTTAAACAATGAATTCGACCTTTAACTGAACTGTTTTTGTTAACAAGTTAAACATGCTAAACTGAGGGTTTTAATCAATCTTTTTGCATTTGCATCTGCATTCTTTTACAAACCTTATCGCACTTATACGTAGCGATAACATTAGCTCAATTATCATCTTATTTGGATTGTTCTAGGTCAGTATAGAAGAGGCTATTTTTACATAGGCTTTTCTAAAAGGTTTTCATAAATCATTATATTAATTGAACTCTTTTTCTAAAGTACCCTCACCCCGAATCCATTCTGGTTTCACAAGCCTTAGATCTAAGGGTGTCGGCGTGCTCCAAAATCTAGGACATGTCTTTAGGCTTAGGACATGATAGCAGGTTCCTAATTTCCGCGATAATTAGGTGGTGACTCCAAAATAGTTTTAAAGGTTTTTGTAAATTAGTCTTTTTAACTTAAATGCGCCCTTACACAAGACGCCGAGTTGGGTCCCACTCGATCCCGGGTTCCACAAGTGCGTATTACATTAAGTTCAACGATACAAAATAAATAAATGGTCCCCGTAAGCTTCGTTGACGATGGCTTCGGGGTACCTGCGTTTAATTATATTAGGACTTTCAACCAGTACATGCTAAGCCACATAAACCCGTAATAAACATAAAAAGACTCGCACATATATATGTAATAAAAACACATGTAAAACATATACGAGATATTAATAATTATAAACTTAAAACATTCCAAATCTTAATAAAAGTATAACTCATATTATTTCCATATATCATGCAACGATTACATTTGAATCAAGGAAAACTCACAATATCGTCATTTAAGATTATTCATATTGCACGAAGGTAGTCGACCCTTTTCATAGCATATCATCAAATACCAAACAAAACTCACGAATCTTGAATATAGAGCGGCTCGTGTACTTTCATAGTAAATCACTCATACAATTCCTATCAAAGTGCACTAGTTACTCAAACTCATTCATAACATCAACTACTGACTAGGTTACATTATCCCTATACCTCGTGTCCAATGTCATAAGGATAATCAATTATATATCTACTATGAATCAACAGACCAGTAATGGCGGAAACATGCGTTAACCCCATAAGTAAGACGTTACACGGAGTAGCTGAATGGGCCGGAGACATCAATGGACAAGTCAGACAAGCTTAACATATCAGTAGGTAATATGGAGGATTAGTCTCATATCATTTTGTATGCATACACCACGTTATTGGTGCGACTATTACACTACGACAGATCCGCGGGTGAGATGGTCATTTTCCAATCACCTCGTATGGGCCCATGGTTATATCATGAATGTCCATTCCTAGGGTGTATATGTCACGTTAAATAACGATCGTAAGAGTCATTTGATTATCTCTGTCATTTCTGATGTAACACTCTGTGTTAATTTAACATAAATAAATTATTTTATACAAATTTTATCTAACTAAATTATTTTATATATAAATTTTAGCTAAAAAAAAAAATTCTCATATTTATATTTTTGTTCCTTTGTCTGTAAAACGCGGTTGAAAAATTTCGTTCAAATAAACTTTTCAAATATTTCCGATTTCAACTTCTTGACTTTATATTAATATGTATTATAATTTCACGTTTAAAATACATGTCAAACTAAAACTTTGATTCAATTAATTTTATTGAACTTTATAAATTTAAATTTATGTTCAAAATTATTATAACTTGAATAAAATATAATTGTATTGAAATGTCTTCACAAAAACAAGGCATCGTTTGAAAATTTTATGAGACCGTAATAAATTTGTAACTGATATTTTTGTACATTCTATATTTTTAAAATCTAAATTTTATAACCTTAATAACTAAATTAAAAGTATAACTAAATAATTTTTAAACATAATATATTAAGTTTATGAATAAGAAGTAAATAAAATGGAGTAAACCTCGAACCGATACCCTTGGTACTAAAATTGTCCTCGTTGCCTTTCATTTCGCAGAAATTTTATTTCATCTAGAAGATCCTAAGTTTCTTGGACGAAACGTTATTTTCTAAGCGGGGAGGATTGTAACACCCCGTGTTAATATTTAAATTAAATAACTAAAATCATACTAAATAATAATATTTCGCTTGCTAGAGGATCGACACTTGGATTATAATTTTTCTTGTAACTAATTGGTCACAATAATTCGTGATCATTTTAATCAAACCTTAACTACGTATATTAAAAACGTCGAATAAATTATCGACTCATCGATTACAATATCGATAATAAATTTCGTTGCCCAAAACGAAACCGATAAAGCAAATTCACCTTGGTTAGAGTGACGCTCACTTTAAATCATATCAATTAAGCATCTTTTCCCCATTTAGGCTTTAACCATGATGTTCTCTTTTATGCAACCATTACTCTATTAGAGCCTTAACTAATTATCTTACCAAGAGCATCTCCTTTATTACCTTTAAAGTTGTGAGAAATAAATCCCGTATAAAAATATATGGCACAACTTTCGGAGGCCTTAAAATGGTCATACGGACTCGGAATTGAGCGAAACAAAAGCCTAAACCACATAACTTTTCGAGACGGATTTAATGATGCTATTTTTGTAGCCATCGGATCTGCCTAACTTGAGCTCAATTTTCTGCACTCATTTCGAAGGTCGAATTTCCGCCTTCGAGACCTTCTAAATTCGCCGCCTCTATTTCGAAAATTAATTTTTGACTCGAAATTTGTAACACCCCCATTTAAGCCGGGCGGACCCCACCTAAATAAGGGTGTTACGCGGCTCGAATGAACGAGCACACAGCAAACCTGTGTTTTAAACAAGACATATTAATATAAACGCAACAACACACGGTTGTAGAAGGTATAACACAAAACTGTAAAACTGATTCAAACAGGTGCGCATGCCATAACTGTGGAAAAAGTAGTGAGACGTCTACGTGTGGCGTCTAGACAAAAAGAAAATCGTAAAATGAGCCCTCCTAGCGTCCCGGCAACAGCAGTTTTACGTCTGAGTACCTACGTGATGGGGGACAAAAGACAACAGACACAAACACCCTAGTTAGCTTCCACGTTCAAGATAATAAAAGTGCGTTAAGAGTTAGTCAACTTGAATAAATAATAAAAGTGCGTTAAGAGTAAGTCAACTTGAATAAATAAATTGACCACGATATATATAGAATACTCTAACAGCTACAAAGAGAATATTCTAACTCGGACGTTTAGCAACCAAACAAAACAATTTCAACCCCACCGTGTGACTCCCACACGGTGGTCTTACCGTCTCGCCAAGACCCCTCGCGCACTCGTGATATCAACATTCTGCATACACTGTTTATCATCATCGTCAATCACTCAAAATCAATTCATCAACTCTCATATCGTCAATATTCATAATCATAATCACTCATAATCAATTCACTCATATATAGGCATTCATTCGCTCTTAATAATGCAACATGCACTCATGAATATCAAAAATCAATCGCTTGAATACAAATAGATCCACTCACATAATCGTACTTCGCGACATGGGAAGCTAAGGAGTTATACTAGTCACACATATTCACTTCAACGCCTAAGAAAATCAAAACGACAACAAACGACTCGTACACGACTTGATCAAACACTTAATAACATCTTCTTCCTCAATGTATTCCGTCACAAGTGTAAATAAGAATACTCACCAACATTTACATGGCGTACAAATTTCGTTTGCCACGGTGTCGTACGAGGCTCAATTGACTAATTATCTCTACAAGGAAATCCATACACACATATGTCAACGGGTTAACACGCGTCACACACTCCCAAACACGCTTAAACCGTGAATGAACTCCGGGGCACCAGTAGCCCACGGTACACGATATAAGAAGCAGTCACAGGAGGTCGCTTTTCCGGCTCACAGCCCACATAAGGTTCTGTAACACCACACACGCAGCCCCGAATAAGGCAAACACAAGAAAGCCGAGAACAGGCGTAACCCACGCCACACACATATCGAGCTAAAGCAAATTTGAGCCATCACACAAACTCTTCAAGCTTAGCCCCGAGCTACTGTCACAACAAATACAACGAGTCATACTTAGTGACATACGAGTACATACTAATTACGATAACCGACACGCACACACGACACTAATGAATAGGACAGCAGCCCTGTAAGTAATAAACAGCGGCCAAGAGACTCGGTTTACAGCAGCCCACTTAACAGTAAAAAGGGGCACCCGCGCACCACCGATTTCAGCAGGAAAAGCGATAGTCAACAGCCTGGACAAAGGCCGTTAACAACAGCAGAGGACAACACTAAACACCACCAAATATGCCCACAAAACAGCCCTAGAACTGACCCAAAACCGGCAGCCCACATGCTACTCTTCTCAGCCTTACACTACGGTACATTAATATCACTACTGTACCACCAAATTTACACGGTCGTTACACAGCCCTCTCTCCCACATTCGATTAAGCACATCAAGGAGTAAGATGTAAAGGCTACAACATCAACACTACTTACATGACTTTTACAATATACAACTGCCTAACTTACCCACATACACACAATCCTCATTCATACATACCCACCACACAATTCATACGCATGACATTCATACAATTACACACACAAGGCTAAGTAAGGTTTTACCATTACCTTGTCTAGAAGACGAAGAAAGCCAACCAAGGATGAGATAATCCACTCAAAGAACTTCTTCCAAGAACAAGTCTTCTACACACCCAAAAACACAACAATACACTCATCATTACAACCATGTACCGAGAATTTGGTTAATCAAAACATTCTACAACTTACTCATGAAACCCTAGAACAAAAGCTACAACCTTGAATTACTAAAAGTCCTTACCTTGCTTCAAAAATGGTATGAGGAAGTAGAGGAGGAGAAGAGGGACAGAATGCAACGAAAATCCGACGAAACGGAGGCCGAACGGAGAAACCCCGGAATTGGAGCCGTGAGTTACGTCTCACGTTTCAAAGAGGGGTGTTTGAGGGTGTGTTTTGATCGTGTAATTGAGAGGATGAGGGAGATAGCTGAGTTTAGGATATAAGGTTATAATATTCTAGAGATATGAGTGGTAAATAAAGTGTTAGGAGGAATTGAGGGTGTTTTGTTTACTTATTCCACTTAATAGAATTGTAGGGAGGTCAAACTTAGTTAAACTCGCTCAAAACATTAAATATACTAAAAAAAAAAACGACACTAGACCATTCGAAAAGCTCAACCGACATCAGTTTTCCAAACCTCTCACCTTCACTAGTCAAACAAGCCCATATACGACATACTCCCGAATTAAATCTCCAAAACCCGCTAAATTACTCGAAATATTAATTACCTGCCTAAAACGACTAATGTGACTCAAAAATACTGACTAAAGAAAATACGGGGTATTACAGTCTTCCCCCCTTAAAAGAATTTCGCCCCGAAATTCATAACACTAACCAGCCAACTAAACGACAGCACAAGCCCAGCTAGTGTGTAGACACGTACACAACTCATTATCAACCAGCACTAAGGTCGAGGTAGTGCTGCTCAAACACTCGTAACATGTAAACAACAACAGAAAACAAAAGTTGCGCGCTTTCTACCCCCTTAAAAAAAAGAGTTACGTCCGCGTAACTAACAACATATGTCATGAAGAAGAAGGGAAATAATACTCATGTATATCTAGGTACTGGTTATAACATCATAACTATCCAAACTGGCAAAGACTAGGCTTATAGGATGTGCAACCTTATTATCATAACATGACTTGGACCTATTTCAGCAACTTCCATCTATCATCATAACTATAATCTTTGTTACTTGTCCACTTCCACTCAGAACTTGACTGTACGGTCCAGGGTACGAGATAACAATGTAGCTCAACGTTCTCTAATACACGAGCTAACAATGTACGAGATAACAATGTACGTTCTCTAATCAAAATTAAAGACGGAGATATTAGTGTAGAATCACATAAAGTAAGGGTTCTTAGAGGTGTATTTCGAGGTATCAATTAACTAGACACGAGCTTTATATTCAATAGCCGCCTCTGATGCTCTACAACGCATTCTCCTATATCATCACATTTCACGATGTCTCCAAACTAAGGCCCTTATTGACTGCGCATGCAACCGATGCATTCTATTTCACCACAACACGTTTCCTAGTAAATACTATGCATAACGAATATCTATAATCTACAAAAAATCACTGTTCAAAATCACACAGATAAGGTAACACGCCGTTGTACGACCGCGCACCATAGATAAGCTAAAGGATGATTAAGACAAATAATAGCTGTATCAGCAAGCCTACACAAGACTCGAAGCACCATAGTGAAGGTACCGGATATCGCGCCGCTGCGAGTATACCTATCGACGCCTCGCGGCGCGCCGACTTCACCCCCGCGTGCGCGGGCGGAATGCGTCACGCAGGAAAAATGCGTATGTGCGTCGCCGCCTCACGGAGCGGCGCGTATGAAACGCGCTGCTCTCGCGGGTCATTCGGTCGATTAGCTAATGGGGGAGGTCATTGCCTAACTTGTTTTAAGCATTTTAAAGAAATATTGAAAAATCATTAAAAAGCCGTTTTTCGGAGTCGCCGCCAAATTATGGGGGAATTTGGACCCGTTCAACGCGTCTTGAAATGTAAGACACGTGTGTCTCAGATTTCAAGGTGCATCGATACCTATCCGCCTGAGGTTATTGTGAAACCAGAGCGGGTTCGGGGTGAGGGTACTCTCCAAAAGTTTGTCAAAATGTTTTATGAAAACTATAATTGAAAAGCCTACGTAAAAGTAGCCATTACTAGCTTGAAAACAGTGTATAATTCGATGTTTGAGTAAATGCAGACCGCTACGTACAAGTGCGATAAAAGACTCGATAAATATGCATAAAAGCAAATGTAAACGTCATAGTTATGACGGGTTGCTTTAGGAAATGTGCACAAAAACGATAATTCATTATTTTAATTATCATTTAAGTGCTATTTTTCGACTCATATATGTGTAAAAGTTTATTTAAAACCCTCAGTTTTGCATGTTTTAAGACTAATGAAGACAGTACAGGATTTATCGAAATCATGTTTAGTCATTTAACGCGTAAATGAGAATTTGCATAATGTAAAAGTGACGTCGGTTTACTTTAGTGATATTGAGTCGTTGTTTATGCGATATTGGCGAGGTTTAGACGGATTCAATCCAATTGCTACAACCGTCTTACGAATACTGGTTCGCTAATGCCAATACCGGGTCGGGTTAGGAACCCGTATAAGTCGAGTGTACGTGAGGCGTAGATAGAGAAAGAGTGATGACAATTCATCGGGGTGAAAAGCATGGTTTGTAAAGGATGAATAAGGGGTGTATTTATAGAGGTTTGAGCCGCCAAAGCATGAGAAACAAGTTTTAAACCGCCTGTCAACTGGCGATTTAAAACTTAATCGCCAGTCAACTGGCAATTTAATTTTAAATCGCTTGTTGACAGGCGATTTTATACTTGTTTTCTGTAGTTTTGTGACGTGTTTAGGCCATACGTATGTGTGTGATGTATGTATATACGTATGTTTACTTAGTGTGGTTGGTTTTGGCCGACTTACTCCGGGTCTGTTTTTGGGTTTCGTGTTTCGTATTTCGTGTCATTTTCGGGTCTCGGGCCGAAAATTATTTTTGTCTTGGATTGACTTATTTTTGTGAAATTTGTTGAGACGTGAGGTCGGCTTGGGCGCCTGACGCCTTAGGATGCTTGCTCGGGTGTGTTTGTTGGCTTTTTCGGGTCTCGGGCCAAAAAGTGTTTTTGTCTTGTATTGCTTTGTTTTTGTGAGATGTGTGTAGACGTGAGCTTGGTTTTTGAGCGTCTCACGCCTCGGGAAGAGTGTTTGTGGGTCTTTGAAAAGGGTTGTTTTTGTGTTTTGTGTGTTGTTGGGCCTTCGTTTGTGGGCTTGTTTTTGTGTTGGGTCGGCTTAAATAAAATGACTAAGCGAATATTCATTTTACACGACATGCAAATAACTCATTTTATGCATTAAATGACTTAAAATATTTTCGACAAAATGTACTGTTTTGACATTACGTTAAAAACATGTTTTTTGCAAAAAATCCATTTCATCATCGGGTTTTTGTTTGGGGGGTACGGATACGGGTATCTACAGAGCCCCCATTTTGGCTGAGCTTGGACAAAGCGTTAGTCAAACTTAGAAGATAGTATCCGGACCATCACAGTCTCGACACTACCTGGCGGCGCTAAGCATGTGTCTCAGGGGAGAGACGAGGACTTAGTACCGGGAAATGCGGGGAGGGACGACATGTTTATAAGGACATGACGGTCCTACACGTTTAAGGGCATTCCAGCCTGCGTGTTGCTTGAGTGCTTCCTGCTGGTGCTTTGCTGGTGCTGGTCGCTGGCTGCTGGCGTTGAGTGCTTCTTGCTGGTGCTTTGCTGGTGATGGTCGCGGCTGCTGGCGTTGAGTGCTCCTTGTTGGTGCTTTGCTGGTGCTGGTCGCTGGCGTTGAGTACTCCTTGTTGGTGCTGGTCGCTGGCTGCTGGCGTTGAGTGTTTTTGTGGACGTCTCGTGAATGGTTTATAAGGTGGTTAGTGTTTTTGTGAACGTCTTGTAAAAAGGAGGTTACGCGTTTTTGTGAATGGTTTTATAAAAGTGGTTAGGCTTTTATGAACGTCTTGTAAAGGAGGCTACGTGCTTTTGGTTTTGGCTTATAAAAGTGGTTAGGCTTTTATGAACGTCTCGTGAGGAGGCTACGTGCTTTTGTGTTTCTCATAAAAAGGGTTAGGTTTTTATGAACGTCTCGTAAAAGAGGTTACACGTTTTTGTGTTTCTCATAAAAAGGGTTAGGTTTTTATGAACGTCTCGTGAGGAGGCTACGTGCTTTTGTGTTTCTCATAAAAAGGGTTAGGTTTTTATGAACGTCTCGTGAGGAGGCTACGTGCTTTTGTGTTTCTCATAAAAAGGGTTAGGTTTTTATGAAGGTCTCGTAAAAGAGGTTACGCGGTTTTGTGTTTCTCATAAAAAGGCTTAGGTTTTTATGAACGTCTCGTGAGGAGCCTACGTGCTTTTGTGTTTCTCATAAAAAGGGTTGGCTTTTTATGAACGTCTCGTGAGGAGGCTACGTGCTTTTGTGTTTCTCATAAAAGGGTTAGGTTTTTATGAACGTCTCGTAAAAGAGGTTACGCGTTTTTGTGTTTCTCATAAAAAGGCTTTGGTTTTTATGAATGTCTCGTGGGGAGGCTACGTGCTTTAGTGTTTCTCATAAAAAGGGTTAGGTTTTTATGAACGTCTCGTAAAAGAGGTTACGGGTTTTTGTGTTTCTCATAAAAAGGGTTAGGTTTTTATGAACGTCTCGTGAGGAGGCTACGCACTTTTGGTTTTGGTTATTGTGAACGTCTCATGAGGAGGTTACGCGCTTTTGGTTTTGTGAACGTCTCATGAGGAGGTTACGCGCTTTTGGTTTTGTGAACGTCTCATCAGAAGGTTACGCGCTTTTGGTTTTGTGAACGTCTCATAAGGAGGTTACGCGCTTTTGGTTTTGTGAACGTCTCATAAGGAGGTTACGCGCTTTTGGTGCTTGACTCATAAAAAGGGTTAGTATTTTTATGAACGACTCATAAAAGAGGTAACGCGTTTTTGTGAACGACTCGTAAAAAGAGGTGACGTGTTTTGTTTGGGCGACTCGTAAAAGAGATGACGTGTTTTTGTGGGCGACTCGTAAAAGAGGTGACGTGTTTTGACTCGTAAAAGAGGTATGTGTTTTTGTGGGACTCGTCAAAGAGGTATATTATTTTGTTGGGACTCGTTAAAGAGGTATATATATTTTTTGCTGGGACTCGTAAAAGAGGTTTGGGTGTTTTTTGTGGGGACTCGTCAAAGAGGTATATTATTTTTTGCTGGGACTCGTCAAAGAGGTATATTATTTTTGTTGGGACTCGTTAAAGAGGTATATATATTTTTTGCTGGGACTCGTTAAAGAGGTATATATATTTTTTGCTAGGACTCGTAAAAGAAGTATATTTTTTGTGTGACTCGTAAGAGAGGTTTGTTGTTTTTGTGGGACTCGTAAGAGAGGTTTTTTGTTTTGTTTGACTCGTAAAAGAGGTGACGTGTTTTGTGTGGGGACTCGTAAAGAGGTTTGGTGGTTTTGTGGGACTCGTAAAGAGGTTTGATTTAGTGTTTGAATCGTTTTTGCATGAGGCAGTTGGAGGTGTTTGTTTGACTGTTTTTGCGTGAGGCAGTTGGAGGTGTTTGTTTGACTGTTTTTATGTGAGGCGGTTTGAGGTGTGGCCATTTTGCTTTGAGTTTGTTTATGTATGTCGTGTTTAGCGGGTTTTGTTGAGGTTTGTTGCTATGTTTGTTGTGGGTATTGCAGGGTGTGTTGTTATTTCGTGCTTTTGTTAACAGTGTTATTATGTAGTTGTGAGGTTGCGTATCATCGGGTTTTGGATGTATGTGATGTTTGGGACGTGTGGTTTGGTTGTTGTTTATTGTTTTGTAGGCGTATGTCTGCTCGGAAGGTGGTTATTTGTGTTTTTGTTCCTTGTATGACGTTTTGTGTTGTATATCTGCTTGGGATGTGGTTGTTTGTGTTTTTTGTTCTTTGTATGTTTTGTGTCCTATATCCGCTTGGGATGTATACTAGGAGGTATTCTCATGAGAATGGAATGTTTTTGTGTGTTGTATTTTGAAGGCTCGAATCTTGCTGGCATTTTGCGTGTTTGTGTGTGAAAAAGGTTATTGGCGGTCTGTAGGGATTCTGAGCAGTGAATGTTTGTGCTATGTGGAGGGAAAACTTTGTGGTTTTGTTTTTTAAAGTTAGTCTCCCAGTTTGAGTTAGTTTTTGACGTGAAAACGTTGGTCAAACTTGCGATATTTGCTTTTAAAGTTAGCCCCCAGTTTGAGTTAGTTTTTGATGTTAAAACGCTAGTCAAACTTGTGATATTTGCTTTTAAAGTTAGCCCCCCTAGTTTGAGTTAGTTTTTGATGTGAAAACTTTAGTCAAACTCGTGATACTTGCTTTTAAAGTTAGCCCCCAGTTTGAGTTAGTTTTTGATGCTAAAACGTTAGTCAGACTTGTAGTAGCTGCGTGTGTGATTTTGCTGTGGATTTGAGTTGTATTTTGGCTTTTCGATTTTGCTTTTGGGTTTTGTTGTTGTTTGTGTTATGCTCCTTTGACTGTTTAACGTATCGGGCTTAGAGTTGATTTTGTCTTAGTTTTCTGTGTTGACTGTGCCCTTGACCTTTTAAGTGTCGGGCGTGTCATTTTGTGTTGAATGTCGCATTTTAACCTTTTGGGTTTTGAGGCGAATTTTGTGATGACTATGCCTTTGACTTGTCTACGTCTCAAGCGTGTCGTTTTGTATTGAATGTTGTGTCGACTGTACCCTTGTCTTGTTTAAGCTTTGGGCGTGTCGTTTTGTGTTGAATATCGTCCTTTTTAACCATTTGGGTTTTTAGACGAATGTTTTGTGTTGACTATGCCCTCGACCTTTTTTAAGCTTTGGGTTTGTCGTTTATTGTTGGATGTTGTTCCTTTTAGCCTTTGGGTTGTGGAACGTTTTTTGTGGTGACTATGTCCTTAGCCCTTTTTAAGCTTCAGAAGTGTCGTTTTTGTATTGAATATCGTTCCCTTAACCCCCTTTGGGTCATGGAACGAGTTTTTGTGGTGACTTTGTCCTTGGCTTTTTTTTTTTAAGTTTTGGACGCGTCGTTTTTGTGTTGAATATCGGTTGTGCTTTTTGCAAAGCTGCCTACGTATCCATGGTAAATGGAATCAAACCGGCGTAGTTCGGAAGTGCACGTTTAGGGGCATGCCGGCCCATGAATTTGCTCGCTTTTTGTGGTGAATGTGCATTTTTAAGGGCATGCCGGCCCATGAATTTGTTTGTTAAAAGGTGCATGTTTAAGGACATGCCGGTCCATGAATTGTGTTTTGAGGGTGCACGTTTAGGGGCATGCCGGCCCATGAATTGTGTTTTTGATTATTGTAGAGAGAGTGCGCGTTTAAGGGCATGCCGACCCATGTACATGTTTAAGGACATGTCGGTCCATGGTACATGTTTAAGGACATGCCGGTCCATGAATTTGCTCTTGTTTGGATGATAATTGCGAGATTTTTATGTAGAAATGTCTGGTTGTGGGCCTGTTTGGATAGGGCTTTTGTTTGTGTTTTATTATTGTGGAGTTTTGGGATTTTTGTGAGAGCATCCTTTTGTTGGCTTATTGAAGTAGGGGTTCTGCTTTTGTGTTTGTTGTTGTACGGTGTTTGTGAGGAACGTTTGTTTTGTTGGCCTATCGAGGTAGGTTTTTTTGTTTTTGTCTTGGGGTGTTCGTGAGGAACGTTTGTTTTGGTCTGCCTATTGAAGTAGGACTTTCGTTTTTGCTATGGGATGATCGCGAGGGACATCTTTTTGTAGACCTATCGGGGTAGGGCTTTTTGTGTTTTTGGGATGTTTGCGAGGAACACCTATTTTGTTTGTTGTCCTATTGAGGTAAGGCTTTTTGTGTTTTCGTTTTGGGATGTGTTTTCATTTTGGGATGTTTGCGAGGAACATCTATTTTGCTTGTAGTCCTATTGAGGTAGGGCTTTTTGTGTTGCGAGGAACATCTATTTTGCAAAGCTATCGGGGTAGGGCTAGTTTTTGTTTTGGGATGTTTGCTTAGGAACATCTATTTTGCAGGCCTATCGGGGTAGGGCTAGTTTTTGTTTTGGGATGCTTGCTAGGAACATCTATTTTGCAGGCCAATCGGGGTAGGGCTAGTTTTTGTTTTGGGATGTTTGTTAGGAACATCTATTTTGCAGGCCTATCGGGGTAGGGCTAGTTTTTGTTTTGGGATGTTTACGAGAAACATCTATTTTGTCGGCCTATTGGGGTAGGGCTTGTTTTCGTTTTGGGATGTTCGCTAGGAACATCTATTTTGCCGGCCTATCGAGGTAGGGCTAGTTTTTGTTTTGGGATGTTTGCTAGGAACATCTATTTTGCAGGCCTATCGGGGTAGGGCTAGTTTTTGTTTTGGGATGTTTGCTAGGAACATCTATTTTGCAGGCCTATCGGGGTAGGGGTTGTTTTTGTTTTGGGATGTTTACGAGGAACATCTATTTTGTCGGCCTATTGGGGTAGGGCTTGTTTTCGTTTTGGGATGTTCGCGAGGGACATCTATTTTGTCGTGTTTGTATGTGATCTAAGGTGAGGTGCTAGCCCCCTGTTTTAGTGGGTGAGTAATCGTATGTCGCGTTTATGGTGCATGGGCTAATTATTGTTTTTGTAGTTGGTCATTGTGATGTATCCTTCCCGTTTTGGAAGGGGTTCCTAGCTTAGGGAAGTAGGGGTGTTAATTTTAGATATCGTAGGTGTGCTTTCGTTTGAGGGGGTTTGTGTTTTGTCTTTGTTTTGTAGGTGAGAGGAGAATGCGTTTCGTTGTGTTTGTGGAGCTTGAATGACTGCGGTTACGTTGGCGGTTGTGGTTGAAGAGGTGTATCTAGTTGTGTTTTGAGCAGGGTGTTTCCAATAGCGCTGGGTAGGGTAGGTCTTGTGCCGTTTGCGTGTATTTGCTGCACTTGACTGCGTTTTGAGCGTCATGGATGTTTACTCACGTCGTGCTCCTTGTCTGCTTCGTCTTTCGCATTGTACCTGCATGGTTAGTGCTCAAGAAAAGAAATGTTTTTGAAAGTGGGTTTTTCAAAAAGAGTCATTTCGAAAATGCAAACTGTTCATGATATTTGTTTTTGTTCAAAATGTATTAATTCGAGTGTTGAGTTATTTTTTTGAAAAAAAGCTTTTGAAAATGCTGACGAGCTGTTTGAAGGACGTGTTGGCTCGTGCATGTTTAAGGGCATGCCGGCCCGGGAAAACGTTTTTCGTAAGTTTTTTTTAGACTAAAACATTTAGTTAGGGCGGTTAGAATTTTGCCAAACGTTTTTGAAGTCGAAAATGCTTGTTGTTTTCAAAATTGCGAGGACTCGATGAGTGAACCGAGGTTTTGATGGAAAACCAAGTTTTTGATGGAAAACCAAGTTTTTGAGATGCTTTTAAGATTGAGACGAATCATATGCGTGACTCGAGACTTGACCGTTGCACGAATCTCACATTTGGGAACACGTGTGTTGTTAAAGTCCCCAGTGGTATTTGCTCGCCTTCGGTAGGATGCTGTTGTTCCTGCAAAACAGAGTTAGACTTATAAAGCAGAGTACTACTTCTGGGTCTAGGATAACCTTGCCTCGACGTATTCGTTTTAGACGCCTCGATAAAGGAACATTTTGCTCTTTTGGGTTGTGATTTTGTGTGTACACGTCCTTAGCTTTAATGAGCTTCAGACGGAGGAATGTTTTGTGAATTTTTGTAAAGGGTTGGTTGAGCTCGGGTAAGCGGCCTACGTATCCACGATTGTGGAATCAAACCAGCGTAGATCGGGTGGTGCATGTTTAAGTGTTGGGGTTAGTGTCCTCCACAGTGAGTGCAATAACATAAATAAATCTCTAAAGGTACACAGGGTACATTTTGTATTTAATCAGTTGATTAACGTTTATCAATAACGGTTGGCTTGCTAGATAAGTTTGACGTTATTTTCATACAGATGGCGGTGATCAACTGGTCCCTAAGAGTCACACCTAAAGGATGTGTTTGAGAGATGTGATCATTTGAGAAAATGATCATATCGATACCTTATTTAATGACTAAATGGTTAGTCAGTGTTGTGGACTAAACAGTTAGTCGAATGTGACTAAGAAGTTAGTCAAATATGATAATGAATATTATTTAATAAAGATTAAACGATATTAGATGAGAGGAATTAGCTGTAATTAGGAAATTGAATATAAAAGGTTATATTTGATTATTATGTATAATGTAGGCTAATTAATTTTAATCAGTTATAATTAATTAGTAAATTATAAATATAAGGATATTTATGCTTTATTATAATATAAGGATATTATAATAACATTATGCATTAAAAGCCAAAGTAAACTAATTAAATGGGTTAAACTCTTAATTAGATTTGGGCTTGTAAATTTAGAAGTGGAAGAGCCCACTCCACCTTGTTTTACACGTGTGGAATTAGGTTGGGAGAGGGAGTTGATTTCTTCCTCTCTACTTAACCTAATCATCCTCCTAAATCTCATCTAACCTAATCACAATTCCACATAGCACACAACACAAAACCTAGAGAGAAAAATAGTTTTCTCTTCTAAAATTCTCTAGCAAATTCAAGGGTATTTCTCAAAACATCTTGGGTGAGATTATTAGGAGATACCATATTTTTGGTATTGATCTTAGGCCAATTCATAAGGATTAAAAGGTTAATTCTTATTCTTTGATTATGTTATGCAATTTTGATTTATGACTATAAATCTTGTAAAAGTTTTCATTATAATCCTGTGTTTTTAAGGTCTATATACGAATATAAACCTACAAGTGGTATCAGAGCCTTAGGGCACATGAAATTTTTATAAGGTTTTCATAAAAATCGATTTTGTATAAATTATAAACAAATTAATATGATAGCCGAATTGAATGTTTTAATTGATTTGGCCGTATGTTTGTTAATGCAATTTGGCCGTATGTTTTAATTGAATTGGCCGTATGTTTTAATTGAATTGGCCGTATGTTTTAATTGGATTGGCCGTATGTTTGTTAATGCAATTTGGCCGTATGTTTGTTAGTGCTTTTAATCATGGCCGGTTTTTTTACATGTGTGCCATGTTGTATTCTAAGTTGTTTTTGGCTTGATTTGGTCTATTTGATTCATATTTATCATTATTTTAAGATGTTAAATCAATCACATATGAATTTGTATAAGTTTTGTTTCAATACCGATTGAATTAAAACATAAAAGGACCAAATTTTATATGTTAATGAACATATTGTTTGCTAATCATTAGATCTATCAGTTTTAAGTTGTTTAATTTAAAAAGTTAAATTGAATCTCTTAATTCAATGTTTAATACGGATTAAAATTGAGTTAGTATTGATCTAATAATTAGTATAATCGAATTAAACCTGTTTAATTCATTTTAGTTGATTGGCCGAATTAAATTATTTTTGGTAAATTTATTTTGTTTTTTAATATGGCCGTGTATATTAATAATAAAAAAAATTTATTTCTGTAATTTTTATGATTTGGCCGAAAGTTTTTTTTTGGAAAATTTTTGTTTTGGTAATATTTGTTATAAAGATAACATATATTTAGCTATTATGAAAAGGTTCATAATATTTGATACCTAATATTTTAAAAAGGTTTAAGATATTTTTGAGATCTAATTTATGTTATACCGATAATGTAAATTGATTTGGATTATTATTTTGATTAAGATATTATGAACAATTAAGGAATTGTGGAACAAATGGGGTTAGCTCATTTTTGGGCAATTTTGGGGTTAGGGTTGGCTTGGGTCTTAGATCCGAGTCAAGGCCTAAATTTTGGTCCAAAGGCTCCTACCAAGTGCTCTCAAGTGAAAACATGTGGAAATCAGTCCACACTTGGTTAGGAGTCCAATAAAACCGGTGAAAGAGTTGCTCTTTCAAGTTTAGTGATTAGGCAGTTTTGACATGTCCGTAGGAAACGCTGAATATTTTGAGTTGTAGGCCATATTTTTGGATAATTCTTTTTGCATTGGAAATCCAACTCAATTACCTTTCCAATGACATATTATAGGACTTGTAACTCAACGTGAGCACGGAATGGCGAAGCCTAGAAGTCACTGCTATTTCATGGAACCCGGTTTGGGCAGCTTTTGAAAGTAAGGGAGGTGTCACTAACCAAATGGCCTTCTTTCGGTTGGGTTAGCTTTTGGGGACCAAGTGGGGTCTTGGTTTGAGTCATACTCGACCAAGGGGCTGATGGTGTTCCAAGAAATCAAGTCAAAATAAATCAAAGAATCTGATCAAAAGAAGAGCATTCTACAACCACCACCTTTGCTTTATGTCTTTTTCATTTATGTCCTTTTCTTGCTTTATGTATTTGTCTTTTACTTTAATTGTTAGGATCAGATTGTAAGGTCATTAGGACCACCTATAATTGCTCTCCAAGGCCATAATCTCGGCCATTGGATTAAAGCAACAATTGTAGGGTGTAGATGATAGTCTAGTGTCATTGTCTTACTTTATGCTTTAGTTTGTTTTACATCAGATTTGTGAGGCCCTTAGAGCCATTAGTTTTAGCTGATTGTAAAGTCATTTTGTGACCCTTAGATTAGGAAGTAGATGTAGGGTTTAGATGTTAGCATGGGTCTTATATAAACCCACTCATTTCCTCAGAAAAATCGATTTTGAGATGATGAATGAAAATTAAAGTGAGTGAGTTTTTTCTCCTCCTTATCCCTCATGGCTAAGTGCTTGAGTTTGTATCCTTAGAGTGGTTTAGTGGCTTGGTGCTTAAACCCTCGATCCTTCTACCTAGTGGCTTTGTGCTTAGGAGAAGACTATCCCTTTTATTTTCGTTTCCACATAAAAATCACAAAAACACAAAAAGAGAGCAACTATGAGAGTGAGTTTCCTCCATGGAAACGTGAGGGCCCTTGATGGAAACGTGATGATGCTAGAGGGAATCATGTGAATCATGTGCTAGGATTTGTTATTAAGTTTGAGCAGGAACGCTCCAACAGGGGGCTCTAAAGTCATCCACCTTAGACCCCGACGGCAGGATGACATCCTCAAGATGAAGAAATATTAGCAGAAGCTAAACGAAGTGACACTTCCTAAAAGAATGCAGATTTTGGCTTTACTTAATCAAGTAAACAAATGTTATTATGTGTTGGGCCGAAGCAGCAGAAAGCTACAGGCCAGCGAGCTCGAACTACGATACGGGTTTGATTCTGTCACAACGGATACGTAGGTGCCTGAGGATAAGGCTCAACCCACATTTCCACGAAAATAAAGGCATCCATAATCAAGTTTAGGTATGATCTCTCCTTATGGCTGGTGAGCTTATATACACAGGTCTAAAGGACCATAAACGACCCGTGAGGCTCTCAAGTTGTCATCTACGATCGACTCGAGGGTCTACTTTGACATTCGCCTGTCTAAGCCTTAGTCAAAGTGGGGCTCTGTAGATACCCGTATCTGTCGATATGGAAATTTATAGAAAACCCGACAAATACCCTATGATGATAGGACAACGTGTTTTCGTATCATTTATTTGAGTTCGTTTTACGATGTAAGCCGGACGCTGTCGACACAATGCTTTTTAATTTAAAGGATATTTGATAAAAGAAGCCCTGTCAAATTTTATTTGTCGCAAAGTAGTGTTTTATTGAAAATAAAATGTTTTGATTTGAAAAATCATCTTAAATAACTCGATTTGAAAAATCATTTTAAGTTTTTCGATTTGAAAAGTCGCTTTTACAAATATCATTTGTTGACTTGAAAAGTCGTTCCTCGCGCTTTTAAAGCAGTTTATTAAATCGTTTTCGACGAATTCGTTTTCTTAACAGCAAGTTTTAAAGCTCGTTTTAAGCCCGATTTTAAGAGCGATTTTGAGCCCGTTTCAACACGAATTTCGAGGCCTCTTTATACCCACACTCTTTCTCACATACCCCAGCTTGAACCAGCCAAAAACCACGTCCAAAACCAGCCAGAAAATAGCCCAAAGTGCTCGAGATACAGCAGCCCTAAAACCCCTTTTTCGTGCCCTGTTTTGACAGCCCAAAAACGACCCAAAACCCGACTCTTAACTACCTGCCTATGACCCATACTCATCTCCTAACTATCCTACCCATTTACCTTTGCTTAGCCCTCAAGAAAACCCCTTCTATAAAACCCTAAGACGAGCTTCCAACAGCAGCTCTCGAAGAGAGGGGCATAGCTGCTCTTTTCCTTCTTAAAACCCTACTTTTCTGTCACTATATATACACACCCACCATAAGCATTCAACAGACGAATTATACAGCACACATACACAATATCAAGTCACAAAAGGCCCTAAAGAAACTCAAAAAGAAGTGGAGATAGTCGTACGAAAAACAGAACATAACCTTTCTGATTTTCGTGCAACTATCCCTGTTTCTGCCTCATTTTCGTGTTGAAAATATCATAGTCTTTCTGATTTCTTTACTAAGTCTTAAAGTTCACGTTGCCACGATTCTAAAACATCTTTTGGTTCGAAATTGCGTTGAGAAACGAAGGAGATACAAGCTTTTGAAAACTGCTGTCAGTTTGGTTTACAGCTACGGATTTACAAATTATTTTCGTCGACGACGGCCCCTTGGGATAAAATCTTACAATCGATTACGACTCGGATATTTGGTCAACGATACATGTAAGTTGAGGGTGCAAAATACTCACTTTACTTTATTTAAATTATTGTTTTTATCGCTTTTTATTGTTCTCTGTCGTTTTTATTGCTCTCTGTCGCTTCATTGTTTGTCATTGTATTTGTTACGTTCCTTGCTCGTTTTAGGTTTATATTCCTCGCATGCTTCCACGTATATGTATGGATAGATTGTGTCCCTTGTTTGCTTAGTAT
This sequence comes from Dianthus caryophyllus, assembly GCA_023091065.1. Lineage (NCBI taxonomy): Eukaryota > Viridiplantae > Streptophyta > Magnoliopsida > Caryophyllales > Caryophyllaceae > Dianthus > Dianthus caryophyllus. Next base: position 25,207,120 of record CM041520.1, on the reverse strand, counting down.
TCATACTCGATTTCCTTGTGTAAAACGATTGTAGTTTCCTCGTTAGTTTGATTAGATCGTTAACTTGTTATATAACTGGATTTTATTCATGTTTAAGTTGCGTTAATTGCCTAGGAAAAATTGATCTGTCATGTTTGCTCAGACTTGTAATTCATATTTGTGCGTTAGTTTAATTTTCGTAATCTTATTTCATCGTTTAGTGTTCGTATGGTATTTAGTCTCGTTGATTATGTAAAGTTGTGCACGGTTCTGTTGTTGCTAGTTTCGTTTCGTTTATAGGTTTATATGGTCTAGGTTTCGTATGAGGTGTTTAAGTATGTATGTTATTTGCCTATGTTTGCGTAGATTTGATTACTTAGGCTTTTGTACATATGTACGTGTTAGTGTGTACTTCTGTTGTCTTTTATGTTTATATGTATTTATTTGTTTTTTAGGCACCTGCTTGTGTAGACATTGGTTGATTGCTAGTTGCATCCATGATTAATTGCTCACGTTTGTATGTATTTAGTTGTACTGGGTCACTAACTTGTACGTTGTTTGTATATGCCCGCAAGTTTATTTAAGTGGAATTTGATTAATGATTTGTACGCTCGTTTGTGCTTATTTGCTACAGTTTGCGTATGCTTGCATGATTATTTAGCTGCGTATTAGTTTGCACGTTTGGGTGTGTTTGTCGTTCATTTCTCTATATTCGTGTGTAGTATTTAATTATCTATGTTAGTCTATCATGCTTGTTCGCGTTTTAGTCGTGCTTGATTATTCTTATTTTTCTGCCGCTAACGTTTGTTAATCTATCTTATGCTGTCGGTGAGTATTTCTGCCTCTTTTCTTTGTTTGCTAGAATAGTAAATGAACCCATGTTAAATAACTTCGACGAAATTATATGTGCATTAAATGACATAGAACGGATGTAATATGTTTAGGGTTAAAACGTTGTTTGCATATCCGCATGAGTACTCATAATAGCCATGGTTTTACTTAGTAGAGACCGTTTCTGTAACGGGCGGGGTTAGGCGTTAAAATTAATGAAATTCTTTTAAACTTCCTAACACGTAAACTCACACGAACTCATTTTCTCTAAAATTGGTTTCTAAATTGCACCTAAAAATTTGGTGGCGACTCTTTTCAAATGAAAATGTTTTTGAAATAAAACATCGCGTGGATCAAAATCCCTTGTCCACAATTTGGCGACTCCGCTGGGGACAGTGAAACTTGAAAAGTAAAATGATGGCTATTTAGAGTACCTTTTCTCTTTTATGTTATTTATGCATCATACTGTTAGGATTCGAACCATTTCTCCCCTTGGGTCGATTTCAAAGGGAAATGACGTTCACTATGTCTGATTTAAATATCAAGGTGGTTCCGTCGAAGTTAGCAACCGCACTTTCGCCATATAGTTACAAACTTATGGTGGTTGCGTAGGTTACCTAACAGCGCGGGATCATTGGCATGGACCCTTTTCGAGACTTTAGAATAGTCTAGGTCATGCATTGCATCCTTGAACTGCGTATGACTAAGTGCTCTATGATTTCTAAAGCCGCGTTTTCAAGCCTGAAAAAAATCTTTTTTAAGCTGAAATGCTGTCCGTTTTAGGATTAGAATAATCTTAAATATTTTTCCGACACTATCTTTTCCGAAAAACAAAGATTTTTGTCCAAACTGAAACGCTTTCCTTCTAGGATTAGAATACTCTTAAGCAATTTTCGACTTTAGCTCTTTTGAAAAAAGATCCATTCCTAGCTGAAATGCTGTTCGTTTAGGATTAGAATAATTTTAAGCAATTTTCGACTTTAGCTCTTTTGAAAAAAGATCCCTTCCTAGCTGAAATGCTGTTCGTTTAGGATTAGAATAATCTTAAAATGATTTCCGATTTGAAAAAAGATCCCCTCTTGGCTATCCGTATAGGGTTAGAATAATCCCGTTTTAGCTCTTTAAAAGTTTTTTTTTTTTGCAAATCAAACATTATCTTTCTTCCGTCGTCCTCGATCTCAAATTTCAAGTCTCCTCGATCATGGGACTACCATCGATCATGCAACAAGACTCCTCGATCATGGGACTACGCATAGCATTGGTGAGGTTGAAGGTAACCTTATCCTCACCGACCTCTAAAGTCAACTTCTCATTCTTAACATCTATCACCGCCCCCGCCGTGTGTAGGAATGGTCGCCCTAAGATGATAGGTATGTGGGTGTCCTCAGCTATATCAAGCACAACAAAATCAACCGGAAAGAAAAACTTCCCAATTCTCACAGGGACATCCTCTAAGACACCTAAGGGGTGCTTAACTGACCTATCTGCCATCTGTAGGGTCACATTAGTGCACTTCAACTCCCCCCATGTTCAACTTCTCACAAACGGAATAGGGCATGACACTAACGCTCGCTCCTAAGTCACACAACGCCTTATCAATGACCTGGGTTCCTATAGTACAAGGAATTGAAAAGCTACCCGGGTCCTTAAGCTTAGGAGGGGCTTTACCTAACAAAAGGGAATTACTCTCTCCCGTAAAAGCTACCGTCTCTATATCACCAATAGAACGCTTCCTAGTCAAAATATCTTTCATAAACTTAGCATAGAAAGGTACCTGCATGATGAGCTCGGTGAACGGAACGGTGACTTGAAGATTCTTCACAACATCCATAAACTTACCGAATTGTTGATCAACCTTCTTGTTGCGAGCGCTGTTCGGAAACGGGAGCTTAATCTGTATTTCAGGAGAAGAAGAATCCATACCTTTAATCCCCTTACCTTTGGAGTCATTTGAAATTTTGTCAAAAATCTTTGAAGACGTCAGAACATCAGAGCCGGTCCGGCTGACCGGCTGCCGGTCGACCGGCTCCGGTGTCTGGTTACTCGTCTCATCAAATTCTGCCCGTTTTCCAGCATCCATAACTTCAGTTTCAGCTTTATCTGCCTCGTCGTTCTCAATATCCTCAACAACAGGCTCATCGGATCCGGGCATTTTCGGACCATCGTACGTCGTGCCGCTCCGTAGCTGAATAGCATTCGCTTGCTCATGCTTTTGCGGCGGGTTACCTTGTGGAGGTAAATGTCCCGGTTGACGAGTCGATTGAGATGTAGCGAGTTGCGCCACTTGCATTTCCAAATGCTTGACGACTTGATTAGTTTCCAGCTGCATTTTCTGAGTTTCCATCTGCATTTTCTGCATCGACATCATCATCGTACGCATCTCGGCCACAGGATCGTTAGCCGGTTGAGTAGGAGGCTGATAGCTTTATTCGCGATCGATTGTTATTATCTTTGTTGTGGCGGATTGTACGGCGGCCTTTGGTAATTCGACTGAAAGTTCTTATGCGGCGGAACGTACGTTGATTGTTGTTGTTGCGGCTGAGGTGTAGGATTGAGAACGTTCTGGCTCCGATAGGACAGTAAAGAACGATCATAACCCGGTTGGTTCTGATACGGCAAGTTGGAACGATAAGAGTTAAAAGCATGAACTTGCTCCGGCGAACCCATGCACTCATATGCATAATGACCTGCAGCCCCGCAATTATTGCAACCTGCTTCGTTCCCCGTAACCACGTTAACCTGCTGCGCATTAGACGAACCTGCACCACTCATCTTAGCGACCTGCATTGATAGAGCCGAGATTTGGCTCGTTAAAGCATTAATAGAATCCTTCTCGCGATCACTGTGAGCCGCGCGAGAATTTCCCCTAGGTCGATCATACTGAGCAGAGTGCACCGCCATTTGCTCGATTAGTTGCCATGCTTGGTCGTCGTCGACATTGTTGGCAAACCTCCCTTCTGCAGCCGAATCCAAAATAGTCCGACTCTCGGCGTACAACCCATTATAAAACGTCATGATCACAAGCCAATCGTTTAGACCATGGTGAGGACAGTCGCGAATTAACTTTTTATAACGTTCCCAAGCTTCAGCAAGTGTCTCGTCGTAAGTTTGCTTAAAGCTTTGGATTTGGCTCCGCATTTGGTTCGTCCGTTCTGGAGGATAATACTTTTTGTAAAATGCAAGAGCTAACCCATCCCAATCTGTAATACCTGCGGCTTCCTTATTTAAATCAGTGATCCACTTACGCGCGCGATCACGTAGTGAGAAAGGGAACAGCATTTCCCTAATCTGATTCTGAGTAATCCCGTTCTGCTTAATTGTCGAGCAGTAATCAGTGAAAACCTGCATATGACGACCAGGATCCTCCGTCGAATTACCCCCAAACTGATTACGCTCCACCAAAGTAAGGAAGGCGGGGCGAATCTCAAAGTTGGCCTGCAAAGTGTCGGGCATCTGGAATCCATTAGGAATGGACTCCGTCTTGGGCAAAGAATGGCTCGAAAGTTTAGGCATAGTCACGAGCGCCTCAGAAACAACACTAGAAGTAAAAGGTGGAGTAGTGTCCTCTTCGTAGGACGATGCTTCAGACCTAGATTCAGCGTCCGAAACTTCCACAACCTCGTTGGCGTAGGTTGCTGCAATCTCCTTAAAGAAGTTCCGCGTTTTGCGAAAAGTCCGCTCAGGTTCGGGATCGAAAGGAACTAAACCTGTAGGTGACCTGCGCATAAACAAAAACTACAAGGAGAAATGAGAAACGGTCTCAAGGAACTTGAGTTCCCTGAGACAAAAGAAATAACCTACTAAGTAAATGCGAAATAAAACCGTTTCCCCGGCAACGGCGCCAAAATTGACACGGCTAAGTCGTATCACCGGTATCAAAATAACCCTACGGACTACTAACGGTAGCTAGTAGTAAGAGGGGATCGAATCCACAGGGAAACGTATACTCGCAGGTTTACTAAGTCTAGGCTATTCCTAAGGTATGAAAAAGGTGGTTTTGTAAAGTCTAGAAAACTAAAAGAATAAACTAAAGCAATGTAAAGAGGGTTTAAACGATAGGTAAAAGACCAGGGTTTCGGGTTCCTTATGACAATAATCCGGATAGTAAACTTTCACCAAAATAGCAATCGATCAGAATAAGCAAGGCGATTAGGACAAAACAAGCTCTCTCGAATCAATGTTACCTTAAGTTCAATTTAGCGGGCTCTCGCGACTTACTAAATCAACTTATCAATTACGCGTAGTGGTCTAATACTGATTAGGCTTTCGATCTTAAATCAATATAACCCTAAGTTCAATTCAATCAAGGCGTCCCTAAATTCAATTGGTAATTAAATCGCGCAGGAAGAAATCGCACACGCATTAAACTAATTGATCGCAACAATTTGACCAAAACACCGGATTAAAGGCATAATTCCCCCTCAACCCTAGTTGGGAAATTAGCTACTCATAACTAGGGCAAAAGGTAAATTAATCAAGGAATAAAGTAGAAACATAATTACCAGAATTGAATGCTTGAATTAAAATCACGTAGTACCGACGGTTACAAAGTTCCGAGATGAAATCCAACTTGAGTCTAATGTTGAAGATGAAAAGCAGTAAACTAGGAGAGAGAACTAAGCAAACTGTATTTCATACTCTAGGTCTAATTAAAACATAAGATAAAAGATTAAACTTAAGTTTCTCCTTAATATATCACAAAACAAAGAGACTTAGTAAATAATAATGCGTCACGGTAGGTCGGCCGTGTCACGGACTCCCGACTCAGGTCTGTGATGAGTCTAGCCCAACGTTTTGGGCTTAAATCTTCCGCCAATTTGGGCCTTTTGCCATTTCCATCCAAACTTCAGCCCTTTTACTCTAATTCTCGGCTTCCGGTCCCGAGCTCAACTCTACATCGTCTTTTGGGTTTCGTCGTATCCACTTTTCAGCTCAAATGCCTAGGAAATGAATAAAATCCTGCAAAATACAGAAATACAACAAAAGCGCCTCTAGAACGTAATGTGAGAACAAAATGGCCCCGAAGGACGCATTTTGACAATAAAAAGCAGCTCGGGACGGGGGTAAATGCATATAAAAATAACAACTATCAGGCGCCATGCTCGCTCAAGAAATAAATGGCGAAGAACACGCAATCTATTACATAAGCAAGAAGTTTCTCGATTACGAAACTCGATATTCGTCTGTCGAGAAGAGTTGTTTAGCTTTAGTATGGTCATCCAAGAAACTCCGTCACTATATGCTAGCACACCAAACAAAGGTCTACTCCAGAATGGACCCCGTAAAATACCTTTTCGAGAAACCTGTGCTTAACGGACGAATGGCCAGATGGACGTTACTCCTAGCCGAGTTCGACGTACGTACCCCTCAAAACAATCAAGGGACGAGCAGTCTCTGATTTCCTAGCCGAAAATGCAATCGTCGAAGAGCCAATCATCGACACAACGTCCCTTCCCGACGATGGGATTTACAACATCGACCAAGAACAGTGGGAGTTATATTTCGATGGCTCATCCAACTATCGAGGTTGTGGAGTAGGAATACTTCTCATATCCCCAAATGGCGAACACACACCCTTATCCATCAAACTAGACTTCGACGTAACAAATAACGCCGCAGAATACGAAGCATGCTTGCACGGTCTCCAAGCAGCGCTTGTACTCAACGCCCGCAACGTAAGAGTCTATGGGGACTCCTCCCTCATAATCAACCAAGTATCCGGAGCATGGAAGATACTTAATGAAAACCTAGCACTATACCAAAACAAGATACAAGAGCTCATCAACGAATTCTACCACGTAGAGTTCATACACCTCCCCCGCGAAGAAAACCAATTCGCCGATGCGTTATCCAAACTCGCATCACTAATCAACATACCCCCGGGAATGGAAACACTACCCATTGTCGTGGAACGACGAAGTGAACCAGCATACATCTGTGACATCGAAACCGAGGAAGAACAAACCGATCCTTGGTACCAAGCAATCATCAATTACAAGACAAACGGCGAATACCCACCAAACATCGACAAGAGGGCCAAGCGAGCCCTATGTCTATTATCGTCACAATTCGTGATGGAAATGGGCAAACTACTTAAAAAGACGCCTCAAGTTACACTACTTTTGTGCGTCGACCACAAAAAAGGACACGAAATCATGTCCCAAGTACACGATGGCGAGTGCAGACCACATATGAACGCACGAGCCATGTGCAAACAAATCATAAGGCTAGGATGGTATTGGACCACTATGGAAGCCGACTGCGCAAAATATGTCAAACACTGCCACAATTGTCATCTTTGCAAACGTACAGCACATACCCCCTTCACCACTATACAGTTTAACCTCGCCGTGGCCATTCTCAACTTGGGGAATCGACGTCATCGGCAAAGTTCAACCCGTAGGAGCAGGAGGACACTGCTTCATCCTCGTAGCCATCGACTATTTCACCAAATGGGTCGAAGCCGCATCATATCGCAAGTTGGGTACAAAAGAAGTTGTAAAATTCATACAAAACAACATCATTTGTCGCTACGGCATACCCCACGAATTCATAAGCGATCAAGGCATACACTTCCAAGGAGAAGTCGAACCCCTTCTTCTAAAATACAAGATACAACGACATAAATCATCACCCTATCGACCACAAACCAACGGCGCGGTCGAGGCAGCAAACAAAACAGTCGTATCAATCCTCAAAAAGATGATCGACACCTGCCACGACTGGCCCAACAAAATCCCATTCGCATTATGGGGATATCGCACCACAATCCGCACACCCACGGGTATGACACCCTATTTCCTAACCTACGGGATGGAAGCCGTCCAACCTGTAGAAATCGAGATGCAATCCCTTCGAATTCTCATGAAAGCAGACATTCCTGAAGCCGAATGTGTTGGAATATGTGTCCTCCACAATGGTGCGATTACTTAATAAATCTCAATTAAGGAATACATGGGGATAATCCTGTATTATTGTCAATTGATTAACGTAAATCAATAACGATTGGCTGACTAGAGTTTGACGTTATTGTCGTGAGAACGGCGGTAATCAATTGATCCCTTTAAGTCACACCTATAGGAACGTACTCCAAATATTTAAGCTAATTAATTGTATGAGATACGATTAGATTAGTGACTTGATAATTTGACTAACGGTTAGTCGGTGAATTTATTTAGAGAGAAATCGAGTTGTGAACTCGGACGATTGAATTTTATATCGATAAAATTACTAGAGGAGATGGGAATTAGTGATTAAACGTTAATTCACTAATTGTGTAAATTTTACTAATGAGATTAGTAAAAGTACATTTTTAATATATGTGTAAAGTACATGTATATTAAGGAAGAGTTTAATTAATTTACACTTTATTATGTTAGATAATTAAGTGATAAATTACAACTATTTGTGAGACAAATATTGATAAACAAAATGGACCCATGTTAGACACATGGACCGTCCAAAATGGGGCAAATAAGAGGAGAGATTCCTTTTTGTCCTATTCTTTTGTTTAGCTTCTTTTGCATGTGGAACATAATGATTAACATGCAACAAAATGTGCTAAACAAGATAAAAACTCTTCCCACTTCTCTTCTCTATGGGGCCCGGCCTACAAGGTGTGTTCTACACACTTTGTTTTGTCGTTTTTTGTATTAAAACATAAGGCCTAAGTGAGAGCATAATTCATTCATGCATTCTCATCTTTTCTCTCTAAAACTTTCTCTCTAAAATATAAGAAACTTGTTCTCATATTTTACACATATTACTAGTGTAGTAATAATATTATTCACATATTATCAAGTGTGTACTAAGTGATTTCTAGATCAAAATCCTTAGTATTTTGGAGTAAGTTCTTGGGTGCAACTAAGAGGAGGTTTCCTATTATGGAAACTCGGGTATGGAGGATCATCCATGTTGTTAGCTCAAGAAACAAAATAAGAAAGGAGTTCTTATTTTGTGCCCATTATCCTTTACAAGAAAGGTATACATTTTTCATCTTGTAAACAAAGTGAATTTGTACTACATAGATCTTGCTAAATCAAATTAGAGTAATTTGATTTACACTAATACTTGATTAGTGAATGGGATCCGATCCCTACAAGTGGTATCAGAGCCAAGGCTTGTAGTTACAAATTTATTTTGTTAATTTTGGGGTTTTATATATTTATTGAGAATAAATATGATAAAATCCGAAAATGGTGTTAAAAGTGGTTTTAACACGAGATTTTTATAGCATGCAAAGTTTCTGGTCTCATGAAGCTACTGGTCAAATTTCGTATTTTTTGAAATTTGTTTGCTAATTAAAATGATTTTTATACAAAACCGAGTCAAAAAGTGTGTTTTTGGCTAAAATAATCACTATAAATAGTTATAGTTGGAATCTGGTCACGAAATTTTTACACAGTGATATTTCGTATTTATACTTTCTGCATGTAAATTTTCAAAGTCAGATCTTGAGTTTTGAATATTTATTCATTTATTTGATAAACATCGGTATAAAATGAATGTTAATATCGAAAATATAGTAATATTTGTTTTCTGGACATAAATTTTATACCACTGTTTTTATATATTAAAAGGATGCTAAGGTATAAATTTTAGATTTTTCCTCACTGTTTTAGACGTTTTGTTGATTTTATGAGATAAAATCGATGAAATCGTATGTTATTTGTTATAAAATAAATTCGTAAATTTTTCTGACCAAACTTTTCTTTTCTGATATTTTGGAAGTGTTCCAGAATATACAAAATTTTGTCAAAATAAAAATGGTTTTATTTTATTTTATTTTGATTTTATTAAGCTTTATTCATAAAAGGGTTATGATTAAAGTACATCTAATTAGCAAATGACCATGTTTGTGAACTAAAATCACCATGAATTAGTGAAAACTAATTTTGGGTGTTCTAAATCAGTTTAGAAGTTTTAGTTCAAGCTTAAAAGGTGTTTTAAGCATTATTGATTAATATGAGATTAATCGATTTAAAATGAGATCGGTTTTAAACGAATTAATGCGATTATTGTTTAGGGCGATTTTGGCATGTTTTTTTATTTATAAGCTTTACATTATGCATGTTTGGATGAATGTTTATTGTTGAATGAATGTTTATTCTTACTAGTATGGCCATAGTTTGTTATATTTTTACCGATATTACTCGTAATGTAAGGGAATATCGTGTGGGTTTGTAATTAAATGTGATCTCGTATCGCCGGTTTGTAATTTAATAGTTTACTTCATTTATAAATGTATAATAGGATTGCTATGTATTCATTTGTAAATCATATTTGTAACTATTTGTAAATCGAAGACCGGTGATGGAGATCGACTTGGAGCCTTAGAAGTGTTCTAAAGCTTGCAAGGAGGAGCTTGGATGGGATCCTTTTGAAGAGGGACCAAAGGAGTTGGTTTCCAATTTGTAACTCATTGTATTTTAATTACTTTAGGTGGCCATACTAGGTTTATGTTTGTTTGATGCTTGTGTGTTTGCTTTTTTTCCGCACACATGCCAAAATCGCCATGCATGCCACAATATCCCACTCCGATTGTCGTTTTTAGGTCGCCATTCTTAAATTAGTTCACTTATAAAGAATTTAAATGACTAAAAATTGACAAGATCACCCACATTTTAACAAAATGAATTGAGATTAAGCCTTTCCAAATGTAGCGACTATGAACCCCATGTTCGTGAGGACCTCCGCAACGTGGAACCTTGTTACCATGGGTAAGTAGTGGGAGGAAGTCCCGTGCTAATTTGGTTTGGACTCAACCGAATAAGAGTTATTTGGGGCTAATCGATGCATTCTATAGAAAATCATCAACCAAGCATTCTAGTGTAGAATTAGTCAAGTGTTGACTTATCGTTTTTATATAAAAGGAAACATGAGATGTCTAATTTTATATGGAAAACGAGTCTTGGAATCATTTATATAATTTCGTGGGAGATCATTATATAAATGGACGTTTGTTTTAAAAGTGTTTTAGCAAATGTCATTAATGAACAATGAATGCTTATATATTTCCTCATTTTATCGCAATGACAACTTTAACTCAAGCACCCATTTTGGGTAAATATTCATGGTTGAGAACCGTGATGGATAAGTGTATCCTAAAGGATGACGGTAGCAACTTTGTCGAATGCGATTCGACTATAAGGGGCGCCGCTCAATCCGACAATGTGCTTAAGAACCTTACCGAACCACCTCCCACCGAACCCGGACTTAGGGCCATCGCGGCGGCGCGAGCCGCCTACGATGAGCACCTAAAGGTTGACAATGACGTTAAAAATATATTGATTTGGTCAATGTCACATTCTCTCAAACTTCGCTTCGTTACTCACAAAGTGCATATGAGATATTCACTAGAGTGACGACGATGTGCTTCAACCAAGAGAACATCAAAGTGAATGAGATTGAGAGAAAAGATGTTCCTTCAATGAGATTGAAGAACATAAACATTGGGGTCAAGAAAAGGAAGGGAGCTAATAAAGCTCGGTTCAAGGAAGATAAGGGTAACGGAAAGGCTATTGAGAATAGCAAGCCCAAACCCGGTCGTTGGAAGCGCAATTGTCCCAAATTCTTGAAGGAAAAGAAAGATGGATGTGCGACATCCAAAGATATTGTTCCTTCTAGTCTTTATATGATTGACATAAATCATGCTTGCATTTCTACATGGGTATAGGATACCGGATGTGGATCTCACCTTTGCAATCACTTGCAAGGAATGAGAAACGTGCGAGCACTAGCCAAGGGTGATGTAGATCTCCGCATGGGTAATGGAGCTAGAGTAGCGGCCATTTCCATGGGAACTAACGTACTCGCTCTAGCTAGTGGTTTAGAGTTGTATTTGAATAACTGTTATTTTGTACCAACTCTAACGAAAAACATTATCTCCGTCTCCGTGTTTGATACGGAAGGCTTTTATGATTAAGGACAATCGATGTACTTTTTCATTTAATGAAATGGTTTATGGTGAAGCCATTTCAATCGGAGGTATCTATGTTTTAAATGATGTCAATGATGTTTATCATATAGAGAACAAGAGGCTCAAAACGAATGAATCAAACAAATCCTACCTTGGGCATTGTCGTTTAGGTCACATAAACGATAAACGCATAAAGAGACTTGTTGAGACCAAGGTTCTCAAACCATTTGATTGCGAATCTTATGGTACGTGCGAGGCTTGCCTTTTGGGCAAGATGACTCGTGCACCCTTTAGTGGTAAAGGGACACGAGCAAGTGAGGTTTTAGGACTCATACATACCGATGTGTGTGGTCCATTAAACATCACTGCTAGAGGAGGATATCATTACTTCATTACTTTTACCGATGACTTAAGTAGATATGGTTATGTTTACTTAATAAGGTATAAAAGTGATGCTCTTGAGAAATTTAAAGAATTTCAAAATGAGGTTGAGAACCAATTTGATAAGAAGATACAAGCACTACGATCGGATCGTGGTGGCAAATATCTAAGTAATGAGTTTGATTCACATCTTAATCATTGTGGTAGAGTATCACAATGGACTCCTCCGGGCACACTACTGTTGAATGGTGTAGCGAGAAGGAGAAACCTAACCTTGCTTGACATGGTTCGGTCTATGATGAGTCAAAGTGAGCTTCTGGATAGTTTTGGGGCTTTGCGCTATTATCTCACGTATTCTCACTAAATCAAGTCCCAGCTAAAGCGGCCAATAAGACTCCATATGAGATATGGGCGGGAAAGGTTCCCTATTTGTCATTCATGAGAATTTGGGGATGTGAGGCATTCGTTAAGAATAAAACTAACGATAAACTCGCTCCAAGGTCTGACAAATGTCTATTTGTAGGTTATCCTAAGGAAACCTGTGGTTATTACTTCTACAACCCTCACGAGAACAAAGCGTTTGTGGCTCGTGATGCTGTTTTTCTAGAAAGTGAATACATTTCTAAGAAACAGAGGCGGAGAAAATTTGAACTTGATGAAGTTCAAGAGCCTGGCAAACCGACACGAAAATGAGGAAGCTGCTCTCGCCTTCTCGACACGGTTGTGATCCCTAGGAGGTCGTGAAGAATTAGTCATCAACCTGACCGCTACCTCGGTAACATCGAGGAGGAGGGTGATTTGTTGTTATTCGAAAACAACGAACCCTCAACCTACAAGGCGGCTATTAGTAGTCCTAACTCCGAACAATGGCTTGAGGCCATGAAATCCGAAATGGATTCTATGTACGAGAACCAAGTTTGGGACTTGGTAGATTTACCTGAAGGAGTGAGACCCCTTCAGTGTAAATGGATATTCAAAATCAAGCTCGGCATAGATAAACATATAGATGTTTACAAAGCTAGATTGGTGGCAAAGGGCTTTTCACAAGTCCAAGGTATTCATTATGATGAAACCTTTGCACCAGTTGCTATGCTTCGATCCATAAGGATAATCTTAGTGGTTGCCGTGATTTCATGATTATGAGATATGGCAAATGGATGTAAAAACCGCCTTCTTGAATGAGATTCTAGAAGAGGAAGTGTTCATGACACAACCTGAAGGTTTTGTAGATACATCCAACCCTAAGAAAGTATGCAAGATTAAGAGATCCATTTATGGTCTTAAGCAAGCATCGAGGAGTTGGAATCACAGATTCGATCATGTTATCAAACAACATGGATTCACTCGGAGTGCCGAGGAACCTTGTTTATACATAAAGTTTAGTGGGAGTAAAGTAACCTTCCTTATTTTGTATGTGGATGACATACTACAAATTGGAAATGATATTCCAAGTTTGAACTCGGTAAAGGTGGAATTGGGAAACCATTTCCAAATGAAGGACTTGGGAGAGGCACAACGCATCTTGGGTATCCGGATCTATAGAGATAGATCCAAACAGATACTAGCATTAAGTCAAGAAACTTATATCGATAAAATTCTTGATAGGTTCAATATGAAAGACTCCAAGAGAGGCTTTCTTCCAATGAGTGTAGGAATAGCGTTGAAGAAATCTCAACGTCCTACGACTCCTGAGGAAATTGAACGCATGAAATTGATCCCTTTTTTGCTTCCGCTGTTGGATCAATCATGTATGCTATGATGTGCACTCATCCTGATGTCGCTTTCGCTTTGAGCATGACGAGCCGGTATCAAGCTAATCCCGGTGAGAGTCACTGGATAGCTGTAAAGAACATCCTTAAGAACTTGAGAAGAACTAAGGATTCGTTTCTAGTGTTTGGAGGAAAACTTGAGCTGCGTGTAAAGGGTTACACGGATGCAAGTTTCCAAACCGATGGGGATGATTTGTAATCCCAATCCGGCTAAGTTGTTATGTTGAATGGGGGTGCTATTTGCTGAAAAGGTTTCAAGCAAAGTGTCACTGCGGATTCTACAACAAAAGCTGAATATTTGGCGACTTCGTGTCGCTAACGGCTATATGGATTCGGCAGTTCTTGGATGGACTAAGCGTAGTCCCTAGTGCCGCAGATCCAATCACTATTTATAGTGATAATAGTGGGGCTATCTTTCAAGCAAAGGAGCCCAAGTCTAGTAATGAATCTAGACACGTTTTGAGGAAATACCATGTTATAAGGGATAATGTGGAAAGAAAGGAAATAGATATTTGTAAGGTTGGGACAGACGATGAGATCGCTGATCCTTTAACCAAGCCTCTTTCGAGGACTAAGCAAGACGCTCACACTGCCTCTATGGGGTTGAGGCGTATGCCTGATTTCCTTTAGTTTTTGAGATATGTAATGGATAAAGTATCCTATCACATATATGAAAATAACATTCATTGTTTAGAGTATATTTACTCTTTTAAGTCATTTTGAATGCATACTTTGTTTATCCGAATAGTTATGTGACAACTTTGAACATATTCAAGTGAACGGTATAAACTAAGTATTTGGTCCCTAGTCTCTCATATGAGGTGACGTCTCGAAGAGACTAGATTGCAAGTCGTTCGATGGTGGGTTCAACACCATGGGGTCATAGTGATGACTGCTCGTTTGCATAGACAGACTGTGAGACACTGCAGACCGTGTGACGCTTATAGAATTCCTTTTCAATGAGATTGAAACCTGGTCGTGGTGGGAATTCTATAGTATTCCTTTGAGTCGATTCTTTGACTGGAACTGATTGTCTGAGTCGGTGCAGTTTCCGAGTGACTTTCATTTTTGTCCTAAGCCATGCCGTGAAAGGGGGTTATAAGGGCATCTTTGGGGTCATGGTGATCTGCATTATACAGTACAATCGAGTGGAAAGGAAATGTCCACCCTCGTCAGGGTAAAACATCTTTGGGCCACTCGAGGAGTAGTCGCTGAAAATGCATGGCCACGCTCGGTAAGAATCTACGGTAGATTCCCCGGTCAGACAGCTACTCTCCATATCGAGAAAACCACTCATGATATATATCTCAGGATGCAAGTACGACCTGTAAGACACCTTGCATCGAGTGGGAGATGTGAAACGGACATGAGAATTGGTAATGCACAACTTCCCTCGGACAAGTGGGAGATTGTTGGAGTATGTGTCCTCCACAATAGTGCGATTACTTAATAAATCTCAATTAAGGAATACATGGGGATAATCCTGTATTATTGTCAATTGATTAACGTAAATCAATAACGATTGGCTGACTAGAGTTTGACGTTATTGTCGTGAGAACGGCGGTAATCAATTGATCCCTTTAAGTCACACCTATAGGAACGTACTCCAAATATTTAAGCTAATTAATTGTATGAGATACGATTAGATTAGTGACTTGATAATTTGACTAACGGTTAGTCGGTGAATTTATTTAGAGAGAAATCGAGTTGTGAACTCGGACGATTGAATTTTATATCGATAAAATTACTAGAGGAGATGGGAATTAGTGATTAAACGTTAATTCACTAATTGTGTATATTTTACTAATGAGATTAGTAAAAGTACATTTTTAATATATGTGTAAAGTACATGTATATTAAGGAAGAGTTTAATTAATTTACACTTTATTATGTTAGATAATTAAGTGATAAATTACAACTATTTGTGAGACAAATATTGATAAACAAAATGGACCCATGTTAGACACATGGACCGTCCAAAATGGGGCAAATAAGAGGAGAGATTCCTTTTTGTCCTATTCTTTTGTTTAGCTTCTTTTGCATGTGGAACATAATGATTAACATGCAACAAAATGTGCTAAACAAGATAAAAACTCTTCCCACTTCTCTTCTCTATGGGGGCCGGCCTACAAGGTGTGTTCTACACACTTTGTTTTGTTGTTTTTTGTATTAAAACATAAGGCCTAAGTGAGAGCATAATTCATTCATGCATTCTCATCTTTTCTCTCTAAAACTTTCTCTCTAAAATATAAGAAACTTGTTCTCATATTTTACACATATTACTAGTGTAGTAATAATATTATTCACATATTATCAAGTGTGTACTAAGTGATTTCTAGATCAAAATCCTTAGTATTTTGGAGTAAGTTCTTGGGTGCAACTAAGAGGAGGTTTTCTATTATGGAAACTCGGGTATGGAGGATCATCCATGTTGTTAGCTCAAGAAACAAAATAAGAAAGGAGTTCTTATTTTGTGCCCATTATCCTTTACAAGAAAGGTATACATTTCTCATCTTGTAAACAAAGTGAATTTGTACTACATAGATCTTGCTAAATCAAATTAGAGTAATTTGATTTACACTAATACTTGATTAGTGAATGGGATCCGATCCCTACAGAATGGGCACGCGAACGATATGAACAACTCATCCTTTTAGACGAGAGACGTTTACATTCACTAAGTACAGTCCGAATGTACCAATCTCGCCTGCAACGCGCATACAACAAACGGGTCAAACCACGAAATATCAAAGTGGGTGACCTAGTACTCAAATCCGTCCGAGCACCATTACCAGTCGACCCAAGAGGAAAATTCAAACCCAATTGGGCCGGACCGTACTTGGTTAAGGACATCCTTCCTGGAGGAGCCGTGAAATTAACTGACCTTGACGGCCAAGACTTCCGATTACCAACCAATCTTGATCAACTCAATAAATACTACCCTTAAGCTTAGACAAAATTTGCAATGTATTTCATATAAAAGAAACTCACTCTCGCATGGGTGAACTACGCTCGGTTTGATTCCACGCACGGTGGATACGTAGGCAGCTTTGCAAAGAGCTCAACCGAATCACACGAACTACGCCGGTTTGATTCTGTATTTAAAACACAGATACGTAGGCAGCTTATCAAAAGCACAACCGAACTTCTTCGCACGCACGCCCAAAGCTTAAAAAGGTCAAGGGCAATGCATCCACAAAATGACACGCCCAAAGCTTAAAAAGGTCGAGGGCACAGTCAACACAAAAGTCTAAATCCAAAGCTTAAAAAGGTCGAGGATCTAAAGACAAAGCAAATCAAACAAACGAGTCCAAAGCTTAAAAAGGTCGAGGATTTGAGACAAAATACGAGTGTTCAAAGCTTAAAAAGGTCGAGAACATTTCAAATCAAAACAAAAGGAAGCAACGAGACAAGACAAAAGCAAACTAATTCTATTTTATTACTTTATTTAGAATTTTCCACATTTTAGAAATGAGTTAGGAACAAGCCTCCTTAACCCTTTATTCGAATCTAAAAACATGTATTTGAATAAAAGTCTATTTCTAAACAAAACAAAACAAATTAAGCCGTCTTCCGCCGCTTCGAATTAGCCTCTTCATCTTCAAGAGACCGATCCGCCACAATCTTCAAACCAATAACGGGAATAGGTCTCTCAAAACCTGGGGGCTTGATCGGATCCTCGTCCTGCTCGACTGGGGGCTCCTCGATCCTTGGCCCTAGACGATCCTTAACAGTCACCTTTGGCCCAAGTCTTTCCCGCGCCGGCTTCGAAGTAGAAGCATCCGCACTAACAGCACAAAGATCACCATAATAGTCCCTCCTTTCGCGCACCACCTCATACGCCAAGGAGGGCCTTGGCCCATTCTTCTCCCTCCTCCTCTGGTTCTCCCGCTCCTGAGGGTCATTGGAACGATACCACCGCGTATAGAAGTCTGTGACACGAGTAGACTCTACATGCGCCGGAACCGCCCAAGTAACACTATCTGACCACCCTCAGATCCAAGCATCGATCGTTTGGTTGTTTAGCATAACAACCCCTCCAACCCGCGTATCCTGCTCCGGGATGGTCTGAGCAAGCCCGATTTGCCTCTTCAAGCGAAGAGGATGAATCCACACACCCCGTTCAAAACCACACAACATTAACCCATGAGCCGCATTCGCCACGGACGGCGCCGTAACCGCCGTAATACCCCACCACAGAACATACCAACGGATGCTGCTCTCTTTCACAAACCCCCGGAAGTAGTTGAGTGAACGCTCCTGAGGGTTGGCCCATTCCATCTTCCTCGACATCGTCGCCACAGCCTTGAAGACACCGTTGAGAGGAAGAGCAGCATAAACACTTAGCCTCTCCATGAGCCAAATGTTGAGAATCCTAGCACAACCGCGGTACGAGCTCAAACGATTAGCACAACGGTCATCTAAGCCCAGTATGGTCTCTGCTAGGATTAGTGCAGAAGGATCATGTCCTCGCTCCATCTCTTCGACAACACGAGCATACCTCGCATTCCCAAACACCCCATCTGGCATGGACCCCGCAAAAGCATCACGGTGAACCAAACAAAAAGCAAGGGCCCTCCGCCTAGAACGGTCCGAAATGCTAGTGTCTACCTTATTCATGTACCGTTGACACAAGAGAAGCATGTTCACCTTACCTCCCTCAAACATACCCGTAGCATGAGCATTCATCATTCCAAGGAAGTTTCGCAACATCCCGTTAAAGCAAAGCTCATGCCTCACAACCACAGGAGTAGTCCATTTCGACCACCCAGCAATGGCCGCGAACTCCTCCATCAAAGGACACACCTCTCCCCCGGGAAACCTAAACACATGCAAGCTAGGATCCCAATAATCCAAGCACGAATCCAAGAAGTCTAGATCGACTTTCATTTGGCGAAAGCCAATAAAAACACCCGCGCCATCGTCATACACCGCCTTCTTCATCGCCGGACTTAATGAGGTAGTCCACCTCTTCTAGAGAGCATCAAAATGCTCAACCATTTTTTTTTAGAACACAAAAACTTTTGTAAATATACCTAATATATTTATAAGAGCAAAAACTTGTAATAAAGGAAAAGAAAGAAGTGATTGTGAATGAAGATTATGGCACGCACCCCCTCTCCTTATATAGGAAAATCATATCCGAAATATGGAAATACAAATACATGACCACGCCACCAAACCGCATAGCCTTATGCGGTTTGGACCCCAAACCGCATAAGCTTATGCGGTTTGACCCCCAAACCGCATAAGTCTATGCGGTTTCAGGGGCTGGTTTTCTCATAACTTTCCAAATTTCGTGTTTCCTAAGCACTACAACCTACACTAGGCTACGACATCCCTCTGTTGTTCCCCATGCAACAACATTACATTTCGTTTTAGCAAATACGATTCCTACCACGAGTCAAAACATAGCATTTTCAACATTCACTCAAGCTCATTTCGCTTCTAAAATGAACTTTTCGCAAAACATTTCACAAACTAATTCAACATCAAAGCATCCCACTCGGGAATCATTCGTCTTTCAAACAACGCCTACTAAACAGGTTTACGACTAACGATCAAGTTCAAGTGCAAGCTACAAAGACATGCAAACAAAGGTTCATACAATCTTTATTACACAAAGTTCAATCATGATGACGACGACGATACTCGTCGAACTCACGCCAGATCTCGAGCCGCCTCAAAGACGACTGACACAATCAAGCTGCTCGCCAAATTGAAGCCATCCTCCACCTGTTAGCTGTCCTCCACAGCTTCTTGTGCACCTCCTTGGCCACCTGCAACACATAACAACGTAGACACACACATTACACTTTTCTCCATTTTGCCTTAATTTCACTCAAATTAAGCCAAACTTTAGGGGAAATTTCAAAAACAAATGCAGCCAACCCCACTTTGCCCTAATTTCACCCAAATTAAGTCAAACTTGAGGGGTAACCACAAAAGCACGACTATCACTAGTTTGATCATCACTATATTTCTATACCTCGATCAAACTGGGGGCTCACACATATACAAAGACGAAGATACATACCTTCTTCACCTTGCCACTCCAGCTGTCCATCCCCGCGTCAGTAGTCACCGGCAAGTACGTCGGCAACGCAAAGGTACGACGGACGCCCGAGTCATCCCACTCAACGGTAGTAGGAAAGTCACCAGGCTGCTCCGCCATCTCAGGATCAAACAGCTACAAAACAAACATAAAACGCACACGTCAGGGAATTTTTTTGCAAAAATTACCCTACGCACCATTAAAAACGAAGTAAGCATACCTCAATCGGCCCACAAGCAAGCCGAGACTGAGCGAACTGCCCGTAGTCTTCCCCAGGACAAAGAAGACTCCCCGACTGTCCCTCTCCATACAGCGTCACGCGATCCTGCGCAGAAACTCCCCTCTCAAAAAGGACTCTCGGCGGGTCCTTAGGCACTACCGGAGCCGGTCACCCTGCCTGGTAAACCAGACGTTCTCCAAGATACCAAACCGGTCCGTACGGCGTCGCCATGTACAGGCGCTGGGTATCACGCAATGCAAACCGCGCCCCAATGCCCTCAGGAATACCCGTGTACTGGCCCCACGGGAATGTCACGAACTACGACAACGACAAACATCCATAAATACAATCATTTTAAGTACACTCTATTTAAAATGGTTCAAACACAAACCTGGTTAAACTCCATAAGGTTCAGACGCACCCGAACCTCATCATACGACCAGTCGAAGGCCGCACGGTTACACGTGCCCCATGTACGCACCGCCGGATACACCTTCGCGATCGTCACGGCATGTGGAGGCAGCAGAAAGGGGAAATGACTGAAGATCCACGACTGCACATACAAAAACAAGTTAAACAAAACAAGTAAACAAGACAAAAACAACAAAATCAAGCAATACATACCTCCATCACGAACCCAGGCGAGACTAAGGACAGTCTCGACCCTCCTTGCATCACCCGCGGCCTCACCGCGTCCATGCAAAAACGAATGCACAAACCCAAGGACGGCGACACCCAGTCAAACGTCCCAATCGCACCCCAGTCTAGGAGATGCATAAGGACCGACGTCGTCGCCCGCTCACCCTTATCGTCGAAATACACGGCACTAACAAACTACCACAACCCGCAAGCGAGCATTACGCTGCGTCGGCTCGATCGGAGGGGCCTCGCTCGGTCTTCCCCTCGAAATACTCCAGGATGAATCTCGTCTTGATGATGTAGGGTGGTTTACCCTCATACTCCACCTCCAAACCACCGCCAATCGCGGTAGTTACCACCTCGTCCTCAATGGACGGCGCAAATCCAAAGCTCATGTCACGGTCCCCGAACGGCAGCCCCGTCATGACCGCATACCCTGACAAAGTAATGCCGGCCTCGAAGCCGGGCATGTGAAACGTCGTGGTGGTGTCCCAGTACCTGTCAAGAAAAGCACGAATCAACATGAGGTTCGCCGTCAACCTCGACCTCGCAATCGCCCTCCAGTCCTCGACCAAAGGACCAAAAGCACTACGCAACATCCAAGTCTGCGCGCCCTCCGAAAGCTTCTCTTCAAAAACACACATCACGGACGAGACGCCCGAGAAAGTCCTCATCAGACCCTTGGGCCAGCCCATCGTCGCCCGATAGGAAACATGTCTCTCCGGAGCCAACAGAAGGTCGCGGCCATCCTAGCCTTTGG
Organism: Dianthus caryophyllus; assembly: GCA_023091065.1. Classification (NCBI taxonomy): domain Eukaryota; kingdom Viridiplantae; phylum Streptophyta; class Magnoliopsida; order Caryophyllales; family Caryophyllaceae; genus Dianthus; species Dianthus caryophyllus. Next base: position 25,185,568 of record CM041520.1, on the reverse strand, counting down.
CGAACGCCCTGTTCGCACGCAACTTTCGCGGCCTAGAACTACTCGCCCTGGGCGCAGCCTCCTCGGCCTCCTCGACCTCCTCCTCAACAACATCCATCTCAGCCTCTAGCTCATCCACTAGCTCTTGAGCGAGCTCATCCTCAGGATCAGGCCTAGGGTTATGCTTCGCACGGCCCCTGCCTCGTGACTGGCCACGCCTCGTGGGCAAGTCACGAGGGTCGGCCTCCCTCTCACTATACGAACGCCTCATCCGACTACTCGAACTGGGGGCTCCCTCAGTCCTCGAACCCATACTCTTACGAGCTTTCGACCTCGTAACACGACCAGAACCTTCTCCTACAACAAAACACGACCAGTACAAACAGCTATAAAGCATACAAGCATACAAACTTGGCATACATTATACATATACACAAATAATATGCACATAATACATATACATACACATAACACGCACGACAGAGCATTTTTTGGCCTAGTTCACAATTAAGCTAAAAACCGTTCTCTACATTTCAAAATCCTAACCTTATGGTTTCTATACGCCATAATAGTCCCCAACAACAACCCATTACAAGCAATTGCATTTTGATCACCCCGATCAAAAACCCCCAATTTACGAAGAACACTCATGTTCAATCACGAAGAATCGTCGAATTAAAAGCCTTAGCTCGACATTTTCGCAAAATTAAAGCTATAGGCATGCTATACACACTATGGGCATCCTACACCGAAGTTTAATTGAAATTCCGGGTCGGAAAATCCGAGCTCGTTTTCGGGCCCGAACCCTAATTCACGCGTTTTGGGCAAATAGACGGTCCAAATCATAATCAATTCACACATACATGCTAGCATGGCATAATGCAACACAATGACGTCAACTTCAAGCATTCAAATGGCAAATTTCGAGCAAAACTCGGGTTTTCATTCAAAACCCGTCTTTTCAACATTTCTAGCTAAAACTAGCTGATTACAACAACAAATAACGTAAAAGCAAGTTAAAATGGAGCATTACCTGGTCCCATAGCAAGGCAACGCAATAAAAATCAGCAAAATCGGTTGAGAAATCGAAATATGGTGTTTTTGAGAGCAAGAAACCGAAAATGAGTTATGAGCCTCACCCACGGCCTTCTCGTGCCTTTATAGAGCCCCTACAGCCAGCAGGTCAAACTGCATAGCCTTATGTGGTTCATCCTGCAAACCGCATAAGGTTATGCGGTTTGTCCCTGTGGTTTTTCCTGGTTTTTTCTCGTTTTACGCCTACTTTTGAATTCCTAATTCATCTTGGCCCTAATACAACTCCAAGTACGTCCCGTGCTTGGGTTAAGGCGTCACCTACAGTCCGCCATACGCGTATATTAATCATTTAATGTACGGTACAGAAGCAAAAGCACGAACGCTCTTCACGAGCATTTACATCATGTTCTCCTCAATGGAAGGCAATCACATACAATGACGACTACATAAGCACTCCTCGGCGAGCCCAAGCATAGGCACTCTGCAACATACCCAACTACAAGCATCTCACCCTACATAGACACTCCTCGGCGAGCTCAAGCACAAGTACCACAAACACAAGCTTTGCAGCCCTTACACATGCCCTCCTAGGCGAGATTAGACATTTCTACATCCAAGCATACACCCTTACCCAATCACCTTGCACCCTTACACATGCACTCTTTCACGAGACCACGCGCTACATGAAGACACTACAAGCAGCAGCACTAAGCATACGACGATACCAAGCATATACAACGGCATTACGCGACAGCACGACAACCATAACGACGACGCCAAAGGCGGCAGTTCTTATAGTATGCACGGACCGCTAAGTCCTTAAAATGCGCACGCCCCTTCCCGTTTAGCCCGGTTCGAAGTCCTCGTCTCACCCATGGACACATGCTTCGTTCCGCTGACTATATCGAGACCAAAATGGTCCGGATATGGTCGTGGAGTTTGACTAGCGCTCTAGTCTGAGCTCAGTCAAACTGGGGGCTCTGTGGATACCCATATCCGTACCCTCCCACACAAAACCCTGTGATGTATCACGGACTTTTATTACGCATGCTTTAACGTTGACTTAAACGGTTCTAACTATGTCGAATTCATTTTGAGTCGTTTTGAAATGTTAAAATGATTTAGGTCGCTTCACATCGCTTTAAATAAACGTTCATTTTGTCCATTTGGAGTCTAGCTAGGTCCTCGTCCTGCTTCATTTGGCATGAGCTTCGCATTTGCACTACAATTAGCCCTTTTACGTTAACAAGGTCTAATTCAGCATTCCTAAATTCCTAAATTTAGGCCCGGTGGCTAGATCTACCATTTAGCCTCCTCTTACACAAAATACAACCTCACGTCTTACCTTATTTCACAGAATTTATGCAAATACACCTTTTTCATTTTTCCGGGTCTCGGGCCCAAAACCGAGCCCAAGCCCAGCCTTTGGCCCGCACTCCAAATGTAACACCCCGGCCCCAACCAAAGGCCGGAATGTCATTCACGGTAGCTCGCCAGTCACAGACATCACCCACTGCATCAACACGGCTCTTTCCAAATAAGACTTAGTCCTCACTGCGCGTCCTCGAGAACTTCCCAGGAGGTCACCCATCCTAAGACAACTCTCCAAAGAAGCACGCTTAATCAAGAGTTCTTAAGATGAGCCACCGTAAAAGAAGATGCATCTTGTTGATATGAGTAGCACTTACAATCCTTTTAAGCACTAGGTCACTTGAGCTCATCACATGGACCACTTCAACGGGGAACCCGGCCCGAATAACCTCGGACAACACCAGGTGTTACACACCCCCACTTGAAAAACGCAACGTCCTCGTTGCGCCTGGTAGCTACTTACAATATAGCATTCCAGAATCCTCCCCAGCTAGGTGCGTACCTAGGATTCGACCACACGGCTAGGTGCGTACCTAGGATTCGACCACACGGTCGCCGGGTTTCTCTGATACCATTTGTAACACCCCGGCCCCAACCAAAGGCCGGAATGTCATTCACGGTAGCTCGCCAGGCTGCGTACATCACCCACAGACCAACACGGGCTCTTTCCAGCGCACTTTGTCCTCACTCGTGCGCATCCTGAGAACTTCCCAGGAGGTCACCCATCCTAAGACTACTCTCCAGCAAGCACGCTTAACTGAAGAGTTCTTAAGATGAGCCACCAGAAAAGAAGATGCATCTTGTTGATATGAGTAGCACTTACAATCCTTTTAAGCACTAGGTCACTTGAGCTCATCACGTGGACGACTTCAACGGGGAACCCGGCCCGAATAACCTCGGACAACACCGGGTGTTACACCAAAGCCCTGAACATCACAAATATCTCAGAAATATCCCAGGTGATTTCTTGATACGCAAGGTTAAGATTATACCGTATCTTTTAGAGATATAATCAAACCGAAACTAGGAAACTAGAGAAAAAGCCACACCCACAAGCCGCATAGCCTTATGCGGTTGGGGTGGCAACCGCATAAGGCTATGCGGTTTCCTGGCTTGTTTTTATCCCCGGATTTCCTAATTTCTCCGAGGTTTTTAGTATATATACACCCCTATACCTGACCTCGAAAAAGACAATTGACACCCAACTTTCACAGCAAACACACTCCTAAACTCTCTCAAAGCCTCACGCACTCAAATCCTTGAGTTCAACACACCATCCCGTGTTGAATTCATCCTCCTTTTAAGTTTAAGAAGCGAAGCTCTGCCCAGATCTGAAGCGTCAGGACAAGGTAGGTACCGATCCACTTGGATCAAAGCTTTTTCTTATTTTCTATGGACTAATAAAGGGGACTACCCTTTAGCGCCCCCCCCCCCCCCCCCCCCCCCGGCTTTGGCACCCAGCGCGCTTGCACTCCAAGATTTCTATTTATTTCGGGTACACTCCATATCCGATGACACGCCAAAGTCGCATAAGCAACCGACCCTTATAAAATAAACCAATGGACAATTGAACTTTATTTTATTTGCATGCATCTTACACCTTCTTACTTTGCATTAAAATCAACTTAAACAATGAATTCGACCTTTAACTGAACTGTTTTTGTTAACAAGTTAAACATGCTAAACTGAGGGTTTTAATCAATCTTTTTGCATTTGCATCTGCATTCTTTTACAAACCTTATCGCACTTATACGTAGCGATAACATTAGCTCAATTATCATCTTATTTGGATTGTTCTAGGTCAGTATAGTAGAGGCTATTTTTACATAGGCTTTTCTAAAAGGTTTTCATAAATCATTATATTAATTGAACTCTTTTTCTAAAGTACCCTCACCCCGAATCCATTCTGGTTTCACAAGCCTTAGATCTAAGGGTGTCGGCGTGCTCCAAAATCTAGGACATGTCTTTAGGCTTAGGACATGATAGCAGGTTCCTAATTTCCGCGATAATTAGGTGGTGACTCCAAAATAGTTTTAAAGGTTTTTGTAAATTAGTCTTTTTAACTTAAATGCGCCCTTACGCAAGACGCCGAGTTGGGTCCCACTCGATCCCGGGTTCCACAAGTGCGTATTACATTAAGTTCAACGATACAAAATAAATAAATGGTCCCCGTAAGCTTCGTTGACGATGGCTTCGGGGTACCTGCGTTTAATTATATTAGGACTTTCAACCAGTACATGCTAAGCCACATAAACCCGTAATAAACAAAAAAAGACTCGCACATATATATGTAATAAAAACACATGTAAAACATATATGAGATATTAATAATTATAAACTTAAAACATTCCAAATCATAATAAAAGTATAACTCATATTATTTCCATATATCATGCAAGGATTACATTTGAATCAAGGAAAACTCACAATATCGTCATTTAAGATTATTCATATTGCACGAAGGTAGTCGGCCCTTTTCATAGCATATCATCAAATACCAAACAAAACTCACGAATCTTGAATATAGAGCGGCTCGTGTACTTTCATAGTAAATCACTCATACAATTCCTATCAAAGTGCACTAGTTACTCAAACTCATTCATAACATCAACTACTGACTAGGTTACATTATCCCTATACCTCGTGTCCAATGTCATAAGGATAATCAATTATATATCTACTATGAATCAACAGACCAGTAATGGCGGAAACATGCGTTAACCCCATAAGTAAGACGTTACACCTGAGTAGTGAATGGGCGGAGACATCAATGGACAAGTCGAGACAAGCTTAACATATCGAGAGGGTAATATGGAGGATTAGTCTCATATCATTTTGTATGCATACACCACGTTATTGGTGCGACTATTACACTACGACAGATCCGCGGGTGAGATGGTCATTTTCCAATTACCTCGTATGGGCCCATGGTTATATCATGAATGTCCATTCCTAGGGTGTATATGTCACGTTAAATAACGATCGTAAGAGTCATTTGATTATCTCTGTCATTTCTGATGTAACACTCTGTGTTAATTTAACATAAATAAATTATTTTATATAAATTTTATCTAACTAAATTATTTTATATATAAATTTTAGCTAAAAAAAAAAATTCTCATATTTATATTTTTGTTCCTTTGTCTGTAAAACGCGGTTGAAAAATTTCGTTCAAATAAACTTTTCAAATATTTCCGATTTCAACTTCTTGACTTTATATTAATATGTATTATAATTTCACGTTTAAAATACATGTCAAACTAAAACTTTGATTCAATTAATTTTATTGAACTTTATAAATTTAAATTTATGTTCAAAATTATTATAACTTGAATAAAATATAATTGTATTGAAATGTCTTCGTCAAAACAAGCAGACTGTTTGAAAATTTTATGAGACCGTAATAAATTTGTAACTGATATTTTTGTACATTCTATATTTTTAAAATCTAAATTTTATAACCTTAATAACTAAATTAAAAGTATAACTAAATAATTTTTAAACATAATATATTAAGTTTATGAATAAGAAGTAAATAAAATGGAGTAAACCTCGAACCGATACCCTTGGTACTAAAATTGTCCTCGTTGCCTTTCATTTCGCAGAAATTTTATTTCATCTAGAAGATCCTAAGTTTCCTGGACGAAACTTTATTTTCTAAGCGGGGAGGATTGTAACACCCCGTGTTAATATTTAAATTAAATTACTAAAATCATACTAAATAATAATATTTCGCTTGCTAGAGGATCGACACTTGGATTATAATTTTTCTTGTAACTAATTGGTCACAATAATTCGTGATCATTTTAATCAAACCTTAACTACGTATATTAAAAACATCGAATAAATTATCGACTCATCGATTACAATATCGATAATAAATTTCGTTGCCCAAAACGAAACCGATAAAGCAAATTCACCTTGGTTAGAGTGACGCTCACTTTAAATCATATCAGTTAAGCATCTTTTCCCCATTTAGGCTTTAACCATGATGTTCTCTTTTATGCAACCATTACTCTATTAGAGCCTTAACTAATTATCTTACCAAGAGCATCTCCTTTATTACCTTTAAAGTTGTGAGAAATAAATCCCGTATAAAAATATATGGCACAACTTTCGGAGGCCTTAAAATGGTCATACGGACTTTAATTGAGCGAAACAAAAGCCTAAACCACATAACTTTTCGAGACGGATTTAATGATGCTATTTTTGTAGCCATCGGATCTGCCTAACTTGAGCTCAATTTTCTGCACTCATTTCGAAGGTCGAATTTCCGCCTTCGAGACCTTCTAAATTCGCCGCCTCTATTTCGAAAATTAATTTTTGACTCGAAATTTGTAACACCCCCATTTAAGCCGGGCGGACCCCACCTAAATAAGGGTGTTACGCGGCTCGAATGAACGAGCACACAGCAAACCTGTGTTTAAAACAAGACATATTAATATAAACGCAACAACACACGGTTGTAGAAGGTATAACAAAAAACTGTAAAACTGATTCAAACAGGTGCGCATGCCATAACTGTGGAAAAAGTAGTGAGACGTCTACGTGTGGCGTCTAGACAAAAAGAAAATCGTAAAATGAGCCCTCCTAGCGTCCCGGCAACAGCAGTTTTACGTCTGAGTACCTACGTGATGGGGGACAAAAGACAACAGACACAAACACCCTAGTTAGCTTCCACGTTCAAGATAATAAAAGTGCGTTAAGAGTTAGTCAACTTGAATAAATAATAAAAGTGCGTTAAGAGTAAGTCAACTTGAATAAATAAATTGACCACGATATATATAGAATACTCTAACAGCTACAAAGAGAATATTCTAACTCGGACGTTTAGCAACCAAACAAAACAATTTCAACCCCACCGTGTGACTCCCACACGGTGGTCTTACCGTCTCGCCAAGACCCCTCGCGCACTTGTGATATCAACATTCTGCATACACTGTTTATCATCATCGTCAATCACTCAAAATCAATTCATCAACTCTCATATCGTCAATATTCATAATCATAATCACTCATAATCAATTCACTCATATATAGGCATTCATTCGCTCTTAATAATGCAACATGCACTCATGAATATCAAAAATCAATCACTTGAATACAAATAGATCCACTCACATAATCGTACTTCGCGACATGGGAAGCTAAGGAGTTATACTAGTCACACATATTCACTTCAACGCCTAAGAAAATCAAAACGACAACAAACGACTCGTACACGACTTGATCAAACACTTAATAACATCTTCTTCCTCAATGTATTCCGTCACAAGTGTAAATAAGAATACTCACCAACATTTACATGGCGTACAAATTTCGTTTGCCACGGTGTCGTACGAGGCTCAATTGACTAATTATCTCTACAAGGAAATCCATACACACATATGTCAACGGGTTAACACGCGTCACACACTCCCAAACACGGCTTAAACCGTGAATGAACTCCGGGGCACCAGTAGCCCACGGTACACGATATAAGAAGCAGTCACAGGAGGCTGTTTTCCAGCCCCGTTCACAGCCCACATAAGGTTCTGTAACACCACACACGCAGCCCCGAATAAGGCAAAATTTACAAAGAATGAGAACAGGCGTAACCCACGCCCACACACATCGTGGCAAAGCAAATTTTGTGCCATCACACACACACTCTTCAAGCTTAGCCCCGAGCTACTGTCACAACCAATACAACGAGTCATACTTAGTGACATACGAGTACATACTAAGTACGATAACCGACACGCACACACGACACTAATGAATAGGACAGCAGCCCTGTAAGTAATAAACAGCGGCCAAGAGACTCGGTTTACAGCAGCCCACTTAACAGTAAAAAGGGGCACCCGCGCACCACCGATTTCAGCAGGAAAAGCGATAGTCAACAGCCTGTGTAACACCCCGTGTTATTTTAACACAATTTGATAAAAGAATTTAATTCCTTAAATTAAATTCATCCTTTTCCTTTATTATAAAAATGCGTCTGAATTTTTTTCGCCAAATGATATTAAATTTTCCTAAGTACAAATTTTTAAATTTTGAAAAATAAAGTTTGTTCTATTATCTTCAGAATTGAAAAAGAAACACATTTCAAAATTTTATAAAACTGAACACTTATACTTTTCCCGTCTCTGAAATTCGGGTCAACAATTTCAAACACGCAAATCAAAAATCAAATCATCTTATCCTCTTCCACTTTCTTTTTATTTTTCAAAAAGTAAACTTAACATCAAAAATATAATCATTTTGATTGTTTTTAATAAATCATATTATATTAAAAATCTAATTACTATTTCATTTTCATTAAACTAGCTTTTTCTAAATTGTCGATATTTGAAGTTATACTTAATCTAAACTGATAAACTTTTTGACGTTTGATTCTAATTATTTAAATCATTAACTTTCATCCAAAAAAATATATATTTCGGACTAGTAAATTTTTAATCAAAATTCGAGGAGCCAAAGCCCAATTTTTATTTTAATCACACTTCGAGTTTTATTTTCATTTTTATTTTCAATCTTACTTCTAAACATTATTCTAAGACCATATCTTTTATTTCAAGACTTTTCGCGTACGCGCAAATCGAAAATTCCGAAAACGAAAATCGAGCCCACATGGGCTCACATGTAGCCGGCCACCATGGTCATGCATGACCAAAATTCAACCCTTCACTTCTCTTACACAAGCCACCCTATTTTTGCATGCCTACTTAATCCATCATCACATACTTTAACTTAATTAAATTTAAAGGTTATACAACCTAAATACAAATACAATACATACATTACTTAATCTAATTACACTACTACTCTTTTTCATCTCCACACAACACTTACAATATTTCATAAAATCGTTTTTAAAATGTAAATCTAAAATAAAATAAAATTTAATAGTATAATTAAATTTCTATAGTAATTATATTTCTTATGATCATTTAAAATCATTTTTGACTAAAACTTTCGTTTTGAAAATTTTATCGACTTCCTCAACTCTTAAATATTTTCTTGAATAGTAAAATTTATATTTTAGTCTTAGAATTTAAAAGTAGAAATATTTCGAAAAATCGTCAAACGCGCACACATTAACTTTTATCGCATTTGACGCCCGACTTTTTAAAACTGACCAAATTCGTGAAAAACATTTTAAAACACAAATTAAACATTTTCTTAACCCAAATAGTGTAGGAGACTTTTCCAACCAATGAGAATTTAGGTGTTTCCTAATTTCATTTAAAATTAAACTTTAATTACTAACTTTATTTCCTAATTCATTTAACCTAAATTTTTACAACTTATCCTCATTATTTCAAGGAGCAAAAATCACCTTCATTTCATTCATGTGAGCCGTGGGTTTGCTCCCTTGGTTCTCCATTATTTTTCTTCCATTTTTATTCCTAAATCACTTAAATAAAAACCTTAATAATATTTCTAATAATTCATTAGTATTCCTTAGTTCTTTAGATGGGTATTTGGAGCTAACTTACAAACCGGGTTTTCAAGGTTAACATGGGTTTTGGGTGAAGACCAATCCGATCTAAAATTTATTTTAGATCCCAACGATTAACATCCTAATTAAGGTGACTAGCTTTGTCTTGTATTATCTTTTTAGTAAATTAATTTGTTTTGTTATTATAATTTTATGAGTATGATTTTTGTGCTAAAATATGTTAAACATGATTTGTGTGTGTTTGTATGTTATGTGAAAAATAATAAAATGATAATAACTAAATAATATGTTAAATAGATTATTTGTAGTAATATTGTTCATATGTTAGTTAAATTAATTTTGAGCATTTTAATTTATGTTCACATGATTTCTATGTTTATTTATGTTTTAATTGAGTAGTAGTTATATATAAAAATTATGTGAAATATTAGAAATGAGTTTAAAGTGATTAAAATCGAAAAATGAAAATTTATAAATATATATATATATCACGGTTTTCTTAAATTTTTTAAATAAATTTTCACTTTTAATTTTTGTAAATAATATGTTAGATTAAGTTAGTTAAAATGGATGTTACTATGTGAAAAGAATTAAATTAGGAAAATAAATTATAAGTTATTAAAATCGAAATTAGTGTTCTTGAGTTTTATTAAGATCTTCATGAGTGTTCTTATTTTCTCCATGTTGATGTTCATACTTGTTACTCATTTTGATTTCATTTTAATTTATGTTTGTTAATAATTTATGTTTATGTTTAGTTATTGTTTTACACATTACTTAGTATTATACTATAAATCAACTAAAACATTATAAATCATTTAGATTAAAAAGTTAGAAATTTAAAGTGTTGAAAAACACTATTCATAATTATAAATGAAATTGTTAGTAAATTTCATTATAGTTTAAATCGTTTTAGTTTAATTAGAATAATTAAAATATAAAGACTTTAAACTAAAAACCGATAAAAATTGAAAAATGAAAAATTGAACACCACCATGACAACCTCACGGCATTAGGCTCCTTTTTAGTGTTAAAATTTGTTTTGTCACTTTTTAGTTTAATTGTTAAAATAATTTAATTAGTAGTTAATGAATTGAATTAAGAAATTAAAAGAAATAAATCAATTCTACCACATAAATAAAACCACACGGTTTTACCATTAAAAATGGGCTAAATTTAATCAAAATGAAATTATATCTAAGTCACTAAAGTTAACTAGTTGTTAGAAATGAACTTTGGTATAAATCGATTTAGTTAGAAATAAATTATTATAAACCGATTAAAAAGTATAACAATTATGAAAATGAACTAAATCGTGTGATACTACCTTTGCTATTGGATTATTGAATTTGGACATACGGACTATAAATGAATCATCCACTATACTATCACTAACTTAAATAAATAGACGACTAAATTTAACTGAGTCTCATTTTAAAATGAATATCATTATCACTTTTTACAAATTGAACTTAACATTTTTAAAACTATGATTTTTAGATATTTTCAAAAATCACTAAATACAAACCGAACCTAACGTTTTTAAAACTAAACTTTAGAATATTTTCAAAAATCGCCTAAGTACAAAACGAACCTAACGACTTTAAAACTAGAAATCTATACTTAGGAAATAAAAACAAGTTTAGTATTATACTAAAATATCTAAGTATAAAGATGCGTATAAATACGATGAATAGTAAATACAATGAATAGTAAATACGATGAATAGTAAAATACGATGAATAGTGAATAGTGAAATACTGAAAATAATTGAAAATTTTACTAAGTATAGAAAATTTAAATTAAAGAAGTAAATAACCTAAAGTGTTTGAAAAACACATAAATAAAATTGAACATACTAATAAACATTTCAATTTAGAAACTTGAAAACATTAATAATTAACAACACTTCAAATAATAAACGAATGTGTTATGTGATCATATGAAACCTACCATTCAAATAAAACGTTTGACGTGAGACTAGGAGAGTCTAGTAACATGTGATATGTAAATATCAAATAAATAATGAATTTTGAGTAAGTTAAATAAAAGGTCAAGCTTGGGCCTCCCGGATATGAAAGCGTCGATCGTGAGTGAAGTGGGGTTAAGATAGTCTTGTAGCGGACGCCACTATCTCGGCCTTATTGCGATTGTCATCCCGAATAGTGTGGTAAAGCGGCAGATATGCTTTGTGCATCCCGCCCATGCCGTTCGCCTTAAGTCGTATAGCCCAGATTCGCACAAGATAATGAAAAATTCAACTCTTAGTGGGTCAGGCTTTAGGAAATAGTCGTTTTATCCTGAGTTAAGGTGCTCTATGAATAGCATAGCCTACTCTTAAATTGGATATTAGTGTATGCATACTAGACTAGGGTTTTATTCCCCTATTTCGCTAAAGTTATCAGGGCCACCGTGACCTTATTGCGTTTGTCATCTCACGGTTCTGTCTCCTTGCCGTGTTTCGTTCTTAGTGGGCGCGACACTAGCATTCGTTCTTACCCTGCGTAAAGATTACTTGACGAGATTGTATCTGAAGTTCGAATCATTTCGAACACTAGAGGATGAGATGCAAGTATTATAGTATTCGGCGTGGTTTACGAGTCGAGTAAGCCTCTGCACTATGGAAGTGAGATGCAATCGATCAGAGTACAAAGGCCTACTCAGTGGTCAGGCTCGTAAGCAGTATGTGTTGTTTGTTGTATGATTAAATGAGAACGAGTGTGTACCATCTTCGAAAATTAAAGACCACAACTTTCTGAAATGAATCGAGTCTGTATGATGATTATGATACATTATATATGTTTGTATGCGATCTGATATCGCTTTGTAATTCTGTTGTATATTGTGACACTATTGCTATGCTATTACCTGTTATCTGCTTTCCTAATTGAATAGCATGCCTATATGATTTATCGTTTTAAATCGCATGTTTATTATGACTAATATGTCTTTACATGCTATATGTTTTAAGCATGTTTATCGTTTTATCATACTATTATAGTTATAAAGCGATAGTAATAAATCAAAGTAATTGAAACCGAGGGTAAGTATGAGCATAGCTAGTCACTGTCCGCTCAGCGGGCATCCCCCCATAGTTTATTGTGCAGGACGTTCGTGGACCAGGAGCTGGATTTTGGATGGGGCCACGAGACGCTTTTATGCTTTACTTTATTGTTTTCCGAGAGATATGTAATATATGACGCTACTCTTTTAACTACCGTATTTAGAGTTGTATTATTCAACTCTTAAACGATGATGTAATATTTTGGGTTATTTGTATAATTAATAACGCTGGTTTAAGACTTAATTAATTTCCGCCTTAGTAATTAAAGTCGACTAAAAACCAGGTTGTTACAGTTGGTATCAGAGCTGTCTTGCGACCGTGAATAACTTAATAGTTATTTCATCTAGCGAGAGACACCTGGGCCAGACATTCATATCGTATGTCAGGCATAGACTAATAGGACCAAATAATAAATTAGGTTTTTCTTTTATTAGATCGCTTAAATAATAAACTTCAAATCGCTTTAAAGTGCGAGGATGGGTAGAAACCTTAAGGACTGACCATAGACTAAGGACTTTTAAATATAACAAACTACTTCCCTCAAAATAAAATACACTAACTATCGTATGCTTGCTACTTGCTGAAGTGACTAACTAAAATTAACAACTATCCTCGGATATAAAATCTATATAATAAATTTAATACTCGAAGAACGAAGCCATTAATCGAGTACCAGACGACAAGACCTCAAACGCAGCAAATGAACGCATCAAGAACCTTACTACTGATGAGACGTTCAAGATCTCGAAGATTCCTATCGCAGAAAGGAAATTCTACTACTCCATCTAATTATCCTCTTTAACTCAAATTTTTATTTCGTTCTCTCTTAAAATATTTTCAACCTCTCAAACCTTTACTTCTAAATTTCTAACTTCCAAAACCTATAATTCTTACTAACCACTTCTTAAAAATGAACTTTCATTCCTTGTCTTAACTTCGCAAAATGATTTCGTTTTCCTTAACAACTTTGTGAACTTCTTTTTATTTATTCTCAAAAAAACCTTCGAACCTTGTTATTTTTCAATCTCTTAAACATAGTATCTCTTTCAAAATTTAAAGATCTTTGAAAATTTTATAATTCCTAATTATCTTCTCAAATTAACTTTCAAGTTTCCCTTTCAAAATTTATAATTATTCTTAAATTTATAAATTCTAAATACCTTCTAAAATTAACATTCATGTTTCCCTTTTAAAATATATTTGATACGTATTCAATTATTTCTTAAAACTTTAATTTGTTATCTCAAATATCTTCAAAATTATTTTGTTTTAAATCGTATATTCTTTACCTTATTTACAATCGAATTTGATTATTTTCAAATTTTTGAACTTATCAATACCTTTTCCAAATTTACAACCTTTGAAATGAATTTTTATCTTTTCTACTTAAACTTGGTAAATATGTCTAAAACTTTCTTAAGGGGGTAGGACAAAATATGATGATTTAAAATCATTGATTTAAAATTATTTAAAATCATTATTTTCAACCAATTTTAAACTATATCTTTAACTTCAAATAAAATTAAAATTTGTTTTATTTTAAAACCCTTATAATTTTAATTTAAAGTAATTCCGTACAAAAACTTCTAGGCCCCACCTTTTTGAAAATCCCTTTAATATCGATTTCAGAAATAACAATCTAGCAATATTTCTATATTAATTCAAAATATTCTGTTTATAAATATAAAATGTTTATATCCTTCAAATCTTTCCACTCAATCTAACACCTTTTCAATAATTCAAAAATACAAACATTTTGAAAAGTCTTATTCTACTAAAATAAACATGCTAGTATCAAAACATATAATATCTTGATATTCTCTCTAACTGCATTGCTCAACTGCAAGTAGTTATCCATTCTATTCAAGTTTCGGGACGAAACTTTTCTTAAGGGGGTAGGTTTGTAACACCCCGTGTTATTTTAACACAATTTGATAAAAGAATTTAATTCCTTAAATTAAATTCATCCTTTTCCTTTATTATAAAAATGCGTCTGAATTTTTTTCGCCAAATGATATTAAATTTTCCTAAGTACAAATTTTTAAATTTTGAAAAATAAAGTTTGTTCTATTATCTTCAGAATTGAAAAAGAAACACATTTCAAAATTTTATAAAACTGAACACTTATACTTTTCCCGTCTCTGAAATTCGGGTCAACAATTTCAAACACGCAAATCAAAAATCAAATCATCTTATCCTCTTCCACTTTCTTTTTATTTTTCAAAAAGTAAACTTAACATCAAAAATATAATCATTTTGATTGATTATAATAAATCATAATATATCAAAAATCTAATTACTATTTCATTTTCATTAAACTAGCTTTTTCTAAATTGTCGATATTTGAAGTTATACTTAATCTAAAGCGATAAACTTTTTGACGTTTGATTCTAATTATTTAAATCATTAACTTTCATCCAAAAAATATATATTTCGGACTAGTAAATTTTTAATCAAAATTGAGGCGCCAAAGCCCAATTTTTATTTTAATCACACTTCGAGTTTTATTTTCATTTTTATTTTCAATCTTACTTCTAAACATTATTCTAAGACCATATCTTTTATTTCAAGACTTTTCGCGTACGCGCAAATCGAAAATTCCGAAAACGAAAATCGAGCCCACATGGGCTCACATGTAGCCGGCCACCATGGTCATGCATGACCAAAATTCAACCCTTCACTTCTCTTACACAAGCCACCCTATTTTTGCATGCCTACTTAATCCATCATCACATACTTTAACTTAATTAAATTTAAAGGTTATACAACCTAAATACAAATACAATACATACATTACTTAATCTAATTACACTACTACTCTTTTTCATCTCCACACAACACTTACAATATTTCATAAAATCGTTTTTAAAATGTAAATCTAAAATAAAATAAAATTTAATAGTATAATTAAATTTCTATAGTAATTATATTTCTTATGATCATTTAAAATCATTTTTGACTAAAACTTTCGTTTTGAAAATTTTATCGACTTCCTCAACTCTTAAATATTTTCTTGAATAGTAAAATTTATATTTTAGTCTTAGAATTTAAAAGTAGAAATATTTTAAAATCACAAACGCACACATTAACTAACTTTTATCGCATTTGACGCCCGACTTTTTAAAACTGACCAAATTCGTGAAAAACATTTTAAAACACAAATTAAACATTTTCTTAACCCAAATAGTGTAGGAGACTTTTCCAACCAATGAGAATTTAGGTGTTTCCTAATTTCATTTAAAATTAAACTTTAATTACTAACTTTATTTCCTAATTCATTTAACCTAAATTTTTACAACTTATCCTCATTATTTCAAGGAGCAAAAATCACCTTCATTTCATTCATGTGAGCCGTGGGTTTGCTCCCTTGGTTCTCCATTATTTTTCTTCCATTTTTATTCCTAAATCACTTAAATAAAAACCTTAATAATATTTCTAATAATTCATTAGTATTCCTTAGTTCTTTAGATGGGTATTTGGAGCTAACTTACAAACCGGGTTTTCAAGGTTAACATGGGTTTTGGGTGAAGACCAATCCGATCTAAAATTTATTTTAGATCCCGACGATTAACATCCTAATTAAGGTGACTAGCTTTGTCTTGTATTATCTTTTTAGTAAATTAATTTGTTTTGTTATTATAATTTTATGAGTATGATTTTTGTGCTAAAATATGTTAAACATGATTTGTGTGTGTTTGTATGTTATGTGAAAAATAATAAAATGATAATAACTAAATAATATGTTAAATAGATTATTTGTAGTAATATTGTTCATATGTTAGTTAAATTAATTTTGAGCATTTTAATTTATGTTCACATGATTTCTATGTTTATTTATGTTTTAATTGAGTAGTAGTTATATATAAAAATTATGTGAAATATTAGAAATGAGTTTAAAGTGATTAAAATCGAAAAATGAAAATTTATAAATATATATATATATCACGGTTTTCTTAAATTTTTTAAATAAATTTTCACTTTTAATTTTTGTAAATAATATGTTAGATTAAGTTAGTTAAAATGGATGTTACTATGTGAAAAGAATTAAATTAGGAAAATAAATTATAAGTTATTAAAATCGAAATTAGTGTTCTTGAGTTTTATTAAGATCTTCATGAGTGTTCTTATTTTCTCCATGTTGATGTTCATACTTGTTACTCATTTTGATTTCATTTTAATTTATGTTTGTTAATAATTTATGTTTATGTTTAGTTATTGTTTTACACATTACTTAGTATTATACTATAAATCAACTAAAACATTATAAATCATTTAGATTAAAAAGTTAGAAATTTAAAGTGTTGAAAAACACTATTCATAATTATAAATGAAATTGTTAGTAAATTTCATTATAGTTTAAATCGTTTTAGTTTAATTAGAATAATTAAAATATAAAGACTTTAAACTAAAAACCGATAAAAATTGAAAAATGAAAAATTGAACACCACCATGACAACCTCACGGCATTAGGCTCCTTTTTAGTGTTAAAATTTGTTTTGTCACTTTTAGTTTAATTGTTAAAATAATTTAATTAGTAGTTAATGAATTGAATTAAGAAATTAAAAGAAATAAATCAATTCTACCACATAAATAAAACCACACGGTTTTACCATTAAAAATGGGCTAAATTTAATCAAAATGAAATTATATCTAAGTCACTAAAGTTAACTAGTTGTTAGAAATGAACTTTGGTATAAATCGATTTAGTTAGAAATAAATTATTATAAACCGATTAAAAAGTATAACAATTATGAAAATGAACTAAATCGTGTGATACTACCTTTGCTATTGGATTATTGAATTTGGACATACGGACTATAAATGAATCATCCACTATACTATCACTAACTTAAATAAATAGACGACTAAATTTAACTGAGTCTCATTTTAAAATGAATATCATTATCACTTTTTACAAATTGAACTTAACATTTTTAAAACTATGATTTTTAGATATTTTCAAAAATCACTAAATACAAACCGAACCTAACGTTTTTAAAACTAAACTTTAGAATATTTTCAAAAATCGCCTAAGTACAAAACGAACCTAACGACTTTAAAACTAGAAATCTATACTTAGGAAATAAAAACAAGTTTAGTATTATACTAAAATATCTAAGTATAAAGATGCGTATAAATACGATGAATAGTAAATACAATGAATAGTAAATACGATGAATAGTAAAATACGATGAATAGTGAATAGTGAAATACTGAAAATAATTGAAAATTTTACTAAGTATAGAAAATTTAAATTAAAGAAGTAAATAACCTAAAGTGTTTGAAAAACACATAAATAAAATTGAACATACTAATAAACATTTCAATTTAGAAACTTGAAAACATTAATAATTAACAACACTTCAAATAATAAACGAATGTGTTATGTGATCATATGAAACCTACCATTCAAATAAAACGTTTGACGCTGAGACTAGGAGAGTCTAGTAACATGTGATATGTAAATATCAAATAAATAATGAATTTTGAGTAAGTTAAATAAAAGGTCAAGCTTGGGCCTCAGATATGAAAACGTCAATCGTGAGTGAAGTGGGGTTAAGATAGTCTTGTAGCGGACGCCACTATCTCGGCCTTATTGCGATTGTCATCCCGAATAGTGTGGTAAAGCCGGCAGTATTATGCTTTGTGCATCCTGCCCATGCCGTTACGCCTTAAGTCGTATAGCCCGTTCCGTACAAGATAATGAAAAATTCAACTCTTAGTGGGTCAGGCTTTAGGAAATAGTCGTTTTATCCTGAGTTAAGGTGCTCTATGAATAGCATAGCCTACTCTTAAATTGGATATTAGTGTATGCATACTAGACTAGGGTTTTATTCCCCTATTTCGCTAAAGTTATCAGGGCCACCGTGACCTTATTGCGTTTGTCATCTCACGGTTCTGTCTCCTTGCCGTGTTTCGTTCTTAGTGGGCGCGACACTAGCATTCGTTCTTACCCTGCGTAAAGATTACTTGACGAGATTGTATCTGAAGTTCGAATCATTTCGAACACTAGAGGATGAGATGCAAGTATTATAGTATTCGGCGTGGTTTACGAGTCGAGTAAGCCTCTGCACTATGGAAGTGAGATGCAATCGATCAGAGTACAAAGGCCTACTCAAAGGGTCGTGCTCGTAGCGGTATGTGTTGTTTGTTGTATGATTAAATGAGAACGAGTGTGTACCATCTTCAAAATTAAAGACCACAACTTTCAAAATGAATCGAGTCAGTATGATGATTATGATACATTATATATGTTTGTATGCGATCCGATATCGCTTTGTAATTCATTGTATATTGTGACACTATTGCTATGCTATTACATTATCTGCTTTCCTAATTGAATAGCATGCCTATATGATTTATCGTTTTAAATCGCATGTTTATTATGACTAATATGTCTTTACATGCTATATGTTTTAAGCATGTTTATCGTTTTATCATACTATTATAGTTATAAAGCGATAGTAATAAATCAAAGTAATTGAAACCGAGGGTAAGTATGAGCATAGCTAGTCACTGTCCGCTCAGCGGGCATCCCCCCATAGTTTATTGTGCAGGACGTTCGTGGACCAGGAGCTGGATTTTGGATGGGGCCACGAGACGCTTTTATGCTTTACTTTATTGTTTTCCGAGAGATATGTAATATATGACGCTACTCTTTTAACTACCGTATTTAGAGTTGTATTATTCAACTCTTAAACGATGATGTAATATTTTGGGTTATTTGTATAATTAATAACGCTGCTTTAAGACTTAATTAATTTCCGCCTTAGTAATTAAAGTCGACTAAAAACCAGGTTGTTACAGCCTGGACAAAGGCCATTAACAACAGCAGAGGACAACACTAAACACCACCAAATATGCCCACAAAACAGCCCTAGAACTGACCCAATACCGGCAGCCCACATGCTACTCATTTCAGCCTTACACGGCTGTTAATAACAGCTCATCACGGCTGTACAACCAGCCCTACATGGTCGTTACACAGCCCTCTCTCCCACATTCGATTAAGCACATCAAGGAGTAAGATGTAAAGCCTACAACATCAACACTACTTACATGACTTTTACTGTTGAGAATTGATTCTAATTGATTCAAACTTTTAATTCTCAACTAATTGTTGTTGGTTACAACTAGATGATTTATGAGCTCTTAAATATAGTTTGTTGAGTCATTAATAAAGAGGTTAGGTACAACTTTTCTAGTCCTATAAATTTGATAGTTGTAACTCATTTTCTGTGTGGATGAATAAAATATTTTTTCCCCTTCATTACATTGTCTTTCCATATTAGTGTTTTAAGACAAAAATTCGCCACCACGATCAGTTCGAAGCACTTTAATTTTCTTATCACTCTGATTCTCGACCAAAACTTTGAATTTTGTGAGGAACATGGGATCCGTAGAGAGCTTACAGCTCCGTATACGCCTCAACAAAATGGCGTAGCAGAACGCAAAAACAGGACCGTCGTTGAAATGGCTAGAAGCATCTTTGGCGAAGGGATTGCCCAACAAGTTTTGGGGGCAAGCTGTTGCTCTTCTTTGTTTACTTCTTGAATATCTCACCAACGAGACCAGTGCTAAATCGAACTCCATTTGAAGCATGGAGAGGTAAGAAGCCTCGGGTAAGACACTTGAAAGTTTTTGGTTGTATAGCTTACGCTTTGGTCCCTTCAAACTTACGTAACAAACTTGATAGTAAGTCTGAGAAATATATTTTTGTTGGGTATAGCACTGAATCCAAAGCTTATAAGTTGTATAACCCGTTGAATGGAAAGGTTGTTGTTAGTAGAGATGTCAAGTTCAATGAAGATGACAGTGGGTTTGGAGTCATGAAAAACCAAAGGTGATTTCCATCCTTCTACCGACGAGCTTGAAAATGAAGAGGAGGAAGTACAGAAATCGAACTGCACAAAACATCAGCACCCCACCGCCGTCTTCACTGATTCAAGTCCACCAAGTACTCCAATCAAGTAGCACCACATCTTCTCCAAATGGTTCACCTTCTAGTGTGTCAAGTGACTCACCACCGAAATATTATCGATCACTCAAGAATGTCTATCGTAATTGTAATTTTGCCCTACTTGTTTCGACCACTGTCACTTATGAAGAAGTGCAGAAAATGAAGTTTGGCAAAAGCAATGAGTGAAGAGATGATGGCCATAGAGAAGAACAATACATGGGAGCTAGTTGATCAACCCGAAGGCAAAAATGTTATTGGGCTCAAGTGGGTGTTCCGCACTAAGTATAATTCGATGGTAGTATCCAAAAGCACAAAGCAAGGCTCGTGGCTAAGGGGTATTCGCAACAACAAGGTGTAGATTTTGACGAGACTTTCTCTCCAGCTTGCACGTTTTGAAAGCGGTGAGATGTTTTCTTGCTATAGTTGCTCAATTTCACTCTGGGTTTATCAATTTGATGTGAAGTCGGCGTTCTTAAATGGAGACTTGAAAGAGGAGGTTTATGTCTCACAACCTCAAGGCTTTGAGGTGAATGACCGTGAGAACAAAGTTTATAGGTGAAAAAGGCTCTTTACGGGCTAAAACAAGCACCGCGAGCATGGTATAGTAAGATCGACTCATTCTTTCAAACTACCGGATTCAAGAGGAGTGAAAACGAGCCCACTCTTTATTTTAAACAAAGCAAGGTAAGTCCGATTTTCTGGTGGTTTGTCTTTATGTCGATGATATGATTTATATGGGTTCGTCTCAATCCCTTGTTGATGAGTTTAAGTCATGTATGATGGGTAAATTTGAGATGACCGATTTGGGTTTGTCAAATATTTTCTCGGGCTTGAAATTAAGCAAGGTGCAGACGGTATATTTCTTTGTCAAGAGAAGTATGCCATCGAGATGTTGAAAAAGTTCAAAGATGTCAAACCGTGACGTTGTGAATACACCGATGAATACGAATGAAAAGTTGCGGCGAGACGATGGAACAAGACTCTTGATGGAAAATTATACTGAAGCATTGTCGGAGGTTTGAACTACCTTACTCATACAAGACCGACATTGCTTATTCTCGTGAGTGTTGTGTCCAGGTATATGCATACTCCAACCAAACAACATCTTGGTGTAGCGAAAAGAATTCTCCGCTATGTTCTTTGGTACTCAATTATGGCATTTGGTATACTCAAGTACCAAAATCGCTTTTAAATTAGTTGGGTACAAAGGCGATGTTGATTGGGCGGTAGTATTGATGATCGGAAGAGCACTTCCGTAGTGTTTTTAGCTTGGGTTACGGAGTGATTACTTGGAGCTCTAAGAAGCAAGAGACTGTGGCTTTGTCGCCTTCAAGCGGAGTACGCAGCAGCTCATCGCAGAAGACGACAAGCACCGTGGTCGAGGAAGTTGCTTGCCGACTTCCACATTGAGAATTCGATGCTACACTTCTTTATTGTGACAACAGTCGGCGATAGCTATGGCAAAAATCCGGCATTTCATGGCCGAACGAAGCACATTGATATACAATACCACTTCATCCGAAAGTCGGTCGATGAAAAAATTGCGTTGGAGTTTTGCGGTACAACTGAACAAGTAGCTGACATCTTCACTAAGTCGCCTCCGCAAGCCAAGCCTCAACTCTTTGTGTCCAAGTTAGAGTCGTGAGTTTGAATCAAGGGGGAGTGTTGAGAATTGATTCTAATTGATTCAAACTTTTAATTCTCAACTAATTGTTGTTGGTTACAACTAGATGATTTATGAGCTCTTAAATATAGTTTGTTGAGTCATTAATACAGAGGTTAGGTACAAGTTTTCTAGTCCTATAAATTTGATAGTTGTAACTCATTTTCTGTGTGGATGAATAAAATATTTTTTCCCCTTCATTACATTGTCTTTCCATATTAGTGTTTAACATTTACAATATACAACTGCCTAACTTAGCTTACCCACATACACACAATCCTCATTCATACATACCCACCACACAATTCATACGCATGACATTCATACAATTACACACACAAGGCTAAGTAAGGTTTTACCATTACCATGTCTAGAAGACGAAGAAAGCCAACCAAGGATGAGATAATCCACTCAAAGAACTTCTTCCAAGAACAAGTCTTCTACACACCCAAAAACACAACAATACACTCATCATTACAACCATGTACCGAGAATTTGGTTAATCAAAACATTCTACAACTTACTCATGAAACCCTAGAACAAAAGCTACAACCTTGAATTACTAAAAGTCCTTACCTTGCTTCAAAAATGGTATGAGGAAGTAGAGGAGGAGAAGAGGGACAGAATGCAACGAAAATCCGACGAAACGGAGGTCGAACGGAGAAACCCCGGAATCGGAGCCGTGAGTTACGTTTCACGTTTCAAAGAGGGGTGTTTGAGGGTGTGTTTTGATCGTGTAATTGAGAGGATGAGGGAGATAGCTGAGTTTAGGATATAAGGTTATAATATTCTAGAGATATGAGTGGTAAATAAAGTGTTAGGAGGAATTGAGGGTGTTTTGTTTACTTATTCCACTTAATAGAATTGTAGGGAGGTCAAACTTAGTTAAACTCGCTCAAAACATTAAATATACTAAAAAAAAACGACACTAGACTATTCGAAAAGCTCAACCGACATCAGTTTTCCAAACCTCTCACCTTCACTAGTCAAACAAGCCCATATACGACATACTCCCGAATTAAATCTCCAAAACCCGCTAAATTACTCGAAATATTAATTACCTGCCTAAAACGACTAATGTGACTCAAAAATACTGACTAAAGAAAATACGGGGTATTACAGTCTTCCCCCCTTAAAAGAATTTCGCCCCGAAATTCATAACACTAACCAGCCAACTAAACGACAGCACAAGCCCAGCTAGTGTGTAGACACGTACACAACTCATTATCAACCAGCGCTAAGGTCGAGGTAGTGCTGCTCAAACACTCGTAACATGTAAACAACGTACAACAGAAAACAAAAGTTGCGCGCTTTCTACCCCCTTAAAAAAAAGAGTTACGTCCGCGTAACTAACAACATATGTCATGAAGAAGTAGGGAAATAATACTCATGTATATCTAGGTACTGGTTATAACATCATAACTATCCAAACTGGCAAAGACTAGGCTTATAGGATGTGCAACCTTATTATCATAACATGACTTGGACCTATTTCAGCAACTTCCATCTATCATCATAACTATAATCTTTGTTACTTGTCCACTTCCACTCAGAACTTGACTGTACGGTCCAGGGTATGAGATAACAATGTAGCTCAACGTTCTCTAATACACGAGCTAACAATGTACGAGATAACAATGTACGTTCTCTAATCAAAATTAAAGACGGAGATATTAGTGTAGAATCACATAAAGTAAGGGTTCTTAGAGGTGTATTTCGAGGTATCAATTAACTAGACACGAGCTTTATATTCAATAGCCGCCTCTGATGCTCTACAACGCATTCTCCTATATCATCACATTTCACGATGTCTCCAAACTAAGGCCCTTATTGACTGCGCATGCAACCGATGCATTCTATTTCACCACAACACGTTTCCTAGTAAATACTATGCATAACGAATATCTATAATCTACAAAAAATCACTGTTCAAAATCACACAGATAAGGTAACACGCCGTTGTACGACCGCGCACCATAGATAAGCTAAAGGATGATTAAGACAAATAATAGCTGTATCAGCAGGCCTACACAAGACTCGAAGCACCATAGTGAAGGTACCGGATATCGCGCCGCTGCGAGTATACCTATCGACGCCCTGTGCGCGCCCGACTTCACCCCGCGTGGGGGCGCCGGGGCAGAATGCGTCTCGCAGGAAAAATGCGTATGTGCGTCGCCGCCTCACGGAGCGGCGCGTATGAAACGCGCTGCTCTCGCGGGTCATTCGGTCGATTAGCTAATGGGGGAGGTCATTGCCTAACTTGTTTTAAGCATTTTAAAGAAATATTGAAAATTCATTAAAAAGCCGTTTTTCGGAGTCGCCGCCAAATTATGGGGGAATTTGGACCCGTTCAACGCGTCTTGAAATGTAAGACACGTGTGTCTCAGATTTCAAGGTGCATCGATACCTATCCGCCTGAGGTTATTGTGAAACCAGAGCGGGTTCGGGGTGAGGGTACTCTCCAAAAGTTTGTCAAAATGTTTTATGAAAACTATAATTGAAAAGCCTACGTAAAAGTAGCCATTACTAGCTTGAAAACAGTGTATAATTCGATGTTTGAGTAAATGCAGACCGCTACGTACAAGTGCGATAAAAGACTCGATAAATATGCATAAGAGCAAATGTAAACGTCATAGTTATGACGGGTTGCTTTAGGAAATGTGCACAAAAACGATAATTCATTATTTTAATTATCATTTAAGTGCTATTTTCCGACTCATATATGTGTAAAAGTTTATTTAAAACCCTCAGTTTTGCATGTATTAAGACTAATGAAGACAGTACAGGATTTATCGAAATCATGTTTAGTCATTTAACGCGTAAATGAGAATTTGCATAATGTAAAAGTGACGTCGGTTTACTTTAGTGATATTGAGTCGTTGTTTATGCGATATTGGCGAGGTTTAGACGGATTCTGAATCCGAATTGCTACAACCGTATTACGAATACTGGTTCGCTAATGCCAATACCGGGTCGGGTTAGGAACCCGTATAAGTCGAGTGTACGTGAGGCGTAGATAGAGAAAGAGTGATGACAATTCATCGGGGTGAAAAGCATGGTTTGTAAAGGATGAATAAGGGGTGTATTTATAGAGGTTTGAGCCGCCAAAGCATGAGAAACAAGTTTTAAACCGCCTGTCAACTGGCGATTTAAAACTTAATCGCCAGTCAACTAGCAATTTAATTTTAAATCGCTTGTTGACAGGCGATTTTATACTTGTTTTCTGTAGTTTTGTGACGTGTTTAGGCCATACGTATGTGTGTGATGTATGTATATACGTATGTTTACTTAGTGTGGTTGGTTTTGGCCGACTTACTCCGGGTCTGTTTTTGGGTTTCGTGTTTCGTATTTCATGTCATTTTCGGGTCTCGGGCCGAAAATTATTTTTGTCTTGGATTGACTTATTTTTGTGAAATTTGTTGAGACGTGAGGTCGGCTTGGGCGCCTGACGCCTTAGGATGCTTGCTCGGGTGTGTTTGTTGGCTTTTTCGGGTCTCGGGCCAAAAAGTGTTTTTGTCTTGTATTGCTTTGTTTTTGTGAGATGTGTGTAGACGTGAGCTTGGTTTTTGAGCGTCTCACGCCTCGGGAAGAGTGTTTGTGGGTCTTTGAAAAGGGTTGTTTTTGTGTTTTGTGTGTTGTTGGGCCTTCGTTTGTGGGCTTGTTTTTGTGTTGGGTCGGCTTAAATAAAATGACTAAGCGAATATTCATTTTACATGACATGCAAATAACTCATTTTATGCATTAAATGACTTAAAATATTTTCGACAAAATGTACTGTTTTGACATTACGTTAAAAACATGTTTTTTGCAAAAAGTCCATTTCATCATCGGGTTTTTGTTTGGGGGGTACGGATACGGGTATCTACAGAGCCCCCATTTTGGCTGAGCTTGGACAAAGCGTTAGTCAAACTTAGAAGATAGTATCCGGACCATCACAGTCTCGACACTACCTGGCGGCGCTAAGCATGTGTCTCAGGGGAGAGACGAGGACTTAGTACCAGGAAATGCGGGGAGGGACGACATGTTTATAAGGACTTGACGGTCCTACACGTTAAAGGGCATTCCAGCCTGCGTGTTGCTTGAGTGCTTCCTGCTGGTGCTTTGCTGGTGCTGGTCGCTGGCTGCTGGCGTTGAGTGCTTCTTGCTGGTGCTTTGCTGGTGATGGTCGCGGCTGCTGGCGTTGAGTGCTCCTTGTTGGTGCTTTCTTTGGTCTTTGGTCATTTGGCGTTGAGTGCTCCTTGTTGGTCTTTGGTCATTTCTTTGGCGTTGAGTGTTTTTGTGGACGTCTCGTGAATGGTTTATAAGGTGGTTATTGTTTTTGTGAACGTCTTGTAAAAAGGAGGTTACGCGTTTTTGTGAATGATTTTATAAAAGTGGTTAGGCTTTTATGAACGTCTTGTAAAGGAGGCTACGTGCTTTTGGTTTTGGCTTATAAAAGTGGTTAGGCTTTTATGAACGTCTCGTGAGGAGGCTACGTGCTTTTGTGTTTCTCATAAAAAGGGTTAGGTTTTTATGAACGTCTCGTAAAAGAGGTTACACGTTTTTGTGTTTCTCATAAAAAGGGTTAGGTTTTTATGAACGTCTCGTGAGGAGGCTACGTGCTTTTGTGTTTCTCATAAAAAGGGTTAGGTTTTTATGAACGTCTCGTGAGGAGGCTACGTGCTTTTGTGTTTCTCATAAAAAGGGTTAGGTTTTTATGAACGTCTCGTAAAAGAGGTTACGCGTTTTTGTGTTTCTCATAAAAAGGCTTAGGTTTTTATGAACGTCTCGTGAGGAGCCTACGTGCTTTTGTGTTTCTCATAAAAAGGGTTGGCTTTTTATGAACGTCTCGTGAGGAGGCTACGTGCTTTTGTGTTTCTCATAAAAGGGTTAGGTTTTTATGAACGTCTCGTAAAAGAGGTTACGCGTTTTTGTGTTTCTCATAAAAAGGCTTTGGTTTTTATGAATGTCTCGTGGGGAGGCTACGTGCTTTAGTGTTTCTCATAAAAAGGGTTAGGTTTTTATGAACGTCTCGTAAAAGAGGTTACGGGTTTTTGTGTTTCTCATAAAAAGGGTTAGGTTTTTATGAACGTCTCGTGAGGAGGCTACGCACTTTTGGTTTTGGTTTTTGTGAACGTCTCATGAGGAGGTTACGCGCTTTTGGTTTTGTGAACGTCTCATAAGAAGGTTACGCGCTTTTGGTTTTGTGAACGTCTCATAAGGAGGTTACGCGCTTTTGGTTTTGTGAACGTCTCATAAGGAGGTTACGCGCTTTTGGTGCTTGACTCATAAAAAGGGTTAGTATTTTTATGAACGACTCATAAAAGAGGTAACGCGTTTTTGTGAACGACTCGTAAAAAGAGGTGACGTGTTTTGTTTGGGCGACTCGTAAAAGAGATGACGTGTTTTTGTGGGCGACTAGTAAAAGAGGTGACGTGTTTTGACTCGTAAAAGAGGTATGTGTTTTTGTGGGACTCGTCAAAGAGGTATATTATTTTTGTTGGGACTCGTTAAAGAGGTATATATATTTTTTGCTGGGACTCGTAAAAGAGGTTTGGGTATTTTTGTGGGGACTCGTCAAAGAGGTATATTATTTTTTGTTGGGACTCGTCAAAGAGGTATATTATTTTTGTTGGGACTTGTTAAAGAGGTATATATATTTTTTGCTGGGACTCGTTAAAGAGGTATATATATTTTTTGCTGGGACTCGTAAAAGAAGTATATTTTTTGTGTGACTCGTAAGAGAGGTTTGGTGTTTTTGTGGGACTCGTAAGAGAGGTTTTTTGTTTTGTTTGACTCGTAAAAGAGGTGACGTGTTTTGTGTGGGGACTCGTAAAGAGGTTTGGTGGTTTTGTGGGACTCGTAAAGAGGTTTGATTTAGTGTTTGAATCGTTTTTGCATGAGGCAGTTGGAGGTGTTTGTTTGACTGTTTTTGCGTGAGGCAGTTGGAGGTGTTTGTTTAACTGTTTGTATGTGAGGCGGTTTGAGGTGTGGCCATTTTGCTTTGAGTTTGTTTATGTATGTCGTGTTTAGCGGGTTTTGTTGAGGTTTGTTGATGTGTTTGTTGTGGGTATTGCAGGGTGTGTTGTTATTTCGTGCTTTTGTTAACAGTGTTATTATGTAGTTGTGAGGTTGCGTATCATCGGGTTTTGGATGTATGTGATGTTTGGGACGTGTGGTTTGGTTGTTGTTTGTTGTTTTGTAGGCGTATGTCTGCTCGGAAGGTGGTTATTTGTGTTTTTGTTCCTTGTATGACGTTTTGTGTTGTATATCTGCTTGGGATGTGGTTGTTTGTGTTTTTTGTTCTTTGTATGTTTTGTGTCCTATATCTGCTTGGGATGTATACTAGGAGGTATTCTCATGAGAATGGAATGTTTTTGTGTGTTGTATTTTGAAGGCTCGAATCTTGCTGGCATTTTGCGTGTTTGTGTGTGAAAAAGGTTATTGGCGGTCTGTAGGGGATTCCTGAACCGTGAATGTTTGTGCTATGTGGAGGGAAAACTTTGTGGTTTTGTTTTTTAAAGTTAGTCTCCCAGTTTGAGTTAGTTTTTGACGTGAAAACGTTGGTCAAACTTGCGATATTTGCTTTTAAAGTTAGCCCCCAGTTTGAGTTAGTTTTTGATGTTAAAACGCTAGTCAAACTTGTGATATTTGCTTTTAAAGTTAGCCCCCCTAGTTTGAGTTAGTTTTTGATGTGAAAACTTTAGTCAAACTCGTGATACTTGCTCTTAAAGTTAGCCCCCAGTTTGAGTTAGTTTTTGATGCTAAAACGTTAGTCAGACTTGTAGTAGCTGCGTGTGTGATTTTGCTGTGGATTTGAGTTGTATTTTGGCTTTTCGATTTTGCTTTTGGGTTTTGTTGTTGTTTGTGTTATGCTCCTTTGACTGTTTAAAGTATCGGGCTTAGAGTTGATTTTGTCTTAGTTTTCTGTGTTGACTGTGCCCTTGACCTTTTAAGTGTCGGGCGTGTCATTTTGTGTTGAATGTCGCATTTTAACCTTTTGGGTTTTGAGGCGAATTTTGTGATGACTATGCCTTTGACTTGTCTACGTCTCAAGCGTGTCGTTTTGTAATGAATGTTGTGTCGACTGTACCCTTGTCTTGTATAAGCTTTGGGCGTGTCGTTTTGTGTTGAATATCGTCCTTTTTAACCATTTGGGTTTTTAGACGAATGTTTTGTGTTGACTATGCCCTCGACCTTTTTTAAGCTTTGGGTTTGTCGTTTATTGTTGGATGTTGTTCCTGTTAGCCTTTGGGTTGTGGAACGTTTTTTGTGGTGACTATGTCCTTAGCCCTTTTTAAGCTTCAGAAGTGTCGTTTTTGTATTGAATATCGTTCCCTTAACCCCCTTTGGGTCATGGAACGAGTTTTTGTGGTGACTTTGTCCTTGGCTTTTTTTTTTTAAGTTTTGGACGCGTCGTTTTTGTGTTGAATATCGGTTGTGCTTTTTGCAAAGTTGCCTACGTATCCATGGTAAATGGAATCAAACCGGCGTAGTTCGGAAGTGCACGTTTAGGGGCATGCCGACCCATGAATTTGCTCGCTTTTTGTGGTGAATGTGCATTTTTAAGGGCATGCCGGCCCATGAATTTGTTTGTTAAAAGGTGCATGTTTAAGGACATGCCGGTCCATGAATTGTGTTTTGAGGGTGCACGTTTAGGGGCATGCCGGCCCATGAATTGTGTTTTTGATTATTGTAGAGAGAGTGCGCGTTTAAGGGCATGCCAACCCATGTACATGTTTAAGGACATGTCGGTCCATGGTACATGTTTAAGGACATGCCGGTCCATGAATTTGCTCTTGTTTGGATGATAATTGCGAGATTTTTATGTAGAAATGTCTGGTTGTGGGCCTGTTAGGGTAGGGCTTTTGTTTGTGTTTTATTATTGTGGAGTTTTGGGATTTTTGTGAGAGCATCCTTTTGTTGGCTTATTGAAGTAGGGGTTCTGCTTTTGTGTTTGTTGTTGTACGGTGTTTGTGAGGAACGTTTGTTTTGTTGGCCTATCGAGGTAGGTTTTTTTGTTTTTGTCTTGGGGTGTTCGTGAGGAACGTTTGTTTTGGTCTACCTATTGAAGTAGGACTTTCGTTTTTGCTATGGGATGATCGCGAGGGACATCTTTTTGTAGACCTATCGGGGTAGGGCTTTTTGTGTTTTTGGGATGTTTGCGAGGAACACCTATTTTGTTTGTTGTCCTATTGAGGTAAGGCTTTTTGTGTTTTCGTTTTGGGATGTGTTTTCATTTTGGGATGTTTGCGAGGAACATCTATTTTGCTTGTAGTCCTATTGAGGTAGGGCTTTTTGTGTTGCGAGGAACATCTATTTTGCAAAGCTATCGGGGTAGGGCTAGTTTTTGTTTTGGGATGTTTGCTTAGGAACATCTATTTTGCAGGCCTATCGGGGTAGGGCTAGTTTTTGTTTTGGGATGCTTGCAAGGAACATCTATTTTGCAGGCCTATCGGGGTAGGGCTAGTTTTTGTTTTGGGATGTTTGATAGGAACACCTATTTTGCAGGCCTATCGGGGTAGGGCTAGTTTTTGTTTTGGGATGTTTACGAGGAACATCTATTTTGTCGGCCTATTGGGGTAGGGCTTGTTTTCGTTTTGGGATGTTCGCTAGGAACATCTATTTTGCCGGCCTATCGAGGTAGGGCTAGTTTTTGTTTTGGGATGTTTGCTAGGAACATCTATTTTGCAGGCCTATCGGGGTAGGGCTAGTTTTTGTTTTGGGATGTTTGCTAGGAACATCTATTTTGCAGGCCTATCGGGGTAGGGGTTGTTTTTGTTTTGGGATGTTTACGAGGAACATCTATTTTGTCGGCCTATTGGGGTAGGGCTTGTTTTCGTTTTGGGATGTTCGCGAGGGACATCTATTTTGTCGTGTTTGTATGTGATCTAAGGTGAGGTGCTAGCCCCCTGTTTTAGTGGGTGAGTAATCGTATGTCGCGTTTATGGTGCATGGGCTAATTATTGTTTTTGTAGTTGGTCATTGTGATGTATCCTTCCCGTTTTGGAAGGGGTTCCTAGCTTAGGGAAGTAGGGGTGTTAATTTTAGATATCGTAGGTGTGCTTCCGTTTGAGGGGGTTTGTGTTTTGTCTTTGTTTTGTAGGTGAGAGGAGAATGCGTTTCGTTGTGTTTGTGGAGCTTGAATGACTGCGGTTACGTTGGCGGTTGTGGTTGAAGAGGTGTATCTAGTTGTGTTTTGAGTAGGGTGTTTCCAATAAGTATTTGGGTAGGGTAGGTGTTGTCTTGGATTTGCGTGTATTTGCTGCACTTGACTGCGTTTTGAGCGTCATGGATGTTTACTCACGTCGTGCTCCTTGTCTGCTTCGTCTTTCGCATTGTACCTGCATGGTTAGTGCTCAAGAAAAGAAATGTTTTTGAAAGTGGGTTTTTCAAAAAGAGTTATTTCGAAAATGCAAACTGTTTATGATATTTGTTTTTGTTCAAAATGTATTAATTCGAGTGTTGAGTTATTTTTTTGAAAAAAAGCTTTTGAAAATCTTGTGGTGTTTGAAGGACGTGTTGGCTCGTGCATGTTTAAGGGCATGCCGGCCCGGGAAAACGTTTTTCGTAAGTATTTTTTAGACTAAAACATTTGGTTAGGGCGGTTAGAAATTTGCCAAACGTTTTTGAAGTCGAAAATGCTTGTTGTTTTCAAAATTGCGAGGACTCGATGAGTGAACCGAGGTTTTGATGGAAAACCAAGTTTTTGATGGAAAACCAAGTTTTTGAGATGCTTTTAAGATTGAGACGAATCATATGCGTGACTCGAGACTTGACCGTTGCACGAATCTCACATTTGGAAACACGTGTGTTGTTAAAGCCCCCAGTGGTATTTGCTCGCGCCGGTAGGATCTTTGTTGTTCTGCAAAACAGAGTTAGACTTATAAAGCAGAGTACTACTTCTGGGTCTAGGATAACCTTGCCTCGACGTATTCGTTTTAGACGCCTCGATAAAGGAACATTTTGCTCTTTTGGGTTGTGATTTTGTGTGTACACGTCCTTAGCTTTAATGAGCTTCAGACGGAGGAATGTTTTGTGAATTTTTGTAAAGGGTTGGTTGAGCTCGGGTGAGCGGCCTACGTATCCACGATTGTGGAATCAAACCAGCGTAGTTCGGGTGGTGCATGTTTAAGTGTTGGGGTTAGTATCCTCCACAGTGAGTGCAATAACATAAATAAATCTCTAAAGGTACACAGGGTACATTTTGTATTTAATCAGTTGATTAACGTATATCAATAACGGTTGGCTTGCTAGATAAGTTTGACGTTATTGTCATACAGATGGCGGTGATCAACTGGTCCCTAAGAGTCACACCTAAAGGATGTGTTTGAGAGATGTGATCATTTGAGAAAATGATCATATCGATACCTTATTTAATGACTAAATGGTTAGTCAGTGTTGTGGACTAAACAGTTAGTCGAATGTGACTAAGAAGTTAGTCAAATATGATAATGAATATTATTTAATAAAGATTAAACGATATTAGATGAGAGGAATTAGCTGTAATTCGGAAATTGAATATAAAAGGTTATATTTGATTATTATGTATAATGTAGGCTAATTAATTTTAATCAGTTATAATTAATTAGTAAATTATAAATATAAGGATATTTATGCTTTATTATAATATAAGGATATTATAATAACATTATGCATTAAAAGCCAAAGTAAACTAATTAAATGGGTTCAACTCTTAATTAGATTTGGGCTTGTAAATTTAGAAGTGGAAGAGCCCACTCCACCTTGTTTTACACGTGTGGAATTAGGTTGGGAGAGGGAGTTGATTTCTTCCTCTCTACTTAACCTAATCATCCTCCTAAATCTCATCTAACCTAATCACAATTCCACATAGCACACAACACAAAACCTAGAGAGAAAAATAGTTTTCTCTTCTAAAATTCTCTAGCAAATTCAAGGGTATTTCTCAAAACATCTTGGGTGAGATTATTAGGAGATACCATATTTTTGGTATTGATCTTAGGCCAATTCATAAGGATTAAAAGGTTAATTCTTATTCTTTGATTATGTTATGCAATTTTGATTTATGACTATAAATCTTGTAAAAGTTTTCATTATAATCCTGTGTTTTTAAGGTCTATATACGGATATAAACCTACAAGTGGTATCAGAGCCTTAGGGCACATGAAATTTTTATAAGGTTTTCATAAAAATCGATTTTGTATAAATTATAAACAAATTAATATGATAGCCGAATTGAATGTTTTAATTGATTTGGCCGTATGTTTGTTAATGCAATTTGGCCGTATGTTTTAATTGAATTGGCCGTATGTTTTAATTGAATTGGCCGTATGTTTTAATTGGATTGGCCGTATGTTTGTTAATGCAATTTGGCCGTATGTTTGTTAGTGCTTTTAATCATGGCCGGTTTTTTTACATGTGTGCCATGTTGTATTCTAAGTTGTTTTTGGCTTGATTTGGTCTATTTGATTCATATTTATCATTGTTTTAAGATGTTAAATCAATCACATATGAATTTGTATAAGTTTTGTTTCAATACCGATTGAATTAAAACATAAAAGGACCAAATTTTATATGTTAATGAACATATTGTTTGCTAATCATTAGATCTATCAGTTTTAAGTTGTTTAATTTAAA
Organism: Dianthus caryophyllus; assembly: GCA_023091065.1. Classification (NCBI taxonomy): domain Eukaryota; kingdom Viridiplantae; phylum Streptophyta; class Magnoliopsida; order Caryophyllales; family Caryophyllaceae; genus Dianthus; species Dianthus caryophyllus. Next base: position 25,151,454 of record CM041520.1, on the reverse strand, counting down.
AAGTTAAATTGAATCTCTTAAATCAATGTTTAATACGGATTAAAATTGAGTTAGTATTGATCTAATAATTAGTATAATCGAATTAAACCTGTTTAATTCATTTTAGTTGATTGGCCGAATTAAATTATTTTTGGTAAATTTATTTTGTTTTTTAATATGGCCGTGTATATTAATAATAAAAAAAAATTATTTCTGTAATTTTTATGATTTGGCCGAAAGTTTTTTTTTGGAAAATTTTTGTTTTGGTAATATTTGTTATAAAGATAACATATATTTAGCTATTATGAAAAGGTTCATAATATTTGATACCTAATATTTTAAAAAGGTTTAAGATATTTTTGACATCTAATTTATGTTATACCGATAATGTAAATTGATTTGGATTATTATTTTGATTAAGATATTATGAACAATTAAGGAATTGTGGAACAAATGGGGTTAGCTCATTTTTGGGCAATTTTGGGGTTAGGGTTGGCTTGGGTCTTAGATCCGAGTCAAGGCCTAAATTTTGGTCCAAAGGCTCCTACCAAGTGCTCTCAAGTGAAAACATGTGGAAATCAGTCCACACTTGGTTAGGAGTCCAATAAAACCGGTGAAAGAGTTGCTCTTTCAAGTTTAGTGATTAGGCAGTTTTGACATGTCCGTAGGAAACGCTGAATATATTGAGTTGTAGGCCATATTTTTGGATAATTCTTTTTGCATTGGAAAGCCAACTCAATTACCTTTCCAATGACATATTATAGGCCTTGTAACTCAACGTGAGCACGGAATGGCGAAGCCTAGAAGTCACTGCTATTTCATGGAACCCGGTTTGGGCAGCTTTTGAAAGTAAGGGAGGTGTCACTAACCAAATGGCCTTCTTTCGGTTGGGTTAGCTTTTGGGGACCAAGTGGGGTCTTGGTTTGAGTCATACTCGACCAAGGGGCTGATGGTGTTCCAAGAAATCAAGTCAAAATAAATCAAAGAAGCTGATCAAAGAAGAGCGTTCTACAACCACCACCTTTGCTTTATGTCTTTTTCATTTATGTCCTTTTCTTGCTTTATGTATTTGTCTTTTACTTTAATTGTTAGGATCAGATTGTAAGGTCATTAGGACCACCTATACTTGCTCTCCAAGGCCATAATCTCGGCCATTGGATTAAAGCAACAATTGTAGGGTGTAGATGATAGTCTAGTGTCGTTGTCTTACTTTATCTTTAGTTTGTTTTACATCGATTTGTGAGGCCCTTAGAGCCATTAGTTTTAGCTGATTGTAAAGTCATTTTGTGACCCTTAGATTAGGAAGTAGATGTAGGGTTTAGATGTTAGCATGGGTCTTATATAAACCCACTCATTTCCCTTGTAAAAATCAGTTTTGAGATGATGAATGAAAATTAAAGTGAGTGAGTTTTTTCTCCTCCTTTTCCCTCATGGCTAAGTGCTTGAGTTTGTATCCTTAGAGTGGTTTAGTGGCTTGGTGCTTAAACCCTCGATCCTTCTACCTAGTGGCTTTGTGCTTAGGAGAAGACTATCCCTTTTATTTTCGTTTCCACATAAAAATCACAAAAACACAAAAAGAGAGCAACTATGAGAGTGAGTTTCCTCCATGGAAACGTGAGGGCCCTTGATGGAAACGTGATGATGCTAGAGGGAACGTGAGTTTCCTTGAGTGTAGAGTGTGTTTCCTTGAGTGATTCTTGTGACACTCAACCCCTTAGCCATTGTCTTATGGCTTTGGCTAGGTTCTATCCTAGGCTTAAACTTGTTTGAGTCATATCCATTTTACCTTTGTTTATGTTTTCACAAAACCAGAAAATCGTCCCATACAAACAAGTCGTTTTCCTAGTATTTATCAGAAAATGCAACACAAAGAGAGGTCTTTTGGGGTGCCTTTAGCCTTAAACGTGAGAGGTGAGTGAGCATGGGCCCTTGATCGAGTTTCACTCCAAAATGGTATCGAGCTTAGGCTCTTGTGTTTTCTTAAACCAAGACGATCTTTGGGAAAAGGTCGTGGTTCTAGGTGTCTTAGTGTGTAACCTTGCAAATCTGGCGTAGCTTGATTTGTGAGAGTTGGCTTTGGTTCGAGCACTTGTGTGTTGCTAGAATCGAGTTAGCTAACACGGGGTTCTATGTATTTGCTTTGTGCTTTCATAGGATAGGCTCTTGTTGTTTCCTCTTAAACAACTACACTACATTATTCCAAAATTTGTTTTGTTTTCATTGAAACCATCTTTTGGGATACCATAAATAAGCTCGAGGATTTGAGGACAAATCCTTTTGAAGAAGAGGAGTTTGGAACAAATGGGGTTAGCTCATTTTTGGGCAATTTTGGGGTTAGGGTTGGCTTGGGTCTTAGATCCGAGTCAAGGCCTAAATTTTGGTCCAAAGGCTCCTACCAAGTGCTCTCAAGTGAAAACATGTGGAAATCAGTCCACACTTGGTTAGGAGTCCAATAAAACCGGTGAAAGAGTTGCTCTTTCAAGTTTAGTGATTAAGCGCTTTGACATGTCCGTAGGAAACGCTGAATATCTTGAGTTGTAGGCCATATTTTTGGATAATTCTTTTTGCATTGGAAAGCCAACTCAATTACCTTTCCAATGGCATATTATAGGCCTTGTAACTCAACGTGAGCACGGAATGGCGAAGCCTAGAAGTCATTGCTATTTCATGGAACCCGGTTTGGGCAGCTTTTGAAAGTAAGGGAGGTGTCACTAACCAAATGGCCTTCTTTCGGTTGGGTTAGCTTTTGGGGACCAAGTGGGGTCTTGGTTTGAGTCATACTCGACCAAGGGGCTGATGGTGTTCCAAGAAATCAAGTCAAATTAAATCAAAGAAGGCGATCAAAAGAAAGCGTTCTACAACCACCACCTTTGCTTTATGTCTTTTTCATTTATGTCCTTTTCTTGCTTTATGTATTTGTCTTTTACTTTAATTGTTAGGATCAGATTTTAAGGTCATTAGGACCACCTATACTTGCTCTCAAGGCCATAATCTCGGCCATTGGATTAAAGCAACAATTGTAGGGTGTAGATGATAGTCAGTGTCGTTGTCTTACTTTATCTTTAGTTTGTTTTACATCGATTTGTGAGGCCCTTAGAGCCATTAGTTTTAGCTGATTGTAAAGTCATTTTGTGACCCTTAGATTAGGAAGTAGATGTAGGGTTTAGATGTTAGCATGGGTCTTATATAAACCCACTCATTTCCCTTGTAAAAATCGATTTGAGATGATGAATGAAAATTAAAGTGAGTGAGTTTTTCTCCTCCTTATCCCTCATGGCTAAGTGCTTGAGTTTGTATCCTTAGAGTGGTTTAGTGGCTTGGTGCTTAAACCTCGATCCTTCTACCTAGTGGCTTTGTGCTTAGGAGAAGACTATCCCTTTTATTTTCGTTTCCACATAAAAATCACAAAAACACAAAAAGAGAGCAACTATGAGAGTGAGTTTCCTCCATGGAAACGTGAGGGCCCTTGATGGAAACGTGATGATGCTAGAGGGAAACGTGAGTTTCCTTGAGTGTAGAGTGTGTTTCCTTGAGTGATTCTTGTGACACTCAACCCCTTAGCCATTGTCTTTTGGCTTTGGCTGGGTTCTATCCTAGGCTTAAACTTGTTTGAGTCATATCCATTTTACCTTTGTTTATGTTTTCACAAAACCAGAAAATCGTCCCATACAAACAAGTCGTTTTCCTAGTATTTATCAGAAAATGCAACACAAAAAGAGAGGTCTTTTGGGGCTGCCTTTAGCCTTAAACGTGAGAGGTGAGTGAGCATGGGCCCTTGATCGGGTTTCACTCCAAAATGGTATCAGAGCTTAGGCTCTTGTGTTTTCTTAAACCAAGACGATCTTTGGGAAAAGGTGCGTGGTTCTAGGTGTCTTAGTGTGTAACCTTGCAAATCTGGGCGTAGCTTGATTTGTGAGAGTTGGCTTTGGTTCGAGCACTTGTGTGTTGCTAGAATCGAGTTAGCTAACACGGGGGTTCTATGTATTTGCTTTGTGCTTTCATAGGATAGGCTCTTGTTGTTTCCCTCTTAAACAACTACACTACATTATTCCAAAATTTGTTTTGTTTTCATTGAAACCATCTTTTGGGATACCATAAATAAGCTCGAGGATTTGAGGACAAATCCTTTTGAAGAAGAGGAGTTTGGAACAAATGGGGTTAGCTCATTTTTGGGCAATTTTGGGGTTAGGGTTGGCTTGGGTCTTAGATCCGAGTCAAGGCCTAAATTTTGGTCCAAAGGCTCCTACCAAGTGCTCTCAAGTGAAAACATGTGGAAATCAGTCCACACTTGGTTAGGAGTCCAATAAAACCGTGAAAGAGTTGCTCTTTCAAGTTTAGTGATTAGGCGGTTTGACATGTCCGTAGGAAACGCTGAATATCTTGAGTTGTAGGCCATATTTTTGGATAATTCGTTTTGCATTGGAAAGCCAACTCAATTACCTTTCCAATGGCATATTATAGGCCTTGTAACTCAACGTGAGCACGGAATGGCGAAGCCTAGAAGTCATTGCTATTTCATGGAACCCGGTTTGGGCAGCTTTTGAAAGTAAGGGAGGTGTCACTAACCAAATGGCCTTCTTTCGGTTGGGTTAGCTTTTGGGGACCAAGTGGGGTCTTGGTTTGAGTCATACTCGACCAAGGGGCTGATGGTGTTCCAAGAAATCAAGTCAAAATAAATCAAAGAAGGCGATCGAAAGAAGAGCATTCTTCACCCACCACCTTTGCTTTATGTCTTTTTCATTTATGTCCTTTTCTTGCTTTATGTATTTGTCTTTTACTTTAATTGTTAGGATCAGATTTTAAGGTCATTAGGACCACCTATACTTGCTCTCCAAGGCCATAATCTCGGCCATTGGATTAAAGCAACAATTGTAGGGTGTAGATGATAGTCTTGTGTCGTTGTCTTACTTTATGCTTTAGTTTGTTTTACATCAGATTTGTGAGGCCCTTAGAGCCATTAGTTTTAGCTGATTGTAAAGTCATTTTGTGACCCTTAGATTAGGAAGTAGATGTAGGGTTTAGATGTTAGCATGGGTCTTATATAAACCCACTCATTTCCCTTGTAAAAATCGGTTGAGATGATGAATGAAAATTAAAGTGAGAGAGTTTTTTCTCCTCCTTATCCCTCATGGCTAAGTGCTTGAGTTTGTATCCTTAGAGTGGTTTAGTGGCTTGGTGCTTAAACCCTCGATCCTTCTACCTAGTGGCTTTGTGCTTAGGAGAAGACTATCCCTTTTATTTTCGTTTCCACATAAAAATCACAAAAACACAAGGAGGGCAACTATGAGAGTGAGTTTCCTCCATGGAAACGTGAGGGCCCTTGATGGAAACGTGATGATGCTAGAGGGAAACGTGAGTTTCCTTGAGTGTAGAGTGTGTTTCCTTGAGTGATTCTTGTGACACTCAACCCCTTAGCCATTGTCTTATGGCTTTGGCTAGGTTCTATCCTAGGCTTAAACTTGTTTGAGTCATATCCATTTTACCTTTGTTTATGTTTTCACAAAACCGTAAAATCGTCCCATACAAACAAGTCGTTTTCCTAGTATTTATCGAGAAAATGCAACACAAAAAGAGAGGTCTTTTGGGGCTGCCTTTAGCCTTAAACGTGAGAGGTGAGAGAGCATGGGCCCTTGATCGAGTTTCACTCCAAAATGGTATCAGGGCTTAGGCTCCTGTGTTTTCTTTAACCAAGGCGATCTTTGGGAAAAGGTGCGGGGTTCTAGGTGTCTTAGTGTGTAACCTTGCAAATCTGGCGTAGCTTGATTTGTGAGAGTTGGCTTTGGTTCGAGCACTTGTGTGTTGCTAGAATCGAGTTAGCTAACACTGGGTTCTATGTATTTGCTTTGTGCTTTCATAGGATAGGCTCTTGTTGTTTCCCTCTTAAACAACTACACTACATTATTCCAAAATTTGTTTTGTTTTCATTGAAACCATCTTTTGGGATACCATAAATAAGCTCGAGGATTTGAGGACAAATCCTTTTGAAGAAGAGGAGTTTGGAACAAATGGGGTTAGCTCATTTTTGGGCAATTTTGGGGTTAGGGTTGGCTTGGGTCTTAGATCCGAGTCAAGGCCTAAATTTTGGTCCAAAGGCTCCTACCAAGTGCTCTCAAGTGAAAACATGTGGAAATCAGTCCACACTTGGTTAGGAGTCCAATAAAACCGGTGAAAGAGTTGCTCTTTCAAGGTTAGTGATTAAGCGGTTTGACATGTCCGTAGGAAACGCTGAATATCTTGAGTTGTAGGCCATATTTTTGGATAATTCTTTTTGCATTGGAAAGCCAACTCAATTACCTTTCCAATGGCATATTATAGGCCTTGTAACTCAACGTGAGCACGGAATGGCGAAGCCTAGAAGTCATTGCTATTTCATGGAACCCGGTTTGGGCAGCTTTTGAAAGTAAGGGAGGTGTCACTAACCAAATGGCCTTCTTTCGGTTGGGTTAGCTTTTGGGGACCAAGTGGGGTCTTGGTTTGAGTCATACTCGACCAAGGGGCTGATGGTGTTCCAAGAAATCAAGTCAAAATAAATCAAAGAAGCTGATCAAAAGAAGAGCATTCTACAACCACCACCTTTGCTTTATGTCTTTTTCATTTATGTCCTTTTCTTGCTTTATGTATTTGTCTTTTACTTTAATTGTTAGGATCAGATTTTAAGGTCATTAGGACCACCTATACTTGCTCTCCAAGGCCATAATCTCGGCCATTGGATTAAAGCAACAATTGTAGGGTGTAGATGATAGTCTAGTGTCATTGTCTTACTTTATGCTTTAGTTTGTTTTACATCAGATTTGTGAGGCCCTTAGAGCCATTAGTTTTAGCTGATTGTAAAGTCATTTTGTGACCCTTAGATTAGGAAGTAGATGTAGGGTTTAGATGTTAGCATGGGTCTTATATAAACCCACTCATTTCCCTTGTAAAAATCAGTTTAGTGATGATGGATGAAAATTAAAGTGAGTGAGTTTTTCTCCTCCTTATCCCTCATGGCTAAGTGCTTGAGTTTGTATCCTTAGAGTGGTTTAGTGGCTTGGTGCTTAAACCTCGATCCTTCTACCTAGTGGCTTTGTGCTTAGGAGAAGACTATCCCTTTTATTTTCGTTTCCACATAAAAATCACAAAAACACAAAAAGAGAGCAACTATGAGAGTGAGTTTCCTCCATGGAAACGTGAGGGCCCTTGATGGAAACGTGATGATGCTAGAGAAACGTGAGTTTCCTTGAGTGTAGAGTGTGTTTCCTTGAGTGATTCTTGTGACACTCAACCCTTAGCCATTGTCTTATGGCTTTGGCTGGGATTCTATCCTAGGCTTAAACTTGTTTGAGTCATATCCATTTTACCTTTGTTTATGTTTTCACAAAACCAGAAAATCGTCCCATACAAACAAGTCGTTTTCCTAGTATTTATCAGAAAATGCAACACAAAAAGAGAGGTCTTTTGGGGCTGCCTTTAGCCTTAAACGTGAGAGGTGAGTGAGCATGGGCCCTTGATCGAGTTTCACTCCAAAATGGTATCAGAGCTTAGGCTCTTGTGTTTTCTTAAACCAAGACGATCTTTGGGAAAAGGTGCGTGGTTCTAGGTGTCTTAGTGTGTAACCTTGCAAATCTGGGCGTAGCTTGATTTGTGAGAGTTGGCTTTGGTTCGAGCACTTGTGTGTTGCTAGAATCGAGTTAGCTAACACGGGGGTTCTATGTATTTGCTTTGTGCTTTCATAGGATAGGCTCTTGTTGTTTCCCTCTTAAACAACTACACTACATTATTCCAAAATTTGTTTTGTTTTCATTGAAACCATCTTTTGGGATACCATAAATAAGCTCGAGGATTTGAGGACAAATCCTTTTGAAGAAGAGGAGTTTGGAACAAATGGGGTTAGCTCATTTTTGGGCAATTTTGGGGTTAGGGTTGGCTTGGGTCTTAGATCCGAGTCAAGGCCTAAATTTTGGTCCAAAGGCTCCTACCAAGTGCTCTCAAGTGAAAACATGTGGAAATCAGTCCACACTTGGTTAGGAGTCCAATAAAACCGGTGAAAGAGTTGCTCTTTCAAGTTTAGTGATTAGGCAGTTTTGACATGTCCGTAGGAAACGCTGAATATCTTGAGTTGTAGGCCATATTTTTGGATAATTCTTTTTGCATTGGAAAGCCAACTCAATTACCTTTCCAATGGCATATTATAGGCCTTGTAACTCAACGTGAGCACGGAATGGCGAAGCCTAGAAGTCATTGCTATTTCATGGAACCCGGTTTGGGCAGCTTTTGAAAGTAAGGGAGGTGTCACTAACCAAATGGCCTTCTTTCGGTTGGGTTAGCTTTTGGGGACCAAGTGGGGTCTTGGTTTGAGTCATACTCGACCAAGGGGCTGATGGTGTTCCAAGAAATCAAGTCAAAATAAATCAAAGAAGCTGATCAAAAGAAGAGCATTCTACAACCACCACCTTTCTTTATGTCTTTTTCATTTATGTCCTTCTTGCTTTATGTATTTGTCTTTTACTTTAATTGTTAGGATCAGATTGTAAGGTCATTAGGACCACCTATACTTGCTCTCCAAGGCCATAATCTCGGCCATTGGATTAAAGCAACAATTGTAGGGTGTAGATGATAGTCACAGTGTCGTTGTCTTACTTTATCTTTAGTTTGTTTTACATCGATATGTGAGGCCCTTAGAGCCATTAGTTTTAGCTGATTGTAAAGACATTTTGTGACCCTTAGATTAGGAAGTAGATGTAGGGTTTAGATGTTAGCATGGGTCTTATATAAACCCACTCATTTCCCTTGTAAAAATCGATTTTGAGATGATGAATGAAAATTAAAGTGAGTGAGTTTTTTCTCCTCCTTATCCCTCATGGCTAAGTGCTTGAGTTTGTATCCTTAGAGTGGTTTAGTGGCTTGGTGCTTAAACCCTCGATCCTTCTACCTAGTGGCTTTGTGCTTAGGAGAAGACTATCCCTTTTATTTTCGTTTCCACATAAAAATCACAAAAACACAAAAAGAGAGCAACTATGAGAGTGAGTTTCCTCCATGGAAACGTGAGGGCCCTTGATGGAAACGTGATGATGCTAGAGGGAAACGTGAGTTTCCTTGAGTGTAGAGTGTGTTTCCTTGAGTGATTCTTGTGACACTCAACCCTTAGCCATTGTCTTATGGCATTGGCTAGGTTCTATCCTAGGCTTAATCTTGTTTGAGTCATATCCATTTTACCTTTGTTTATGTTTTCACAAAACCAGAAAATCGTCCCATACAAACAAGTCGTTTTCCTAGTATTTATCAGAAAATGCAACACAAAAAGAGAGGTCTTTTGGGGCTGCCTTTAGCCTTAAACGTGAGAGGTGAGTGAGCATGGGCCCTTGATCGAGTTTCACTCCAAAATGGTATCAGAGCTTAGGCTCTTGTGTTTTCTTAAACCAAGGCGATCTTTGGGAAATGGTGTGTGGTTCTAGGTGTCTTAGTGTGTAACCTTGCAAATCTGGGCGTAGCTTGATTTGTGAGAGTTGGCTTTGGTTCGAGCACTTGTGTGTTGCTAGAATCGAGTTAGCTAACACGGGGGTTCTATGTATTTGCTTTGTGCTTTCATAGGATAGGCTCTTGTTGTTTCCCTCTTAAACAACTACACTACATTATTCCAAAATTTGTTTTGTTTTCATTGAAACCATCTTTTGGGATACCATAAATAAGCTCGAGGATTTGAGGACAAATCCTTTTGAAGAAGAGGAGTTTGGAACAAATGGGGTTAGCTCATTTTTGGGCAATTTTGGGGTTAGGGTTGGCTTGGGTCTTAGATCCGAGTCAAGGCCTAAATTTTGGTCCAAAGGCTCCTACCAAGTGCTCTCAAGTGAAAACATGTGGAAATCAGTCCACACTTGGTTAGGAGTCCAATAAAACCGGTGAAAGAGTTGCTCTTTCAAGTTTAGTGATTAGGCAGTTTTGACATGTCCGTAGGAAACGCTGAATATCTTGAGTTGTAGGCCATATTTTTGGATAATTCTTTTTGCATTGGAAAGCCAACTCAATTACCTTTCCAATGGCATATTATAGGCCTTGTAACTCAACGTGAGCACGGAATGGCGAAGCCTAGAAGTCATTGCTATTTCATGGAACCCGGTTTGGGCAGCTTTTGAAAGTAAGGGAGGTGTCACTAACCAAATGGCCTTCTTTCGGTTGGGTTAGCTTTTGGGGACCAAGTGGGGTCTTGGTTTGAGTCATACTCGACCAAGGGGCTGATGGTGTTCCAAGAAATCAAGTCAAAATAAATCAAAGAAGCTGATCAAAGAAAGAGCGTTCTACAACCACCACCTTTGCTTTATGTCTTTTCATTTATGTCCTTTTCTTGCTTTATGTATTTGTCTTTTACTTTAATTGTTAGGATCAGATTTTAAGGTCATTAGGACCACCTATACTTGCTCTCCAAGGCCATAATCTCGGCCATTGGATTAAAGCAACAATTGTAGGGTGTAGATGATAGTCTAGTGTCATTGTCTTACTTTATGCTTTAGTTTGTTTTACATCAGATTTGTGAGGCCCTTAGAGCCATTAGTTTTAGCTGATTGTAAAGTCATTTTGTGACCCATAGATTAGGAAGTAGATGTAGGGTTTAGATGTTAGCATGGGTCTTATATAAACCCACTCATTTCCTTGTAAAAATCGATTTTGAGATGATGATTGAAAATTAAGGTGAGTGAGTTTTTCCTCCTCCTTATCCCTCATGGCTAAGTGCTTGAGTTTGTATCCTTAGAGTGGTTTAGTGGCTTGGTGCTTAAACCCTCGATCCTTCTACCTAGTGGCTTTGTGCTTAGGAGAAGACTATCCCTTTTATTTTCGTTTCCACATAAAAATCACAAAAACACAAAGAGAGCAACTATGAGAGTGAGTTTCCTCCATGGAAACGTGAGGGCCCTTGATGGAAACGTGATGATGCTAGAGGGAAACGTGAGTTTCCTTGAGTGTAGAGTGTGTTTCCTTGAGTGATTCTTGTGACACTCAACCCCTTAGCCATTGTCTTATGGCTTTGGCTGGGATCTATCCTTGGCTTAAACTTGTTTGAGTCATATCCATTTTACCTTTGTTTATGTTTTCACAAAACCAGAAAATCGTCCCATACAAACAAGTCGTTTTCCTAGTATTTATCAGAAAATGCAACACAAAAAGAGAGGTCTTTTGGGGCTGCCTTTAGCCTTAAACGTGAGAGGTGAGTGAGCATGGGCCCTTGATCGAGTTTCACTCCAAAATGGTATCAGAGCTTAGGCTCTTGTGTTTTCTTAAACCAAGGCGATCTTTGGGAAAAGGTCGTGGTTCTAGGTGTCTTAGTGTGTAACCTTGCAAATCTGGGCGTAGCTTGATTTGTGAGAGTTGGCTTTGGTTCGAGCACTTGTGTGTTGCTAGAATCGAGTTAGCTAACACGGGGGTTCTATGTATTTGCTTTGTGCTTTCATAGGATAGGCTCTTGTTGTTTCCCTCTTAAACAACTACACTACATTATTCCAAAATTTGTTTTGTTTTCATTGAAACCATCTTTTGGGATACCATAAATAAGCTCGAGGATTTGAGGACAAATCCTTTTGAAGAAGAGGAGTTTGGAACAAATGGGGTTAGCTCATTTTTGGGCAATTTTGGGGTTAGGGTTGGCTTGGGTCTTAGATCCGAGTCAAGGCCTAAATTTTGGTCCAAAGGCTCCTACCAAGTGCTCTCAAGTGAAAACATGTGGAAATCAGTCCACACTTGGTTAGGAGTCCAATAAAACCGGTGAAAGAGTTGCTCTTTCAAGTTTAGTGATTAGGCAGTTTTGACATGTCCGTAGGAAACGCTGAATATCTTGAGTTGTAAGCCATATTTTTTGATAATTCTTTTTGCATTGGAAAGCCAACTCAATTACCTTTCCAATGGCGTATTATAGGCCTTGTAACTCAACGTGAGCACGGAATGGCGAAGCCTAGAAGTCATTGCTATTTCATGGAACCCGGTTTGGGCAGCTTTTGAAAGTAAGGGAGGTGTCACTAACCAAATGGCCTTCTTTCGGTTGGGTTAGCTTTTGGGGACCAAGTGGGGTCTTGGTTTGAGTCATACTCGACCAAGGGGCTGATGGTGTTCCAAGAAATCAAGTCAAAATAAATCAAAGAAGGCGATCAAAGAAGAGCCTTCTCCAACCACCACCTTTGCTTTATGTCTTTTTCATTTATGTCCTTTTCTTGCTTTATGTATTTGTCTTTTACTTTAATTGTTAGGATCAGATTGTAAGGTCATTAGGACCACCTATACTTGCTCTCCAAGGCCATAATCTCGGCCATTGGATTAAAGCAACAATTGTAGGGTGTAGATGATAGTCTAGTGTCGTTGTCTTCTTTATCTTTAGTTTGTTTTACATCAGTTGTGAGGCCCTTAGAGCCATTAGTTTTAGCTGATTGTAAAGTCATTTTGTGACCCTTAGATTAGGAAGTAGATGTAGGGTTTAGATGTTAGCATGGGTCTTATATAAACCCACTCATTTCCTTGTAAAAATCAGCTTTGAGATGATGAATGAAAATTAAAGTGAGTGAGTTTTTCTCCTCCTTATCCCTCATGGCTAAGTGCTTGAGTTTGTATCCTTAGAGTGGTTTAGTGGCTTGGTGCTTAAACCCTCGATCCTTCTACCTAGTGGCTTTGTGCTTAGGAGAAGACTATCCCTTTTATTTTCGTTTCCACATAAAAATCACAAAAACACAAAAAGAGAGCAACTATGAGAGTGAGTTTCCTCCATGGAAACGTGAGGGCCCTTGATGGAAACGTGATGATGCTAGAGGAAGCGTGAGTTTCCTTGAGTGTAGAGTGTGTTTCCTTGAGTGATTCTTGTGACACTCAACCCCTTAGCCATTGTCTTATGGCTTTGGCTGGGATTATCCTAGGCTTAAACTTGTTTGAGTCATATCCATTTTACCTTTGTTTATGTTTTCACAAAACCAGGAAAATCGTCCCATACAAACAAGTCGTTTTCCTAGTATTTATCGGAAAATGCAACACAAAGAGAGCTCTTTTGGGGCTGCCTTTAGCCTTAAACGTGAGAGGTGAGTGAGCATGGGCCCTTGATCGTGTTTCACTCCAAAATGGTATCAGTGCTTAGGCTCTTGTGTTTTCTTAAACCAAGTCGATCTTTGGGAAAAGGTGCGTGGTTCTAGGTGTCTTAGTGTGTAACCTTGCAAATCTGGCCGTAGCTTGATTTGTGAGAGTTGGCTTTGGTTCGAGCACTTGTGTGTTGCTAGAATCGAGTTAGCTAACACGGGGGTTCTATGTATTTGCTTTGTGCTTTCATAGGATAGGCTCTTGTTGTTTCCCTCTTAAACAACTACACTACATTATTCCAAAATTTGTTTTGTTTTCATTGAAACCATCTTTTGGGATACCATAAATAAGCTCGAGGATTTGAGGAAAAATCCTTTTGAAGAAGAGGAGTTTGGAACAAATCGGGTTAGCTCATGTTGGGCCAATTTTGGGGTTAGGGGTGGCTTGGGTGTTAGATGCGAGGCAAGGCCTAAATTGTGGTCCTAAGGCTCCTACCAAGTGCTCTCAAGTGAAAACATGTGGAAATCAGTCCACACTTGGTTAGGAGTCCAATAAAACCAGTGAAAGAGTTGCTCTTTCAAGTTTAGTGATTAGGCGGTTTGACATGTCCGTAGGAAATGCTGAATATCTTGAGTTGTAGGCCATATTTTTGGATAATTCTTTTTGCATTGGAAAGCCAACTCAATTACCTTTCCAATGGCATATTATAGGCCTTGTAACTCAACGTGAGCACGGAATGGCGAAGCCTAGAAGTCATTGCTATTTCATGGAACCCGGTTTGGGCAGCTTTTGAAAGTAAGGGAGGTGTCACTAACCAAATGGCCTTCTTTCGGTTGGGTTAGCTTTTGGGGACCAAGTGGGGTCTTGGTTTGAGTCATACTCGACCAAGGGGCTGATGGTGTTCCAAGAAATCAAGTCAAAATAAATCAAAGAAGCTGATCAAAAGAAGAGCATTCTACAACCACCACCTTTCTTTATGTCTTTTTCATTTATGTCCTTTTCTTGCTTTATGTATTTGTCTTTTACTTTAATTGTTAGGATCAGATTGTAAGGTCATTAGGACCACCTATACTTGCTCTCAAGGCCATAATCTCGGCCATTGGATTAAAGCAACAATTGTAGGGTGTAGATGATAGTCTGAGTGTCATTGTCTTCTTTATCTTTAGTTTGTTTTACATCGATTTGTGAGGCCCTTAGAGCCATTAGTTTTAGCTGATTGTAAAGTCATTTTGTGACCCTTAGATTAGGAAGTAGATGTAGGGTTTAGATGTTAGCATGGGTCTTATATAAACCCACTCATTTCCTTGTAAAAATCAGTTTTGAGATGATGAATGAAAATTAAAGTGAGTGAGTTTTTCTCCTCCTTATCCCTCATGGCTAAGTGCTTGAGTTTGTATCCTTAGAGTGGTTTAGTGGCTTGGTGCTTAAACCCTCGATCCTTCTACCTAGTGGCTTTGTGCTTAGGAGAAGACTATCCCTTTTATTTTCGTTTCCACATAAAAATCACAAAAACACAAAAAGAGCAACTATGAGAGTGAAGTTTCCTCCATGGAAACGTGAGGGCCCTTGATGGAATCGTGATGATGCTAGAGGTAAACGTGAGTTTCCTTGAGTGTAGAGTGTGTTTCCTTGAGTGATTCTTGTGACACTCAACCCCTTAGCCATTGTCTTATGGCTTTGGCTGGGATTCTATCCTAGGCTTAAACTTGTTTGAGTCATATCCATTTTACCTTTGTTTATGTTTTCACAAAACCGTAAAATCGTCCCATACAAACAAGTCGTTTTCCTAGTATTTATCGGAAAATGCAACACAAAAAGAGAGGTCTTTTGGGGCTGCCTTTAGCCTTAAACGTGAGAGGTGAGTGAGCATGGGCCCTTGATCGAAGTTTCACTCCAAAATGGTATCGAGCTTAGGCTCTTGTGTTTTCTTAAACCAAGGCGATCTTTGGGAAAAGGTGCGTGGTTCTAGGTGTCTTAGTGTGTAACCTTGCAAATCTGGCGTAGCTTGATTTGTGAGAGTTAACTTTGGTTCGAGCACTTGTGTGTTGCTAGAATCGAGTTAGCTAACACTGGGTTCTATGTATTTGCTTTGTGCTTTCATAGGATAGGCTCTTGTTGTTTCCCTCTTAAACAACTACACTACATTATTCCAAAATTTGTTTTGTTTTCATTGAAACCATCTTTTGGGATACCATAAATAAGCTCGAGGATTTGAGGAAAAATCCTTTTGAAGAAGAGGAGTTTGGAACAAATGGGGTTAGCTCATTTTTGGGCAATTTTGGGGTTAGGGTTGGCTTGGGTCTTAGATCCGAGTCAAGGCCTAAATTTTGGTCCAAAGGCTCCTACCAAGTGCTCTCAAGTGAAAACATGTGGAAATCAGTCCACACTTGGTTAGGAGTCCAATAAAACCGGTGAAAGAGTTGCTCTTTCAAGTTTAGTGATTAGGCAGTTTTGACATGTCCGTAGGAAATGCTGAATATCTTGAGTTGTAGGCCATATTTTTGGATAATTCTTTTTGCATTGGAAAGCCAACTCAATTACCTTTCCAATGGCATATTATAGGCCTTGTAACTCAACGTGAGCACGGAATGGCGAAGCCTAGAAGTCATTGCTATTTCATGGAACCCGGTTTGGGCAGCTTTTGAAAGTAAGGGAGGTGTCACTAACCAAATGGCCTTCTTTCGGTTGGGTTAGCTTTTGGGGACCAAGTGGGGTCTTGGTTTGAGTCATACTCGACCAAGGGGCTGATGGTGTTCCAAGAAATCAAGTCAAAATAAATCAAAGAAGCTGATCAAAAGAAGAGCATTCTACAACCACCACCTTTGCTTTATGTCTTTTTCATTTATGTCCTTTTCTTGCTTTATGTATTTGTCTTTTACTTTAATTGTTAGGATCAGATTGTAAGGTCATTAGGACCACCTATACTTGCTCTCCAAGGCCATAATCTCGGCCATTGGATTAAAGCAACAATTGTAGGGTGTAGATGATAGTGCAGTGTCGTTTGTCTTACTTTATCTTTAGTTTGTTTTACATCGATTTGAGAGCCCCTTAGAGCCATTAGTTTTAGCTGATTGTAAAGTCATTTTGTGACCCTTAGATTAGGAAGTAGATGTAGGGTTTAGATGTTAGCATGGGTCTTATATAATCCCACTCATTTCCCTTGTAAAAATCAGTTTGAGATGATGAATGAAAATTAAAGTGAGTGAGTTTTTCTCCTCCTTATCCCTCATGGCTAAGTGCTTGAGTTTGTATCCTTAGAGTGGTTTAGTGGCTTGGTGCTTAAACCTCGATCCTTCTACCTAGTGGCTTTGTGCTTAGGAGAAGACTATCCCTTTTATTTTCGTTTCCACATAAAAATCACAAAAACACAAAAAGAGAGCAACTATGAGAGTGAAGTTTCCTCCATGGAAACGTGAGGGCCCTTGATGGAAACGTGATGATGCTAGAGGAAACGTGAGTTTCCTTGAGTGTAGAGTGTGTTTCCTTGAGTGATTCTTGTGACACTCAACCCCTTAGCCATTGTCTTATGGCTTTGGCTGGGTCTATCCTAGGCTTAAACTTGTTTGAGTCATATCCATTTTACCTTTGTTTATGTTTTCACAAAACCGTAAAATCGTCCCATACAAACAAGTCGTTTTCCTAGTATTTATCGGAAAATGCAACACAAAAGAGAGGTCTTTTGGGGCTGCCTTTAGCCTTAAACGTGAGAGGTGAGTGAGCATGGGCCCTTGATCGAGTTTCACTCCAAAATGGTATCGAGCTTAGGCTCTTGTGTATTCTTAAACCAAGACGATCTTTGGGAAAAGGTGCGAGGTTCTAGGTGTCTTAGTGTGTAACCTTGCAAATCTGGGCGTAGCTTGGTTTGTGGGAGTTGGCTTTGGTTCGAGCACTTGTGTGTTGCTAGAATCGAGTTAGCTAGCTAACACGGGGGTTCTATGTATTTGCTTTGTGCTTTCATAGGATAGGCTCTTGTTGTTTCCCTCTTAAACAACTACACTACATTATTCCAAAATTTGTTTTGTTTTCATTGAAACCATCTTTTGGGATACCATAAATAAGCACGAGGATTTGAGGACAAATCCTTTTGAAGAAGAGGAGTTTGGAACAAATGGGGTTAGCTCATTTTTGGGCAATTTTGGGGTTAGGGTTGGCTTGGGTCTTAGATCCGAGTCAAGGCCTAAATTTTGGTCCAAAGGCTCCTACCAAGTGCTCTCAAGTGAAAACATGTGGAAATCAGTCCACACTTGGTTAGGAGTCCAATAAAACCGGTGAAAGAGTTGCTCTTTCAAGTTTAGTGATTAGGCAGTTTTGACATGTCCGTAGGAAACGCTGAATATCTTGAGTTGTAAGCCATATTTTTGGATAATTCTTTTTGCATTGGAAAGCCAACTCAATTACCTTTCCAATGGCATATTATAGGCCTTGTAACTCAACGTGAGCACGGAATGGCGAAGCCTAGAAGTCATTGCTATTTCATGGAACCCGGTTTGGGCAGCTTTTGAAAGTAAGGGAGGTGTCACTAACCAAATGGCCTTCTTTCGGTTGGGTTAGCTTTTGGGGACCAAGTGGGGTCTTGGTTTGAGTTATACTCGACCAAGGGGCTGATGGTGTTCCAAGAAATCAAGTCAAACTAAATCAAAGAAGCTGATCAAAAGAAGAGCATTCTACAACCACCACCTTTGCTTTATGTCTTTTTCATTTATGTCCTTTTCTTGCTTTATGTATTTGTCTTTTACTTTAATTGTTAGGATCAGATTGTAAGGTCATTAGGACCACCTATACTTGCTCTCCAAGGCCATAATCTCGGCCATTGGATTAAAGCAACAATTGTAGGGTGTAGATGATAGTGCAGTGTCGTTGTCTTACTTTATGCTTCAGTTTGTTTTACATCAGATTTGTGAGGCCCTTAGAGCCATTAGTTTTAGCTGATTGTAAAGTCATTTTGTGACCCTTAGATTAGGAAGTAGATGTAGGGTTTAGATGTTAGCATGGGTCTTATATAAACCCACTCATTTCCCTTGTAAAAATCTGATTTGAGATGATGAATGAAAATTAAAGTGAGTGAGATTTTTCTCCTCCTTATCCCTCATGGCTAAGTGCTTGAGTTTGTATCCTTAGAGTGGTTTAGTGGCTTGGTGCTTAAACCCTCGATCCTTCTACCTAGTGGCTTTGTGCTTAGGAGAAGACTATCCCTTTTATTTTCGTTTCCACATAAAAATCACAAAAACACAAAAAGAGAGCAACTATGAGAGTGAGTTTCCTCCATGGAAACGTGAGGGCCCTTGATGGAAACGTGATGATGCTAGAGGGAAACGTGAGTTTCCTTGAGTGTAGAGTGTGTTTCCTTGAGTGATTCTTGTGACACTCAACCCTTAGCCATTGTCTTATGGCTTTGGCTGGGTTCTATCCTAGGCTTAAACTTGTTTGAGTCATATCCATTTTACCTTTGTTTATGTTTTCACAAAACCGTAAAATCGTCCCATACAAACAAGTCGTTTTCTAGTATTTATCGAAAATGCAACACAAAAAGAGAGGTCTTTTGGGGCTGCCTTTAGCCTTAAACGTGAGAGGTGAGTGAGCATGGGCCCTTGATCGAGTTTCACTCCAAAATGGTATCAGAGCTTAGGCTCTTGTGTTTTCTTAAACCAAGACGATCTTTGGGAAAAGGTGCGTGGTTCTAGGTGTCTTAGTGTGTAACCTTGCAAATCTGGGCGTAGCTTGATTTGTGAGAGTTGGCTTTGGTTCGAGCACTTGTGTGTTGCTAGAATCGAGTTAGCTAACACGGGGGTTCTATGTATTTGCTTTGTGCTTTCATAGGATAGGCTCTTGTTGTTTCCCTCTTAAACAACTACACTACATTATTCCAAAATTTGTTTTGTTTTCATTGAAACCATCTTTTGGGATACCATAAATAAGCTCGAGGATTTGAGGACAAATCCTTTTGAAGAAGAGGAGTTTGGAACAAATGGGGTTAGCTCATTTTTGGGCAATTTTGGGGTTAGGGTTGGCTTGGGTCTTAGATCCGAGTCAAGGCCTAAATTTTGGTCCAAAGGCTCCTACCAAGTGCTCTCAAGTGAAAACATGTGGAAATCAGTCCACACTTGGTTAGGAGTCCAATAAAACCGGTGAAAGAGTTGCTCTTTCAAGTTTAGTGATTAGGCAGTTATGACATGTCCGTAGGAAACGCTGAATATCTTGAGTTGTAGGCCATATTTTTGGATAATTCTTTTTGCATTGGAAAGCCAACTCAATTACCTTTCCAATGGCATATTATAGGCCTTGTAACTCAACGTGAGCACGGAATGGCGAAGCCTAGAAGTCATTGCTATTTCATGGAACCCGGTTTGGGCAGCTTTTGAAAGTAAGGGAGGTGTCACTAACCAAATGGCCTTCTTTCGGTTGGGTTAGCTTTTGGGGACCAAGTGGGGTCTTGGTTTGAGTCATACTCGACCAAGGGGCTGATGGTGTTCCAAGAAATCAAGTCAAACTAAATCAAAGAAGCTGATCAAAAGAAGAGCATTCTACAACCACCACCTTTGCTTTATGTCTTTTTCATTTATGTCCTTTTCTTGCTTTATGTATTTGTCTTTTACTTTAATTGTTAGGATCAGATTGTAAGGTCATTAGGACCACCTATACTTGCTCTCCAAGGCCATAATCTCGGCCATTGGATTAAAGCAACAATTGTAGGGTGTAGATGATAGTCTAGTGTCATTGTCTTACTTTATGCTTTAGTTTGTTTTACATCAGATTTGTGAGGCCCTTAGAGCCATTAGTTTTAGCTGATTGTAAAGTCATTTTGTGACCCTTAGATTAGGAAGTAGATGTAGGGTTTAGATGTTAGCATGGGTCTTATATAAACCCACTCATTTCCCTTGTAAAAATCAGTTTTGAGATGATGAATGAAAATTAAAGTGAGTGAGTTTTTTCTCCTCCTTATCCCTCATGGCTAAGTGCTTGAGTTTGTATCCTTAGAGTGGTTTAGTGGCTTGGTGCTTAAACCCTCGATCCTTCTACCTAGTGGCTTTGTGCTTAGGAGAAGACTATCCCTTTTATTTTCGTTTCCACATAAAAATCACAAAAACACAAAAAGAGAGCAACTATGAGAGTGAGTTTCCTCCATGGAAACGTGAGGGCCCTTGATGGAAACGTGATGATGCTAGAGGGAAACGTGAGTTTCCTTGAGTGTAGAGTGTGTTTCCTTGAGTGATTCTTGTGACACTCAACCCCTTAGCCATTGTCTTATGGCTTTGGCTAGGTTCTATCCTAGGCTTAAACTTGTTTGAGTCATATCCATTTTACCTTTGTTTATGTTTTCACAAAACCAGAAAATCGTCCCATACAAACAAGTCGTTTTCCTAGTATTTATCAGAAAATGCAACACAAAAAGAGAGGTCTTTTGGGGCTGCCTTTAGCCTTAAACGTGAGAGGTGAGTGAGCATGGGCCCTTGATCGAGTTTCACTCCAAAATGGTATCAGAGCTTAGGCTCTTGTGTTTTCTTAAACCAAGACGATCTTTGGGAAAAGGTGCGTGGTTCTAGGTGTCTTAGTGTGTAACCTTGCAAATCTGGGCGTAGCTTGATTTGTGAGAGTTGGCTTTGGTTCGAGCACTTGTGTGTTGCTAGAATCGAGTTAGCTAACACGGGGGTTCTATGTATTTGCTTTGTGCTTTCATAGGATAGGCTCTTGTTGTTTCCCTCTTAAACAACTACACTACATTATTCCAAAATTTGTTTTGTTTTCATTGAAACCATCTTTTGGGATACCATAAATAAGCTCGAGGATTTGAGGACAAATCCTTTTGAAGAAGAGGAGTTTGGAACAAATGGGGTTAGCTCATTTTTGGGCAATTTTGGGGTTAGGGTTGGCTTGGGTCTTAGATCCGAGTCAAGGCCTAAATTTTGGTCCAAAGGCTCCTACCAAGTGCTCTCAAGTGAAAACATGTGGAAATCAGTCCACACTTGGTTAGGAGTCCAATAAAACCGGTGAAAGAGTTGCTCTTTCAAGTTTAGTGATTAGGCAGCTTTGACATGTCCGTAGGAAACGCTGAATATCTTGAGTTGTAGGCCATATTTTTGGATAATTCTTTTTGCATTGGAAAGCCAACTCAATTACCTTTCCAATGGCATATTATAGGCCTTGTAACTCAACGTGAGCACGGAATGGCGAAGCCTAGAAGTCATTGCTATTTCATGGAACCCGGTTTGGGCAGCTTTTGAAAGTAAGGGAGGTGTCACTAACCAAATGGCCTTCTTTCGGTTGGGTTAGCTTTTGGGGACCAAGTGGGGTCTTGGTTTGAGTCATACTCGACCAAGGGGCTGATGGTGTTCCAAGAAATCAAGTCAAAATAAATCAAAGAAGCTGATCAAAAGAAGAGCATTCTACAACCACCACCTTTGCTTTATGTCTTTTTCATTTATGTCCTTTTCTTGCTTTATGTATTTGTCTTTTACTTTAATTGTTAGGATCAGATTGTAAGGTCATTAGGACCACCTATACTTGCTCTCCAAGGCCATAATCTCGGCCATTGGATTAAAGCAACAATTGTAGGGTGTAGATGATAGTCTAGTGTCATTGTCTTACTTTATGCTTTAGTTTGTTTTACATCAGATTTGTGAGGCCCTTAGAGCCATTAGTTTTAGCTGATTGTAAAGTCATTTTGTGACCCTTAGATTTGGAAGTAGATGTAGGGTTTAGATGTTAGCATGGGTCTTATATAAACCCACTCATTTCCCTTGTAAAAATCGATTTTGAGATGATGAATGAAAATTAAAGTGAGTGAGTTTTTCTCCTCCTTATCCCTCATGGCTAAGTGCTTGAGTTTGTATCCTTAGAGTGGTTTAGTGGCTTGGTGCTTAAACCCTCGATCCTTCTACCTAGTGGCTTTGTGCTTAGGAGAAGACTATCCCTTTTATTTTCGTTTCCACATAAAAATCACAAAAACACAAAAAGAGAGCAACTATGAGAGTGAGTTTCCTCCATGGAAACGTGAGGGCCCTTGATGGAAACGTGATGATGCTAGAGGGAAACGTGAGTTTCCTTGAGTGTAGAGTGTGTTTCCTTGAGTGATTCTTGTGACACTCAACCCCTTAGCCATTGTCTTATGGCTTTGGCTAGGTTCTATCCTAGGCTTAAACTTGTTTGAGTCATATCCATTTTACCTTTGTTTATGTTTTCACAAAACCAGAAAATCGTCCCATACAAACAAGTCGTTTTCCTAGTATTTATCAGAAAATGCAACACAAAAAGAGAGGTCTTTTGGGGCTGCCTTTAGCCTTAAACGTGAGAGGTGAGTGAGCATGGGCCCTTGATCGAGTTTCACTCCAAAATGGTATCAGAGCTTAGGCTCTTGTGTTTTCTTAAACCAAGACGATCTTTGGGAAAAGGTGCGTGGTTCTAGGTGTCTTAGTGTGTAACCTTGCAAATCTGGGCGTAGCTTGATTTGTGAGAGTTGGCTTTGGTTCGAGCACTTGTGTGTTGCTAGAATCGAGTTAGCTAACACGGGGGTTCTATGTATTTGCTTTGTGCTTTCATAGGATAGGCTCTTGTTGTTTCCCTCTTAAACAACTACACTACATTATTCCAAAATTTGTTTTGTTTTCATTGAAACCATCTTTTGGGATACCATAAATAAGCTCGAGGATTTGAGGACAAATCCTTTTGAAGAAGAGGAGTTTGGAACAAATGGGGTTAGCTCATTTTTGGGCAATTTTGGGGTTAGGGTTGGCTTGGGTCTTAGATCCGAGTCAAGGCCTAAATTTTGGTCCAAAGGCTCCTACCAAGTGCTCTCAAGTGAAAACATGTGGAAATCAGTCCACACTTGGTTAGGAGTCCAATAAAACCGGTGAAAGAGTTGCTCTTTCAAGTTTAGTGATTAGGCAGGTTTGACATGTCCGTAGGAAACGCTGAATATCTTGAGTTGTAGGCCATATTTTTGGATAATTCTTTTTGCATTGGAAAGCCAACTCAATTACCTTTCCAATGGCATATTATAGGCCTTGTAACTCAACGTGAGCACGGAATGGCGAAGCCTAGAAGTCATTGCTATTTCATGGAACCCGGTTTGGGCAGCTTTTGAAAGTAAGGGAGGTGTCACTAACCAAATGGCCTTCTTTCGGTTGGGTTAGCTTTTGGGGACCAAGTGGGGTCTTGGTTTGAGTTATACTCGACCAAGGGGCTGATGGTGTTCCAAGAAATCAAGTCAAAATAAATCAAAGAAGCTGATCAAAAGAAGAGCATTCTACAACCACCACCTTTGCTTTATGTCTTTTTCATTTATGTCCTTTTCTTGCTTTATGTATTTGTCTTTTACTTTAATTGTTAGGATCAGATTGTAAGGTCATTAGGACCACCTATACTTGCTCTCCAAGGCCATAATCTCGGCCATTGGATTAAAGCAACAATTGTAGGGTGTAGATGATAGTCTAGTGTCATTGTCTTACTTTATGCTTTAGTTTGTTTTACATCAGTTGTGAGGCCCTTAGAGCCATTAGTTTTAGCTGATTGTAAAGTCATTTTGTGACCCTTAGATTAGGAAGTAGATGTAGGGTTTAGATGTTAGCATGGGTCTTATATAAACCCACTCATTTCCTTGTAAAAATCGATTTGAGATGATGAATGAAAATTAAAGTGAGTGAGTTTTTTCTCCTCCTTATCCCTCATGGCTAAGTGCTTGAGTTTGTATCCTTAGAGTGGTTTAGTGGCTTGGTGCTTAAACCCTCGATCCTTCTACCTAGTGGCTTTGTGCTTAGGAGAAGACTATCCCTTTTATTTTCGTTTCCACATAAAAATCACAAAAACACAAAAAGAGAGCAACTATGAGAGTGAGTTTCCTCCATGGAAACGTGAGGGCCCTTGATGGAAACGTGATGATGCTAGAGGGAAACGTGAGTTTCCTTGAGTGTAGAGTGTGTTTCCTTGAGTGATTCTTGTGACACTCAACCCCTTAGCCATTGTCTTATGGCTTTGGCTGGGATTCTATCCTAGGCTTAAACTTGTTTGAGTCATATCCATTTTACCTTTGTTTATGTTTTCACAAAACCAGAAAATCGTCCCATACAAACAAGTCGTTTTCCTAGTATTTATCAGAAAATGCAACACAAAAAGAGAGGTCTTTTGGGGCTGCCTTTAGCCTTAAACGTGAGAGGTGAGTGAGCATGGGCCCTTGATCGAGTTTCACTCCAAAATGGTATCAGAGCTTAGGCTCTTGTGTTTTCTTAAACCAAGACGATCTTTGGGAAAAGGTGCGTGGTTCTAGGTGTCTTAGTGTGTAACCTTGCAAATCGGGCGTAGCTTGATTTGTGAGAGTTGGCTTTGGTTCGAGCACTTGTGTGTTGCTAGAATCGAGTTAGCTAACACTGGGTTCTATGTATTTGCTTTGTGCTTTCATAGGATAGGCTCTTGTTGTTTCCCTCTTAAACAACTACACTACATTATTCCAAAATTTGTTTTGTTTTCATTGAAACCATCTTTTGGGATACCATAAATAAGCTCGAGGATTTGAGGACAAATCCTTTTGAAGAAGAGGAGTTTGGAACAAATGGGGTTAGCTCATTTTTGGGCAATTTTGGGGTTAGGGTTGGCTTGGGTCTTAGATCCGAGTCAAGGCCTAAATTTTGGTCCAAAGGCTCCTACCAAGTGCTCTCAAGTGAAAACATGTGGAAATCAGTCCACACTTGGTTAGGAGTCCAATAAAACCGGTGAAAGAGTTGCTCTTTCAAGTTTAGTGATTAGGCAGATTTGACATGTCCGTAGGAAACGCTGAATATCTTGAGTTGTAGGCCATATTTTTGGATAATTCTTTTTGCATTGGAAAGCCAACTCAATTACCTTTCCAATGGCATATTATAGGCCTTGTAACTCAACGTGAGCACGGAATGGCGAAGCCTAGAAGTCATTGCTATTTCATGGAACCCGGTTTGGGCAGCTTTTGAAAGTAAGGGAGGTGTCACTAACCAAATGGCCTTCTTTCGGTTGGGTTAGCTTTTGGGGACCAAGTGGGGTCTTGGTTTGAGTCATACTCGACCAAGGGGCTGATGGTGTTCCAAGAAATCAAGTCAAAATAAATCAAAGAAGCTGATCAAAAGAAGAGCATTCTACAACCACCACCTTTGCTTTATGTCTTTTTCATTTATGCTCTTTTCTTGCTTTATGTATTTGTCTTTTTCTTTAATTGTTAGGATCAGATTGTAAGGTCATTAGGACCTCCTATACTTGCTCTCCAAGGCCATAATCTCGGCCATTGGATTAAAGCAACAATTGTAGGGTGTAGATGATAGTCAGTGTCATTGTCTTTACTTTACGCTTTAGTTTGTTTTACATCGATTTGTGAGGCCCTTAGAGCCATTAGTTTTAGCTGATTGTAAAGTCATTTTGTGACCCTTAGATTAGGAAGTAGATGTAGGGTTTAGATGTTAGCATGGGTCTTATATAAACCCACTCATTTCCTTGTAAAAATCGGCTTGAGATGATGAATGAAAATTAAAGTGAGTGAGTTTTTCTCCTCCTTATCCCTCATGGCTAAGTGCTTGAGTTTGTATCCTTAGAGTGGTTTAGTGGCTTGGTGCTTAAACCCTCGATCCTTCTACCTAGTGGCTTTGTGCTTAGGAGAAGACTATCCCTTTTATTTTCGTTTCCACATAAAAATCACAAAAACACAAAAAGAGAGCAACTATGAGAGTGAAGTTTCCTCCATGGAAACGTGAGGGCCCTTGATGGAAACGTGATGATGCTAGAGGGAAACGTGAGTTTCCTTGAGTGTAGAGTGTGTTTCCTTGAGTGATTCTTGTGACACTCAACCCCTTAGCCATTGTCTTATGGCTTTGGCTAGGTTCTATCCTAGGCTTAAACTTGTTTGAGTCATATCCATTTTACCTTTGTTTATGTTTTCACAAAACCAGAAAATCGTCCCATACAAACAAGTCGTTTTCCTAGTATTTATCGTAAAAATGCAACACAAAAAGAGAGGTCTTTTGGGGCTGCCTTTAGCCTTAAACGTGAGAGGTGAGTGAGCATGGGCCCTTGATCGAGTTTCACTCCAAAATGGTATCAGAGCTTAGGCTCTTGTGTTTTCTTAAACCAAGACGATCTTTGGGAAAAGGTGCGTGGTTCTAGGTGTCTTAGTGTGTAACCTTGCAAATCTGGCGTAGCTTGATTTGTGAGAGTTGGCTTTGGTTCGAGCACTTGGGTGTTGCTAGAATCGAGTTAGCTAACACGGGGGTTCTATGTATTTGCTTTGTGCTTTCATAGGATAGGCTCTTGTTGTTTCCCTCTTAAACAACTACACTACATTATTCCAAAATTTGTTTTGTTTTCATTGAAACCATCTTTTGGGATACCATAAATAAGCTCGAGGATTTGAGGACAAATCCTTTTGAAGAAGAGGAGTTTGGAACAAATGGGGTTAGCTCATTTTTGGGCAATTTTGGGGTTAGGGTTGGCTTGGGTCTTAGATCCGAGTCAAGGCCTAAATTTTGGTCCAAAGGCTCCTACCAAGTGCTCTCAAGTGAAAACATGTGGAAATCAGTCCACACTTGGTTAGGAGTCCAATAAAACCGGTGAAAGAGTTGCTCTTTCAAGTTTAGTGATTAGGCAGTTTTGACATGTCCGTAGGAAACGCTGAATATCTTGAGTTGTAGGCCATATTTTTGGATAATTCTTTTTGCATTGGAAAGCCAACTCAATTACCTTTCCAATGACATATTATATTCCTTGTAACTCAATGCGAGCACGGAATGGCGAAGCCTAGAAGTCACTGCTATTTCATGGAACCCGGTTTGGGCAGCTTTTGAAAGTAAGGGAGGTGTCACTAACCAAATGGCCTTCTTTCGGTTGGGTTAGCTTTTGGGGACCAAGTGGGGTCTTGGTTTGAGTCATACTCGACCAAGGGGCTGATGGTGTTCCAAGAAATCAAGTCAAAATAAATCAAAGAAGCTGATCAAAAGAAGAGCATTCTACAACCACCACCTTTGCTTTATGTCTTTTTCATTTATGTCCTTTTCTTGCTTTATGTATTTGTCTTTTACTTTAATTGTTAGGATCAGATTGTAAGGTCATTAGGACCACCTATACTTGCTCTCCAAGGCCATAATCTCGGCCATTGGATTAAAGCAACAATCAGAAAAGTGTAGATGATAGTCTAATGTCATTGTCTTACTTTATGCTTTAGTTTGTTTTACATCAGATTTGTGAGACCCTTAGAGCCATTAGTTTTAGCTGATTGTAAAGTCATTTTGTGACCCTTAGATTAGGAAGTAGATGTAGGGTTTAGATGTTAGCAAGAGACTTATATATACCCACTCATTTCCTTGTAAAAATCGGTTTTGGATGATGAATGAAAATTAAAGTGAGTGAGTTTTTTCTCCTCCTTATCCCTCATGGCTAAGTGCTTGAGTTTGTATCCTTAGAGTGGTTTAGTGGCTTGGTGCTTAAACCCTCGATCCTTCTACCTAGTGGCTTTGTGCTTAGGAGAAGACTGTCCCTTTTATTTTCGTTTCCACATAAAAATCACAAAAACACAAAAAGAGAGCAACTATGAGAGTGAGTTTCCTCCATGGAAACGTGAGGGCCCTTGATGGAAACGTGATGATGCTAGAGGGAAACGTGAGTTTCCTTAAGTGTAGAGTGTGTTTCCTTGAGTGATTCTTGTGACACTCAACCCCTAAGCCATTGTCTTATGGCTTTGGCTAGGTTCTATCCTAGGCTTAAACTTGTTTGAGTCATATCCATTTTACCTTTGTTTATGTTTTCACAAAACCAGAAAATCGTCCCATACAAACAAGTCGTTTTCCTAGTATTTATCAGAAAATGCAACACAAAAAGAGAGGTCGTTTGGGGCTGCCTTTAGCCTTAAACGTGAGAGGTGAGTGAGCATGGGCCCTTGATCGAGTTTCACTCCAAATTGTTGCATAATGATAATCATTTTAAAAGAGGTGGTTTGGATATATAATCAATTGAATGCATTGTTTTATTTATGGTTAGTTGATGCTATTTTTGTGAATGAATGTTTTGAATGGGTTAATTTTACGCATTAATTATTGTACAAACGGTTGTAATTTACTAGTGTGGCCTTAGAAGATTGTGTTTTCGTAATGAAGGAAACACAATTTTGGTTGTATTTTTGAGATCTCGAATCTCCCATTTTGTAATATTTTTAATTTTGCCATATTTTGAATTAGAATGTAAATAGGTTTATTTTGTAATTCAAATTTGTAATTTTGAGAAGATTCAAGATGAAGATTCAAGATGGACTCCCACTTAAAGCTCAAGATTAAGAATGAAGACTTGCTTAGGGTCCATGGATGGATTCCAATTTGTATTTGTCTTTATTTTCATAGGGTTAGGCCACACTAGGTGTTTTTCCTTTTTGCGTTTTTCTTTACCGTTTTAATTGCATTCACGTTAGATAGTAGCATCATATTCCGCCTAAACTAAACCAAACCACCTAATATGCATGAAAATGGATCATATAGTTGCATTCCTTTCATAGACATACGGATGTCACTTGTTTAGGGCTATCACCTCTATTTAATCATTCACGATAATGCTAGATATTAGTTCACTTAAAATGAATTAAAATGAGTTGATGGGACCTTCCTCTAAAACTGAAATTGAGAATTAGTCTTTATGAGTCGAACCACTATGAATCCCTTCTTCGTCGGTAGGCATAATATGACCCCTTCTACGTTGGGTAAGTAGTGGCTGTCGACTTAGTTTATCTCAACATTATAGTTCGAGTAATATCTCGAAGTTATGATGGACCAATAGATAGGATTTACTGAAATCTATCGACCAAGAATTCTAACAGTAGAATTAGCTAAGCAGTTAGCTTATCAATTTAAAGAAATTGAGTCTTGGGATCGCTTATATAATTCTCGGGGGAGGTCGATTATATGAGTGCACGAGTCATTGCATTAATATGTTATTGTTTTTTACTTAAATTTTTAAAACAATGATTTCTTATCTTCTCTCTTCTTCTTCTTTCTTTTCACAGTTTCGAATACGTTATATACAGATATAACTACTATAACAAATGGCTGTACGTAATGACGAACCAATGACAAGTGCCACACTAGCTCGTGAATCATGGCTTAGAATCTTTATGGGCACCATGAATCAGTCAACTCGACTGAAAAGTGATGGGTCCAATTTTTCTGATTGGGAGGCTGCATTACGGAATGCTGCCATCGCTGACGGTAAGCTCAAGTATTTGACTGAGCCACTGCCGACTTTGCCCGACTCCGATCTTTGGAGCAGATGAACTCTATCTTTACAATGATTTCATGATGGAGGCGGGTGCGTTACAGAACGTACTCATCTATGCAATGGAATCCAATTTGCAAAGACGGTTCATTACCCAAGGTGCAAACAAGATTTTCACCACCCTTACTAAGGAATTCTCGAAAGCTCCGAGAATTAAGAGTTACGAGTATACTACTCGTTTCTTTGAGGCTAGACTCCAGAAGGGCCAACCGGTTGGTCCACACCTTCTCGACATGATCGAGAATGTTGAAAAGCTGGAGGAGCTTGGTTGCAAGATTGATGAGAAGATCATCATTGATCGAGTGCTCTACTCTCTTCATGATGGGTATGCCCTCTTTAGGGCAAACTATTACATGAACGACATGCAGAAAAGTCTGCATGAACTACATTCACTCCTCGTACAGACGGAGAGTGATCTGAAGTTGAGTGGGAGCACGAAGCAAGATGTTCTCATGATTGGGAACAAGAAGGGTAAGGGTAAGGCTCCGGCTAACCTAACTGTAGGAAAGCCGAAATTTAAGAAGGCAGTGATTGCAAAGAGTGGGCCTGGTGAGGCTAGCGGTTGCTCACAAGGCAAGGCAAAAGCTATGCAGACCATGGAGTGCCACCATTGCCACAAGCCTGGGCATTGGAGGCGGAACTGTCCCGTGTATGCTGAGGACATAAAAGCAGGCCGCGTCGCTCCTGTTGGTATGTCTTCTTTTATTCATATGATTGAGATTAACCATGCAAGTTTCGGAACTTGGGTACTTGATACTGGTTGTGGTTCTCATCTGTGCAATCATTTGCAGGGCCTAAGAAGCATCAGAACTCTGGCAAGAGGTGATGTAGACCTGCGAGTGGGGAATGGAGCAAGAGTTGCTGCCGTTTCAATAGGGACATATGTAATCCAACTCCCAAGTGGATTTGAGTTATTTCTGAATAACTGTTACTATGTACCTAGTTTATCTAAAAACATTATTTCTGTATCCGTTCTTGATAAAGAAGGATTTTCATTTTCGATAAAGAATAATAGCTGTATTTTCTCATTGAACGATATGATTTATGGTAAAGCAGTTTCCATGAACGGAATTTATGTTTTAGATCAAACCACAGATATTATGCATGTGAGTAACAAGAAAGCAAAGGTTGGTGACAAAGATCAAACCTATCTATGGCACTGCCGTATGGGACACATAAATGAGAAACGCGTGAAAAAGCAAATTGATAGTAGGATTATCGCCCCATTTGACTATGAAACTTTTGGCACGTGTGAATCATGTCTCATAGGCAAAATGTCTCGAATTTCCTTCAAAGGTGTTGGAATGCGCGCTGCTGACCTATTAGGACTCATACATACTGATGTGTGCGGACCTATGTCAATCAACGCTAGAGATGACTATAGGTATTTTATCACTTTCACGGACGATTTGAGTAGATATGGACATGTCTACTTGGAGTAAAACTAGATGGGTCAAGTTTCACTCAAGGGATGAACACTAATCGACTTTGTAGCCTCTTGAAATTCTCGGCCAAATGGATCTATTTTTGTGAAGATTTTCTGAAATTTTGTAAACAAATGGAAAACATAAAAGATAGTAACTAAATCTACACACAAAGTAATAGACTTAGGGTTTTAATTAGTTAAGCACAAAGCCACTAACTAATTAGTCACTAAACTCAAGCACAAAGCAATGAGAAAAATGAAGAACACTCAAATAAACACTAGGGTTTTTTCATTCATCAAAATCTGAAAAATATGATGTGAGAATGAGGGTTTATATAATACCCTCATTCTAATCTTGACCATACATTACAAGATGATCTAAGGGCTAAAGTTAGTCCCACAAAACAACATAAAAAACGGCCTCAAGGCCTTACATGTGCTGAAATTTTGAAAAGAAAACAAACAAAACATAAAGTAGACAATGACACTTGAGTTCATCCTCTCCATGCACTTTAGGTAGCATCCAAGGGTCAAGAATTGGTCTTGGGGAGGCATGTGGGACGGTCCATCCAAGCAAATACAAGGGATTATATTGTCTCCTTACATTAAAGCATAAAGTATAAAGTAAAGAAAGCGACATGTATGAAAATGACATGAAACATAAAACAATGTGATGGCTTGGGGATTTTAATTGAAGCCGGCTCCTTGGGACCTCCTTGAGCTAGCTAGAAACAGCAGATCTGAATCAGAAGTGACTTACCTCTCTCGCCAATAGGGTAGTCCAGACACTCGCTGCTCCCGAGAGTATCACTCTTCAGGAAAAGGAAGCCTGCCTTCCAATCCTTGTCATCCCCAGTATCAGGGTGCTCCACAAGATTGCTCTGGCCTTTCCTGATTCTGAAGATGAATCTTCCACGGCCCTGGCTCCTTACACAGTAGATGTTTTTCAGATCTTGCACGTCGATTGCGGTCCCGAACTTTGTGCAGAGCTTGTCAACCAAGCGGATAATCTTCCACATCTTTGGGCATCAATCGCGCGGCAAGCTTCATTGAAGAGAGCCCTCACGATCCAAGAATTACAAGGAATTCTCAAACCAGCCCTAAAAGGGAACTCATGAATGCAGATCCACCCAGGGGAAGTCCAGGAAGCCGTAACATAGTCGTCACAGGGAACGAATATCTCAGCAGATTCAGGCACAATATGATGATCTTTGAGATGTTTTACGATTGATTGACTGAGTGTGTTTTTGGTTTCATCATCAAAGGAGTCACCTTTGATGAACCTATGATCACCGTACATGATTTCGTTGATTTCGAGGATCTCAAGATCAATCACTTTTTCAGCCATGGTTTTTGATTTAATTTTGGTTTGATAAAGATGAAGATGACAAAGGAAGAAGATGATGAACAGTAGAAGGTAAAAACAAAAGTTGGCAAGGTAAGTTCTCGAAAAATTACTGGAGCCTCCTATTTATACTCGAGGATAAAAGAGTTCAAGTGGGATTAGGATTTTACCGTTGGTAAAATTCGAAACAACCCCAGACTTAGCCGTTGCTACAGTACAGGAAGTCAAATCAGGTTTTAATTCTCACCTACTTAGAATTCTTTCATTATCTCTTTGAATGGTGTGCACAAGTCTGGCTAAGTACATAATTGTTGTTCAAATTCTATAGCCGTTACCTCTGCTCTAGTCTGTTCTGTATAGAAATGTTTGTGCAAGATTGTTTCCTCAAGATTGCTGAACACTGCACTTGAGAAAACAAGGGGCATTTGTTATGACCAGATTTTACACTACCCAGAATTGGCAGTTCTGGATAGAGAATACAATACAGAACAGATCAGAAGAGCAATAGCAGTTATATCACAGAACAGGCCAGAAGACGAATGACAGTTATGGTCAGCACAGGTCAACCACAGCGGTTACAAAGATCATGGGATAATGGAGCAAGTTATCACCGAAAGGTATGCAGTTATGGGAAGTTATCTAACCGCCGAAGATCATGGAAACGTGCCCTAGAAAATAGGAATTGATTCGCAGCTTGATTTGCCTATATATAGAGGCTCATTTGTACATTTTTGATGATCTTTTGACTCTCATTAGCATACTTAAGCACTCGATAATTACACTACGATAAAACATAGTCGATTACAGATATCACCATGTAGTGATCATACTCTCACAGTTGTATTATGTAACCCCAACTCTAATATTAATAAAAGTACTCCTGGCTTGGTAGCCCGCAGTTTTCCCCATCTTCTTCTCGGGGCTTCTGCGTCATCAAATCTCTGCGTCCTTAGTTCTGTCCTGTATAGCTCAGTTCTGTTCTGTTCCGCAAATAGTACTAGTTGATCCACTTTTTTCCATTTTCTATCTCGTGAAGTTTTTACCAAAACACTAGGGTTCCCTTTGACTGTGAACCTGTTTCGGCGCCTCCACCATTTCCAACCTTGTTCCACTCCTTCCATGAAAGGGTGGTGGTCCTTGCACACCGAGCCCGGCTACCTGACTCACTTCCCTATCAAGACTTCGATGAAGGGGTGGAACGAGAGGTGGTTCTTCCTGAAGTCTTCCGAGCCCTTCAAACATCCTCGATGCTTTCACAACGACGTGAGAGGTCGTTTGGAGACCCGGGAAGAATGGGTTCCGGGAAAAATCCTTTCCTGGAAAGACGTTCCCTTGACCGAGGATGAATATGCCGCCGTAACTTACTTTGAGGCGTATAAGAAGGGTAAACAAGTATTCCCCAAGAATTGGCTTCCTCCGGCGGAGACGATCTCCCAGGACAAGTTCCTTAGCGTCGTCAGCTTAGTCCCGGCCCTTGAGGCAGGTAAGCAGGGGCCGGGTGGCTGAATGTTTGGTGTCTTGATTGCTTTAACTTGCGTTTTATTTGCTACCCTTTGTTCTGCCCGGGTCTGAATGATATGGTTTTGTCTGTCGCAGGTGACCTAGGTTACTTGACAGAGGAGGACCTTGCTTCTATCGGCCTCAACAAGGACAACAAGCCTCTTGACGAGCCTTCTGCCGTAGACTTCGAACGCTGCAAGCCGACGCTTAAAGAGCTGGTGAAGATGCAGCCGAGTGCCGTTCCTAAGAGGCCAAAGGGGAAAAAGAGGCCTGCTTTCAAGCCTCCCCGAGACAGGAAACCCGAACAAGCTGTCTCCGTCTCCTCTCCTGACCCCAACTTGCAAACTATTGAGGAGGCAGCGAGGCCCTTTCTTCCTCCTAGCCCGCCCCGGGAGGCTGGAGCCTCCCAGCAGCCTCAGCCTGCACCCAAGGCCCCTGCGGTCGAGGTGCAAACTATAGATTCTGAGCTCGAGGAGGAGGAGGAGAGGCCCCTTAAGAAGCAAAGGCAGGAAAAGGTTAGTTCCGTTCTCTCGTGGGGGAGTCTTTCTGAAGGTCGTCCCCTGGACGTTCCCTCGCAGTCTCTCTTGATATTTCAATCGCGAGCGGGGCGTTTTGACTGCTGCCGTTCTGCTCAGGTTCCTCCTCCCAGGCTCAAGCTGACGAGCGGAGGGTAACCTTGGCTGTCCCGGAAAGGGTCCCAGCCGATGCCAGACACAAGCCACTGATGACGCGGTCCGAAACTTCTCCTCTTGCCGCCGGCGTCGGGTCCATCACCGTGGAGTTGGCCTCGAAGGCCAACCATGCGCTCAAGGGTCTCTCTACTGCCCTGACGGATCTCTCCAAGTTCGCGGATAATACCGCTCGCGAACTTGACGGTCTAAGGCGTTCATCCGGCTCCTCGTCTGTGCAGGGGCTGCAGCGCGATCTGACCCGTCTGAGGAAAGAGAGGGCGGCCCGGGATCAAACTATCTCCGACCTTAGGGCTGAGGTCAAGCATTTTTCCTCCCAGCTGCGGGACAGGGAGGACCATCTTTCCACCTTGGCTAAGGAGAAAGAGACTTTGGTCCTTCAATATGCTGAGGCCTCCCAGGCCCGGGATTCTGCTACGGCGAGGGTATCTGCTGCCGAGGAGAGGGCAACGGAGGCCGAGATTAAGGTCACTCGCCTTGCCATGGACATAGCCGAGCTGAAGGCAAAACATCTGGAGGAGCTGGAGCAAGTCCGGGCCGATGTCTTCTACACCGGGTCAGATTTTGGGGCCAACGAGACTAAAGAGCTCGTGGCTGTCATCGACCCTCAATTCGACTTTGCCCGCCTGGCCGAGCTGGAGGCGGAGAAGGATAGGGCCCGCGAGGCGAGAAATGATGCGAATCCAGAGGCGGGACCCTCCGCAGCTGGCGGTGGCTCCGGCTGCTGTCTTCCGAATCCTCTTGCGCGGGATGATCTGCGGGATCTCCCATTAGCCTACATTTTGTTTTTTATTTCAATAAGACTTACGTTAGTCTGCAGTAGGCGGGCCTTTTGTGGTAGACGGCCGCCGACTCCGGTAGGTCTTTTAGTTGTTCTTTTTTCTTTTTTATTTGCATCTGCCTGTTCCTGGCCCGGTCTGTGGGCTCAGGAGCAGCAAACTTGTATTAGACTCTTTCTATTTCTAGCGTTCCTTCTTTTGTCAGTATTGCCTTGTCTTTTGTTTTTCCATACTTAGCTTATTTATTTCGTTTTCACTCATATTGCTTTTGTCCGAGGCCGGGAGATTTTTCCATACTTAGCTTATTTTTCTTTCAATCGTTTACACTACTTTTCATTGTTTGCGTCGGGGCCGGACGATGCTATTTGGCCTCATCATCTTGTTTATACTTAGCCAAATTTTCTGCCTTTTTCCCTACATGTTATCCATGCCGGGACCGCGTGTTTATGCCTCCTGCTGCCGGGTGATTGTACTTAGGTTACTTGGCGAACTGAACGCTCGTGGGATGTCCGTTCTTACCTTCCCGGTGTTTTTACATAAGGGCACCCTCATTCGGGCTCGACGACCGCGGATGAGCATTGTGCAAGGCCATACGTCGGGCGCGAGCCGCCCAGGCCCCAGGCCGTGGACTCTCAAGGCGCGATGTTCATCCTTACGTAGGCATGGGAGGTCCGCAGCCGCCACCGGCTACAAGGCCGGCATCAGACACTCCGGTGAGAGCAGCCTAGGCACGTGGGCCATCAAAGACATCCCGGCTCTTTTGCATAAAGGCACCCTCATCCGGGCCCGACGACGCCGGATGAGCATTGTGCAAGGCCATACGTAGGGCGCGAGCCGCCCAGGCCCCGGGCCATGGACTCTCAAGGCGCGATGTTCATCCTTACGTAGGCATGGGAGGTCCGCAGCCGCCACCGGCTACAAGGCCGGCACCAGACACTGCGGTGAGAGCAGCCTAGGCACGTGGGCCATCATAGACATCCCGGCTCTTTTGCATAAGGGCACCCTCATCCGGGCCCGACGACGCCGGATGAGCATTGTGCAAGGCCATACGTAGGGCGCGACCCGCCCAGGTCCCGGGCCATGGACTCTCAAGGCGCGATGTTCAACCTACGCAAGCATGGGAGGTCCGCAGCCGCCACCGGCTACAAGGCCGGCATCAGACACTGCGGTGAGAGCAGCCTAGGCACGTGGGCCATCATAGACATCCCGGCTCTTTTGCATAAGGGCACCCTCATCCGGGCCCGACGACGCCGGATGAGCATTGTGCAAGGCCATACGTAGGGCGCGAGCCGCCCAGGCCCCGGGCCATGGACTCTCAAGGCGCGATGTTCAACCTACGCTGGCATGGGAGCCTGTCAGGCGGATGCCTTGGAGGTCTTACCCTTCTCCGGTCTTTTATGTCTCTTAGCTGCTCCGGGGCTTGTTCTTGCCCCCACTCTGCTCCAGGCGGGGTTTGGAGCATTCATCCCCCCTTTTCCTGAAAGTCTTAGCAAAATTTTCAAAAATTCCTATTTTTAAATCAGGCTATCGTGATTAGCCGGGGTCGGGGGTAGTCCCCCCTCCTTGCCCCCTGGCCAGCTTTTGTATGATGCAAATCTAAACAAATGCTGGGCAAAAATTCTAGCAAAAGTTCTACCAAAAACTTTACAAAAGCTCGCGGTGCCAACATTCCTGGTCACTCGCGTTACAGATGTCTACGCGTTGCCTCGTTAAAACCTTCCCGTGGAAAACCCAGTGGGAAAAACCACGGGTAAGGAAAAAGAGTACAACGCTTACACGTAATATTTCTTTAATGTATCAGAGTTCCAATGGGACGGGAGGTCGTGGCCGTTCGTATCTCTTAGCATGAAGGTCCCTGGTTGTTTTATCTCTGTGATCTGATAGGGCCCTTCCCAGGTGGCTGACAACTTCCCGTGAATGTTTCCCTTCCCGGTGGCAGATACTCTTCTTAGCACTAGGTCTCCAAGTTCAAACTCCCTATGCTTCACCCTTCGATTGTACATCCTTCTCATCCTGTTCTGATAGACTGCTAGATTTTCTCTTGCCTGGTCCCGGACCTCATCTAGAAGATCCAGGGACTCATTTCTTGCTTGTTCGTTACTGGCTGGGTCGTGCAGGTTTGTTCGAGGACTGGGAAGGATTGCCTCTATCGGGAGTAAAGCTTCGGCCCCGTAGACCATGTTGAATGGTGTGTGGCCGGTGGATTCCTTTACTGTAGTTCTGATTGACCAGAGAACGCTTGGTAGCTCATCGGCCCATGCCCCCTTCAGCTCATCCAGTCGTTTTTTCATGTCGTTCAACATTTGCTTGTTGGCGGCCTCAGCTTGTCCGTTGCTTTGTGGATGACAAACTGACGAGTATGCAATGATTGTCCTATTTCGCTTTAGCCAGTCCCGCATGCTATCGTTGTCAAATTGTTTTCCATGGTCAAACACCACTACTTTGGGCACACCAAACCTGGTGATTACATTTCTCCAAATAAATTTCCTCACGGCCTGTTCAGTGATGGTTGGTATGGCCTCTGCTTCTATCCACTTGGTGAAGTAGTCGATGGCGGCTACTACATATTTTCTGCCCCCTGCTGCCGTTGCAAACGGCCCCAGGATGTCCATTCCCCATTGGTCAAAAGGTATCGGGCTCAGGACTGGTCTGAGATCTCTGGCGGGAAGGTAGATGTCCGGGGCAAAGATCTGGCATTGCCGGCACCGCTTACTCAGTTCTTTGGCATCCTTTAGCATGGTGGGCCAAAAGTAGCCAGCCCTCAATGCTTTGTGGGCTAGTGTGCGACCGGTCACATGATGACCACAGACTCCTGAGTGTATGTCGTTCAGGATGAATTCAGCATCCGTGCCCCCTACACACTTTAGAAGCGGGGCCGAGAAAGATCGTCTGTAGAGTTCCCCGTCCACAAGGATGAACCAGGGGGCTAGTCTCTTCAGTTTAGCAGCCTCGGTTTTGTCTTCCGGGATCTCTCCCTCTAGCTTATATTTCAATATTGGCCTCATCCAGCCAGGGTCCTCAGAGATTGTGTTAACTGTCAACCCCCCTTTCTGCCGTCGGATGTCAACGGTGACTGTTTTCGATTTGTTGTCTGCTGTTGTGCTGGCCAGCTTGGCCAATGCGTCTGCTTTGTTGTTCTCGGACCTGGGTATGTGATGGACCTCGAAAGACTTTAGTCCTGACGTCAAGCTCTTTGCCTTTTGAAGGTATAGGGCCATTCCTTCTTCCCGGGCTTCATACTCTCCCTTGAGCTGGCTTGCCACTAGCTGCGAGTCTGTCCTGAGCTCAATTGCTTCTGCCCCCATGGCTTTTGCAAGTTCCAGACCCGCTAGCACCGCTTCATATTCAGATTCATTGTTTGTGGCTGGGAAGGCGAACTTCAAAGCGTGCTCAAACTCATGTCCCTCGGGACTGATGATGACAACCCCTGCCCCGGAACCATGGATGGTGGCCGACCCGTCTGTATATATACCTGCCATATTCCTCTCGGTGCATCCCCCCTGGCCGGGTGGGTGCATTCGGCAATGAAATCTGCCAGGGCCTGGGCTTTGATTGCTGTTCTTCCGGCGTAGGTTATGCCGAAGCCTGACAGTTCAATCGCCCACTAGAGGAGTCTGCCGGATTTTTCAAATTTCTCGAGTGCTTTTTCCAGGGGCTGGTCTGTGCGCACCTCCACCGGGTGAGCATCAAAGTATGGTCTCAGTTTCCGGGTTGCTATGACAACGGCGTATGCTGCCTTTTCGATGATTGGGTAGTTCCTCTCTGATTGTCCTAGTGCATGACAGACGAAGTAGATTGGTTGTTGTTGTTTTTCTTCTTCCCATAGGATTACTGCTGATATTGCGCTCGCGGTCAGGGCGATGTACAAGATTAATGTTTCGCCCGTGACCGGTCTTGCCAAGGTTGGCAATGTTGTCAGGTGTCTCTTTAGTTGTTCAAAAGCTTCATCCTGCTCCTTTCCCCACACGAACCTTTTGTTCCCTTTTAGCACCTGGAAGAAAGGTGTGGACTTGTCGGCTGACCTGGAGATGAATCTGGAAAGTGCCGCCATTCTCCCGGTCAAAATTTGGATATCCTTTAATGTTTTCGGTGCCGGCAAGTCCAATATAGCCTTGACTTTCTCGGGGTTGTGAGGATACCGGACTTAGGGTGATCCCTTCTCGACGCCCCGCTCGCGCCCGCCCTCGTGTCATGGGGCGGAATGCACGGCGCGGGAGATAAATTTTGCAAGAAGCTCGCTCGGGCGCGCTAAGCTTCGCTTCTAACTGCTTTGCTTGGCTCAACTCGCTCGAGCGTTCTTTTGTTTTAAAAAGGGGGGTGTCATTGCATGTGAAGATAATAAAAAGAAATATAAAAATCCTTTTAAAACGTGTTTTTGGAGTCGCCACCAAATATTAAAGGAATTTGGAACCTATTCAACGCGTCTTAAAATATATGACACGGGTGTCTCAAATTTCAAGGTGCGTCGATACCTATCCGTCTGAGGTTATTGTGAAACCAGAGAGGATTCGGAGTGAGGTTACCTTTCTAAAGTTTTGACAAAATGTGTATTGAAAACTGTAATAAAAAAGGCCTACGTAAAAGTAGTCTTTACTAATTTGAAAACAAATGCTTTAATTTCGATATTTGGGCTTATAGGACGCTACGTACAAATGCAAATATATGACTCGACAATTATGTAAAATGAATGTAAGCCGTCAAAACTATGACGATTTGCTATAGGAAATGTACGTGAAATCACTAATTCATTGTGTTTGAATTAATAACTAAACGTTATTTTCCTGACTTGTGATCAATTCTAAGATTTGTAAAACCCTCGGTTTTGCATGTTTAAAGAGACTAGTTGAAACGGTACAGTTAAATGTCGAATCCGTGTTTTAGTCGTAATTTAATGCATGAATCGAGAATTTGCATAATGTGTAAAAGTGAGTGCTTAATTTAGTGATTTTGAGTCGTTCATTTATGCGATATTGGCGGGGTTTAGACGAATCATTTGATTCGAATTACTACAATCATATTGCGAATACGAGTTCGTTAATGCCAATATCGGGGTGGGTTAAAGTAACCCTATAAGTCTCAAACGTCCAATCGGAAGGTAAAATTTCTTTTACCTTGAAATGCAAAGACGTTTTTTTTAGAGTGGAAATTTATAAGTGCGAGAGGCTTTTTGTGAGTATAAGTATCGGTTTTGAAAACGATGTGTGTTGATAATGTGTTGTAAGAATTGATGATATTGTTGTATTTGATGTAAGTTGTTGATGATTTGGGTCGAGTAAGGGCTGCTATTTATAGCAAATGCTTCGTGTTTTATGCCTAATTGCTCAGAAAATCGCCAGAGAACCAACGATTAAGTGAAAAATCGCCAGAATGTCAGAACAGGCCAGGAAAATCGCCTGTATACTGGCGATTTTCCAAAAAATCGCCAGTATTCAGGCGATTTTTTGGCCTGTTTCTGACACATTGTAGCGCCGTATTTTTGTATGACATGTTTTCGTAGGTGTGAGGCTTTTGTCGAGCAATTTGCTTGACTTTGAGTGCCTTGGATCATCAACTTGTACAAGTTGATTGGTCAACTTGTTTTATTTGGCTTCGATTTTCGTGTTTCGGTTTTTCGTCGTGTTTTTCGATCATGGCTCGAAGTAAAATAATATTGTAATGCATTATTTTACGACTTTGTGGGATTTTGTTTTGTAAGAATGTGACCCGGGGCGCATTTTGGCCCTTCAGTGCTTGGGCCATTTTGTGTGTTTTAGGCCGTTTCTGTGTGCTTGGGTTGTTTTTTGTATTTTCGGGTCATTTTGTGAGGCGTGTATGTCTCGTGTTTGTGTGTATTGTGTTGACTTACGATTTAAAATGACTAAATTAATATTCATTTTTACGAAATATGCAAATTCAAATTAATACGTTAAAAATGACTAAAATGTTTTAGACACTTATGTACCGTTTTGTCTCATTTTAAAACATGCATGAAAGTCCTTTTCGTCATCGGGTTTGCTTTTGGGGGGTACGGATACGGGTATCCACAGAGCCCCCAGTTTGACTGAGCTTGGACTAAAGCGCTAGTCAAACTTAGAAGATAGTATCCGGACCATCACAGTCTCGATACTACCTGGCGACGCTAAGTATGTGTCTCGGGGAGAGACGAGGACTTAGCCGGAATGCGAGGGAGGGCGGCATGTTTAAGGACATGACGGTCTGCATGTTTAAGGGCTTCTTGCGTACTGTTGCTTAGATGTCATTTGATGGCGTTTTATAGCTTGGCCATATCCTGCGTCTCGCATGCTTGCTGCGTGCTCGCTTGTGTATCTGTGATTTGCCTTTCCTTCTCGCAGAGAGAATGGGTGTTAGCGTCTTCGATATGCAAAGAAAATCTGTGTTTCTGCATCCTTGATTTGAAATAAGAAGTGTATATTTTGTTGGTGTAAAAAGTGTATGCATTTGAGGAATATATGTATTTAACTTGTGGGAAATATACGTATTTTGATTTTGTGACTCGTAAAGAGTGTACTTGTTTTTGAAAAAATATACGTATTGAACTCGTGAGGAGTATACGTATTTTGACTTTGCGACTCGTAAAGAGTGTATTTGTTTTTGAAAAATATACGTATTTAACTTGTGGGAAATATACGTATTTTGATTTTGTGACTCGTAAAGAGTGTATTTGTTTTTGAAAAATATACGTATTTAACTTGTGCGAAATATACGTATTTGAATTTGGTGACTCGTAAAGAGTGTATTTGTTTTTGAAAAATATACGTATTTAACTGGTGGGAAATATACGTATTTTGATTTTGTGACTCGTAAAGAGTGTATTTGTTTTTGAAGAATATACGTATTTAACTCGTGAGGAGTATACGTATTTTGATTTTGTGACTCGTAAAGAGTGTATTTGTTTTGAAAAATATACGTATTTAACTTGTGGGAAATATACGTATTTTGATCTTGTGACTCGTAAAGAGTGTATTCGTTTTTGAAAAATATACGTATTTAACTTGTGGGAAATATACGTATTTTGATTTTGTGACTCGTAAAGAGTGTATTTGTTTTTGAAAAATATACGTATTTAACTGGTGGGAAATATACGTATTTTGATTTTGTGACTCGTAAAGAGTGTATTTGTTTTTGAAAATGTACGTATTTAACTCGTGAGGAGTATACGTATTTTGATTTTGTGACTCGTAAAGAGTGTATTTGTTTTTGAAAATATACGTATTTAACTCGTGAGGAGTATACGTATTTTGATTTGTGACTCGTAAAGAGTGTATTTGTTTTTTGAAAATATACGTATTTAACTGGTGGGAAATATACGTATTTTGATTTTGTGACTCGTAAAGAGTGTATTTGTTTTTGAAAATATACGTATTTAACTCGTGAGGAGTATACGTATTTTGATTTTGTGACTCGTAAAGAGTGTACTTGTTTTTGAAAATATACGTATTTAACTCGTGAGGAGTATACGTATTTTGATTTTGTGACTCGTAAAGAGTGTATATGTTTTTGAAAATATACGTATTTAACTCGTGAGGAGTATACGTATTTTGATTTTGTGACTCGTAAAGAGTGTACTTGTTTTTGAAAATATACGTATTTAACTCGTGAGGAGTATACGTATTTTGTTTTGTGACTCGTAAAGAGTGTGTATGTGTTGTTATTTTGTAAAACTTGGGCTCTCGGCTTGTGACGAGCATGTGTATTCTCGTGTTTTATCAGAGTAGCGCATAAAAGAGTGAATTAATAGAGTAATAGACCGTAATAACCAGTCCAAACTAAAAATCGACCCGTGCCTGACCACTTAATCGCCAGAGGTCTGGCGATTTAGTGTGTGTGTGTGATTTTTGGTTCAAAAACACGGGAAGGGGAAGAGAGCAAGGCAGCCGAAAACAAACACACAAACATCACTTAATCGAAAAAACTTGTTCTCAGCGATTTCTCAACCAAAATTCGTGATTTCGACTCCTACGATTCGCAATGGACCAAGGTATGCACTCAATCAAGTTGCTAATTCGTGTTTTGAAGTCGATTTGAGTCGGTTTTAACTGAAAATTCGTTTTTTTAGGGTTTATGTCGATTTGTTTTGCATGTTTCGAATTTAGCCATCTTTGTCACTTGAAATCGATGCTTGAGAGTACTATGAGACTTGCCTCGCCATTGTTGGTGATTGTATGTGAAAAACCCGTGTATTAGGGCTGTTTTTCGTGTAGAAGGCCAAGGGCATTTTGGTCATTTTTCGTTTTTCGTCTCGGAATATGCTCAACATTTCAATGTAGGTTACCCATTAGTAGTATAATGCTTGGGTAAATTTGTTTCACGAAATTGGCGAAAGTCGGGTTTTTTGGGCTAAAAACCGTGTGACAGGGGGTTTCGTCGGGGTTTTGCTCTGTTTTTGTCGTGTAAAACGACACCGATTGGCTTGGTTGTTTTTGAAATGTCGTTGTATGCTAATGACAAGGCTATGGGTGTCTTGTGTGTGGAAAGCGGTTTGAAAATCCGTAATTTTCGTGTGTTTTTGTGTGGAGACGGTTTCTTGGGTCGAAATTTTCGGTCCCGAAACTTGTCGAAATTTTTTGTCTTGGGTCATGATGACTTGTATGGTGTATGGCTTGCCCATTTTTGTTGAGCATGCGTGATTTGGAGGTGTTTTGGAGCGTTTCGGAGCGTTTTGGAGCGTTTTTGTGTAATTGAGCTAGGCTTCTTGAAACCGTTTTTCTTGCTTCTTGCGGTTCATGTCTTGGATGCGTTGTCACGTGTGTTGCTTGGGTTGGCTAGGATGTTGTTTCGTGGGAGGCTAGGGCCTCTTTGGTCAAGGATAGGTCATGAAAAGGCCGTTTTTGTAGCTTGCGTGCGTTTTACAAAAGCTATTCAGTCGGGGTGTTCGGGACATGATTTTTGTACGAAACTTTTGTGGGTGTTCACTATGACTCGTGTGTCGTATACGTGTCATGCATTGGGTATTTATGTGCCTCTGCGTCGTTTTAGCCTTATCTGTCAAAAATAGGCTTAAAGCTTATTCTGTGCTGTTTTGCTTGACTTTTTGTCACTTCTTGTAC
Organism: Dianthus caryophyllus; assembly: GCA_023091065.1. NCBI lineage: Eukaryota > Viridiplantae > Streptophyta > Magnoliopsida > Caryophyllales > Caryophyllaceae > Dianthus > Dianthus caryophyllus. Next base: position 25,107,409 of record CM041520.1, on the reverse strand, counting down.
TTTCTTGTTCTTGGCTTTGGTTGTATATGACGTATATATCGTATACGTGTCATAATATGTTCATTTTTGCGCTTCCACCTTGTTTCGGCCTTATCTGTCAAAATTTGGCCTAAAGTCTGCTTTTTGCTGTTTCATTTGCTTCTTCTTTGCTTTTGTATACCGTTGCTTTTCAGGTCTGCTGTGCATGCCGTGCATATTGTATATTTGTCACAAAATATGCATTTTCGGGTTCCTGCTTCGTTTTAACCTTTTCTGTCAAAGATAGGCTTGAGGCTTGCTTTTTGCTGTTTTGCTTGATTTTTCTCTGTTCTTGTGCATCCTTGTTCCTTGGATTAAACGCGTATAACGTAGATATCGTCTCTGTGTCATTTGAAATGCATTTCTGTATTTCTGTTCGCCTTTTAGCCCTTTCTGTCAAAGATAGGCCTAAGGCTTGCTTTTCTGTTACTTTTGTGCATGTGCATCCTTCTGTTGGTCATGAGCTTGCTTTAATTGAATCGCATTTTTGTATCATCATATGGCTGCGTAGCTTAAGATTGTTCTTGAATCTATGCAGGTGACCCTGAGATCGTGATACCTACGACCAGTGCTATGCAGGATGTCATCGAGAACATTGACTTTACTGTTACCGGGGAGGAGCGTACCCCAATGTCCGAGCTGCGTCATCACTTGGCGACTTCTGAAGGTCCGTCGCAGTCTGATCTGTTCAAAACTCCTCCTATTTTGACGCCAGGGAACGAGGTACAGGGGGCTGTTCCAGAGTCTCCTATGCCCTCTATTAGCGAGCACAGCACTACCGTAGAGCCGACAGGACCTTCTGTTGGTGATGCAGGGCGTGTCGCAGACATGACCGGGGTTCCTGTGGAGCCGGCCGTAGAGTTACCTATGCCTTCCGTAGGTGGACGTGGTCATTGCCGAGTTGCCTGAGCCTCCGTTAGTGGGCTTGAGCCGAGCCTGTACCTTTGCATGGCGTTGGCGTGGGCGTGGGGTTCTGGGCCATTGGTGTCTGCCGAAGCGGTCGAGGTAGAGGTCGTGGGGATGGACGCAAGAATGATAGGCCTAGTAGGAAGCGTAAAGTAGCTGATGTTGTTGGTGGTACTGAGGGTGGTGTTCGGACGCGTGGTCGTCGTGCTGCAGAGGCTAGTGGTAGTTGTGAGCGAGGTGAGGATAGTAGTCTTTGGTGTTTGAGGTAGGTGAGTTCGACGAGGTGAGGAGGAAGATGATCCTGCCGCTGATAAGCCGAGGCGTGGTCCTCCTCGTCGACTTGAGGATGCTTTGAGGACATTCCCGAGCCCGAGGAGGAGCAAGAGGATGATGAGCAGGTTGTGGATGAGGCGGGTGAGGTTGCAGGTAATGTTGGAGGTGGTCTTTGCGCCTTTGGTGCCGTGAGTGGTGGTGAGTGCCGATCTTTGGGCCGGCCGCGCAAAATATGCTCATGGGCGTGGTTGATGAGCTGGGCTTGAGGCCATCGATTCCTCATGGCCCGAGACGCAGGGCGACGGGTGCCAAGGACTGGGATGGTGTAAGCTTAGTTTGGAACACCATGGAGCATTTGTCTACCCGGGTGAAGGTTGGCTTCGAGCTGGGTAATATGAGGACCTTTTCCGGTTTTCGTACTGTCATAGATTGTTTTAACAAGAAGTTGTCTCCTGAGTCACAGAAAATAATCCTTGGCACGGCCTTTGGTCCATTGGTGACAAAGTGGAAGGAGGCGCGTAAGAAGAATGTGAATTCTCATCTTTCTGTGCTTCGAGCGTTGCTAGACAGGTTTTGGGACACTACTAACACGTTCCATATGCCAGGGTACGAGGTTGGTATTACTTTCTCGTCTCTTGCGATTGTTTCGGGGCTTCCCCATGGAGATGAGGTGATTAAGTGGGACAGAGTACGCCCTGCTATCTCGAGCCCTACGGTTGTCCGTTTGATCGGGGGTGGTATTAGGTGTGCGAGGGATGAGAGGCACACTTTTCAGCCTCGGACATCATGGTTTGATGATTATTTTAAGGGCAAGGGAAAGAAGCAGGTGAGCGAGGTTAGTCATGAGCAGAATGCTCGGTTGTGGCTATGGTGGTTTCTGACGTCCACTCACTTTGGGGATAAAGGAGAGCGGGCGTCAACTGCCGTTTTAATGGCGCTGAGGGACTTGTCCAGATTGGGTGATTTTGACTGGGTTACTCCTGCTATGGGTCTCCTGATTCGATTCTGCAGGGACGCGGTTCGTCCTGATCAGGTTGATGATAGGTCTCAACCGTCCTTGGTTGGCCCCGGCCTGCTGATGGAGGTGTGTTTGTTTTGCTCTCTCCTTTCTGTGATGCCCTATCGTTTTGCTGTTTTTTTTTTTTTTTTTTTTTTTTTTTTTTTTTTTTTTGTGACGTATTTTCTGTTTTTATGTAGTCCTGGTGTTACGCTCATTTCCCGTCGCTGCTTCCCGACAAGTTTTCCGTGAAGGCGAAGTACCCTGCTTTTCACGCGTATGCGACGGCAAATAGGAAAGGTATTCGCCTGACTTATGAGGATGCTCGAGTGCGGTTCAACGGGATGACCGTTGATAAGGTATAAGGAATTTGTATTCCTTTTTATGCTTTGTGTTCCTGCTTTGATTGTGGTTGCAGGTCTTGATTTATTTCTTATTTCTGTAGTTCGTTTGTAACCCTTGGGCAAATTATGCGGATATCCCTGCGTCGATCGCGACTCAGTTTGCTCTTCGCGATACACAGAGGTTGTACATTGCGACTCAGTATGATTCGTACTGGTTCTTAGGTGAGCGTCTGTCAGCGCAGACGACCAGGGGTGAGTTTGTTGTGCCTGCATCTCCTCCTAAGGTCCTCTTTGTTCAGACGCCGGATGCTGATGTTGTAACAACCCGGTTTTTAGTCGACTTTAATTACTAAGGCGGAAATTAATTAAGTCTTAAACCAGCGTCATTAACTATACATAAAAACCCAAATGTTACAACATCGTTCCAGAGTTGAATAAAACAACTCTAAGTACGGAATTTAAGAGAGTACATTGTTATATATTACAAATCTCTCGAAAACAACTAAAAGTAAAGCATAAAAACGTCTCGTGGCCTAGTCCAAAATCCAGCTCCCGGTCCACGATCGTCCTGCACAATAAACTGATGGGGGGTGCCCGCTGAGCGGACAGTGACTAGCTATGCTCATACTTACCCTCGATTTCAATTACTTTGGTTTATTACTATCGCTTTATAACTATAACATTATGATAAAAATGTAAACATGCTTATTACATATAGCAATTAAAGACATATAAGTCATAATAAGCATGCGGTTTAAAGCGATAAATCATATAAGCATAATATTAAGTTACGAAAGCAATTAACAGATAATATCATAGCAATAGCGTCACAGTATTTCAACAGGATTACAAAGCGATATCAGATCGCATACAAACATACATAATGTATCAAAATCATCATACGCACTGATTCAATTGTAAAGTCGTGGTCTTTAATTTTCGAAGATGGTACACACTCGTTCTCATTTAGTCATACAACAAACAACACATACTGCTTACGAGCCTGACCACTGAGTAGGCCTTTGTACTCTGATCGATTGCATCTCACTTCCATAGTGCAGAGACTTACTCGACTCGTAAACCACGCCGAATACTATAGTACTTGCATCTCATCTTCTAGTGTTCGAAATGATTCGAACTTCAGATACAATCTCGTCAAGTAATCTTTACGCAGGGTAAGAACGAATGCTAGTGTCGCGTCCAATAAAGACGAAACACGGCAAGGAGACAGAACCGTAAAGCGCATATGCACATAATGTTACGGTGGCCCTGATAACTTTAGCGAAATAGAGTGAATTAAACCCTAGTCTAGTACATGTACATTAGTATCCACGTTAAGAATGGGCCACGCTATTCGTAGAGCACCTTAACTCCAGATAAAACGACCATTTCCTAAAGCCTGTGGCAAAAACCATGGCATATTCAATTATCTTGTCCCAAGAATGGCGTAGCGACAAGACTATCTTAAACCCCACTTCACTCACGATTGACGTTTTCATATCTGAGGCCCAAGCTTGACCTTTTATTTAACTTACTCAATATTCATTATTTATTTGATATTACATATCACATGTTACTAGACTCTCCTAGTCTCAGCGTCAAACGTTTTATTGGAATGGTAGGTTTCATATGATCACATAACACATTCGTTTATTATTGGAAGTGTTGTTAATTATTAACGTTTTCAAGATTTTAAATTGAATCGTTTATTAGTATGTCCAAATTTTATTTAAGTGTTTTTCAAAGCACTTTAAGTCATTTACTTATTTATTTTAAATTTTTCTATACTTAGTAAAAATTTTAATTATTTTTAATATTTCACTATTCACTATTCACTATTCATCGTATCCACTATTCATCGTATTTTACTATTCATCGTATTCAACTATTCATCGTATTTAACTATTCATCGTATTTATACGCATTTCTATACTTAGATATTTTAGGTATAAAACTAAATCTTTTATTTCCTAAGTATAGATTTCTAGTTTTAAAGTCGTTAAGTTCGTTTTGTACTTAGGCGATTTTTGAAAATATTTTAAAGTCTAGTCTTAAAAATGTTAAGTTCAATTTGTAAAAAGTGATAATGATATTCATTTTAAAATATTAGTTTTAAAAACGTTAAGTTCAATTTGTAAAAAGTGATAATGATATTTATTTTAAAATGAGACTTAGTTAAATTTAGTCGTCTATTAACTAAATTTAGCAATTTTCATTTTTTTAAAAATAATAGTATCGTGGATGGTTCATTTTAGTCCGTATGTCCAAGATCAACAGTCCAAATAGCAAAGGCAGTAACACACGATTTAGTTCATTTTTATAACGGTTACATATTTTTATCGGTTTATAATAATTCATTTATAATTAAAACGATTTATACAAAAATTCAATTCTAACTACTATTTTACTTTAGTGACTTAGTGATAATTTCATTTTGATCAAATTTAGTCAATTTAAAAACAAGAATGTCGTGTGGTTTAGCATATATGTGAAAATTGATTTATTTCTTTTAATTTCTTAATTCTAACTTATTAACTAATAATTAAATTATATTAACAATAAACTAAAAAGTGATAAAACAAATTTTAACCCTAAAAATAAGAAGGATGCCGTGAGCAAGCTTAGGTGTTCCTAAAATTTCATTTTTCGATTTTATCGGTTTTTAGCTTAAAGTCTTTATATTTTAATTATTCTAATTATACTAAAACGATTTAAACTAAAATGAAATTTACTAAAGATTTCATTTATATTTATGAATAGTGTTTTTCAACACTTTAAATTTCTAACTTTTTATTCTAAATGATTTATAATGTTTAAGTTGATTTATAGCATAATACTAAATAATATATAAAACAATAACTAAACATAAACACAAATTATTAACAAACATAAACTAAAACAAAATCAAAGAGAGCCAAAATGAAGAACACCCATGAAGATCACAAGAACACATATGAACATCAAAAACAAGCTCAAGAACACCATTTTTAATTTTAACAACTTATAATTTATTTTCCTAATTTAATTTTTTTAACATGAATACATCTATTTTAACTAACTTATTCTAACATATTATTTACAAAAATTAAAAATGAAAATATATTAAAAAAAATGGAAAATGCCGAGTTGAGCATGTATGTATATATATTTTTATTTTTTTGATTTTTAATCACTTTACTCATTGTTAATAATTCACATAATTTTTATATGATAATACTACTTAACTAAAACATAATTAAACATAAAAATCATATGAATCATAAATAAAAATGCTCAAAATTAAATTAACTAAACATATGAACCTTTTACTACAATAATCTATTTAACATATTATTTAGTTATTATCATTTTATTATACTACACATAACATACTAACACAAATCATTGATGTTTAACATGTTTAACATAATTTTCATATTCATAAAATTATAATAACAAAACAAATTAATTTACTAAAAGGATAATATAAGACAAGGCTAGTCACCTTATTTTGAATGTTAAACGTCGGGGATCTAAAATAAATTTTAGATCGGATAATTCCTTCACCCATATTACCCAAGTTATTCACCCAAAATAATCCATGAAGTTAGCTCCTAATACCCACTAATATAACTAGAATTACTTTGATTTATTAGAAATAATATTAGGGTTTTATTTTAATTGTTTTTGGGAGAAAAATGGAAAAAATAAAAGAGAGAAAAGGGGAAGGGGAGCCACGACATTTTGAGGAGGCAAGGAGTGATTTTTGCACTTAGAAATAATGTGGACAAGTTGTGAAAATATTAGGTTAAATGCTTTAGGTTTTGTTTTGATTTTAATTAGAAAATAATGTTTTATTTAATTAAATTATGACTCATAAAAATCAAGTTGATGCACTTGACTTATTTAGAAGGTTCTTAGGTGATATTTTGATGATAAAAAGTTTTCCACGAAATTAATCAGTTTTAAAAAGTCGGGTGTCAAAAGACGATAAAAGTTAAAATGTGCTGTTTTGGCGATTTTCTGAAAAGTATTCATTTTATAAATTTAAGACTAAAATATTTTATTTACTACTTTAGAAAATTTTTAAAAGTGACGGAAATGAAAATGGTAATATTAAAGTAGTAGTATTGTATTTGTATAAGTATTTTTATTAAAAGTATAAACTTTAAATTAAATACAAATAAAATAAAAATGATGATGACAATTTAAAGTTGTAAGAAAATGTGTAAGAAAAATGGAAGAGGATATGCTTGGAAAAGATCCAAGTAGGTCGGCTCAATTTAGAAAAATCGGGCTCGATTTTCGTTTTCGAAATTTTCGATTTGTGCGCACGCGAAAAGTCTCAAAATAAAAGATATGATCTTAAAATAGTATTTTGAAATAAAATCGGAAATAAAAATAAAACTAATTTTCAAAAGATACTAAATATAAAAATCGGATCTTAACCCTCGAGATTTTGATTAAAATTTGACTAGGTCGAAATACTTATTTTTTTCGTTGAATGTTATAGATTTAAAGAATTATATTCAAACGTCAAAAAGTTTATCAATTTAAAGTAAGTGTGACTTCAAATTTCGACAATTTAGGAAAAAGCTAGTTTAATAGAAAAGGAATAGTAATTAGTTATTATATAATATGATTTATATAAAAAATAAAAATAAAAAGATCAAAATGATTAATAATTTTGATGTTAAGTTTACTTTACAAAATAAGAAGAAAAAGTGGAAGATGATAAGATTGTTTGATTTTTGATTTGCGTGTTTGAAATTGTTGACCCGAATTTCAAAGGCGGAAAAAGTATAAAGGTTCATTTTTATTTAAAAATGAAAAGGGTTTGAAATTGAATTTTATAAATAAAAGGTTTTACATATATTTTTATGAATAGTAAACATAACTTAACCTTTTTGAAATTTGAAAGGCGATATAAATTTTGTGTTGATTTTTATAAAATTTTTGAAAGGTGTTTCTTTTTCAATTCTAAAGATAATAGGACAAACTTTATTTTTCAAAATTTTTAATTTGGACTTAGGAAATTTTAATATTATTTGGCGTAAAAATTTCAGTCGCATTTTTATTATATGGAAAAAGGATGAATTTAATTTAAGGAATTAAATTCTTTTATCAAATTGTGTTAAAATAACACGGGGTGTTACAGATGTTCGTCATGATGTATATCACGAGGGTGAGTCGGATTCTCTGCTGAGGCTGGATGAGGATTATTCGTCGTGGGCGCGTCTTGCTTTGGCGCCTGCTGTCATTGAGGTTTGTTGTTGTTTTCGCGTTTGCTTCTGCATGTTATTTGCTTAAAAAGCAAAAATTGATCGTGATTTTTGTGTCTTGTAGCCACGTAATGCTTGTGTACGTTATTGGCTTAAAAAGGCAAAATTTGATCGTGATTTTTGGTGTCTTGTAGCCACGTGACCCTGACCTTGAGGTTCAGCCTCCTTCTTTCTATGAGAGCCTGGATTTTGAGCATGATGATGGCTGTCGGCATTCGATGCCTCTGCCGCGGTGACCGATGCTGGCATGGATAGTTGGAACCCTCGGGTGAAGCAGGTATGACTCGTCTTCTATGCTTGCGTGTTATGTGGTATATAGCCCCCAGCTTGAGTAAGATTTTGTCCTAAAATCATTAGTCAAGCTTTGTTGAAGCTGCTTTTGCTTATAGCCCCCAGTTTGAGTTAGATTTTGTTCAAAATCGTTAGTCAAACTTGAAATGAAGCTGCTTTTGATTATAGCCCCCAGTTTGAGTTAGATTTTGTCCTAAAATCGTTAGTCAAACTTGAAATGAAGCTGCTTTTGATTATAGCCCCCAGTTTGAGTTAGATTTTGTCCTAAAATCGTTAGTCAAACTTTGTTGAAGCTGCTTTTGATTATAGCCCCCAGTTTGAGTTAGGTTTTGTCCTAAAATCGTTAGTTGAACTTGAAATGAAGCTGCTTTTGATTATAGCCCCCAGTTTGAGTTAGATTTTGTCCTAAAATCGTTAGTCAAACTTTGTTGAAGCTGCTTTTGATTATAGCCCCCGATTTGAGCATATGAAGGCCGTATTTGTTTGCAGGTGACTCTGGATGTCCACAAGAATTTGTGGAGGGTAGCTAACCGGTGGCGCGTGGCTTTTAATGATAAAGCGGTCGCGCTTTGCAAAGCGCAGAAGTATGCTTCAGAGTTGCAGGCTGCAGTCGCGCAGAGTCAGATAGAGCTAGGGCGGGCCAGGGCTGAGGAGGCATGTCTGCGAGCGGAATTTGAGCTACAGCGGGAGCAGGAGCTAGCTGGGTACCGTTCTCAGATTGATTCGTTGCGCGCGGAGCTCAGTCGTCGAGATCAAGCTAATTGATTTGGGATGTATGCTAGGATCGTAGGCGTATTTTCATGGACTTGTTTTCATTTTGTGGTCGTATTTGTATGTATTTGGACATGTAGGAGTCCCCGTGAGGTCCATTCTTTTTTGTGGCCGCGGCTGGACGCGATAAGGCCCTGCGACCTTGCGTGCGTGTTTTGGTACTTTTGTATGGTCATACTTGCAAGAGTCGTACGACGTTGACTCGCGTCCATGGCTTGACATGAGTAGGTTACGTGACCTCGTACGCGTGCTTTGATTATGTAGCAGGTGTATTTGTTGACTATGGTAAGCGCCCCTGTTGGCGTAGCTTTCGTGATTAATGATCATGCGTGTGGTGCCGGAAGCAAGCTTTATTGGTTATTGTGCCTCGTTTTGTAGTACGACCGCTTGTGTTGTCGTTTTCACTTGAAATCTTCGCGACGTGCTCATCTAGTGTTCTTGCAATTAGATTGTTAGTCGTAAAAAGAACACAAATCTCGATTGAGATTTTTCTGACCCGTAATACGAGTATGCATACGTAAGATTTTTATAAAACATGCATTTTGAAGAAAATATTTTGAGTCCGTAAAAGACGCTTTTGACGCTCATAGAAATGTTAATTGAAAATGTCGTGTTTTATCGTAATCTTGCGAAAAATGACGATTGAATTTTGTGAGACCGTAAAGGCGTTTTTGAGGTTCGTAAAAATGTGAATTAAGAACGTCGTGCTTTAACGTAAGCCTACGAAATGTGGCGGTTGAATTTTGTGAGACCGTAAAAGGTGTTTTTGAGGTTCGTAAAAATGTGAATTAAGAACGTCGTGCTTTAACGTAAGCTTACGAAATGTGACGGTTGAATTTTGTGAGACCGTAAAAGGTGTTTTTGAGGTTCGTAAAAATGTGAATTAAGAACGTCGTGCTCTAACGTATGCCCGCGAAATGAGACGGTTGGATTTTGTGAAGCGTATGTTCAAAACATTAGTCGAGAGTCGATCACAAAATGACCCAATACGACGTAAAGCCGGGTATCGGAAACGTAATCGATAATGCGTCGTAAAAAAAGTAAAAACATCGGTGCGTAGGCTGTGAAAAACTTTCTGCAACTCGTAGGCTGCAAGGCGGTGTGCAGTCGTCGCGTCAAATCTGTCGGAAAAGCACAGAAAATCGCGCAGATACAACGATTTTACAAAAATCGCCGAAACAAAGCGATTTATGTGAAAATCGCCACTATCCTGGCGATTTTTGTGTAAATCGCCTGTTTTCTGGCGATTTTTGTGTTGTTTTTGGCTTTTTGTTTTGATTTTTTGGTTAATCGCTGGTTCACTAGCGATTATATGTTGTGTCGTTGCCTCTTGAAGACGTTGCCTTTAAAAAGGGTGCTCGTGTTAGTTCATTCATCCATCTCTCCAACCATACTTCATATTACGTTTTAACTTGCATCTTCATTACTCGCGTTATAATAGTATTCATAATATCCTGCAGAGCGTTTTCCTTTTTGTGAGTAATGGAGCATTTGGAGGGACTTGTGAGGATGTGGTGTGCTATGCTATCGGGTATCGAGAAGAGGAACCTCAGGGGTTGTGGCTTGGGCATATTCCTAGGCCTAAGGCAGGTTCGGATGGAGCTTGAGTTTCTGGATGCCTGTCTGTATTACTGGGATCTGGCCTATCATGTATTTCGCTTCCCTGACGGGGAAGTGTGCCCCCTGGTCGAGGAGTTTGCTGCCATCGGAGGTTGGACCCGCACTGTGACTCCAGTGTGTGTTCGTCAGGAGCTTGGTTATCAAAGGAACATGCAAAACTTCCTTAAGATGACGAGGCCCGAGACGGAGGACTTGTTCCTGGATGGGCGCTTGAATATGATCCGACTCTGTCAAAAGTTTATGAATTATGATGATGGGAGCATTGGAGCTGTTGCTCGCAGGAGGGCTTTGGCCCTTTGCCTTGTGCACTGTTTCATGTTCCCCGATTCCGTGGACGCGATGGGGTTTGGCGAGGCGCGTTTGGTCTGCGTCGTGTAGCAGATGGAGATGGGGTACAATCCTGCGGCGTTGATCCTTGCGGAGACGATCTTAGGCCTAGATGATCGGGCATGTAATAGAGTGCATGCTTATCGCGGTTGTCCCGTCATTTTGCAGGTTTGGCTGATGGAACGTTTGAGCGTGCTTGGAGCCATCCCTTACGGTGTATCCTACACGGCGGCAGGCGTAACCAGTCGGGGCCTGAGGTGGATGGGTCCCAATGGCCGTCCTCGTGACTACTTCTCCACCTTTGTGAGGGCGTCGGCTATTCGTTGGGTTGTGCCATGGTGGGAGGTTACCTCGGTGACGGGCAGTGCAGTTGGCGATGGTCCTTCCGGGGTCATGTTATGCGGTTTTGACATTGGAGTGTTCATTCACCCGCTGAGGGTGAGAAGGCAAATGGGCTACGCCCAGTTTATCCCAGGGCAGGATACCACAATCCAAGATTTGGTCGTACTTAATAACCAGATCACTGATGCATGGTCGCGAGGATGGGCTCTGCGTCCCCGGTGGCAGGTGGCAGGGATACCGGCCACGGTGAGGGTTTCGAGGTCGTATATCCGGTGGACTACGGCCACAACTACTCGCCAGAGGGCCCGCCTTCGCGCTATAGAGCAAAATGTGCCGCCGCCGACGTCTGCCTTCCACCCAGTGCGTTTTGGCCGTGGAAGTCGGGGAAGTTCGAGTTCTGGAAGCGTACCGTCCATGGAGGCGGAGCTTAGTCATCTCGGCTTCATCATGGTTAATGCTCCAGGCCAGGATGGTAGTGATGGTGCTCCTCATATGGGTTGAGTTCTCCTCCCAGTCGAAGAATGTTATCTGAATGCTTGTTGTTAGTTGTTTGTTTGTTTTTGTATTCCCTAAACCCGAAGGTAATGCCGGGATCATGTAATGCTTGTAGGTGTCGTGTGTGCTAGTAGTGTAATGTCCGTGCTCCCAATTGCAAAATCCAAATGTAAATGTTTCCCTTTCCAGCATAATAAAACAAAAATCTCTTTTGTGTAACTTGCCTTGTTTCTTTTAAGGTTAGAGACATGCGTGTTTTGTGTTTTAAATCCTGTTATGTTTGCCATACCCTTGAGACGTTTTGAGTATGTGATTTTGTGTTGAATGTCGGCTGTGCTTTTGAAAAAGCTGCCTACGTATCCATATAAATGGAATCAAGCCGGCGTAGTTCGGAATTGTGTTTTCGTGGAAGCACGTTCAAGGACATGTTGGTCCGTTAATTTCTTGTAGGAAAATGCGTGTTTGGGGGCCTGCTGGCCCAAGGAATTGTGTTTATGCTTTTTGTGGTAGGTGTGCACGTTTAGGGGCATGCCGGCCCGTGGAATTGTGTTTATGCACATGTTATAAATACATTGCAAGCGTTTCAGGGGTAGTATTTCTTCAGCTGATCAAGGTTGGTTGCTAGGTTAAATTCTTGACCGTCTAGGTCGGTTAGTCTGACCGCTCCGCCTGTGTAGATTTCTTTGACGAGGTAAGGTCCGGCCCAGTTAGGTTTGAACTTTCCTCGTGGGTCGGCTGAAGTGGCGCTGCATCGATTTTAAAACGAGATCTCCCACTTTAATGTTTCGTGGTCGAACTCGCTTGTTGAATGCTCTTTGTAGTCGTGCTTGGTACATCCGTACAATACTTAAAGAGTTTAGCCGACGTTCGTCTAGGAGCATGAGTTGCTCATAGCGCTCGCGGGCCCATTCTGCTTCTGGGATGCTACTTTCCATTAGTATTCGTAAGGATTGCATTTCTATCTCCACTGGCTGTACAGCTTCCATGCCGTAGGTGAGAAAATAAGGCGTCATGCCTGTGGGTGTGCGTATGGTGGTACGATATCCCCAAAGTGCGTAAGGAATTTTGTTGGGCCAGTCCCGACAACTGTCAATCATCTTCTCGAGGATAGTGACTACCGTTTTGTTTGCTGCTTCCACGGCTCCATTGGTTTGGGGTCGGTAAGGAGAGGATCTGTGATGTTGTATGCTGTATTTGGCAAGTATCGCTTCTGCCTCGCCTTGAAAGTGTGAACCTTGATCGCTTATAAACTCGTGCGGTATGCCGTATCGGCATATGATGTTTGTTTGTATGAATTTGGCAACTTCTTTTGAGCCGAGGGTGCGAAAAGACGCCGCTTCTACCCACTTTGTGAAATAGTCGATTGCTACTAGTACGAAGCAGTGTCCTCCTGCTCCGATGGGATGGATCTTGCCTATCACGTCAATGCCCCAGGTTGAAAAGGGCCATGGAGATGTGAGGGTGTATAGTAGTGAAGGAGGTACGTGTTGCACGTTACTGAATATTTGACAATTATGGCAGTGTTTGACATAGTGAATGCAGTCTGCTTCCATAGTCGTCCAATACCATCCTAGTCGTAAGATTTGCTTGCATAGGGCTCTTGCGTTCATGTGTGGGCCACATTCGCCGTTGTGTACTTGGGCAATGATTTCCTGCCCTTTCTTGTAATCGACACACATGAGTAAGGTGCCTTGTGGTGTCTTTTTGAGTAATTGTCCCATTTCTAGCACGAATTGGGATGCAAGAAGTCTAATGGCTCTCTTGCCTCGCTTGTTGTGGAACCCGGGATCGGACCCAACTCGGCGTCTTGCTTAAGGGCGGATTTTAAAGTTAAAAAAGATTAAGTTGGAAAAACCTTTAAGAACTGTTATGGAGTCGCCACCTATTTATCGCGGAAAATAGGAACCTGCTACCATGTTCTAAGCTAAAAACATGTTCTTAGATTTTGGAGCACGCCGACACCCCTAGATCTAAGGCTTGTGAAACCAGATTGGATTCGGGGTGAGGGTACTTTAGAAAAAGAGTTAATTCAAGTAATGATTTATGAAAACCTTTTAGAAAAGCCTATGTAAAAATAGCCTCTACTGACCTAGAACAATCCTTGTAAGATGATATTTGAGCTAATGTTATCGCTACGTACAAGTGCGATAAGTTTGTAAAAGAATGCAGATGCAGATGCAAAAAGATTGATTAAAACCCTCGCTTTAGCATGTTTAACTTGTTAACGAATACTGCTCGATTAAAGGACGAATTCATTGTTTAAGTTGATTTTAATGCAAGACAGAAAGGGTGCAAGATGCATGCAAATAAAATAAAGTTCAATTGTCCATTGGTTTATTTTATAAGGTCGGTTGCTTATGCGACTTTGGCGTGTCATCGGATATGGAGTGTACCCGAAGTAATAAGAACACTTGGAAGGCAAGCGCGCTCGGGTGCCAAAGCCGGGGGGGCGCTAGAGTGTAGACCCCTTTGTTAGTCCATAGAAAATAAGAAAAAGCTTTGATCCAAGTGGATCGGTACCTACCTTGTCCTGACGCTTCAGATCTGGGCAGAGCTTCGCTTCTTGAACTAGAAAGGAGGTTGACTTCAACATCGGATGGTGTGTTGAACTCAAGGATTTGAGTGCTTGAGGCTTTTTGTGAAAGAGGATTTGTGTGTTGTGAATTGTATGTGAAATTGTGATGTGAAAGAGAGAGGTGTATTCTGATTGTAAATTGTGTGTTATGAGGTCGGGTATAGGGCTCTATATATACTAAAAACCTCGGAGAAATTAGGAAATTGGGGTATAAAACCAGGCCTGGAAACCGCATAGCCTTATGCGGTTGCCAGGGCAAACCGCAAACCGCAAAGCCTTATGCGGTTGCCTCACCAAACCGCATAAGGTCATGCGGTTTGATGGCTTGGTTTTAGGGCTGCTTTCCAAGTTTCGGTTGCATAAAATCTTTGAAAGATACAGTATAATTTCGTGCGTGTGTGCCAAGAAAAGGGCTGAGATATTTCTGAGATATTTTATGATGTGCAGGGCTTTGGAGTGCGGGCCAAAGGCTTGGGTTTGGGCTCGGTTTCGGGCCCGAGACCCGGAAAAATGAAAAAGGGTGTATTTGCATAGATTCGTGAAATAAGCTAAGACGTGAAGCTGTATTTTGTGTGAGAGGGGGCTAAATAGCGGTTTTAGCTACCGGGCCTAAATTTAGGAATTTAGGAATGCTGAATTAGACCTTGTTAATGTAAAAGGGCCAATTGTAGTGCAAATGCGAAGCTCATGCCAAATGAAGCAGGACGAGGACCTAGCTAGACTCCAAATGGACGAAATGAACGTTTATTTAAGTGTGATGTGATGCGACCTAAACATTTTAACATTTAAAACGACTCAAAATGAATTCGACATTAGTTAGAACCGTATAAGTCAACGTTAAAGCATGCGTAATAAAAGTCCGTGTTACATCACAGGGTTTTGTTTGGGAGGGTACGGATATGGGTATCCACAGAGCCCCCAGTGTGCCTGAGCTCGGACTAGAGCGCTAGTCAACCCCCTACGACCATATCCGGACCATTACAGTCTCGATATAGTCAGCGGAACGAAGCATGTGTCCATGGGTGAGACGAGGACTTGAACCTGCTAAACGGGAGGGCGTACATGTTTAAGGACGTGACGGTCCGTGCATGCTATAAGGGCCTGCCGGCCTGCATAGTGCCGTCGTCGTGCTTGTTGCTAATGCCTTTGCTGATGTTGATGTCGTCGTTGTGTATATGTTGAGTATTGTATAGTGCTGCTGTTTGTAGCGTCTTCGTATGGTCTCGTGAAAGAGCGCATGCAATGCGTGGGGGCTAAAGTGCAGGGTGCATATGCTTGTAAGATGTTTGGATAAGTGCTAGTGTAGGTCTCGTGAAAGAGCGTCTGTGTAATGCTTGTGCTTGAACTCGCCGAGGAGCGTCTATGTAGAATGAAATGCTTGGAGTTAGGTGTATATCGCGGAGTACTTGTGCTTGGGCTCGCCGAGGAGTGTCTATGTAGTTGTAGTTGCATATGATTGCCTTCCGTGGAGGAGAAAATGATGTAATGCTCGTGAAGAGCGTTCGTGCTTCTGCTTCTGTACCGTATACTAAATGCTTAATATACGCGTATGGCGGGTTGTGAGTGATGCCTTGACCCAAGCACGGGACGTACTTGGAGTTGCATTAGGGCTAAGATGAATTAGGAATCGAAAAGTAGGCGTAAAACGAGAGAAAGCCGAGAAAAGCCAAGGGCTGAAACCGCATAGCCTTATGCGGTTCATGGGGTAAACCGCATAAGGTTATGCGGTTTGCCTTAGTGGCAGTTGGGGGCTATATAAGCACGAGAGCACCGTAAGTGAGGTTCATAACTCATTTTCGGTTTCTAACTCAAAAAAACGTCATTTTTCGATTTCTCAACCGTTTTTGCTCGTTTTTCTTGCGTTGCCTTGCTATGGAACGAGGTATTGCTCCATTTGAACTTGCTTTTACGTTATTTGTCGTTGTAATTAGCTAGTTTTGCCTTGAAATGTTGAAAAGACGGGTTTTGAATGAAAACCCGAGTTTTGCTTGAAATTTGCCGTTTGAATGCTTGAAATTGACGTCATTGTGTTGCATTATGCCATGTGAACGTGTATGTGTGAATTGATTGCGATTTAGACCGTCTTTGTGTGAAAAACGTCCAAATTAGGTTTCGGGCCCGAAAACGAACCCGGATTTTCCGACCCGGAATTTCAATTAAACTTCGGTGTAGGATGCCCATAGCGAGTATAGCATGCCTATAGCGTTAGTTTTGCGAAAAAATCGCCGTCTTAAGTCGTAGTTATACGGAGTAATTAGGGCGAATTGGGGGTTTTTGATCGGGGTGACCAAAATGCAATTGCTTGTAATGGGTTGCTGTTGGGGACTATTATGGCGCGTAGAAACCATAAAGTTGTGATTTTGAAATGCAGAGAACGGTTTTCGGCTTAATTGTGAATTAGGCCTAAAAATGCTCTGTAGGGCGTATAGTATGATGTGTTAAGGGGAATGTATATGTATTATGTGCATATTATTTGTGTGTATTTGCGTATGTGTATGTATTATAGCTGTATGTATTGGTTGTGTTTGGTTGCAGGAGAAGGTTCCAGCTGCGTTACGAGATCGAGATCTCGTAAGAGTGCTAGCTCGAGGACTGAGGGAGCCTCTAGCTCGAGTAGCTTGAGGCGTACACGTAGTGAGAGGAAGGCGACCGTGACTGGCCCACGAGACGCGTGGTCGACCACGAGGTAGGGCCGTGGGAGAAATGTTCTGTGCGTGATCCCGAGGGACGAGCTTGCTCAAGAGCCGTGGATGGTGGAAGCCGAGATGGAGGTTCTTGAGGAGGAGGTTGAAGAGGTTGCGCCTAGGCGAGTAGCTCTAGGCCGCGAAAGTCACGTGTGAACAGGGCTTTCGCTAAGGGCTGGGATGGCCACGACCTTCTGCTGGCTCCGGAGAGACATGTTTCCTATCGAGCGACGATGGGTTGGCAGAAAGGCCCGATGAGGACTTTCTCGGGCGTCTCTTCCGTAATGTGTGCTTTTGAGGAGAAGCTTGCCGAGGGCGCAAGCTTGGGTGTTGCGTAGTGCTTTGGCCCGCTGGTTGGCCATTGGAGGGAGATTGCGAAGAAGAAGCAGACGGCGAACCTGAGGTTGACCGGGGCCTCCATGGATAGGTATTGGGCCACCACGACGACGTTCCATATGCCCGGCTCCGAGGCCGGCATTACCTTGTCTGAGTACGCGGTCATAACGGTCTTTGCCGTTTGGGGATCGCGACATGGATTTTGAGTTTGCGCCGTCCGTTGTGGACGATGTTGTATTCGCCGCGGTTGGCGGTGGTTTGAGGTGATTTGTGGTCGCCCCTATACCTTCAAGACGAGCTATATCTTGGAGTACTTTGAGGAAGACCGGTATGGCCTCTGGAGTGGAGCGACGCAGCGTAATGCTCGTATGTGGTTGTGGTGGTTTGTGGCGCCGTGTACTTGGCGACAAGGCGAAGCGGGCATCGACATCGGTCCTTATGCATCTCCTGGATTGGAATGCAATTGGGACGTTGGTGGGTGACGCCGCCTCGGGCTTGTGCATTCGTTCGCATGGATGCTTTGTGAGACCGCGGTCATGGATCGAGGGTCGCGATCGCCCTTAGTCGCGCTGGCTTCACTTGATGGAGGTGCGTATTGATTTCGCTTTGTCTTAGGTGCATTGTTGTTTTGTTTTTGTTGTCTTTTGTCCTTGTAACATGTTTTTGTTTCTTGTGTGCAATGTGGATTCTTAGCCACTTTCCTTTCTCGCTTCCCCAGCATCTTTGTCGCGGATCGTGAGGAGTACCGTGATGCGTGCCAGAATGCGATGTAACCGTCTTTGCGTTTAATTGGTCGTATGATGATGTTAGGGATCGTCTGAACCGAATGCGATTTGATGAGGTTTGTGCTTGAACCATTTTAAATAGGGTGTACTTAAAATGATTGTATTGTATCTGTATTTGTGAGCGTGTTTGTCTTGTCTTTGTTTGTAGTTCGTGCCGTTCAGTGGGGCCGCATGAGGATATTCCTGAGGGCATTGGGGCTAGGTTTGCAGTGCGAGAGACCCAGCGCCTATACATAGCGACGCCGTATGGATCGGTTTGGTACCTTGGAGAGCGTTTGGTCTTTCAGGCAGGGTGGCCAGCTCCGGTGGTGCCTAGGGATCCGCCGAGGGTCCTGTTTGAGCGGGGGGTTTCTGCTCAGGATCGTGTGGCGTTGTATGGAGAGGGAGAGTCAGTGAGTCTCCTTTGTCCTGAGGAAGACTATGCCCATTTTGCTGAGTCTCGGCTTGCTTGTGGGCCGATTGAGGTATGTGTGCTTCGGTGTTTGGGGGTGCGTAAGGTAATTTTTGCGAAAAATTTCCCTGACGTGTGAAAAATTTCCCTGACGTGTGCGTTTTGTATTTGTTTTGCAGGAGTTTGATCCCGAGATGGCAGAGCAGCCTGATGACTTCCCTACTACCATCGAGTATGATGACTCGGGCGTCCGTCGTACCTTTGTTCTGCCGACGTACTTGCATTGACTCTTGTGCGGGCATGGGCAATTTGGGACGAGCAAGGTGAAGAAGGTATGTACTTGTGTGATTGTATGTATGTGTATAAGCCCCCAGTTTGATCGAGGTATGAAGTATATCGATGATCAAACTTGTGAGAGTCGTTTTTTGTGTTGCCCCCTCCAGTTTGGTTTAATTTGGGTGAAATTAAGGTAAAGTGGGGTGGCCTGCGTTTGTTTTGAAATTTCCCCCCTAAGTTTGACTTAATTTGAGTGAAATTAAGGCAAAATGGAGAAAAGTGTGAACTGTGTTTGTGTTGTGTTTCCCAGGTGGCTAAGGAGGCGCATAAGAAGCTATGGCGTATAGCCAACAGTGGAGGATGGTTTTGAGCAGACAAATAGCTTGTGTCAGAGCCGAGCTGAGACGGCTCAGATTCGGCGTGAGTTCGACGATTATCGGCGCCGTCACCCCGAGTGAATTTGTGTATTTAAAGATTGTATGAACCTTTATGTACATGTCGTTGTAGCTTGAACTTTGAACTTTGTTGTTGTAGCTTGAACTTCGTCGGTAAGCCTGTTTGGTGGGCTTGTTTGAAAAATGATATGATTCCCGAGTGGGATGCGTTGATGTTCATTTTAGATTGTGAAAATGTTTTGCAAAAAGTTCATTTTAAATGCGAAATGAGCTTGTGTGAATGCGAAAAATGTTATGCGTTGACTCGTGGTAAGAATCGGAATTGCTAAAGTGAAGCGTGATGTTGATGTATGGGGAACAACGAAAGAATGTCGTAGCCAAAGTAGGTTGTAGCGTTTTAGGAAGGACGGAATTAGGAAAATTTTGAGAAAAACCAGCCCCTGAAACCGCATAGGCTTATGCGGTTCGTGGCCTAAACCGCATAAGCTTATGCGGTTTGGTCTGCAAACCGCATAGAGCCGTGCGGTTTGCTGGCTTGTCTGTAGCGCTGTATTTCCATATTTCGGACATTGTTTTCCTATATAAGGAGAGGGGGTGCGTGCCATAATCTTCATTCAAAATCACTTCTCTTCTTTGTGTTTTTGCTTTGGGATTTTGCTTTCACAAATATATTGGGTATATTTATAAAAGTTTTGTTTTTTTGTGTCCAAGAAAATGGAGGTGCATTTTGATGCTCTTTTGAAGAGGTGGACGTCTTCCTTGAGTTCGGGGATGAAGAAAGCGGTGTATGATGACGGTGCGGGTGTTTTTATTGGCTTTCGTCAAATGAAAGTCGATGTAGACTTCCTTGATTCGTGCTTAGATTATTGGGATCCTAGCCTGCATGTTTTTAGGTTTCCCGGGGGAGAGGTGTGCCCTTTGATGGAGGAGTTCTCGGCCATTGCTGGATGGTCGAAACGGACTACTCCTGTGGTCGTGAGGAGTGAGCTTTGTTACAACGGGATGTTGCGAAACTTCCTTGGGATGACAAATGCTCATGCTGCAGGTTTGTTCGAGGGAGGTAGGGTGAATATGCTTCTGTTGTGTCAACGATATATGAATAAGGCTGATACTAGCATTTCGGACCGTTCTAGGCGGAGGGCCCTTGCTTTTTGTTTGGTTCATCGTTATGCTTTTGCGGGGTCCATGCCAGATGGTGTGTTCGGGAACGCGAGGTATGCTCGTGTTGTCGAAGAGATGGAGCGAGGACATGATCCTTCTGCGTTGATCCTAGCGGAGACTATACTGGGCTTAGACGACCGTTATGCTGATCGTCTGAGCTCGTACAGGGGTTGCGCTAGGATTCTCAACGTTTGGCTCATGGAGAGGCTGAGTGTGTATAGAGCTCTTCCCCTTGGAAGTGTCTTCAAGGCGGCGGGGACGACGTCTCGGAAGATGGATTGGGCTGATCCTCGGGAGCGTTCGCTAAACTACTACCGGTGGTTTGTAAAGGAGAGCAGCATTCGCTGGTATGTTTCGTGGTGGGGCATTACGGAGGTAACGGCACCGTCGGTGTGGCAACGCGCTCGCGGGTTGATGTTGTCGCGGGTTTGAGCAGGGTGTATGGATTCATCCTCTTCGTTTGAAGAGGCAAATCGCTTCTTGCAGACTATTAGGATCGGGATACGCAGGTTGGAGGGTTGTTGTCCTAAACAACCGGATGATTGATGCTTGGATCCGAGGATGGTCTGACCGCGTGTTACTTGGGTCCGCGGAGCATATAGAGTCTAGCCGTGTTACGGACTTCTATACTCGGTGGTACCGATCCAATGATCCTAAGGAACGTGAGAATCAAAGGAGGAGGGAAAAGAATGGGCCAAGGCCCTCCTTGGAGTAAGAGGCGGTCTTGCGAAAGGAGGGACTATGGTGATCTTTGTCTTTGTTGGTGCAGTGCTTCTTCTTCGAGACCGGCGCGGGAAAGGCTTGGACCGAAGGTGACCGTTAAAGATCGCCTAGGGCCAAGGATCGAGGAGCCCCCAGTTGAGCAGGATGAGGATCCGATCGAGCCCCCAGGTTTTGAGAGATCTGCTCCCGTCCTTAGGTCGAAAGTTGTGGCGGATCGGCCTCTTGAAGATGAAGAGGTCAACCCGAAGCGTCAGAAAAAGACTTGAGTAGTTTGTTTTGTTTAGCTTAGAAAGATTCCTTTATTTAAATACATGTTTTAGATTTGAATAAAGGGCTAAGGAGGCTTGTTCCTAGCTCCTTTCTAAATTGCGGAAAATTCTAAATAAAGTAATAAAATAGAATTTATTTGCTTTTGCCTTGTCTCGTTGCTTTCTTTGTTTTGTTTTGAAATGTTCTCGACCTTTTTAAGCTTCGAACACTTGTATTTTGTCTCAAATCCTCGACCTTTTTAAGCTTTGGACTTGTGCGTTTTGAATTGTTTTAAATCCTTGACCTTTTTAAGCTTTGGATTCGTTTGTTTGACTTGTTCCGTCTTTAAGTCCTCGACCTTTTTAAGCTTTGGACTTGGATTTGTGTTTTGTTTTGTGTTGACTGTGCTCTTGACCTTTTTAAGCTTTGAGCGTGTCATTTTGCAGTGCAAAACCCTCGACCTTTTAAGCTTTGGGCATGCGTGCTAGAAAAGGTTCGGTTGTGCTTTGACAAGTCGCCTACGATTCTGCGTTTTGAATCTGTAATCAAACCGCCGTGCCGTGTGATTCGGTTGAGCTCTTTGCAAAGTCGCCTCACGTATCCACGGTCGTGGAATCAAACCGAAGCGTAGTTCACTCATGCGAGAGCGAGTTTTGTCCTTTTATGAAGTACATTGCAAATTTGTTTAAGGGTAGTATTTCTTGAGTTGATCAAGGTTTGTTGGTAGTCAAGTCTTGACCGTCAAGGTCGATTAGTTTCACGGCTCCTCGGGAAGGATTTCCTTGACCAAATGCGGTCCGCCCAATTGGGTTTGAATTTCCCCTTAGGTCGACCGTAATGGTGCTCGGACGGATTTGAGTACTAGGTCGCCCACTTTAATGTTTCGTGGTTTGACCCGTTTGTTGTGGGCGCGTTGCAGGCGAGATTGATACATTCGGACTGTACTTAGTGATTGTAGTCGTCTTTCGTCTAAAAGAATGAGTTGTTCGTATCGTTCGCGTGCCCATTCGGCTTCAGGAATGTCTGCTTCCATGAGGATCCGAAGGGATTGCATTTCGATTTCTACGGGTTGAACGGCTTCCATTCCGTAGGTTAGGAAATAGGGTGTCATGCCTGTGGGTGTGCGGATTGTGGTGCGATATCCCCATAATGCAAATGGGATTTTGTGGGGCTAGTCGTGGCAGGTGTCGATCATCTTTTTAAGGATTGATACGACGGTTTTGTTCGCTGCCTCAACTGCACCGTTGGTTTGCGGTCGATAGGGTGATGACTTGTGTCGTTGTATTTTGTATTTGAGGAGAAGTGGCTCGACTTCTCCTTGAAAGTGCGTGCCTTGGTCACTAATGAACTCGTGTGGTATGCCATAGCGACAAATGATGTTGTTTTGTATGAATTTTGCGACTTCTTTTGTGCCTAGCTTGCGGTACGATGCGGCTTCGACCCATTTGGTGAAATAGTCGATGGCCACGAGGATGAAGCAGTGTCCTCCTGCTCCTACGGGTTGTACTTTGCCAATGACGTCAATGCCCCATGTGGAGAAGGGCCATGGCGAGGTTAAACTGTATAGTGGTGAAGGAGGGATGTGTTGTACGTTTGCGAAGATTTGACAGTTATGGCAATGTTTGACATATTTTGCGCAGTCGGCTTCCATGGTTGTCCAATACCATCCTAGCCTTATGATTTGTTTGCACATGGCTCGTGCGTTCATATGTGGTCCGCACTCGCCATCGTGTACTTGGGACTTAATATCGTGTCCCTTTTTGTGATCGACACATAAGAGTAGTGTGCCTTGGGGTGTCTTTTTGAGTAGTTTGCCCATTTCCAACACGAATTGTGATGATAATAGGCGTAGGGCTCGCTTGGCCCGTTTGTCGGTGTTTGGCGGGTATTCGCCGTTTGTTTTGTAGTTGATGATTGCTTGGTACCAAGGGTCGGTTTGTTCTTCCTCGGTTTCGATGTCACAGATGTATGCGGGTTCGTTTCGTCTTTCCACGACAATGGGGAGCGTTTCCATCCCCGGGGGTATGTTGATCAGTGACGCGAGTTTGGATAACGCGTCGGCGAATTGGTTTTCTTCGCGTGGGAGGTGTATGAATTCTACGTGGTAGAATTCGTTTATGAGCTCTTGTATTTTGTTTTGGTATAATGCTAGGTTTTCGTTAAGTATCTTCCATGCTCCGGATACTTGGTTGATTATGAGGGAGGAGTCCCCATAGACTCTTATGTTGCGGGCGTTGAGTACAAGCGCTGCTTGGAGACCGTGCAAGCATGCTTCGTATTCTGCTGCGTTGTTTGTTACGTCGAAGTCCAGTTTAATGGATAAGGGTGTGTGTTCGCCATTTGGAGATATGAGAAGTATTCCTACTCATGACCTCGATAGTTGGATGAACCATCAAAGTATAATTCCCATTGTTCTTGGTTGATGTTGTAAATCCCGTCGTCTGGAAGGGATGTGGTGTCTATGATTGGTTGCTCGGTGATTGCATTTTTGGCTAGGAAATCGGAGACTGCTCGTCCCTTGATTGCTTTGAGGGGTACGTACTTAAGGTCGAATTCGGCTAGGAGCAATGTCCATCTGGCCATTCGTCCGTTAGGTACAGGTTTCTCGAAGAGGTATTTTACGGGGTCCATTGTGGAGTATACCCTTGTTTGATGTGCTAGCATATAGTGACGGAGTTTTTTGGATGACCATACTAAGGCTAGGCAACTCTTCTCGACGGATGAGTATCGAGTTTCGTAATCGAGAAACTTCTTGCTGATGTAGTAGATCGCGCGTTCTTCGCCGTTGACTTCTTGAGCGAGCATGGCGCCCATGGCGGTGGGTGTTGTTGTAAGGTATAAGGATAAGGGTAAACCTTCTTGGGGTGGTCGCAGAACCGGCGGGTTTGTTAGCAATTCTTTGACCTTGTCAAATGCTTTTTGACATTCCTCGTCCCATTCAACGTGGTCGGTTTTCTTGAGCTTCTTGAAAACTGGTTCACATATCATGGTGAGTTTGCTGATAAAGCGTGAGATGTATTGGATTTGGCCTAAGAAACTTCGAATCTCGTCGAGGTTCTTCGGGGGTTGCATTTCGAGGATTGCTTTGACTTTCGAGGGGTCGACCTCGATGCCTCTTTGGCTCACTACGTGTCCTAGTAGTTTGCCGGATTTGACTCCAAAAGTACATTTTTGGGGATTCAAGCGCATTTTGTATTGCCGTAGGCGAGTGAAGAACTTGCGGAGGTTAGTGATGTGACCACTTCTCTCCTTTGATTTTACGATCATATCGTCGACGTAAACTTCGACTTCTTTGTGCATCATGTCGTGTAAAAGGGTTGTAGCGGTGCGTTGGTATGTAGCGCCAGCATTGATTAGGCCGAAGGGCATAACTGTGTAGCAGTATGTCCCCCACGGTGTAATGAAGGCCGTTTTTGCCATGTCTTCAAGTGACATTTTGATTTGATTGTAGCCTGCGTAGCCGTCCATGAAGGATAGGAGGGCGTGGTCGGCGGTGTTGTCGACTAGGACGTCTACATGGGGTAATGGAAAGTCATCTTTGGGACTGGCTTTGTTCAAGTCGCGAAAGTCAACGCATACTCGAATTTTGCCATTCTTTTTCAGGACTGGGACCATGTTTGAGACCCATTCAGGATATTCGATGACTTGGATGAAACCGGCTTGTAGTTGCTTCTCGATTTCTTCCTTGACCATAAGGGACCATTCGGGACGTAGCCTCCTTAGCTTTTGCTTGATTGGTTTGTAACCGGGTTTGATGGGGATGCGGTGCTCGGCGATGCTTCGTTCGATGCCGGGCATGTCTTTGTATGACCAAGCGAATACGTCCTTGAATTCGCTTAGGAGTTGTGTAAATTGGGTGCGCTCGTGTTCGTCTAGTGAGGCTCCTAGTTGTAGTTCCCTTGGTTCTTCGGGGGTTCCCACGTTTATGGTTATGGTTTCCTCGATGATAGGGTCTTGTGTTTTGGGAGAAACAATGTTTGCAATGTATTTGTTTAGAGATTGTTCATTTTTATCGCATGAGTTAGTGTCTTTTGATTTGTTTGTTGTTTGTTGATTGTTAGGTGTTTGTGCTTTGTTGTTTGTTTTAGCTTGAGACAAGGCGTAAGCAAATTTATTCATTTCATTATTTTGAGAAGAATTATTCGACAATTCAGAAAATTGCTTGGAGCTAGCCTCCGTAAAAAGAAAGTCTAAACTAAAGCTAGAGTCTAGGATAGATGGGTCGACAGGTGACCCGACACTTAGAGCATTAGAAGTTAAAAGAATTTCTTCTTCTTCTTCTTCGTCTTCGCTGTTTGAGGAGCTGCTTGAGCTGCTTGAGTTGCTTGAGGTGCTTGAGTTGCTTGGGGTGCTTGAGTTGCTTGGGGTGCTTGAGTTGCTTGGGGTGCTTGAGTTGCTTGGGGTGCTTGCCTCTTTGTTTTTGAGGTTGGTGATGTGGTCGAAAAGTGGTCCTTCGCCGGTGATGAGCTGAAAATGGTGGCCTTGTGCATCGGTCCACTTCAGCGTTTTATACCATCCATTAAGGGTTTTATCAGTGGCGTCGGCTATCAGTTGGTTAGGGTCGAAACGTCGATCACGCATGATAGTGGCGACGATCTCTTCATTTCTGATGCCCGGTGGGGTCCGAGGTGCATTATGCTCGACCTCACTAGAGTAGCAGCCTTCGGATGTGTGGATGAGGTCTCGAAGGGAGGTATTTCCGTCGACTTTTCCTCCTGGGGTGAAATATGCGTCTAAGTCAAGGATGTAAGGTTGTAGGGTAACCTTGTGGGTTGACTTTCGTTTTTGGACTTCTTTGACCATTCGCTCTTGGTCACCGTCTTTGGGTTTGTAGCCTAGGCCCATGGTGAGCCAAAGGCTATTGTTGTTTGTTGTTTTGAAGGGTTTGTAGGTTTTGATTGGTGTACGCGTGATGGCGCCAACTTCGAAGTCGAAACCACATAAGTCTTCTGCGGGTTCAGCCACAATTTCGGCAGAATTGGGCTCTTTTGGTGTATCGAAAAGGGCTCGGAAGTTTGAAGCATTCAAGGTTATGACTTCCTCGTTGAGAGGGATCTTAACCTTTTGATGTAGAGTAGAAGTTACGGCCTTGGTGGAGTGAATCCATGGTCGTCCCAGGAGTATGTTATAGGAAGGGGTCATGTCGATGACTTGAAACTCGACTTTTCTTTCTATGGGACCAGTGCGTATGTGAAGAGAAATGGTTCCTTTCACGTGACGTCGGGTTCCGTCGAAAGCTTTGACTCCGTCCATGCTTGGGGTGAAGTCTTTGTCGGATAGGCGGAGACGGTGTCGCCAACCAGTAGAACATTGACTGCAGAGCCGTTATCAACAAGGGACACGGGCAAAGTTTTCTTCATACATTCAACGCTGATGTATAGGGCGAGGTTGTGGTTTGATCCAAATGCGGGGAGATCATCGTTTGAGAAGGTGATAGCCCCCGGTAACCAATCCCTAGTGACATGGCTGACCATTTGATCTGGGGAGATCTCAGCGTCTGCACATGCTATTTGTAGAGCGCGGATGAATGCATTCCTATGTTCAGCTGAGTCTCGTAAAAGGGCCCAGATGGAAACATCGGCTTTTGTGCGAGCGAGTTGCTTTTGAAGCACCTCACTCGTGTTTGGTGGTGGGATTGTTGTGGATGTAGCGGGTGCGCTTGTGGAAGGAGCGTCTTCCTGGAGTACGGCCTTGCCTTTCTCAGCCGCAGTTGCTTTTCTGGCATGCTCATCTGTGAAAATATTTTGATAGGGACGACCAGAGCGTGTGAGGTGTGAAACCTCGTCTTGGTTTTCCTTCTCGGGCTGCTCGCCCTTTTCTTTTTGAACTTTACTTTCGGACTGCTCGCCCTTTTCTTTTTGATCTTTACTTTCGGGCTGCTTGCCCTTCTTTTTCTTTCCCTTCTTGTTGCTTTTGTTTTTGTTCGAGGAAGGAGTAGTCGAGAGTTGAGCTACCGTTTTGTTAGTGGGTGGCCACTCTTCGTCTTCGTCATCACTGAACCAAACCCCATTGATTTGGTTGTTGGTGGGTGTGACCAAGTAGGAGCAATCCATGACGGGTGCTGATCCGAGGAAGATTGCCGGATTGTCATAGATTGTGGGGTTGCTTTGGGCTCCGAGGGCAATTTCAATGAGTTCTTCGAAATTCTCGGCGTCGCCGTAATCAAAATGTTTTCGCCACTCGGGTCGTAGACTGCCGAGAAATGTGTACATGAGTTCGTCTTCGTGCGGAGGATTCGGCACTCGAGCAAGTAATCCTCTCCAACGGACGAGATATTGGGTGAAATCTTCCTCGTCCCTTTGGAGTTGGGTGATGAGAGTGTGGAGGGAGACAGGCTTGTCGGCCTTGGAGCGTTGTTCCAAGCGTGCAACTTCGAACTGATGCAAGGCCTTCAAGTTGTCAATGTTTTTGGTGAGCTGGTCAATGCGGTGTGGAGGGTCTTGACTTGTTGAGGTTAGCCATCTTTGAGGAGCGTTTGAAGGAAGGGGTGATGATGCGATTCATGGTGAGTAATCAGCTGAGGCCTGCATTTCACTTTGCATTAGTGACACGACTCGACCCACTAGACTTACATTCATTTTAGGCATTCATTTTAGCTCATTCCTTTGTTTAGAAAGACCTTTTATGTTTGAAAAGAGGAGGTTTTCGAAAAGGTTTTGCTAAGGGAAGCTTTTGAGGCGAGGATGTGTGCGCACATCTCGTCTCGATGTTAAAACGTTTTGCTTTGCACCCGTCGAACTGATATCGGTGATTTGCCGAGGTGAGCTCGAGTCGGATGTATAAAAGAGGAAGGATTCGGTTCGAGAGTGATTAGCAAGTCGAACCGAGGATGTTAAATGTAGAACCTAGGCCGTATGACCTAGGGGATTGAAATCCACGAGCTCGGGTTTTAATCCTTGCTCGGGTTTTTGCTTGTTAGTGAAAAAGGGAAGTTTTGAAAAAGCTTGTTTCAAAAATTCGCGATAGTTTTGTTTGAAAAAGTGTTAGATGTTAGGTTCATTTATCTTTGAAACGTTTAGGCGAGTTTTCGAAGATATGAATGCATATGCTCGTTTTGAAAAGGACCATGGAGTGCATGGCCTCGAACTTGTACGTATGACTCAAAAAGGGTGAAAAATGAGTCAGTCGGGTACACCTCCAACTACCTCGAGTACGCTTTGGCAGATACTTAACCCCTCTATTTCCATACGCCGAGCGATAGGTTTTCTAGAGAGAACCTTTGGGGCGGTCGAGATAATCGTTCTGACAAGCCGTGGAGGGGAGAGAGGAAGGTTAGTCCTGCACGTGCTTTATCGAGTGGACAAGCCTGCGTGTTGGAACCACCTCTCAAGGGTGTAAAGGGTGCCTAGATTCCAAAAGGAATGGACTCTAAACGAATGTGCATAGCTCAGATATGTATACTTGGATTGTTCAAAGCTTTCAAGTTTCACCTCTTTATTTTTTAAAAAGAAAAAGCTAGTTTTTGGTTTTAAAAATAAGATCTCCCAATGAGTCGCCAAACCTGGAACCCGGATCGGACCCAACTCTGCGTCTAGCTTAAGGGCGGATATTAAAATTAAAAAAGATTAAGTTGGAAAAACCTTTAAGAACTGTTATGGAGTCGCCACCTATTTATCGCGGAAAATAGGAACCTGCTACCATGTTCTAAGCTAAAAACATGTTCTTAGATTTTGGAGCACGCCGACACCCCTAGATCTAAGGCTTGTGAAACCAGTTGGATTCAAGTGAGGTACTTTAGAAAAGAGTTAATTCAAGTAATGATTTATGAAAACCTTTTAGAAAAGCCTATGTAAAAATAGCCTCTCTTGACCTAGAACAATCCTTGTAAGATGATATTTGACCTAATGTTATCGCTCCTTACAAGTGCGATAAGTTTGTAAAAGAATGCAGATGCAGATGCAAAAAGATTGATTAAAACCCTCAGTTTAGCATGTTTAACTTGTTAACGAATACGGTTCAGTTAAAGGTCGAATTCATTGTTTAAGTTGATTTTAATGCAAGACAGAAAGGGTGCAAGATGCATGCAAATAAAATAAAGTTCAATTGTCCATTGGTTTATTTTATAAGGTCGGTTGCTTATGCGACTTTGGCGTGTCATCGGATATGGAGTGTACCCGAAGTAATAAGAACACTTGGAAGGCAAGCGCGCTCGGGTGCCAAAGCCGGGGGGGGCGCTAGAGTGTAGACCCCTTTGTTAGTCCATAGAAAATAAGAAAAAGCTTTGATCCAAGTGGATCGGTACCTACCTTGTCCTGACGCTTCAGATCTGGGCAGAGCTTCGCTTCTTGAACTAGAAAGGAGGATGAATTCAACACGGGATGGTGTGTTGAACTCAAGGATTTGAGTGCTTGAGGCTTTTTGTGAAAGAGGATTTGTGTGTTGTGAATTGTATGTGAAATTGTGATGTGAAAGAGAGAGGTGTATTCTGATTGTAAATTGTGTGTTATGAGGTCGGGTATAGGGCTCTATATATACTAAAAACCTCGGAGAAATTAGGAAATTGGGGTATAAAACCAGGCCTGGAAACCGCATAGCCTTATGCGGTTGCCAGGGCAAACCGCATAGCCTTATGCGGTTGCCTCACCAAACCGCATAAGGTCATGCGGTTTGATGGCTCGTTTGTGGTCGCTTCCAAGTTTTGCTGCATAAAATCTTTGAAAGATACTGATATAATTTCGCATGCGTGTGTGCCAAGAAAAGGGCTGAGATATTTACGAGATATTTTATGATGTCTGAGGGCTTTGGAGTGCGGGCCAAAGGCTTGGGTTTGGGCTCAGTTTGGGCAGAGACCGAAAAAATGTGAAGGGGTGTATTTGCATAGATTCGTGAAATAAGCTAAGACGTGAAGCTGTATTTTGTGTGAGAGGGGGCTAAATAGCGGTTTTAGCTACCGGGCCTAAATTTAGGAATTTAGGAATGCTGAATTAGACCTTGTTAATGTAAAAGGGCCAATTGTAGTGCAAATGCGAAGCTCATGCCAAATGAAGCAGGACGAGGACCTAGCTAGACTCCAAATGGACGAAATGAACGTTTATTTAAGTGTGATGTGATGCGACCTAAACATTTTAACATTTAAAACGACTCAAAATGAATTCGACATTAGTTAGAACCGTATAAGTCAACGTTAAAGCATGCGTAATAAAAGTCCGTGTTACATCACAGGGTTTTGTTTGGGAGGGTACGGATATGGGTATCCACACTTGTCGGTGTCAGGTGGGTAAGAATTGCTTGTTTTGTAGTTGAGTATGGCTTGGTACCATGGTTCTGTGTGCTCAGCTTCGTCGATGTCAATGGTGTGGATGTATGCGGGTTCACCGCGTCTCTCGACGACAATGGGTAGTGTGTCCACATTTGGTGGCATGTTGAGAAGGGATGAAAGTTTTGACAGTGCGTCGGCAAATTGATTTTCTTCCCTTGGGAGGTGATAGAATTCTATGCAGTCAAATTCTGTCAGGAGTACTTGTATTTTTGCTTGGTATTTTGCTAGGGTTTCATTCATGATTTTCCATGCTCCTGTTACTTGATTTATGATTAGGAAGGAGTCTCCGTGTACCCTGAGGTATTTTATGTTGAGGGCCATGGCTGCTTGTAAGCCGTAAATGCAGGCCTCATATTCTGCTGCATTGTTGGTGACGTTAAAGTCGAGCTTGATTGAGATGGGTGTGTGATCGCCATTGGGAGATATTAGAAGTATTCCCACGCCATAGCCGCGGTAGTTCGAGGCTCTATCGAAGTAGAGTTGCCGATTACTCGGCCGACAATAAAATTCCATCATCAGGGAATGATGTTGTGTCAATTTTAGGTTGTTCAATGATGGCATTCTCTGCGAGAAAGTCTGAAACAGCTCTTCCCTTAATGACTTTCAAAGGTAAGTATTTGAGCTCATATTCTGCTAGCAGTAGCGTCCATCTGGCCATGCGGCCGTTTAGTACTGGTTTTTCAAATAAGTATTTGAGTGGATCCATTAGGGAGTATACTCTGGTTGTGTGAGCGAGGAGGTAATGTCTAAGCTTTTTGGTGGCCCAGACTAGAGCGAGACAGCTTTTCTCCACAGGTTCGCAGCGAGTCTCGTAGTCTTGGAACTTCTTGCTAATGTAGTAAATTGCTCTTTCTTCGTTGTTAACTTCCTGAGCGAGCATGGCGCCCATGGCGTTTGGTGTAGTCGTTAGGTAGAGCGAGAGAGGTAGATCTTTCTGGGGTGGCATTAGAACAGGTGGATTGGTAAGTAGGGTTTTGACTTTGTCGAATGCTTGTTGACAGTTGTCGTCCCATTTTGTGTGTTCTTCCTTTTTTAGCTTCTTGAAAATTGGCTCGCAGACCATTGTGAGCTTGCTAATGAACCGAGAGATGTATTGGACTTGTCCCAAGAAACTCCTGATCTCATCAATGTTGCTTAGAGGCTTCATCTCCAGTATTGCTTTGATTTTGACAGGGTCGATCTCGATTCCACGTTGGCTTACGATGTGACCCAATAACTTGCCTGATGTAACCCCGAAAGTGCATTTCTGTGGGTTGAGGCGCATTTTATATTGCCTGATTCTGGTGAAGAACTTACGAAGGTTGGTAATGTGATCTTCCCTTTGCTTTGATTTCACAATCATGTCGTCAACGTAGACCTCTGCTTCTTTATGCATCATGTCATGTAGCAGAGTAGTTGCGGTGCGTTGATAAGTGGCGCCGGCGTTAATGAGTCCGAAAGGCATGACAGTATAGCAGTATGTGCCCCAGGGTGTCACAAAGGTGGTCTTAGACATGTCATCTGTTGCCATTTTGATTTGGTTGTAACCCGCATACCCATCCATGAATAGCGATGTACGCGTGGTCGGCCGTGTTGTCTATAAGTATGTCCATGTGGGGCAATGGGAAATCATCTTTTGGGCAAGCCTTGTTAAGGTCGCGAAAGTCTGCACATACTCGTATCTTTCCATTTTTCTTCATGACTGGGACCATGTTTGATACCCAATCTGAGTATTCGATGACTTGGATGAAGCCTGCTTGTAGTTGCTTTTCGATCTCTTCTTTGACCATGAGAGACCATTCTGGTTTAATGCGGCGTAGTTTTTGCTTAATAGGTTTGGCACCTGGTTTGAGTGGGATGCGATGTTCTGCTATTTCGCGGTCAATGCCAGGCATATCCTTGTAGGACCAAGCAAAGACGTCTTTGAATTCTGTGAGTAGTTCGGTGTACGCAGCTTTTTCTTCCATGCTCAAGGAAGCCCCCAGCTGTAGTTTTCGGGGTTCTTCGGGTGTTCCCACATCAATGATTGTTGTGTCTTCAATGATGGGGTCCTGTTCGGGTTTTGAAACGATACTTGCAATGTATTTATGTAATGCAATGCTATTGTGCTTAATGTTATCGTGAGTATTAGAAAATGCAGTTTTTAAAGGAAAACAAGGCAAGTAGTAACCAGAAATGTTGTTATTATTGTTTTCGAAAGCAGTTACATTTGAAGACACTTTACAGAGGAGCTTTAGACAATTTTAGAGACTCTAGTTCTTTGTCTATGTCTATCACATCGGGAATATAGCCCGGAGGCTTGGTTGGGGTGAAAGATTTGAAATGACGACGCGGGGGCCTAAACTCTATGATGGATTTGTCGTCAGGGTTTTCTCCTTCGCTTTCTCCCGAGTCAGAGTTCTCGAAAGTGTAGCCTTCTCCCGTAGTGATTTTGAAAGTGCGACCCTGCTTGTCAGTCCATTTAAGGGTTTTTGACCATCCGTCGTGCATTTTCTCCTCAAACGGGACAATCAGGTCAGTGGGGTTAAAGCTGTGGTTGCGCAGGATGTCAGAAACGAGTTCAATCCCTGCAATGGTACAAGAGAAGTAGTCCTTGGGCATCTTGCTTGCGCCCTCTTTGACGAAATATTTGTCTGTGAATATGTGATATGGCTCTATGCGAAAGTCACGACCTCTCTTACGGTCATTGAATGCTTGTTCCCCACGGGTAACTTCGTAAGACCATGGCACATAACCTAGGCCCATGGTAGGCCATTTGTTGTCGTTATCCTTTACATAGAGTGCTGTAATTTCCTCCTCGCGAGCCAATGTGCAGATGTCAAAATCGAAATCAAAACCACAGGTGATGTCCGGGGTTTCGGTGCTTATTCTTGCAGTGTCATTGTCGAGCTTCTGCTGCTGTAGGGAAGCTCGAAAGTTTGATGCGTGGATAGTGACGACTTCATCGTCCAGGGGAAGCTTGACTTTTTGGTGCAAGCTTGAAGTGACGGCTTTAGTGGCGTGGATCCGTGGTCTACCCAATAACATGTTGTATCACGGGGTATATCGATTATCCGAATTCGGTTTCCCTTATGACGGTCCTGTCATGATAGGAAAAGAGATGGTTCCTTTTATCTTTCATGGCGAAATGCGTCGTAGGCTCGGCCAGCCGTCTGTCTGAGGAATGAAGTCATTTTCCTTGATTCCTAGCTTTTTAGCCGCTTTCTAGGGTAGGGCGTTGATCGCAGATCCGCTGTCGATGAGGACAACAGTAGTGTCATGCCATGGCATTCTACGTTAATGTAGAGTGCTAGGTTGTGAGTGCCTCCGAATGGCGGGAGGTCTTTGTCAGAGAAAGGTGATGGCGCTAGCTTGCCATCGCGGGGTGATGTGCTGATTAGTTTTTCAGGCGACATCTCTGTTGTAATAGGGGTGACCTGCAAAGCTCGGTAGAGAGCTTCTCGGTGTCCCAATGATTCCCTTAAGAGTCGCAGATTGAGATATCCGCTTTTGTTTTTAGGAGTCGCTTTTGAATCGAATCTCCAATTTCGAACACAGTCTTTGGAGTGGCGCTGACGATGCCATGTCGGGCGATTGAGCAGTGTAGTAGGCTGCAGCGGAGGTGTAGCTACTTGAGGTGATGTTGTAGTCATTGTAGGCGATGTTGTAGCCTCGCTTATGACTACGCCTTTGTTTTTGTCTTGGCTAGTGGTTTTTGACTAAAACCCGGTTCGAAAGGCAGACTCAGCGAGGCTCTGTATGGACGACCGGAGCGAGTTAAGTAGGCTATCTCATCGTCACTATCAGACAACCTGATTGGGTATTTGTGGGGCATTTTCCCGTATATACCTGTGGGTTCTCGATCTTCCTCTTCTTCTTCTTCTGGCGGGAATAGGTAACCGGTATTGTCCGTGCGATTGTCCTCCTCATCAGAACTGTCCCAGATGCCATTGATTTCGTGGTCTTTCGAGACGATCAGGTGAGAGCAGTCGAGGATGGGGTGTGTACCCACGAATATGGCATGGGTGTGCAGAGGATTGAGCTGGTTCGAGGGTTTAGGACCTGGGGTAGGTTTCTCGATGGTATTGTCGTCGATGAAATCTTGGATTATGTTCTTTAAACGGAAGCATTGCTCAGTGTTATGTCCTTTTCCCCTGTGGAATTCACAGTACGCATTTTGATCCCATGACTTGGGCTTTTTATCCTGAGGAGGCTCGCTAGTGGGTCCCAGGAGTTGAAGCACGTTTCGGCTCACAAGTCTCTGTAGTGCTTTAGAGTAAGTCATGTAGATCGGGTCAAAACTCCGTCGTGGCTTTGACGAAGTCTGGCCTGCAGATGAATATGACGCCTTAGTGGGAGGTGTGGTGTACTTTGCTGGTGTGGTGTAAGTTGGGGAAGGCGCTAGTTCTTCCAGAGCGTTAATGCAGTGAACTGGTTCCGCTTTGGTGACTGCTCGTGACGAGCTACCACAGTAACCTCGGCTTGCAACCTTGGTCTTCTCTTTACGAGGTCGTCTTGATCAATTGACCCACCGTCTCGAGCGAAGCAAAATCACAAAGTTGCCGAGCGCAAATGTCAGCCGATATGCAGTGAGATTATTAATGAACTTGGTGATCGATTCTGCGTCCTTGGGACGGTTAGATATCCTGGCACCGAAGTTTCTTCCAACGCGTGAGGTATTCATCAAGCCTTCATTGTCCTTTTGTGTAACTTCCGAGTGCGTAGCGAGACTTGAGTATCGTTATTGTCGTGATACTGATTGTCAAACTGGACCGTGATTTCTTTGAAAGTAGTAATCTTGTGTGGGTCTAAGGCGTAGAACCAGGCCCTAGGTTGTGCATCCAAAGAATGCGGGAATAGAGTAGCCCAGGCCGAGGGATCGACGCCCATGACGGCCATTTTAGCCTTGAAATCCTTGATGTGTACAAGCGGACTTTCATGACCCTTGAAGATGGGGAGATCGCTGAGTGAGAGCTTAGCCGGCAGTAAGGACTTGACGCTTTTTGGGACATGTTCAGTTTCCTCATAAATGGAATATCCCTTCGAGTGGGTGAGGCGTTCTTCCATTGAACGAATTCTTTTAGCATTTCGTTCAGCCTCTTCAGCAAGGTACTTGGCATTTTTCTCGGCCTCGAGTTTCTGCATAGTGGCCATCTGTTCGATTGCAGCAGTGAGGCTAAGGATCTTGCTGTTGAGCTGTTGAACATGTTCTGCGGTAACTACTGACGGGGGAGGAGTAGGGATTCCTCCGGCATTCTCTTCATTGTTAAGTGCCATGGTTGTTCTAGGTTTTGATCTGTTGTAGGTACGTTTCTTTGGAGGTGGCGGAGGGTTCAGATGACGGTCTTTAGTACGTCGTGTATCCAGGACTTTTTAGGGGATGAACCTGCAGAGTCTCAAACCTTAGTGCCCTCCAAAAGAAAATAAAGACTCAAAGTAAAGTCGAATTTGTTGTAAAGAAAAGAAAAATAAAAAAGTGTGAAGAGCGTGTGCAGGACTCGACTCGTGTTTTTAGCTTAAAAGACACGGGAAGCTTTTGAGGTAAGGATGCGTTGGCGCGTCCCCAGCCTCGAAATAAATAAGGTTTGCATGATCACGACCTGATTAACCCAAGTTAGCGGTATGTCGCCAGGGGTTTATCGTTAGGTCGTGATGTAAAAAAAGAGTCAGACCGAAGTAGCGATAAGCTAGTCGATCTGAGGATGTTAAATTGGGTAAAAAGCAACTGTTGTTTGCCTTTTACGTGTGACACAGGGAGTCGAGTTGTAATGACGATAAGTCATCCAACCTGACAAGTAAATCAACGGGTTCGTATTTGAACGAGTCCGCGTTTTGTTTATTTTTGAGAGAGATAGTTCGTTTAAGTCAGGGTGACTAGCAAGTCACTCGACTTAAAGCTATCTCAAAAATGTGAAAGTGTCTGCTTACTTGAAATATCCGAAGTGAATTGACACTTTCGGGTTTTGCTTTGCGAAGTGTTTTTGCGATAAATGTATTATGACGATACGTCAGTCGTATAATGCATTTATGTTTTGTAAAAGATCGGAAATGTAGTGATTATTTCTGATCGGTTTTGAATATCATGGTGTAATGTTAGTCAGGTTCAGTTGACTATAGGTCAATGACCCTGACTGTATGCTTAAAAGTATGCCCTTTTGAAAAATGTTTGAAAATGTACTTTCAAAATAGACGTCTTTTGAAAGCGTAATGCTATATGAAAATGTTTTTGCATGCGTTTTGAAGACGACCATAGCGAGGGTGCTATAGCTTTGGATTTGTACGTATAGACGCGGGTTTTTGGCTTTCAGGGTAAGGTTCCTTCCGGTCATTCCCGCAATGTTTGTGTAGAGTTATCCGCAAGATCATCAGTGTGGATTCAATACGGGGTCTAGAGCGTTCGAGTTTGACTGCTACGATTCACTTGTACGGATACCATACTTGTGATCGTGGAAGGGTGAGAGATCGACGTGTCCAGAGTATACACGCTTAGGAAGCGTGTTTTTACTTGGGGCCGTCCTTCGAAGGGTGTGGTTATGAATCAGGAGGATTCGACTCAAACGTACTATTGCCCAAATATCGAAAGTAGAAATGTTTTCAAAGTTTCAAGTTTCACTTCTTTATGTTTTTAAAATAAAATGAAAAGTTAATTTTCAAAATTAAAAAAAACATGCTCGTCCCCAGCGGAGTCGCCAACTGAGGATACCGGACTTAGGGTGATCCCTTCTCGACGCCCCGCTCGCGCCCGCCCACGTGTCATGGGGCGGAATGCACGGCGCGGGAGATAAATTTTGCAAGAAGCTCGCTCGGGCACGCTAAGCTTCGCTTCTAACTGCTTTGCTTGGCTCAACTCGCTCGAGCGTTCTTTTGTTTTAAAAAGGGGGGTGTCATTGCATGTGAAGATAATAAAAAGAAATATAAAAATCCTTTTAAAACGTGTTTTTGGAGTCGCCACCAAATATTAAAGGAATTTGGAACCTATTCAACGCGTCTTAAAATATAAGACACGGGTGTCTCAGATTTCAAGGTGCGTCGATACCTATCCGTCTGAGGTTATTGTGAAACCAGAGAGGATTCGGAGTGAGGTTACCTTTCTAAAGTTTTGACAAAATGTGTATTGAAAACTGTAATAAAAAAGGCCTACGTAAAAGTAGTCTTTACTAATTTGAAAACAAATGCTTTAATTTCGATATTTGGGCTAATAGGACGCTACGTACAAATGCAAATATATGACTCGACAAATATGTAAAATGAATGTAAGCCGTCAAAACTATGACGATTTGCTATAGGAAATGTACGTGAAATCACTAATTCATTGTGTTTGAATTAATAACTAAACGTTATTTTCCTGACTTGTGTTCAATTCTAAGATTTGTAAAACCCTCGGTTTTGCATGTTTAAAGAGACTAGTTGAAACGGTACAGTTAAATGTCGAATCCGTGTTTTAGTCGTAATTTAATGCATGAATCGAGAATTTGCATAATGTAAAAGTGAGTGCTTAATTTAGTGATTTTGAGTCGTTCATTTATGCGATATTGGCGGGGTTTAGACGAATCATTTGATTCGAATTACTACAATCGTATTGCGAATACGAGTTCGTTAATGCCAATATCGGGGTGGGTTAAAGTAACCCTATAAGTCTCAAACGTCCAATCGGAAGGTAAAATTTCTTTTACCTTGAAATGCAAAGACGTTTTTTTTAGAGTGGAAATTTATAAGTGCGAGAGGCTTTTTGTGAGTATAAGTATCGGTTTTGAAAACGATGTGTGTTGATAATGTGTTGTAAGAATTGATGATATTGTTGTATTTGATGTAAGTTGTTGATGATTTGGGTCGAGTAAGGGCTGCTATTTATAGCAAATGCTTCGTGTTTTATGCCTAATTGCTCAGAAAATCGCCAGAGAACCAACGATTAAGTGAAAAATCGCCAGAATGTCAGAACAGGCCAGGAAAATCGCCTGTATACTGGCGATTTTCCAAAAAATCGCCAGTATTCAGGCGATTTTTTGGCCTGTTTCTGACACATTGTAGCGCCGTATTTTTGTATGACATGTTTTCGTAGGTGTGAGGCTTTTGTCGAGCAATTTGCTTGACTTTGAGTGCCTTGGATCATCAACTTGTACAAGTTGATTGGTCAACTTGTTTTATTTGGCTCCGATTTTCGTGTTTCGTGTTTCGTGTTTCGGTTTTTCGTCGTGTTTTTCGATCTTGGCTCGAAGTAAAATAATATTGTAATGCATTATTTTACGACTTTGTGGGATTTTGTTTTGTAAGAATGTGACCCGGGGCGCATTTTGGCCCGCTCGGGTGCATGGGCCATTTTGTGTGTTTTAGGCCGTTTCTGTGTGCTTGGGTTGTTTTTTGTATTTTCGGGTCATTTTGTGAGGCGTGTATGTCTCGTGTTTGTGTGTATTGTGTTGACTTACGATTTAAAATGACTAAATTAATATTCATTTTTACGAAATATGCAAATTCAAATTAATACGTTAAAAATGACTAAAATGTTTTAGACACTTATGTATAGTTTTGTCTCATTTTAAAACATGAATGAAAGTCCTTTTCGTCATCGGGTTTGCTTTTGGGGGGTACGGATACGGGTATCCACAGGTTGGCATCAATCCCTCTTGAGCTGACCAGGTACCCCAAAAACTTTCCTGACCGGACCCCAAAGGTACATTTCTTCGGATTTAGCTTCATTTGGTATTCTCTGAGTGAGCTGAACGTTTCTCTCAGGTCCTCCAGGTGTTACTCGTCAGACTTGCTCTTCACTATTGCATCATCTACGTATACTTCCATATTCTTCCCGTTCTGTTTTGCAAACACGGCATCCACCAGCCGCTGGTACGTGGCCCCGGCATTCTTGAGTCCTAACGGCATCATCTTGTACATGTAGACCCCGTGCCCTGTGATGAAGGCGCACCGGGGCCTGTCCTCCTCTGATAGATAGACCTGGTGGTATCCCGATAAAGCATCTAGGAAGCTCAGGGTCGAATGACCACTGGTGGAGTCTACCAGCTGATCAATCCTCGGCAACGGGTAGCAATCCTTGGGGCACGCCTTGTTCAGATTTGTAAAATCAACACACATTCTCCATGCCCTAGACGCTTTCTTCACCATCACAACGTTTGCCAACCACTCGGGGTAGTCGCAACGCTCAATGAATCCCGCCTCTAGTAACTTGCTTATTTCTTCAAGAATGGCCGCGTCCTTTTCCGCACTCATGGGCCGCAGCCTCTGTTTGATTGGTTTGTAGCTGGGGTTAACGTTCAATTGATGTACAATCACTTCCGAGCTTATCCCCGGCATCTCGGCAGCTGAGTAGGCAAACACATCTTTGTTCTCTTCCAAGATACTAATCAGACTATCTTGAAAGCTGGGATCTAGCTCCGCCCCAATGATCACACTTCTTCCCGGTGACAACTCAATTTCTTTTGTCTCGCTCTCCGGTCCTGGGGTTACTTCCGAACCCTTCTTCTCTTTCTGCTCCGGGAGCTTCACCTCCGCTACCGTCTTCTGTTTTGCGCCCCGGGCCGATAAGGAATTGCAAGATCTCCCGGCACTCTGGTCCCCATAGATCTTCCCCTCGGTCCAATTGTCCGTGATGTAGGCCATGGCCAACGCCCGTATCGACACAACGGCGTGAATGTGGTCCAAAGTGTCCCGGCCGATGAGGGCGTTGTATGCGGACGGGACATCCACGACCACAAAGCTTGCGTCTACGCTTCGGGCCATGTCTTCCTCCCCTATCGTGACTGGTAGAGTTATCGTTCCCATCGGCTCGATCTGGCTCCGTGAAACCGCATAAATCTGACCCTATGTAAGGTGTCAGTTGTTCTTTCTTCAAGCCAAGTTTCTCGAATACCTCCCGGTACAGGAGGTTGGTGCAGGCTCCGGTGTCTATCATGCATCTGTGGACCAGGTGAGGTCCGATGTCCAGGGAGACGACCAACGGGTCACTGTGTGGGTAAGAGACCCGCTGATAGTCCTCGTCACTGATAGTGAGGTCTGGGACAGGCTTTGGTGTCGTCCATCCGGCTGAATATATGCCTATCTTAGATTGTTCACGCTTCTCTGCCTTCTTTTTCCTCCCGGACAAGACTGATTCCTCCGTCCCGGCGATCATATGAATTTCACTTATCCTTTGTTTGTTCCTTTTCGGACCCGTCTGGATGGGGTCCCTACTTCCTTCATCTCCATCCCTTTCCCGTTTGTCCTTGATAAAACGCCGTAGGGTGCCCTGCTGCACCAGACGCTCAACCTCGTTTTTTAGGGATAGACAATCCTCGTTTGCGTGACCCGCTACCTGGTGGTACCCACAAAATGCTGACTTGTCGTTCCCCGGGTGTTTGAGTGATACACTCTATTTATATTCATTTTATGCCCCCGGTTCAGTCACATTTAGCTCGTATTTACTCGTATTTGCTATGACTTTAGGAGCTATATGTTATGTTTCTCGTTACTGCTGCTTTTCATTTACATATTGCAGGTTTTGGTGGTTTTGAGCCAAAACCCGAGACATTGGAGCATTTCGAGAACTGAGCCGAAAAGACCAAGCTCGAGCCATTACGGGAGCTTGAGAAACCGAGCCAAGGACCAAGGACATGAAGGGCCACGAGTTACTATGGCCCAAGAAGAAGAATACAAGGCCAAGGAAGAAAGGCCATACGAAATAATAAAGGCCCAAAGAGGTTTTGGGCTCAAGATCAAGAGTAGAGGAGAAGATGAAGAGCCGGCCCAAATAAAAGAGTCAGCCGTTCAGACCAAGAGACCACTACTACCGCTTTCACTTATTTTGTCGGTTTTTGATTAAATCCGTGATTTATGTTTTGGAAGTTATATAAAGAGGCTTAGGTCGTGAATTAAAAACTTATGCTTTATTTTTCCTAGTTTAGTTTACTGCTTAGTTTTATTTTCTCTCCTTCAAAAACTCTTAGTTTTAGTTTTATTTCAAGTTGGATTCATTTGTAACCGTCGGTACTCCGTAAGATTTCAGGTTTATTTCAATTGCTTTTATCTATTCTTTGCTATGTCTTCTTTATGCTATTTCGCTTTGCCTTTAATTATGAGTAGCTAATTTCCTAATTAGGGTTAGGGGAATTTGTGACATATGATTTAGGAACATGTTTTGAGATTAAATTGGTTGTTTAAATTGTGCTCTTGATTTCTTTCTATGCATTTTATATCAATTGAATTAGGATTATTTCGCCTGATCACCGTTTTATCTGAGTTTAATTAAACCTGAGTATGTTTTGACTTAAGATC
Organism: Dianthus caryophyllus; assembly: GCA_023091065.1. Lineage (NCBI taxonomy): Eukaryota > Viridiplantae > Streptophyta > Magnoliopsida > Caryophyllales > Caryophyllaceae > Dianthus > Dianthus caryophyllus. Next base: position 25,065,713 of record CM041520.1, on the reverse strand, counting down.
GAAAGCCGAGTTAAAACTAGACTTACGCAAGATTGATAAGTTGAATTTAGTAAGTTGCGAGAGCCCGCTAAATTTGCTTAAGGCTAAAATTGACTTGAGAGAGCGTTTTACAAACCTAGTCAAGTTGCACAGTTTATCTCTTCCGTCTTATGAACTTGCGTTCCTGAATCGTTGTCATATATGAACCCGACGCCCTAATCTTTCTCCATATATATTTTCATCTTGTCTTATTATCTGTTTTAGTTTAGCTTAAAACAAACCTTTTCACACCTGAGTTGAACCTGTTACTCCGACTTTAACCTGAGACTACACCGTTTCCCTGTGGATTCGATCCCTACTTGCTGCTATCTGCTGTTAGTTGTCATTTAGGTTTATTTTGATTAAGGTGATACGACTTTAGCCTTGTCAATTTTGGCGCCGTTGCCGGGGACACGGCTTTGCTAGTTTTAGTTTTGTTTAGTTGTTACAGGTTTTTCTCCTTTGTCTCAAGGAACTTAGTTCCTTGAGACCGTTTCTTATCGTTTTCTTGTAGTTTTGTTTATGCACAGGTCACCTACAGGTTTGATTCCATTTGAGCCTGAACCTGAGCGAGCTTTTCACAGACTACGTAAGGAAGCAAGATAGTTACTTGATCCTGATTTCGAGGAAGCGTCGCATTCGGAGTCTAGTGCAGCGCAATCGTCCTACGAAGAGGACACACCTCCTATTACTCCAACTTGTTCTCCTCCACGCGTGACTATGCCTAAATTATATAGTCACTGCTGTCGGGCCCGAGGCGATCCCGCAAGGGTTCACAATACCAAACACGGTCAAGGGAATTTCGAGATTCGCCCGCCTTTCTTACTTTGGTGGAGCGCAATCAATTCGGCCAAGAATCCTACGGAGGATCCCGGTAAACATATGCAGGTTTATACGGATTACTGCTCTACAATTAAGCAGAACGGGATCACTCAGAACCAGATTAGGGAAATGCTGTTCCCTTTCTCGCTACGTGATCGCGCTCGTGAGTGGATCACTGATTTGAATAAGGAAGCCGCGGGTATTACGGATTGGCCAAGTCTAGCTCTTGCCTTCTATCGCAAGTACTATCCACCGTAGGCGGACTAACCAACCTCGTAGTCAAATTCAGGGTTTCATTGAGCTTTGATGAGACGTTAGCTGAGGCGTGGGACCGTTACAAACGGTTAATTCGTGAATGTCCTCATCACGGGTTCGATGGTTGGTTGGTGATAATGACCTTTTATAATGGGTTATATGCTGAGAGTCGCGCTATTCTTGACTCGGCTGCGGGAGGCCAATTTGCTAATAATACCGACGATGATAAGGCGTGGACATTGATCGAGGAGATGGCTATCCATTCATCCCAGTTTGGTAAGCCGAGGGGTAATTCACGGTCCGCACACAACGACCGTGGAAATGAGAGCATGAACGCAGTTATGAGTCAACTTTCTGAGCTGAATAGGAAGTTCGATGCTATGAGGGGGAGTAGTTCGTCGAGTGCCCAGGTTAACGCTATTATGGGGCACGATTCAGGTTATACTACGGGGTATGCTGCACCCCAGGAGCAGGTTTACGCTTATCAAAACCTGCCGTACCAGAATCAACCGGGTTATGATAGGTCACTATTATCTTACCGCAACAACAACATACTTAACCCGACTCCCCAACCACCTCAAAATACCCCCTATCAACCTCCTTACAAAAGCCAACCACAACCCCCACTCAACTACCAAAAAACCGTGTACACACCACCACCCCCTCCTACTCAAATACCCGATCCTATGGCCGAGATGAAGGCCATGATGTTGCAAATGTCTCAAGTGACCATGGCCGTGCAAAAGTCACAAGAGATGATGATGCAGCAAATGCACAAGGATGGGCAAGCTAAGGACGCTGCAATTAAGCTGTTGGAGAATCAAGTGGCTCAATTAGTCGCTGCATGGCGTCAAGGCAACCGGGTACACTTCCGCCTCAAGGAAACCCTCCTAAAGCTCCACACGACACGGCGTGTGCAATTACATCGAGAAGTGGGTCCATGTATGGAGACCCCGTGAATTTGGAGGAAGAAGAGAAGGATGAGGGTCAAAACACGGTGAAACCGTGTAATTACAGGTCACAGCCGGTCGGCCGTGGGTCGTCAACCTACTTTGGACACAGAGCTGCGGCGAAGAATGATTCGGGTATTAAATTTGGTGATTCTAGTTCCACTCCAACGCCCCCAGTTCAGATTAAGCTGCCATTTCCTGGTCGTCAGCGAGGTGCAGAGCCCGAGGCCAAGTTCAAAAAGTTCGTGGACGTCATTCGAGCCCTTCAGGTAAACGTCCCCTTTATAGACCTCGTTACTCAAATTCCTGCGTACGCTAAATTTTTGAAAGATGTTTTAGCTCGTAAGCGTACGTTAGACGACGTTTCGACCGTAGCCTTTGTGGGGGAAGCTAGTACTCGGCTGCAGGGTAGTAAGCCTCCTAAGCTTAGCGACCCTGGGACCTTTTCTATCCCGTGCTCCATTGGTAGGTTTGTGGTTCGTAACGCTTTATGTGACCTAGGAGCTAGCGTAAGTGTCCTCCCCTACCCCCTGTATCAAAAGATGAGCTTGTCAGCTTTAGAACCCACTAGCATTACCCTGCAAATGGCTGACCGCTCAGTTAAGCGTCCCTTAGGAATCTTGCACGATGTCCCAAAGACAAAGTTGGAAAGTTCTTTATCCCTGTAGACTTCGTAGTGGTAGATATGCCCGAGGATGCCCACATTCCTATCATTTTAGGAAGACCCTTCTTGCACACTGCTGGTGCAGTTATTGATGTGGGTAGTAGGACGATAGCCTTTAAGGTGGGGGGTGAGAAGCTCACGTTTGCACATTCTGATACCCCGCGGTCCCCTATGCGTCTCGAGTCAGTTTGTTCTATTGACTCTGTACCTCCGTCTCACACTACTGGAGACACTATGGAGGTTTTGCATGTCTCTTCTCTTTTTGCAGGTTCTTCACAGGATAGCTGCAAGGATGGTTAGGGGGAGAGAAAGCTGCTGGAGACTGACGTTTACGACGCGGGTGATGGTGATAGAGGGCCTACAGTTGAGCCATTTCGTGATCGAGGCCCTACGCTGATGGACTATGCTGCATTGCCTCGAGCTGGAGGAGTGTTATGGCGAACAGAAGCTGAAATTTCGCCGAGTGAAGCTGTCGCAAATGGCCAACGACCTTGGCCTACTTATACTTGATTCTGCTGCTTTGAAGAGTCGTGCGGGACTATAAACCAGCGCTTCCGGGAGGCAACCCGATGACGTTGTATTTATTATTTAGCGTTTGTACTTTTGGTTTGCTTGTTTTTATGACTTTTGGATTTTATTGAGCGCGCGAGGACGAGGGGTATTATATTTGATTTTTAGCGCGCAGGTACTTATGGACTTTTGGGTCCTTAGTATGTTGAAAACGCACACGAGAAGGCCTCCCAGCCGGCCAACCGCACGGCCAGGACAGAGCCGTAGTCGAAATTTGAAATTGAAGAAAATCGAAAAATCGCATCGTGGTGGCCTAAAGCGTGGCCGTGTTCTTGAGTCCCGCCACCCTGCCATTCTGTTGCTTCGTTCGTTTTTTCTTGCGTGCTATGCCGAAGTACTTCATCGTTGGACTGATTTGGACGCATATACGGGGATTTTTAGCCCCACTCCATGATTCACTTTGGTTTGGGGAGCTCCTACTCTACATTGTGAGCACTCTTTACCCCATTTTCCCTCGTTTTCTCGTTTTACTTTCCTTCCCTCTTATGATTTATGTCCTCCTCTGCTTTTGTGGTTGTGCTGTTTTCCACATTGAGGACAATGTGTGATTTGGTTTGGGGGAGGGAAACACTTTCGCGTTCATTAGTTCATTTGCATTTTCATTTCGTGTAAAAATTGAAAAATTCAAAAAATAACAAAAATACGAGTCTTTTTGGTCTGCTTTGTCCTGTTTTATCTAGTTTGGAGAATGGATTAGTGCATTAACTTTGATCTTTAGTATCTTTGAGTCGACTTCCTATTGTCGTAGCTTGCACGATTGGTTTGTTTCCTGTTACTAGATTGCGAGCCTCAGCACTAACCCACTTGTATCTGCTTAATTCTTTCTGCTTTTCGCTTGTTTACTTTCGACTTTGACATTCGAGCTTGGCATTGGTTTGTGGAATGTTGGTATGTTGGTTTGTGGTTTGATTTGGAAGGATCTTATATATGTTGGAGCAATGCTTCGATGCTCTCGGAGGGGACTCATTGACTTGAGTAACCACAGTGGCCATGAATTTGGCTGCGACCAAGAGTATGAGCAATAACGTAACCCTTAAGGAAATATGTGTACCCGAGCGCGATTTTTACCGAGTGAACGTCAAGCTAAACGGTACTACATACGAGGGATGCTCCACATTTGCGAAGAATACAGAAAAGAAAAAAAAAGAAAAGAGAACAAATGGTAATGATGTGGTACGATTTGGTTGATCGGAAAGTGGTTTGTACGGTTGGCCTTGCTTGAATTGATTTGTCGTTAGTTTTACTATTGCGTAAGCGTTAGAGGCTAGCGATATAATGTGGTGTGAACGGTTGAGACTTGTGCTCTATTTTCGGTGAAATAGACTTTGGTTGTAATGTTTATGTGCATAGGTCGTCCACTTCAAGATACTAGCGTGATTAGTTCGTGTTGCTTTGATTTTCTCCGATGCTTTTTACTTGAGGACAAGCAAAGGTTTGGTTTGGGGGAGTTTGATACACTCTATTTATATTCATTTTATGCCCCCGGTTCAGTCACATTTAGCTCGTATTTACTCGTATTTGCTATGACTTTAGGAGCTATATGTTATGTTTCTCGTTACTGCTGCTTTTCATTTACATATTGCAGGTTTTGGTGGTTTTGAGCCAAAACCCGAGACATTGGAGCATTTCGAGAACTGAGCCGAAAAGACCAAGCTCGAGCCATTACGGGAGCTTGAGAAACCGAGCCAAGGACCAAGGACATGAAGGGCCACGAGTTACTATGGCCCATGAAGAAGAATACAAGGCCAAGGAAGAAAGGCCATACGAAATAATAAAGGCCCAAAGAGGTTTTGGGCTCAAGATCAAGAGTAGAGGAGAAGATGAAGAGCCGGCCCAAATAAAAGAGTCAGGCCGGCCCCAGACCGGCAGCCGGCCGGCCGGCTGCTTCACTTATTTTGTCGGTTTTTGATTAAATCCGTGATTTATGTTTTGGAAGTTATATAAAGAGGCTTAGGTCGTGAATTAAAAACTTATGCTTTATTTTTCCTAGTTTAGTTTACTGCTTAGTTTTATTTTCTCTCCTTCAAAAACTCTTAGTTTTAGTTTTATTTCAAGTTGGATTCATTTGTAACCGTCGGTACTCCGTAAGATTTCAGGTTTATTTCAATTGCTTTTATCTATTCTTTGCTATGTCTTCTTTATGCTATTTCGCTTTGCCTTTAATTATGAGTAGCTAATTTCCTAATTAGGGTTAGGGGAATTTGTGACATATGATTTAGGAACATGTTTTGAGATTAAATTGGTTGTTTAAATTGTGCTCTTGATTTCTTTCTATGCGTTTTATATCAATTGAATTAGGATTATTTCGCCTGATCACCGTTTTATCTGAGTTTAATTGAACCTGAGTATGTTTTGACTTAAGATCGAAAGCCGAGTTAAAACTAGACTTACGCAAGATTGATAAGTTGAATTTAGTAAGTTGCGAGAGCCCGCTAAATTTGCTTAAGGCTAAAATTGACTTGAGAGAGCGTTTTACAAACCTAGTCAAGTTGCACAGTTTATCTCTTCCGTCTTATGAACTTGCGTTCCTGAATCGTTGTCATATATGAACCCGACGCCCTAATCTTTCTCCATATATATTTTCATCTTGTCTTATTATCTGCTTTAGTTTAGCTTAAAACAAACCTTTTCACACCTGAGTTGAACCTGTTACTCCGACTTTAACCTGAGACTACACCGTTTCCCTGTGGATTCGATCCCTACTTGCTGCTATCTGCTGTTAGTTGTCATTTAGGTTTATTTTGATTAAGGTGATACGACTTTAGCCTTGTCATTGAGCGGTCTCGGGGTAGCCCACTTGATCTCGTTTTTTGTCATCTCGAAAATCTCTGGCTGGGATCTAATGAGGGGTGTGTAGTGGGTCCAGGTCTCAAACCTTTGGCCGCCCGTCCCATGTTGACCACGGGTGTCTCGATTATCCCGGCGATTGTTGTGGTTGTTATAACTGTTGTTATTGTTGCTGCGGTTGTAATTGGTGCGGAGGTTGTTGTTGTTCTGCCTCCGGGGGGTTCCCTTCCAATCTTGTTGGGCCCCACCCTGGTCTTCCTTCTTGTCGTTCCTCTTGCTGAACATCTTGTGGAATTGCTCCTCTCTCACAAATCCTTCGGCCATCTCCCGGGCCGCCATGAGACTGGTTGGCGGATTTCTGATCAGGAGACTTTTCAGCTCTCCTTCCTTCAATCCAACTGTTAAGGCATGGACTCCTATCTTAGGGTCCAAGTCTCTGATCTGCTGTGACTCCCGGTCAAATCTTGTCGTGTACTCCTTCAACCCTTCGTTCCTCCCTTGTATCACATTCAAGAGGTCCGTAGCCACCTTCTCCCTTCTTTTGTTCCCTGCGTACTGCTGGCGGAAGACCCGGCACATGTCCTCATATCCGTAGATAGAACCGGTTGGAAGGTAGGGTCGTACATCATCATGTGGCTCTCGTAAGCCGCCAGGTGTTCTTCCGGGTCCGCCTTCCCATCGTATTGTATCGTTGGGATCTTTAGTTTGGGTGGCAGAGGGTACTCCAGCACCGAGGGGGCCAGGGGCGATTTTACTGAGACTTTTCCTTGCATTTTGTTTTCTTTGAGCTTGTTGCGCCTGGGCCTCTGAGTGCGTGGAACATCGGGCTTGGATACCTCCTCAACTGAAGGTGATGACTGGGACGTTGAATGGGCATGCTCCGTTTCTTGCCATGAACTGTCCTCGCTTGATATATCGTTCTCTTCGTGGAAGAGGTTCCTGGGCGTCACAGACGGGATGGGGCCCTTTTTTGGTGGAGATACTTGCTGGCTTGGTTCGGGTGGCGGGTTTCCGGTAGGTGGCTTCTTTCTCAACTTCTCGAGGAAAGCACTCATCATCCTTTTCTCCTCTGGGGTCAAGGGCGTTTGTAGCTCGGTCTCCAGAAGAGTACCGCCTGCACCTCCTCCCGGGGACGAGGTTCCCTCGATTGTTTTTCTCGGCTCTTGTGGTGGATTTGACATGGCTTTTTGTAAGAATTTTTGTAAGAAATTTCCCCACAGACGGCGCCAATTGTTTCGGGTATAAAGTTAGGAACTAAATACCAAAACTAAATACAAACGATTGATGGCCCTCCGACGCTCAAGTCAGTTATGAAAATAAATGAATTTAGAGAGAGAAAAGAGAGAGAAAAACCTTTTGTGTAGTGTTTTTGTGTTGTGTGTGAATATGAATATTTTCTAGGGTTTTGGCTGTTATTTATACCTGCTCCTTTCTTGTCCTTTAGTGCGTTCTGGCCGTACAGTACGGACCCGGGTGGGCCATATATGCCCCGGACCCGGGTAACCAAAAGTCTTCCTGGCTTATTGGATTCCCCCGGCCACTGGGCCCTCCTGGCCCAGGGTCATCGGGCCCGGGAGATTTTCACCCCCAACAGCTATGTACAAGTGCGATAAGTTTGTAAAAGAATGCAGATGCAAATGCAAAAAGATTGATTAAAACCCTCAGTTTAGCATGTTTAACTTGTTAACGAAAACGGTTCAGTTAAAGGTCGAATTCGTTGTTTAAGTTAATTTTAATGCAAAATAAGAAGGTGCAAGATGCATGCCAATAAAATAAAGTTCAATTGTCCATTGGTTTATTTTATAAGGGTTGGTTGCTTATGCGACTTTGGCGTGTCATCGGATATGGAGCGTACCCGAAGTAAAAAGAACACTTGGAAGGCAAGCGCGCTAGGTGCCAAAGCCGGGGCTAAAGTGTTGTCCCCTTTGTTAGTCCATAGAAAATAAGAAAAAGCTTTGATCCAAGTGGATCGGTACCTACCTGCTCCTGGCGCTTCAGATCTGGTCAGAGCTTCGCTTCTTGAAATTAAAAGGAGGATGAATTCAACACCGGATGGTGTGTTGAACTCAAGGATTTGAGTGCGTGAGGCTTTGAGAGAGTTTTTGTGTGTATGCTGTGTATTCTGGTTGTAAATTGTGTGAATAATTCTCTCCTTCGAGGTCAGGTATAGGGGTGTATATATACTAAAAACCTCAATGAAATTAGGAAATCTCGGGATAAAACCAGGCTTAGAAACCGCATAGCACTATGCGGTTTGCATGGTAAACCGCATAGGCTTATGCGGTTCACCCTCCAAACCGCATAGGCTTATGCGGTTTGGAGGTGTGGTTTTAGGCCTAGTTTCCTAGTTTCGGTTTGATTATATCTTGGAAAGATACAGTACTATCTCGACCTTGCACGTCAAGAAAACACCTGCGATATTCCTGAGATATTTTATGATGTTCAGGGCTTTGGAGTACGGGCCAAAGGTGGGTTTGGGCTCGGTTTTGGGCCCGAGACCCGAAAATATGAAAAAGGTGTATTTTGTAACATTTTGTGAAATAAGGTAACCCGTGAGACTATATTTTGTGTAAGAGGAGGCTAAATGGGGAATCTAGCCACCGGGCCTAAAATTAGGAATTTAAGAATGCTGAATTAGACCTTGTTAATGTTATAGGGCTAATTGTAGTGCAAATGCGAAGCTCATGCCAAACGAAGCAGGACGCGGACCAAACTAGACTTTAAATGGACAAAATGAACATTTATTTAAAGCGATGTGAAGCGACCTAAATCACTTAACATTTTAAAACGACTCAAAATGAATTCGACATTATTAGAACCGTTTAAGTCAGCGTTATGGCATGCGTAATAGAAGTCCGTGTTACATCACATGGTTTTGTTTGGGAGGGTACGGATATGGGTATCCACAGAGCCCCCAGTTTGACTGAGCTCGGACTAGAGCGTTAGTCAAACTCCACGACCATATAGTCAGCGGAACGAAGCATGTGTCCATGGGTGAGACGAGGACTTCGAACCGGGCTAAACGGGGCGCGACGTACATGTTTTAAGGACCTGACGGTCCGTGCATAGTGTGAGGGCCTGCCGGCCTGTTGGATGCCTTCGTTATGCTTGTTGCGTTGTCGTGTAATGCCGTTGTATATGTTTAGTGTCGTCGTATGCTTAGTGTTGTTGCTTGTAGTGTAACGTTCTTGTGATGGAGTGTATTAGTAAAGGTGTAAGGTATGATTGAACTCGCCGAGGAGCGTACGTGCTAACGTGACTGCGTAGGAGTATTCGTGTAGTTGGAAATGTCATCGTGCTCGTGTCGAGGTGTGTTTTATGGGATGTTTGTGTTAAAACTCGCCGAGGAGCGCAAGTGTAAGGGTTGCAATGCTTGCGTTTGGGTGTATTTTGTAAGGTACTTGTGCTTGAACTTGCCGAGGAGCGTCTGTGCAGAGTAAGATGCTTGTCGTTGGGTATATTGCGAAGTATCTGTGCTTGAACTCGCCAAGGAGTGCCTATGTAGTTGTCGTTGCATATGATTGCCTTCCGTTGAGGAGAAAATCATGTAAATGCTCGTGAAGAGCGTTCGTGCTTCTGCTTCTGTACCGTACATTAAATGCTTAATATACGCGTATGGCGGACTGTGGGTGACGCCTTAACCCAAGCACGGGACGTACTTGGAGTTGCACTTGGGCCAAGATGAATTAGGAATTCAAAAGTAGGTCCAAAACGAGAAAAACCAGAGAAAAGCCAAAGGCAGAAACCGCATAAGCCTATGCGGTTTAGGGTGCAAACCGCATAAGGCTATGCGGTTTCCCCTAGTGGCTAGAAGTGCTGTATAAAGCACGAGTGCACCGTATGTGAGGCTTATTATACTCATTTCGGTTTTCTTACTCTAAAAACACCAAATTTCGATTTCTCAACCAAATTTGCTCGTTTTTCTTGCGTTGCCTTGCTATGGAACCAGGTAATGCTCCATTTTAACTTGCTTTTACGTTATTTGTTGTTGTAATTAGCTAGTTTTAGCTAGAAATGTTGAAAAGACGGGTTTTGAATGAAAACCCGAGTTTTGCTTGAAATTTGCCGTTTGAATGCTTGAAATTGACGTCATTGTGTTGCATTATGCCATGCTAGCATGTATGTGTGATTTGATTGTGATTTGGACCGTGTATAGCCCAAAAACGTGTGAATTAGGGTTCGGGCTCGAAAACGAGCCCGGATTTTCCGACCCGGAATTTCTATTAAACTACGGTGTAGGATGCCCATAGTGTGTATTGCATGTATCTAGCTTCAATGTTGCGAAAATGTCGAGCTAAGGCTTTCAATTCGACGATTCTCCTTAATTGAACATGAGCGTTCTTCGTAAATTGGGGGTCTTCGATCGGGGTGACCAAAATGCAATTGCTTGTAATGGGTTGTTGTTGGGGACTATTATGGCGTATAGAAACCATAAAGTTGGGATTTTGATGTTTAGAGAACGGTTTTCGGCTTAATTATGAATTAGGCCTAAAAATGCTCTGTGAAGCGTATAATGTCATATGTGCGTAGTGTCCATGTAAATTATGTGTATGCGTGCTTGCTTGCATGTGTTATAGTTGTATGTATTGGTCGTGTTTGTTGTAGGAGAGGGTTCTGGTCGCGTTACGAGATCAAAATCGTCACGTAAGAGTACAGGCTCGTGGACTGAGGGAGCCCCCAGTTCGAGTCGTACGAGGCGTTCGTATAGTGAGAGGGAGGCTGACCCTCGTGACTTGCCCATGAGGTGCGGCATGTCACGGGGCAGAGGTCGTGGGAGGCATGACCCTAGGCCTGACCCTGAGGAGGAGGATGAGCTTGCTCTAGAGCTAGTGGACGAGCTAGAGGCTGAGATGGATGTTGACGAGCAGGAGCCTGAGGAGGCTGAGGCTGTGCCTAGGGCGAGTAGCTCTAGGCCGCGAAAGTCGCGTGTGGATAGGTCGTTCGCCAAGGGTTGGGACGGCAGTAACCTTTTGTTGGCCCCGGAGAGGCATATTTCCTACCGGGCGACGATGGGTTGGCCCAAGGGTCCGATGAGGACTTTCTCAGGTGTCCCGTCTGTGATGTGTGCTTTTGAGGAGAAGCTTTCGCAGGGAGCGCAGGCTCGAGTGCTTAGTTGTGCTTTTGGTCCCTTGATCGAGCACTGGAGGGCTATTGCGAGGAGGCAGCTGACAGCGAATCTGATGTTGATCCGAGCCTTCCTTGATCGGTACTGGGACACTACCACGACATTTCACATGCCCGGCTTTAAAGCCGGCATTACTTTGTCTGGGTACGCGGTCATGACGGGACTACCGTTTGGTGATCGTGATATGAGCTTTGGGTTTGCGCCGTCCATCGTGGACGACGTGATGACTGCCGCGATTGGCGGTGGTCTTGAGGTTGAGTATAAGGGTAGGCCGCCTTATTTTATTAAGACGAGCTATATCCTGGAGTATTTCGAGGGGAAGACGGAGCGAGGCCCCTCTGATTGGAGTGACGAGCAGAACGCTCGTCTGTGGTTGCGGTGGTTCGTTAGCGCCGTGTACTTCGGCGATAAGGGTGAGCGGGCGGCGACGTCGGTCCTTATGCATCTCATAGACTGGGGTGCGATTGGGACACCTGACTGGGTGTCGCCGTCTTTGGGCTGGTGCATTCGCTTTTGCATGGACGCGGTGAGACCGCGGGTCATGCAACGAGGATCGAGACTGTCCTTAGTCTCGCCTGGATTTGTGATGGAGGTATGTATATTGATTTTGTTCTTGTTTTGGATGTATTGTTATTTGTTTTTTGTTGTCTTTGTAACGTGTTATTGCGTATGCAGTCATGGATCTTCAGCCACTTCCTCTTTCTGCTGCCCGAGCATGCCAGGACGATCGTGAGAGAGTATCCATGGCGATTGGGCGCGCAGTAACGCGTGGCCTTTGACTGGTCGTACGATGCGGTTCGGGTGCGCCTGAACGTCATGGAGTTTGATCAGGTTTGTGTTTGAACCATTTTAAATAGAGTTTTTGTATTTATGAATGTTTGTTCTTGTTTCAGTTCGTGCCGTTCCCGTGGGGCCAGTGCACGGGTATTCCGGAGGGCATCGGGAAGCGGTTTGCGTTGCGTGATACCTAGCGTCTGTACTTGGCGACGCTGTATGGACCGATTTGGTATCTTGGAGAGCGTCTAGTCTACCAGGCAGGTGGCGGCTCGAAGGTGCTTGAGGACCGCCGAGAGTCCTTTGAGCGAGGGTTTCAAAGACAAAGAAAGACGTGACGTCAGATGGAGAAGGAGAGTCGGGGAGTCTTCTTTGTCCTGGGGAAGACTACGGCCAGTTTGCTTGGTCTCGGCTTGCTTGTGGGCCGATTGAGGTATGTTTGCCCTGTTTTGAGGGTGCGTAGGATAATGTTAGCGAAAAATTTCGAAAAATTTCCCTGACGTGTGTGTTTTGTATTTGTTTTGTAGCTGTTTGATCCTGAGATGGCGGAGCAGCCTAGAGACTTTCCTACTACCGTTGAGTGGGATGACTCGGGCGTTCGTCGTACTTTTACATTGCCGACGTACTTGCCGGTGACTACTGACGCGGGTATGGACAGCTGGAGCGGCAAGGTGAAGAGGGTATGTATCTTCGTCTTTGTATATGTGTGAGCCCCCAGTTTGATCGAGGTATAGAGTATAGCGATGATCAAACTAGTGAGATCCGTGCTTTTGTGTTACCCCCTCGAGGTTGGCTTAGTTTGAGTGAAATTAAGGCAAAATGGGACTGTCTGCGGTTGGTTTTGAGATTTCCCCTAAGTTTGGCTTAATTTGAGTGAAATTAAGGGGAAGTGGGGTCGTCTGGGGTTGGGTTTGAAATTTCCCCCTAAGTTTGGCTTAATTTGAGTGAAATTAAGGCAAAATGGAGAAAAATGTAAAGTGTGTATCTATTGTTATGTGTTGCAGGTGGCCAAGGAGGTGCACAAGAAGCTGTGGAGGACAGCTAACAGGTGGAGTATGGCTTGGGCTGAGCAGGCAGCTCAATTGTGTCAGAGTCGTGCTGAGACGGCTCAGATTCGACGTGAATTTGACGAGTATCGTCGTCGTCATCCTTAGTGTATTTGTGTAATAAGGATTGTATGAACCCTTGTTTACATGTGTGTGTAGCTTGAACTTGTTCGTCGTTTGTCGCCGTGGAACTGTTGTGTTAGTAAGCTTGTTTGTAAACGAATGATTCCCGAGTGGGATGCTTTGATATTGAAGTAGTTTGTGAGAAGTGTTTTTGCAAAAAGTTCATTTTAAATGAGGAATGAGCTTGAGTGAATGTTGAAAATGCTATGTTTTGACTCGTGGTGGGAATCGTGTTTGCTAAAAACGAACTATAATGTTGCTGCATGTTGAACAACAAAAGAATGTCGTAGTATAACGCGGAGTGTCGTGTTTAGGAAAGACGAAATTAGGAAAACTGTGAAAAAAACCAGCCCCTGAAACCGCATAGCCTTATGCGGTTTGTGGGCTAAACCGCATAGGCTTATGCGGTTTGGGGTGTGAACCGAATAGGCTTATGCGGTTTTGTGGTCTGGTTGGTAGCGTTGTGTTTCCATATTTCGGACATGTTTTTCCTATATAAGGAGAGGGGGTGCGTGCCATAATCCTCATTCAAAATCACTTCTCTTCTTTTCTTTTATTACAAGTTTTTGCTCTTATAAATACATTAAGTATATTTACAAAAGTTTTTGTTTTTTAAGAAAAATGGTTGAGCATTTCGATGCTCTGTTGAAGAGATGGACTTCTTCACTAAGTCCAGCGATGAAGAAGGAGGTGTATGATGATGGAGCGGGCGTTTTTATTGGCTTTCGCCAAATGAAAGTCGAGCTTGACTTCCTTGATGCATGCTTGGATTACTGGGACCCTAGCTTGCACGAGTTTCGATTTCCAGGAGGAGAGGTGTGCCCTCTGTTGGAGGAGTTCGCGGCCATTGGAGGATGGTCGAAGCGGACTACTCCGGTAGTGGTGCGGAGTGAGCTTTGTTACAACGGGATAATGCGGAACATCCTTGGGATGACAAATGCTCATGCTGCAGGTTTGTTTGAAGGAGGTAAGGTGAACATGCTACTTTTGTGTCAGCGATTCGTGAACCGGGTCGACACTAGCATTTCGGACCGTTCTAGGCGGAGGGCCCTTGCTTTTTGCTTGATTCACCGCTATGCTTTCGCGGGGTCAATGCCAGATGGGGTGTTCGGGAACGCGAGGTATGCTCGTGTCGTCGAAGAGATGGAACGGGATTACGATCCTTCTGCTTTGATCCTAGCGGAGACCATACTGGGCTTAGACGACCGTTGTGCTAATCGTCTGAGCTCGTACCGAGGTTGCGCTAGGATTCTCAACATTTGGCTCATGGAGAGGCTTAGTGTGTATGTCGCTCTTCCCCTTGACGGTGTCTTCAAGGCAGCTGTGACGACGTCGGGGAAGACGGATTGGGTTAACCCTCGGGAGCGTTCACTCAACTACTTCCGGGGGTTTGTGAAGGAAAGCACAATCCGTTGGTATGTTCCGTGGTGGCAGATTTCGGCGATTACGGCGCCGTCCGTGGCGAATGCGGCTCACGGGTTGATGTTGTGCGGCTTTGAACGAGCGGTGTGGATTCATCCTCTTCGTTTGAAGAGGCAAATCGGGCTTGCGCAGACCATTCCCGAGCAGGATACTTAGGTTGGAGGGGTTGTTGTCCTGAGCAACCAGGCGATCGATGCTTGGATCCGAGGGTGGTCGGATCGTGTCACTTGTGCGGTTCCGGCGCATATAGAGTCTACTCGGGTCACGGATTTCTATACGCGGTGGTGTCGTTCCACCGATTCTCAAGAGCGGGAGAATCAGAGGAGGAGTGAGAAGAACGGGCCAAGGCCCTCTTTGGCGCATGAGGTGGTGCGCGGAAAGAGGGACTATGGTGATCTTGGTCCTTCAAGTTCAGATGCTTCTACTTCGAGGCCGGCGCGGGAAAGGCTTGGACCGAGGGTGACCGTTAGAGATCGCCTAGGGCCAAGGATCGAGGAGCCCCCAGTCGCGCAGGACGAGGATCCGATCGAGCCCCCAGGATTTGAGAGGACTGCTCCCGTGATTAATTCGAAGATTGTGGCGGATCGGCCTCTCGAAGATGAAGAGGCTAATCCGAAGCGACAGAAGACGGCTTAGTAGTTTGCTTTTTGTTTTGCTTAGAAAATTTTCTTTAGTCAAATACATGTTTTTAGTTTCGAATAAAGGGTTAAGGAGGCTTGTTCCTTACTCATTTCTAAATTGTGGAAAATTCTAAATTAAGTAATAAAATAGAATTAATTTGCTTTTGTCTTGTCTTGTTGCTTTCTTTTGTTTTGTTCTGAAATGTTCTCGACCTTTTTAAGCTTCGGACACTTGTAGTTTGTCTTAAATTCTCGACCTTTTTAAGCTTTGGACTTAGATTTTTTTTTTTTGTTGACTGTGCTCTTGACCTTTTTAAGCTTTGAGCATGTCATTTGTGAGAGCAGTGCCCTCGACCTTTTTAAACTTTGGGCGTGCGTGCTAAGGATTTCGGTTGTGCTTTTGACAAGCTGCCTACGTATCTGTGTTTTTTACAGAATCAAACCGGCGTAGTTCGTGTGATTCGGTTGTGCTCTTTACAAAGCTGCCTACGTATCCACAGTGCGTGGAGTCAAATCGAGCGTAGTTCACCCATGCGAGAGTGAGTTTTTTTTTTTTTTTTTTTAAATACATTGCAAATTTGTCAGAGCTTAGGGGTAGTACTTCTTGAGTTGATCAAGAATTGTTGGTAGGCTGAATTCCTGACCGTCAAGGTCGGTTAGTCTCACGGCGCCTCCGGGAAGGATGTCCTTAACCAAGTACGGTCCAGACCAATTGGGTTTGAATTTCCCTCTCGGGTCGACTGGTAGTGGTGCTCGGACTGATTTGAGTACTAGGTCACCCACTTTAATGTTTCGTGACTTGACCCGTTTGTTGTATGCGCGTTGTAGGCGGGGTTGATACATTCGGACTGTACTTAGTGAATGTAATCGCCTTTCATCTAAAAGGATGAGCTGTTCGTACCGTTCACGTGCCCATTCGGCCTCAGGAATGTCTGCTTCCATGAGAATTCGAAGGGATTGCATCTCGACTTCTACAGGTTGAACGGCTTCCATCCCGTAGGTTAGAAAATAGGGTGTCATACCCGTGGGTGTGCGGATAGTAGTGCGATATCCCCATAATGCGAACGGGATTTTGTTGGGCCAGTCGTGGCAGGTGTCGATCATCTTTTTCAGGATTGATACGACGAATTTGTTTGCTGCCTCGACCGCGCCGTTGGTTTGTGGTCGATAGGGCGATGATTTGTGCCGTTGTATCTTGTACTTGAGAAGAAGTGGTTCGACTTCCCCTCGGAAGTGTGTGCCTTGATCACTTATGAATTCGTGGGGTATGCTGTAGCGACAAATGATGTTGTTTTGTATGAATTTCGCAACTTTTTTTGTGCCCAGCTTACGGTATGATGCGGCTTCGACCCATTTGGTGAAATAGTCGATGGCCACGAGGATGAAGCAGTGTCCTCCTGCTCCCACAGGTTGAACTTTGCCAATGACGTCAAATCCCCAAGTTGAGAAAGGCCATGGCGAGGTTAGACTATAGAGTGGTGAAGGAGGTATGTGTTGTACATTTGCGAAAATTTGGCAATTATGGCAAAGTTTGACATATTTTGCGCAGTCGGCTTTCATGGTGGTCCAGTACCATCCTACCCTTATAATTTGTTTGCACATGGCTCGTGCGTTCATGTGTGGTCCGCACTCGCCATCGTGTACTTGGGACATGATTTCTTGTCCCTTTTTGTGGTCGACGCACAAGAGTAGTGTACCTTGAGGCGTCTTTTTGAGTAGTTTGCCCATTTCCATCACGAATTGTGACGATAATAGGCGTAGGGCTCGTTTGCCCCGTTTGTCAATGTTTGGTGAGTATTCGCCGTTTGTTTTGTAATTGATGATTGCTTGGTAGCAAGGATCGGTTTGTTCTTCCTCAATTTCGATGTCACAGATGTAAGCGGGTTCGTTCCGTCGTTCTATGACAATGGGTAGTCTTTCCCTTCCCGGGGGTATATTGATTAGTGATGCGAGTTTGGATAACGCGTCCGCGAATTGGTTTTCTTCGCGTGGGAGGTGTATGAACTCTACGTGATAGAATACATTTATGAGCTCTTGTATCTTGTTCCGGTATAGTGCTAGGTTTTCATTGAGTATCTTCCATGCTCCGGATACTTGGTTGATTATGAGGGAGGAGTCCCCATAGACTCTTACGTTGCGGGCGTTGAGTACAAGCACTGCTTGGAGACCGTGCAAGCATGCTCCGTATTCGGCGGCGTTGTTAGTTACGTCGAAATCCAGTTTGATGGATAAGGGGGTGTGTTCGCCATTCGGGGATATGAGAAGTATTCCTACTCCACATCCTCGATAGTTGGATGAACCATCGAAGTATAACTCTCATTGCTCTTGGTTGATGTTGTAAATCCCGTCGTCGGGAAGGGATGTCGTGTCTATGATTGGTTTTTCGACGATTGCATTCTCGGCTAGGAAATCAGAAACGGCTCGTCCCTTGATTGCTTTGAAGGATACGTACTTAAGGTCGAATTTGGCTAGGAGCAGCGTCCATCTGGCCATTCGTCCGTTAAGCACAGGTTTCTCGAAAATGTACATTACGGGGTCCATTTTGGAGTAGACCTTCGTTTGATGTGCTAGCATATAGTGGCGGAGTTTCTTGGATGACCATACTAGGGCTAGACAACTCTTCTCGACGGGTGAATATCGAGTTTCGTAATCGAGAAATTTCTTGCTTATGTAATAGATTGCATGTACTTCACCATTTGCTTCTTGAGCGAGCATGGCGCCCATGGCGGTGGGGGTTGTTGTAAGGTATAAGGATAGTGGCAAATCCTTTTGGGGCGGTCGTAGAACTGGCGGGTTGGTTAGCAATTCTTTGACCTTGTCGAATGCCTTTTGGCATTCTTCGTCCCATTCAACGTGATCGGTTTTCTTGAGCTTTTTGAAAACTAGTTCACATATCATGGTGAGCTTGCTGATGAAGCGCGAGATGTATTGGATTTGGCCCAAGAAGCTTCGAATTTCGTCGAGGTTCTTCGGGGGTTGCATTTCGAGAATTGCTTTGACTTTCGAGGGGTCGACCTCGATGCCTCTATGGCTTACCACGTGTCCTAGTGATTTGCCAGATTTGACTCCAAAAGTACATTTTTGGTGATTGAGACGCATTTTGTATTGTCGTAGGCGAGTGAAGAACTTACGGAGGTTAGTGATATGGCCACCTCTCTCCTTTGACTTCACAATCATGTCGTCGACGTAGACTTCGACTTTTTTGTGCATCATGTTATGTAAAAGGGTTGTGGCGGTGCGTTGGTATGTGGCACCGGCATTGATCAGGCCGAAAGGCATGACCGTGTAGCAGTATGTGCCCCACGGTGTAATGAAGGCCGTCTTTGCCATGTCCTCGCAGGCCATTTTGATTTATTATAGCCTGCGTAGCCGTCCATGAAGGATAGGAGGGCGTGGTCGGTGGTATTGTCGACCAGGACGTCCACATGGGGTAATGGGAAGTCATCTTTGGGACTGGCTTTGTTCAAGTCGCGAAAGTCAACGCATACTCGAATTTTGCCATTCTTTTTCAAGACTGGTACTATGTTTGAGACCCATTCAGGATACTCGATGACTTGGATGAAACCGGCTTGTAGTTGTTTCTCGATTTCTTCCTTCACCATAAGGGACCATTCGGGACGTAGTCTCCTTAGTTTTTGTTTGATTGGTTTGTAACCGGGTTTGATGGGGATGCGATGCTCGGCGATGCTTCGTTCGATTCCAGGCATATCCTTGTACGACCATGCGAAAACATCCTTGAATTCGGTTAAGAGTTGTGTGAATTGGACGCGCTCGTCTTCGTTCAATGAGGCACCAAGTTGTAATTCCCTTGGCTCTTCGGGGGTTCCCAAGTTTATGGTTATGGTTTCCTCGATGATAGGGTCCTATGCTTTTGGAGAGAAAATGTTCGCAATGTATTTGTTTAAAGATTCATTAGTTTGTTCATTTTCATCGCATGAGTTAGTGTCTTTTGCATTTTGTGATTTGTTTGTTGTTTGTTGATTTGTAATTGTTTGTTTTGTTTTATCTTGAGACAAGACGTAAGCAAACTTGTTCATTTCATTATTTTGAAAGGAATTATTCGACAACTCAGAGAATTGCTTGGAGCTAGGCTCCGTAAAAAGAAAATCTAAGCTAAAGCTAGAGTCTAGGATAGATGGGTCGACAGATGACCCGACACTAAGAGCATTAGAAGTTAAAAGAATCTCTTCTTCCTCTTCGTTGTCTTCATTGGAGCTGGAGCTGCTCGAGCTTGAGTCGCTTTTGTCCTTGTCCTCGAGGTTGGTGACATGGTCGAAAAGTGGTCCTTCGCCGGTGACAAGCTGAAAGTGATGGCCTTATGCGTCGGTCCATTTCAGCGTCTTTTACCATCCATTGAGGGTTTTGTCGGTGGCGTCGGCTATGAGAAGGTTAGGGTCGAAGCGGCGGTCTCGCATGATTGTGGAGACAATCTCTTCATTTTTGTTGCTCGGTGAGGCCTTGAGTGTATTGGGCTCGGCCTCACTAGAGAAACAAGCTTTGGATGAATGGATAATGTCTCGAAGGGAGATATTCCCGTCAACCTTTCCTCCAGAGGTAAAGTATGCGCCTAAGTCGAGGATATAAGGTCGTAGGGTGACCTTGTGGTTTGCCTTTCGTCTTTGGACCTCCTTGGCCATTTGTTCTTGATCATTGTCCTTGGGTTTATAGCCTAGGCCCATGGTGAGCCAGAGGCTATTGTTGTTCTTTGTTTTGAAGGGTTCGTAGTTTCTGATTGGTGCACGTGTAATGGCACCTATCTCGAGATTGAAAACACACAGGTCTTGTGCAGGTTCAACGACGATTTCTGCAGCATTGGGCTCCTTGGGCGCGTCGAAGAGGGCTCGGAAGTTTGAGGCGTTCAGGGTTATGATTTCTTCGTTAAGAGGGATCTTAACCTTTTGGTGAAGATTAGAAGTCACGACCTTAGTGGCATGATTCCAAGGCCGTCCTAAGAGTATGTTATAGGAAGGAGTCATGTCAATGACTTGAAATTCGACCTTCCTTTCTATCGGGCCGGTGCGTATTTGAAGGGAAATGGTTCCTTTCACATGACCTCTAGTCCCATCAAAAGCTTTGACCCCGTCCGTACTTGGAGTGAAGTCTTCGTCGGATAGGCGTAGGCGATGCGCTGTCGCTAATGGTAGGACATTAACCGCGGACCCATTATCGACAAGAGACACGGGTAGGGTTTTCTTCATGCACTCTACGCTAATATAGAGAGCAAGGTTGTGATTAGGTCCGAACGCGGGTAGATCATCGTTTGAGAAGGTAATAGCCCCCGGTAACCAATCTCTTGTGACGTGGCTGACCATTTGATCTGGGGAGATCTCGGAATCTGCGCACGCTATTTGTAGAGCGCGAATGAATGCATTCCTATGTTCCACTGAGTCTCGTAAGAGGGCCCAAATATAAACATCGGCTTTGTGCGAGCGAGTTGCTTCTGAAGCACCTCGTTCGTGTTTGGTGGTGGAATCAATGTAGAGGTGGAAGGTGTGCTTGTAGAGGGAACGTCCTCTTGGATTACGGCCTTTCCTTTCTCGGCCGCGGTTGCTTTTCGAGCATGTTCGTCTGTGAAGATATTCTGATAAGGGCGACCAGAGCGTGTGAGGTGCGAGACCTGGTCTTGATCCTTTTTCTCGGGCTGTTTGCTCTTCTTCTTCTTCGCCCTCTTGTTCTTTTTGGTTTTATTCGAGGAAGGAGTAGTCGAGAGTTGAGCTACCACTTTGCTAGCGGGTGGCCACTCTTCGTCTTCGTTGTCGCTAAACCAGACCCCATTAATTTGGTTATCAGTGAGTGTGATTAAGTAGGAACAATCTAGGATAGGGACCGATCCTACGAAGATGGCGTGGTCGTTTTGGGCTCGAATGCCGACTTAAACGAGTTCTTCGAAGTTCTGGACGTCACCATAATCGAAGCGTTTTTGCCATGCGGGCTGCAGGCTGTTGAGAAACGTATACATGAGTTCGTCTTCGTGCGGAGGGTTTGAGATTTGTGCGAGCATTTTCCTTCATCGGACGAGGTAGTGGACGAAGTCTTCGTGGTTCTTTTGGTATTGGTTTACGAGGGTGAAGAGGGAAGCATGCTTGTCGGCCTTGTTCCTGGCGTGCCGTTCAACTTCGGCTTGATGCAAGGCCTTCAAGTCACTAACGTCTTTGGTGAGTTGGCTAATACGGTCACGGAGTGTCTTTAAACTGTTGAGTTTAGACATCTTAAAGGCGTATTTGTGTTAGTTGGGAGAGATGTTGGTGCGACTCTTAGTATGGCAAGTATCCAGCTGAAGCCTGCATTTCACTTCGTATATTAGCGACACGACTCGACCCACTAGACTTACAAACATTCTAAGCATTCATTCTTAGCTCATTTTTTGGTTTAGAAAGGCCTTTTATACTTTGAAAATAGGAGATTTTCGAAAAGGTTTTAGCTAAAGGAATCTTTTGAGGCGAGGATGCGTGCACGCATCTCGTCTCGATGTTGAAAGGTTTTGCTTTGCACCCGTCGAACTGATATCGGTAATTTGACGAGGTGAGCTCGAGTTCGGATGTGTAAAAGAGATAGGATTCGACTCGAGAGTGGTTAGCAAGTCGAGTCGAGGATGTTAAAAGCGGAGTCAAGGCCGTACGACCTAGAGGATTGAAATCCGCGAGCTCGGGTTTTAATCCTTGCTCGGGTTTTTGCTTGTTAGTAAAAAGGGAGAATTTTCAGAAAGCTGTAGATACCCGTATTCGCACCCCCCAAAAACAAACCCGATGACGAAAAGGACTTTCATGCATGCTTTTAAGTAAGTCGAAACGGTACGAAAGTGTCTAAAACGTATTTAGTCATTTTTAGCGTATTAATTTGAATTTGCATAATCATAAAAATGAATGTCATTCTTAGTCATTATTAGCACAACACGAGAACAATGCAGGAACGTCTTACAAAAACGACCCACAAAAATAGCCCAACTGGCCACAAAAACGGCCCAAATACACAAAAACGACCCAAAACGCACACTAACGCAACACGCAAAACGGGCCCAAGTGCATCCCGTGTCACATTTTCACAAAATTAGAGACAAAAACCGAAACACGAAAACCGAAATTTGGACCAAAACTAATTTGGCCCAAAAATACTTAACCCACACGTATTACACCTCACAAAACACCATCATTACACTAATCCTACGTCACTTAACCAAAGGCGGCTTAACAAATTTCACCAAAACAAAATAAAATCGCTGTTGACAAAGCGATTAAAAATTTAAACGCCACAATCCGCGATTATATATTTGTTTCCTACCCGCAGCCTTTTGTTTTTCCTACAAAATCTAGCCCAAACAAAATAAAAACGCCTGTACACAGGCGATTTTTATTTTGTTCACCTTCAAACCAGCCAACCTCTATAAATAATACCTCTTATGTTCATTCTTAAGGGTCGGTTTTTCAAAACACATACACTAATGTTTTGGACGTTTGAGACTCGGACAAAGGGGTTACATTAACCCCAACCCGATATTGGCATTAGCGAAGCCGTATTCGTAATACGGTTGTAGCAATTCGGATTCATAATCCGTCTAAACCTCGCCAATATCGCATAAATAACGACTCAATATCACTAAAGCAAACCGACGTTACTTTTATAATTATGCAAGTCCTCATTCATGCATTAAATTACGACTAGAATCATGGTTCCGACGCTAAATTGTACCGTTTCATTTAGTATTTTAGCATGCCAAACTGAGGGTTTTTCACAAAATCTTAAGAGTCAAAATACGAGGTCGGAAAATAACGTTTATGCTAATAATTTAGTCAATAAATTATTATTTAAACGTACATTTCCTATAGCAAAAGTCATTATTTTGACGATTTACAATATTTATGCATTTTTAATCGAGTCATACTTATTCGCACTTGTACGTAGCGTGACTTTTAGCCCAAATATCGAAATTAAGCAAATGTTTTCAAATTAGTAGAGACTACTTTTATGTAGGCTTTTTGATTTCAGTTTTCAAAAATACATTTTGTCAAGACTTTCGAAAAGTAACCTCACTCCGAATCCCTTATCTGGTTTCAAACCTCAGATAGATAGGTATCGACGCACCTTGAAATTTGAGACACTCGTGTCTTGTATTTCAAGACGCGTTGAATAGGTTCCAAATTCCTTTAATATTTGGTGGCGACTCCGAAAATACATTTTCAAAAAGGATTTTCTATTATTTTTGGTCACAAATTCATGCAATGATCTCTCCCATTTTTACAAACTTCGCACCCCTCCCCCTTTTTTTTTTCCTGCGAGACGCATTCCGCCCCCGCGCCCCCGCACGGGGCGAGGACGGGTGCGCGCAGGGCGTCGATAGGTTTCCTTCCCGGTACCTTCAGCTGGCGACTCCGCTGGGGACGAGCATGATTTTTATTATTTTTGAAAAACTAGTTTTTCTTTTATTTTAAAAACATAAAGAAGTGAAGCTTGAAACTTTGAAAATATTTACGCTTTCGATATTTGGGCAAAAATACGTTGAGTCGAATCCTCCTGATTCATAACCACACCCTTCGAGGGACGGCCCCTAGTAACGCTCGCTTCATAAGTGAGATAAATCTGGACACATCGATCTCTCACCCCTCCACGATTACAAGTACGGCATCCGTACAAACGATCGTAACCAGTCAAACTCGAACGCTCTAGGGCCCCTATTGAACTCACGCCTAAGACGTGTGCAATATTGCGGATAACCCTACCTAAACGCTATGAATGGCCGGAGGGAACCTTACCCTATAAACCAAAAACCTGTGTTTATATGTACAAGTGTGAAGCTATAGTACCCTCACTATAGTCGTCTTTCAAAATAATTGCATGCAAAAACATTTCCTAGGCATTATACATTTAAAATACGTCCATTTTGAAAATACTTTTTCAAACTTTTTTCAAAAGGTCATACTTTTTAAAACACGCCGTCAGGCTCTTTGACCTACAGTCATTTGAGTTTGATAAATAATATGCCATTGCATTTAAAACCGATCCGAGATAATTACTATATCGCAGATCTTTTTCAAAAGGTAAATGAATTATGCGACTGACGTATCGTCATAATACATTTATTGCGAAACATTTCACAGAGCAAAAACCCGAGAATGTCAATTCATTTCGGATATTTTAAAACGAAATTAACCTTTTGTACTTTAGAATTAGCTCTAAGTCGAGTGACTCATTAGTCATCCCGATTTTAAATTGAACTTTTCTCTCAAAAACAAAAACGCTGGCTCGTTCAGATGCGAACCCGTTGATTTAAATTTTGAATCGAGTGACTTATCGTCATTTTGATTTGATTTCCTGAGTCACGCATAAAAGGCGAACAAGTGATCGCCTTTTACCCAATTTTAACATCCTCAGATCGACTAGCCTATCGCTACTTCGGTTTGATCCTTTTTATCATAACCTAAAATGATAAACCCCTAGCAACATACCGCTAAACTAGGTTAATCTGGTTATGATGATACAAATTTTCCCTGCCTCGATATTAGGGACGTGTCAATATGCCCCTACCTCAAAAGCTTCCCGTCTCTTTTTCAAAAGCTAAAAACACGAGTCAGGTCATGCACCTACTTTTTACATTTATTGCTTTTCTTTGGTCGTGAATGTGATTTTTCGTTGAGTCTTTTCTTCCCTTTTAGAATCACTAAAAGTTTGAAACCTTGTCAGGTTCGCTCACTCGAAAACCCTGAACCCACAGCTCACGAACACAAGATGAATTTCCGTTTCAACCTCGCAAGCGATGAAGTTGCTCTTGTCAGGTTCGCAGGCGACCAGATGAATCACCGAACACGTAAGGCTGCTCGACCACAAGATAGCCAATCTCACCGCTTTGTTCGAACATCTGGTCGCCATACAAAATATCGAAACCGAGAAAAACGCAAGACTGTTCGCCGAAGAGTCTGCTCGACACATCAAGAGGATTCGATCCCTGGAAGATGAAATTCACAAATACAAACTAGCCAAAACCACAGATCATGGTCGCCAGGGCAATACTCCTCGAACCACAACAACGACCGAACCGTTTAACACTGTAAACTCAAAGGCACTAGCGGCGCAACCAATATTCCTAGCACAACCCACTCCTGCTGCACCCAGGTCATCACCAGTTGGGCTGCCACAACAAATGACGAAGGTTCGACTCTCTTTATGTCTTACTCGGAGGCATTGGGAAAGCTCAGAAGAAAAGCGTTCTCCATCTTCCCAAACCCACCAATGAACCACCGAGGATAAGAAACCACCGCCATGGCACGAAGACTCGTGACCGCTGAATTCCACAAGGGAAGCGGACATGACATCGAGAGTCAAGCTCGCTTGAAGAACGTAATCCAAGACATGATTGACAACGAACGATCGACAAGCCAAGCATAGCTCCTAAACCAACAAATTCAAAGATAGCACACCCCGTTCTCACCCCATTTTCGTAGGAACGCATCCCATCCTCAATCATCCCCTCCTGGCTCCCGCGGGCGATCACGAAGTCAACGTCCTTTGCGACAGCATCAACAACAACGGTAACAACATCGACCACATCCACCAAGCTAAATCGAAAACAAAGCCAAGGCATGAAGACAAGGAAGGAGTCTTCACCCAGATCCCTTATCAACACCCCCTCAGACGGTCCGACGGCCACGATAAGAATTCTCACCTCCAACGCCTGTTTCAAGACCCAGCAGAATTACTAATACCGCCCGGATTCCCTCCCAAACGCATAAGCAAAAGCAGAGACAAGGGCATAGTCAAAAGTATGACTACCCTACCCATAACGAACGACCCTTCCTTTAACACAACATGGCGTAACACCGAAGATGTCCTCCCAGCACAACTCATTGACCACATCATCCGGGATTGGCTACTACCAGGCGCCATAACTTTCTCCCACGCCGACCTACCACCCTTCCAAGATCCACACAGTCCAGCACTCTACATAACCGTAGAGTGTCGCAATATGGTACTACCCGTTACCCTCATCGACAACGGCTCGGCAATCAACATCCTGCCCCTAACAACCGCCATCAAGCTAGGAATAAAGGAAGGTGATGTCACCCCTTGCTCCAACAGCATAAGAGCATACGACGGTACATCCCGCAGCATAGAGGGTATCATATCACTACCCGTCATGACAGGGTTTGTTGAAACACAAATTGAGTTCCAGCTTATGATATCCCCCCGGCATACAACATGTTACTAGGAAGGACCTGGATTCACGCTACTGGAGCCATCACATCTACTCTGCACCAAAAAGTGAAGCTTCCCTTTTACAACGAAGTCATTACCATAGAGGCCTCGAACTTTCGAGCCGCTCTCCATCAACTGAAGCTTGAAGAAAACGCCGCCCAATCTACCAACGACCCGGGAAGTCCCAATTCAAGCACCTACACCTAGAGTCTAGGATCCTGCGTCATCATGACGCCAATTTTCTAAAAAACGGCTAGGTTACTCGATCATATTCCTAATGTAGTAAATCTTAGTAAGGAACTAGAGTCATTAAGGTTATCCAAAGCTCCCTCGTCTGAGCTATCTTCAAATGTAACCGCTTTTGATAACATTAATAACATGAAAGTTTTTGGTTACTCTTTGCCTCATTTAAAATCTACGTATCGTAATCAATGTCATAATTTTATACAAAATAACATTGCATTATATAGATACATTGCAAGCATTGTCTCAAAACCCGAACAGGACCCCATTATTGAAGACACAACAACCATCAACATAGGTACGCCCGAAAAACCTCGAGAACTACAGCTGGGGGCTTCTCTAAACACAGAAGAAAGGACCACATACACCCAGCTCCTCGCAGAATTCAAGGACGTCTTCGCATGGTCGTACAAAGACATGTGTGGAACTCGGGAATCGCGTCGAGCGACCCAAATCGGCGTCTTGCTTAAGGGCGCATTTAAAGTTAAAAAGATTAAGTTAGAAAAACCTTTTAGAACTGTTTGGAGTCGCCACCTAATTATCGCGGAAATTAGGAACCTGCCACCATGTTCTAAACTAAAGACATGTCTTAGATTTTGGAGCACGCCGACACCCCTAGATCTAAGGTTGTGAAACCAGATTGGATTCGGGGTGAGGGTACTTTAGAAAAAGAGCTCAATTAATGATTTATGAAAACCTTTTAGAAAAGCCTATGTAAAAATAGCCTCTACTGACCTAGAACAATCCATGTAAAATGATATTTGAGCTAATGTTATCGTTACGTACAAGTGCGATAAGTTTGTAAAAGAATGCAGATGCAAATGCAAAAAGATTGATTAAAACCCTCAGTTTAGCATGTTTAACTTGTTAACGAAAACGGTTCAGTTAAAGGTCGAATTCGTTGTTTAAGTTGATTTTAATGCAAAATAAGAAGGTGCAAGATGCATGCAAATAAAATAAAGTTCAATTGTCCATTGGTTTATTTTATAAGGGTCGGTTGCTTATGCGACTTTGGCGTGTCATCGGATATGGAGTGTACCTGAAATAATAAGAACACTTGGAATGCAAGCTGCCTCGCCAAAGCCGGCGCTAGAGTGTAGTCCCCGTTGTTAGTCCATAAAAAATAAGAAAAAGCTTTGATCCAAGTGGATCGGTACCTACCTTGTCCTGGCGCTTCAGATCTGGGCAGAGCTTCGCTTCTTGAACTAAAAAGGAGGAATCCAGCACAGGATGGTGTGCTGAACTCAAGGATTTGAGTGCTTGAGGCCTTGAGGGAGTTTTGTAGTGTGTTTGCTGTGAAAACTGGTTGTCAATTGTATTCTGCTGGAAGAATTCTTTTTTGCTGGAAGAATTGTGTTTTTCGAGGTCAGGTATAGGGGGGTATATATACTAAATATCTCGGAGAAATTAGGAAATCCGGGGATAGAACTAAGCCAGGAAACCGCATAGCCTTATGCGGTTGCCCGGGCAAACCGCATAGGCTTATGCGGTTGCCAGGGCAAACCGCATAGGCTTATGCGGTTGCCACCCCAAACCGCATAAGACTATGCGGTTTGAAGGTGTGGTTTTTAGCGTAGTTTCCTAGTTCCGGTTTGATTATATCTCTAAAAGATTTAGTATGATCCTTGCTTGCGCGTCAAGGAAGGACCTAGGATATTTCTGAGATATTTGTGATGTTCAGGGCTTTGGAGTGCGGGCCAAAGGCTGGGTTTGGGCTCGGTTTCGGTCCCGAGACCCGGAAAAATGAAAAGGTGTATTCTGCATAGATTTTGTGAAATAAGGTAAGACGTGAGGGTGTATTTTGTGTAAGAGGAGGCTAAAGGGAAGATCTAGCCATCGGGCCTAAATTTAGGGATTTAAGAGTGCTGAATTAGACCTTGTTAATGTAAAAGGGCTAATTGTAGTACAAATGCGAAGCTCATGCCAAATGAAGCAGGACGAGGACCTAGCTAGACTCCAAATGGACAAAATGAATGTTTATTTAAGTGCGATGTGCGGCGACCTAAATCATTTTAACATTTAAAACGACTCAAAATGAATTCGACATTATTAGAACCGTTTAAGTCAGCGTTAAAACATGCGTAATAAAAGTCCGTGTTACATCACAGGGTTTTGTTTGGGAGGGTACGGATATAGGTATCCACAGAGGCCCCAGTTTGACTGAGCTCGGACTAGAGCGCTAGTCAAACTCCATGACCATATCCGGGCCATTACAGTCTCGATACAGTCAGCGGAACGAAGCATATGTTCATGGGTGAGACGAGTACTTCGAACCGGGCTAAACGGGGAGGGGCGTACATGTTTAAGGACGTGACGGTCCGTGCATGCTATAAGAACTCGCCGCTACCGGATGTCTTCGTTATGCTTGTAATGCTGCTGCGTAATGCCGTTGTATATGCTTGGTATCGTCGGATGCCTGGTGCTGCTGCTTGTAATGTCTTCATGTAGTGTGTGGTCTCGTGAAAGAGCGTATGCGTAAGGGTGCGAAGGTGATTGGGTAAGGGTGCATGGATGTAGAAATGTCTAATCTCGCCTAGGAGCGCATGTGTAAGGGTTGCAATGCTTGTGTTTAGAAGTGTTTTGTAAGGTATTTGTGCTTAAACTCGCCGGGGAGCGTCTATGCTGAGTAGGGTGCTTGTAGTTGGGTGTATTGCAGGGTGCTTGTGCTTGGGCTCGCTGAGGAGTGTCTATGTAGTCGTTATTGCATATGATTGCCTTCTGTTGAGGAGAAAATGATATGAATGCTCGTGAAGAGCGTTAGGTTCGCTTCGCACTGCATACATTAAATGCTTAATATACGCGTATGGCGGACTGTAGGTGACGCCTTAACCCAAGCACGGGACGTACTTGGAGTTGTATTTGGGCCAAGATGAATTAGGAATTCAAAAGTAGGCGTAAAACGAGAAAAACCGAAGAAAAACCAGGGGGAGAAACCGCATAACCTTATGCGGTTCATGACGCAAACCGCATAAGGCTATGCGGTTTGCCTTAATGGCTATAAAGGCTGTATAAAACACGAACAAAACCGTGAGTTAGCTCATTCTTCATTTTCGGTTTCTTCACTCTAAAAACACCAAATTTCGATTTCTCAACCGTTTTTGCTCGTTTTTGTTGCGTTGCCTTGCTATGGAACCAGGTAATGCTCCGTTTTAACTTGCTTTTACGTTATTTGTTGTTGTAATTAGCTAGTTTTGCCTTGAAATGTTGAAAAGACGGGTTTTGAGTGAAAACCCGAGTTTTGCTTGAAATTTGTAGGGATCTCATCCCATTCACTAATCAAATATTAGTGTAAATCAAATTACTCTAATTTGATTTAGCAAGATCTATGTAGTAACAAATTCACTTTGTTACAAGATTAGAAATTTATACCTTTCAAATAAAGGAAATGGGCACAAAATAAGAACTCCTTTCTTATTTTGTTTCTTGAGCAATGAGTTAGGATGATCCTCCAAAACCCAAGTTTCCAAAAGAGGAAACCTCCTTCTTGTTGCACCCAAGAAGTACACCAAAACTACTAGTGATTTTGATCTAGAAATCACTAATAGTAGCTTGATAATGTGTAATATTAATATTACTAACACTTAGTAATATAGCTAATATTGTATGTGAGTTTTAGAGAGAATTTGAAGAAGTTAGAGAGTAGAGAACACATGCATTCATTATCATTTTTCTACACCCCTTCTTAAGCACAAAAGGGAGCAACATATAGTGTGTGAAACACACTATATGAGCCGCCCTAGGGAGAGGGAGAGGAGAGTCAAGAGTGCTTTGCATGCATTTGCTTTTTCTTGTTAAGAACAATACTTTACGAACAACATCATTACGTTTTATTTAAGCATGCATCAAAACAAAACAAACAAACAAAGCAAGTAGGACAAAAGGGAATCTTCTTCCCTTGTCCTCAAAATGGACGGTCCATTTGGACCCTATTTGGGTCCATTTTGTATTCAATATTTGTCCCACAAATACTTATAATTTATCACTTAATCATCTAATATAATAAAGTGTAAATTAATTAAACTCTCCCTTAATATACATGTACGCTTACACATATATTAAAATTGTACTTTTACTAATCTCATTAGTAAAATATACATGACTAGTGAATTAACGTTTAATCACTAATGCCCATCTCCTCTAATAATTTTATCAATATAAAATTCAATCATCCGAGTTCACAACTCGATTTCTCTCTAAATTAATTCACTGACTAACCGTTAGTCAAATTATCAAGTCACTAATCTAATCGTATCTCATACAATTAATTAGCTTAAATATTTGGAGTACGTTCCTATAGGTGTGATTTAAAGGGATCAATTGATTACCGCCGTATCACGACAATAACGTCAAACTCTAGTCAGCCAACCGTTATTGATTTACGTTAATCAATTGACAATAATACAGGATTATCCCCATGTATTCCTTAATTGAGATTTATTAAGTAATCGCACTATTGTGGAGGACACATACTCCAACAATCTCCCACTTGTCCGAGACAAGTTGTGCATTACCAATTCTCATGTCCGTTTCACATCTCCCACTCGATGCAAGGTGTCTTACAGTCGACTTGCATCCCGAGATATATATCATGAGTGGTTTCCTCGATATGGAGAGTAGTCGTCTGACCGGGAATCTACCGTAGATTCTTACCGAGCGTGGCCACGCATTTTCAAATGACTACTCCTCGAGTGGCCCAAAGATGTTTTACCCTGACGAGGGTGGACATTTCCTTCCACTCGATTGTCTTCAGATAAAGTAGATCACCATGACTCCAAAGATGCCCTTATAACCCCCTTTCACGGCATGGCTTAGGACAAAAATGAAAGTCACTCGGAAACTGCACCGACTGCATAATCGGCCCAGTCAAAGAATCGACTCAAAGGAATACTATAGAATTCCCACCACGACCAGGTTTCAATCTCATTGAAAAGGAATTCTATAAGCGTCACTGCCCGACAGAGTGTTTTCACAGTCTGTCTATGCAAACGATCAGTCATCACATATGACCCTATGGTGTTTATACCGTTCACTTGAATATGTTCAATGTTGTCACACAACTATTCGGATAAACAAAGTATGCATTCAAAATGACTTTAAAGAGTAAATATACTCTAAACAATGAATGTTATTTTCATATATGTAATAGGATACTTTATCCATTACATATCTCAAAAAACTAAAGGAAATCAGGCATACGCCTTAACCCCATAGAGGCGGTGTGAGCGTCATGCTTAGTCCTCGAAAGAGGCTTGGTTAAAGGATCAGCGATCTCATCGTCTGTCCTAACCTTACAAATATCTATTTCCTTTCTTTCCACGTTATCTCTTATAACATGGTATTTCCTCAAAACGTGTCTAGACTTATTACTAGACTTGGGCTCCTTTGCTTGAAAGATGGCCCACTATTATCACAATAAATAGTGATTGGATCTACGGCGCTGGGGACTACTCTTAGTCCATCCAAGAACTGCCGAATCCATACAGCTTCCTTAGCAGCTTCCGAAGCTGCCAAATATTCAGCTTCTGTTGTAGAATCCGCAGTGACACTTTGCTTGAAACCTTTTTCAGCAAATAGCTCCTCCATTCAACATAAAGACATAGCCGGATTGGGATTTCAGATCATCCCCATCAGTTTGGAAACTTGCATCCGTGTAACCCTTTACACGTAGCTCAAGTTCTCCTCCAAACACTAGAAACGAATCCTTAGTTCTTCTCAAGTACTTAAGGATGTTCTTTACAGCTATCCAGTGACTCTCACCGGGATTAGCTTGATACCGGCTCGTCATGCTCAAGGCGAAAGCGACATCGGGACGAGTGCACATCATAGCATGCATGATTGATCTTACAGCGGAAGCATAAGGGATCAATTTCATGCGTTCAATTTTCGCAGGAGTCGTAGGACATTGAGATTTCTTCAATGTTATTCCTACACTCATCGGAAGAAAGCCTCTCTTGGAGTCTTTCATATTGAACATGTCAAGAATCTTATCAATATAAGTTTCTTGACTCAATGCTAGTATCCTTTTAAATCTATCTCTATAGATCCGGATACCTAAGATGCGTCGTGCCTCTCCCAAGTCCTTCATTTGGAAATGGTTTCCCAATTCCACCTTTACCGAGTTCAGACTTGGAATATCATTTCCAATCAGTAGTATGTCATCCACATACAAAACAAGGAAGGTAACCTTGCTCCCACTAAATTTCATGTATAAACAAGGTTCCTCGGTACTACGAGCGAAACCCTTTTGTTTTATAACATGATCGAATCTATGAATCCAACTCCTTGATGCAAGCTTAAGACCTGCATACTTTCTTAGGGTTGGATGTATCTACAAAACCTTCAGGTTGTGTCATGTACACTTCCTCTTCTAGAATCTCATTCAAGAAGGCGGTTTTTACATCCATTTGCCATATTTCATAGTCATGAAATGCGGCAACCGCTAAGATTATCCTTATGGATCGAAGCATTGCAACCGGTGCAAAGGTTTCATCATTATGAATACCCCGGACTTGTGTAAAGCCCTTTGCCACCAATCTAGCTTTGTAAACATCTATATGTTTATCTATGCCGAGTTTGATTTTGAATATCCATTTACACTGAAGAAGTCTCACTCCTTCAGGTAAATCTACCAAGTCCCTAACTTGGTTCTCGTGCATAGAATCCATTTCGGATTGCATGACCTCAAGCCATTGGTCGGAGTTGGGACTACTAATAGCCGCCTTGTAGGTTGAGGGTTCGTTGCTTTCGAATAACAACAAATCACCCTCCTCCTTGATATTATCGAGGTAACGGTCAGGTTGATTACTAATTCTTGCTGACCTCCTAGGGATTACAACCGTGTCAGAAGACGAGGGAACGGTTTCCTCATTTTCTGCCTCGGTTTGTGGCTCTTGAACTTCATCAAGTTCAAATTTTCTCCCACTCTGTCTATTAGAAATGTATTCATTTTCTAGAAAGACAGCATCACGAGCCACAAACTCTTTGTTCTCGTGAGGGTTGTAGAAGTAATAACCACACGTTTCCTTAGGATAACCTACAAATAGGGAACATTTCCCGTCCATATCTCATATGGAGTCTAGTTGGCTGCTTTAGTCGGACTTCGATTTAGTGAGAATGCGGCAGACAGTAGCGCAAAGCCCCAAAAAAATCCACGAAGCTCACTTTGACTCATCATAGACCGAACCATATCTCATAAAGTTCGGTTTTTCCTTTCTGCAACACCATTCATCTGTGGTGTGCCCGGAGGAGTCCATTGTGATATTATACCACAATTCTTAAGATGTGAATCAAAACTCATTACTTAGATATTCGCCACCACGATCCGATCGTAGTGCTTGTATCTTTTTTACAAATTGGTTCTCAACCTCATT
This sequence comes from Dianthus caryophyllus, assembly GCA_023091065.1. Taxonomy (NCBI): domain Eukaryota; kingdom Viridiplantae; phylum Streptophyta; class Magnoliopsida; order Caryophyllales; family Caryophyllaceae; genus Dianthus; species Dianthus caryophyllus. The sequence goes on along the minus strand of CM041520.1, from coordinate 25,031,740 downwards.
TTGAAATTCTTTAAATTTCTCAAAAGCATCACTCTTATGCCTTATTAAGTAGACATAACCATATCTACTTAAGTCATCGGTAAAAGTAATGAAATAATGATATCCTCCTCTAGCGGTGATGTTTAATGGACCACACACATCGGTATGTATGAGTCCTAAAACCTCACTTGCTCGTATCCCTTTACCATTAAAGGGTGCACGAGTCATCTTCCCTAAAAGGCAAGCCACGCACGTACCATATGATTCGCAATCAAATGATTTGAGAACCTTGGTCTCAACAAGTCTCTTTATGCGTCTATCGTTTATATGATCTAAACAACAATGCCAAAGGTAGGATTTGTTTGATTCATTCGTTTTGAGCTTCTTGTTCTCTATATGATAAACATCATTGACATCATTCAAAACATAAATATCTCCAATTGAAATGGCTTCACAATAAACCATTTCATTAGATGAAAAAGTACACCGATTGTGCTTAATCATAAAACAAAAGCCTTCCGCTTCTAACATGGAGATGGAGATAATGTTTTGATTAGAGTTGGTACAAAATAACAGTTATTCAAGTACAACCCTAAACCACTAGCTAGAGTGAGTACAAAAGTTCCCACGGAAACGGCCGCTACTCTAGCTCCATTGCCCATGCGGAGATCTACATCACCCTTAGCTAGTGCTCGCGTGTTTCTCATCCCCTGCAAGTGATTGCAAAGATGAGACCCACATCCGGTATCCCATACCCATGTGGAAATGCAAGCATGATTTATGTCAATCATATAAAGACTAGAAGGAACAATATCTTTGGATGTCGCACATCCATCATTATTTTCCTTCAAGAATTTGGGACAATTGCGCTTCCAATGTCCGGGTTTGGGATTGCTATTCTAAATAGCGTTCCCCTCACCCTTATCTTCCTTGAACCGAGCTTCATTAGCTCCCTTCCCTTTCTTGACCCCAATGTTTATGTTCTTCAATCTCATTGAAAGAACATCTTTTCTCTCATTCTCATTTCCTTTTATGTTCTCTTGGTTGAAGTACATCATCGTCACTCTAGTGAATATCTCATATGCACTTTGTGAGTAACGAAGCGAAATTTGAGAGTAGGTGACATTGACCAAATCAACACATTTTTCAAGTCATTGTCCACCTTTAGGCGCTCATCGTAGGCGGCTCGTGCCGCCACGGTGGCCCTAAGTTCGGGTTCGGCTGGAAGTTGTTCGGTAAGGTATTTAAGCACATTGGCGGATTGAGCGGCGCCCCTTATAGTCGAATCCCATTCGACAAGGTTGCTACCATCATCTTTTAGGATACATTTATCCATCACGGTTCTCAACCATGAATATTTACCCAAAATGGGTGCGGGAGTTGAGGTTGTCATTGCGATTTCAAATAAATAATTCTACAACAAAAATGAGGAAATATATTAACATTCATTGTACATTAACGACATTTGCTAAAACACTTTTTAAAACAAACGTCCATTTATATAATGATCTCCCACAAAATTATATAAATGATTCCAAGACTCGTTTTTCATATAAAATTAGACATCTCATGTTTCCTTTTATATAAAAACGACAAGTCAACACTTGACTAATTCTACACTAGAATGCTTGGTTGATGATTTTCTTTAAAATGCATCCTTAAGCCCCAAATAACTCTTATTTGGTTGAGTTCAAACCAAATTAGCATGGGACTTCCTCCCACTACTTACCCATGGTAACGAGGTTCCATGTTGCGGAGGTCCTCATGAACATGGGGTTCATAGTTGCTACATTTGGAAAGGCTTTATCTCAATTCATTTGTTAAATAATGTGGGTGATCTTGTCAATTTTAGTCATTAAAATTCTTTTATAAGTGAACTAATTTAAGAATCGCGATCTAAAACGACAATCGTAGTTTGATATCGATGGCATGCATGGCGATTTTGGCATGTGTGCGGAAAATAAGCAATCAAACAAGCATAAGCATAAACCTAGTATGGCCACCTAAAGTAATTAAAATACAAGGAGTTACAAATTGGAAACCAACTCCTTTGGTCCCTCTTCACATGGATCTCATCCAAGGCTCCTCCTTGCAAGCTTTAGAACACTTCTAAGGCTCCATCTCGATCCATCGCCGGTCTTCGGTTTACAAATAGTTACAAGTATAAATTTACAAATGAATACATAGCAACCCTATTATACATTTATAAATGAAATTAACTATTAAAATTACAAACCGGCGATGCGAGATCGCATTTAATTACAAACCCACACGATATTCCCTTTCATTACGGGTAATATCGGTAAAAATATTATAAACTATGGCCATACTAGTAAGAATAAACATTCATACAATAATAAACATTCATCCAAACATGCATAATGTAAATCTTATAAATAAAAACATGCCAAAATCGCCCTAAACAATAATCGCATTAATTCGTTTCAAACCGATCTCATTTTTAATCGATTAATCTTATATTAATCAATAATGCTTAAAACACCTTTTAAGCTTGAACCAAAATTTCTAAACTGATTTAGAACACTCAAAATTAGTTTTCACTAATTCATGGTGATTTTAGTTCATAAACTTGGTCATTTGCTAATTAGATATACTTTAATCATAACATTTTATGAATAAAGCTTTATAAAATCAAAATAAAATAAAATAAAATCATTTTTATTTTGACAAAAATTTGTATATTCTGGAACACTTCCAAAATATCAGAAATGAATAGTTTAGTCAGAAAATATTTACGAATTATTTTATATAAAATAACATACGATTTCATCGATTTTATCTCATAAAATCAAGAAAACGTCTAAAACAGTGAGGGAAACTCCCAAATTTATACGAGAGTATCCTCATAATGTGTAAAAATATTGGTATAAATTTCATGTCCAGCAAAACAACATTTACTATATTTTTGGACATAAAATGCATATCATACCGACTTTAAATAAAAATATGAATAAATATTCAAAACTCAAAATCTGACTTTGAAAATTTACATGCAGAATGTATAAATATGACATATCACTGTGTAAATATTTCGTGACCAGATTCCAACTACAACTATTTATAGTAATTATTTTAGCCACAAACACACTTTTTAACTCGGTTTTGTATAAAAATCATTTAAATTAGCAAAGAAATTTCAAAAAATACGAAATTTGACCAGTAAAATCATGAGACCAGAAACTTTGCATGCAATAAACATCTCGTGTTAAAACCATTTTTAACACTATTTTCGGATTTTATCATATTTATTCTCAATAAATATATAAAACTCCAAAAATAACAAAATAAATTTGTAACTACAAGCCTTAGCTCTGATACCACTTGTAGGGATCTCATCCCATTCACTAATCAAATATTAGTGTAAATCAAATTACTCTAATTTGATTTAGCAAGATCTATGTAGTAACAAATTCACTTTGTTACAAGATTAGAAATTTATACCTTTCAAATAAAGGAAATGGGCACAAAATAAGAACTCCTTTCTTATTTTGTTTCTTGAGCAATGAGTTAGGATGATCCTCCAAAACCCGAGTTTCCAAAAAAGGAAACCTCCTTCTTGTTGCACCCAAGAAGTACACCAAAACTACTAGTGATTTTGATCTAGAAATCACTAATAGTAGCTTGATAATGTGTAATATTAATATTACTAACACTTAGTAATATAGCTAATATTGTATGTGAGTTTTAGAGAGAATTTGAAGAAGTTAGAGAGTAAAGAACACATGCATTCATTATCATTTTTCTACACCCCTTCTTAAGCACAAAAGGGAGCAACATATAGTGTGTGAAACACACTATATGAGCCGGCCTAGGGAGTGGGAGAGGAGAGTCAAGAGTGCTTTGCATGCATTTGCTTTTTCTTGTTAAGAACAATACTTTATGAACAACATCATTATGTTTTATTTAAGCATGCATCAAAACAAAACAAACAAACAAAGCAAGTAGGACAAAAGGGAATCTTCTTCCCTTGTCCTCAAAATGGACGGTCCATTTGGACCCTATTTGGGTCCATTTTGTTTTCAATATTTTGTTGGGATCGGATCCCATTTACTAATCAAGTATTAGTGTAAATCAAATTACTCTAATTTGATTTAGCAAGATCTATGTAGTTAACAAAAGTATTTTGCTACAAGATTAGAGATTTATACCTTTCTCTTAAAGGAAAATATGGGCACAAAACTAGAACTCCTTTCTAGTTTTGTTTCTTGAGAATAGCTTAGGATGATCCTCCTTAATAACCCAAGTTTTCAAAGTAGAAAACCTCCTTTAGATAGCACCCAAGAACACTCCAAATAATACTAAGTATTTTGATCTAGAAATAACTTAGTATGAATTTGATAATATGTGAATCTTATTACTACTAATACTTACTAACTCTTAGTAATATTAGCTAATAATACTTAGAGAGTTTATGAGAGGTTTAGAGAGATATATTGTAGTAAGAAAAATGCATGCCTTACTTCTCTTTCTATTGCTCATCTATATAAGCTAAGAGGAGAAAAATTAGTGTGTTGCACACACTATAGGGGGCCGGCCTTCACAAGGAGAGAGGAGAGAGTGGAGTGTCTTTTTCTTGTTAAGACAAATTGCTAGCATGTGAATGATTGTGTTTGCATGCAAAGTAAATAACAAAAGCTAAAGACAAAAGAGCATCTTCTCTTCCTCTCCCCTTGTTTGGACGGTTAGAAGGGCCTTATTATGGGTCCAATTTGTTTTCAATATTTGTCCCACAAATACTTATAATTTATCACTTAATCATCTAATATGATAAAGTACAAATTATCAAATTGAACTCACAACTCTTCTTTAACATATATGTACACTTACACATATTTAAGAATGTACTTTTACTAATCTCATTAGTAAAATATACATGATTAGTGAATTAACAGTTAATCACTAATTCTCATCTCCTCTAATAATTTTATCGATATAAAATTAAATCATTCGAGTTCACAACTCGATTTCTCTCTAAATTAATTCACTGACTAACCGTTAGTCAAATTATCAAGTCACTAATCTAATCGTATCTCATACAATTAATTAGCTTAAATATTTGGAGTACGTTCCTATAGGTGTGACTTAAAGGGATCAATTGATTACCGCCGTATCACGACAATAACGTCAAACTCTAGTCAGCCAACCGTTATTGATTTACGTTAATCAATTGACAATAATACAGGATTATCCCCATGTATTCCTTAATTGAGATTTATTAAGTAATCGCACTATTGTGGAGGACACATACTCCAACATATTTGTCCCACAAATACTTATAATTTATCACTTAATCATCTAATATAATAAAGTGTAAATTAATTAAACTCTCCCTTAATATACATGTACGCTTACACATATATTAAAATTGTACTTTTACTAATCTCATTAGTAAAATATACATGATTAGTGAATTAACGTTTAATCACTAATGCCCATCTCCTCTAATAATTTTATCAATATAAAATTCAATCATCCGAGTTCACAACTCGATTTCTCTCTAAATTAATTCACTGACTAACCGTTAGTCAAATTATCAAGTCACTAATCTAATCGTATCTCATACAATTAATTAGCTTAAATATTTGGAGTACGTTCCTATAGGTGTGACTTAAAGGGATCAATTGATTACCGCCGTATCACGACAATAACGTCAAACTCTAGTCAGCCAACCGTTATTGATTTACGTTAATCAATTGACAATAATACAGGATTATCCCCATGTATTCCTTAATTGAGATTTATTAAGTAATCGCACTATTGTGGAGGACACATACTCCAACAAAATTTGCCGTTTGAATGCTTGAAATTTTTGCCTTTGTGTTGCATTATGCCATGTGAACGTGTATGTGTGAATTGATTGTGATTTAGACCGTCTTTGTGTGAAAAACGTCTAAATTAGGTTTCCTACTCGAAAACGAACCCGGATTTTCCGACCCGGAATTTCAATTAAACTTCGGTGTAGGATGCCCATAGTGTGTATAGCATGCCTATAGCGTTAGTTTTGCGAAAATGTCGAGCTAAGGTTTTCAAATCGCCGTCTTAAGTCGTAGTTATACGGAGTAATTAAGGCGAATTGGGGGTTTTTGATCAGGGCGACCAAAATGCAATTGCTTGTAATGGTTTGTTGTTGGGGACTATTATGGCGCATAGAAACCATAAAGTTGTAATTTTGATATGTGGAGAACGGTTTTCGGCTTATTTATGAACTAGGCCTAAAAATGCTCTGTCGTGCGTGTTACGTGTATGTATATGTGTTATGTGCGTATAGCGTATGTGTATAATGCATGGCAAGTTTATATGCTTGCGTGTTTTATAGCTGTGTGTATTTGTCATGTTTGTTGTAGGAGAAGATTCTAGTCGTGTCACGAGATCAAGGTCCCGTAAGAGTACAGGCTTGAGGACTGAGGGAGCCCCCAGTTCGAGTAGTAGGATGAGGCGTTCGTATAGTGAGAGGGAGGCTGACCCTCGTGACTTGCCCACGAGGCGTGGTCAGTTACGGGGAAGGGGTCGTGCGAGGCGTGATCCTAGGCCTGATCCTGAGGATGAGCTTGCTCAAGAGCTTGTGGATGAGCTGGAGGCCGAGGTGGACGTTGTTGAGGAGGAGGCCGAGGAAGCCGAGGAGGCTGCGCCTAGGGCGAGCAGCTCTAGGCCGCGAAAGTCACGTGCGAACAGGGCGTTCGCCAGGGGCTGGGATGGCCACGACCTTTTGTTGGCTCCGGAGAGACAAGTTTCCTATCGGGCGACGATGGGCTGGCCCAAGGGTCCGATGAGGACTTTCTCGGGCGTCTCATCCGTGATGTGTGTTTTTGAAGAGAAGCTTTCGGAGGGTGCGCGGACTTGGGTGTTGCGCAGTGCTTTTGGTCCTCTGGTCGAGAACTGGAGGGCGATTGCGAGGTCGAGGTTGACGGCAAACCTCATGTTGATTCGTGCTTTTCTTGACAGGTACTGGGATACCACCACGACGTTTCACATGCCCGGCTTCGAGGCAGGTATTACTTTGTCGGGGTACGCGGTCATGACGGGGCTTCCGTTCGGGGACCGCGACATGAGCTTTGGATTTGCACCGTCCATTGAGGACGAGGTGGTAACTACCGCGATTAGCGGTGGTTTGGAGGTGGAGTATGAGGGTAAACCACCTTACATCATCAAGACGAGCTTCATCTTGGAGTATTTCGAGGGGAAGACCGAGCGAGGCCCCTCCGACTGGAGTGACGAGCAGAATGCTCGTTTGTGGCTATGGTGGTTTGTTAGTGCCGTGTACTTTGGCGATAAGGGTGAGCGGGCGACGACGTCGGTCCTTATGCATCTCCTAGACTGGGGTGCGATTGGGACGTTTGACTGGGTGTCGCCGTCCTTGGGCTTGTGCATTCGTTTTTGTATGGACGCGGTGAGGCCGCGGGTGATGGATGGATGATCGAGACTGTCCTTAGTCTCGCCTGGGTTTGTGATGGAGGTATGTATTGCTTTTGTTTTGCTCATGTCTTTCTGTTTTTGTCTTGCTTGATTTTGTTGTCTCGTTTGACTTGTTTATGTGCATGTAGTCGTGGATCTTCAGTCACTTCCCTTTTCTGCTGCCTCCGCATGCTGTGACGATTGTGAAGGTGTACCCGGCAGTGCGTACTTGGGGCACGTGTAACCGGGCAGCTTTTGACTGGTCGTATGATGAGGTTCGGGTGCGTCTGAACCTTATGGAGTTTGATCAGGTTTGTGTTTGAACCATTTTAAATAGAGTGTACTCAAAATGATTATGTTTATGAGTGTTTGTTCTTGTTGCAGTACGTGCCGTTCCCGTGGGGCCAGTATACGGGTATTCCTGAGGGCATTGGAGCGCGGTTTGGAGCGCGTGATACCCAGCGTCTGTACTTGGTGACGCCGTATGGGCCGGTTTGGTACCTTGGAGAGCGCTTTGTTTATCAGGCCGGGCGGCCAGCTCCAGTGGTGCCTAGGGACCCGCCGAGGGTCCTGTTTGAGCGAGAGGTTTCCGCTCAGGATCGCGTGACGTTATACGGAGAGGGGGAGTCGGTGAGTCTTCTCTGTCCTGGGGAAGACTATGGCCAGTTTGCTCGGTCTCGGCTTGCTTGTGGGCCGATTGAGGTACGTTTGCTTCGTTTTGAGGGTGTGTAGGGTAATTTTGTCAAAAACATTTCCTGACGTGTGTGTTTTGTATTTGTATTTGTTTTGTAGCTGTTTGATCCTGAGATGGCGGAGCAGCCTGGTGACTTTCCTACCACCGTTGAGTATGACGAGTCGGGTGTGCGTCGTACTTTTACGTTGCCGACGTACTTGCCGGTGACCACTGACGCGGGCATGGACAGCTGGAGCGGCAAAGTGAAGAAGGTATGTATCTTTGTCTTTGTATATGTGGGTGAGCCCCCAGTTTGATCGAGGTATGAGTTATAGCGATGATCAAACTTGTGAGAGTCGTGTTTTTGTGTTACCCCCTCGAGTTTGTCTTAATTTGAGTGAAATTAAGGCAAAGTGGGGTTGACTGCTGTTGTTTTGAAATTTCTCACCTAAGTTTGACTTAATTTGAGTGAAGTTAAGGCAAAATGGAGAAAAATGTGAAGTGTTTGTTGTGTTTGTGTATCGCAGGTGGCTAAGGAGGCGCATAAGAAGCTATGGCGGATAGCTAACAGGTGGAGGATGGCTTCACGAGCAGCACTGGCTTGTGTCAGAGTCAGGCTGAGACGACGCAGATTCGACGTGAATTTGACGAGTATCGTCGTCGTCATCCTGAGTGAATTTGTGTAGCAAAGATTGTATGAACCCTTGTTTACATGTCTTTGTAGCTTGAACTTGAACTTGATTGTCGTTGTGAACCTGTTTGGTTATTAAGCGTGTTTGAAAAGTGAAATGATTCCCAAGTGGGATGTTTTGATGTTGATTTAGCTTGTGAAAATATTTTGCGAAAAGTTCATTTTAAATGCGAAATGAGCTTGCATAAATGTCGAAAATGTTATGTTTTGACTCGTAGTAGGAATCGTGTTTGCTAAAACGAGATATGATGTTGCTGTGCGGGGAACATCAAGAGATCATCGTAGTATAGTGTGTAATGTCGTGTTTAGGAAAGACGAAATTAGGAAACTGTGAGAAAAACCAGGCCCTGAAACCGCATGAGCTTATGCGGTTTAGGGTGCAAACCGCATAGGCGTATGCGGTTTTGGCTCCAAACCGCATAGGGCTGTGCGGTTTAGTGGCTTGGCTGGTAACGCTGTATTTCCATATTTCGGGTACGGTTTTCCTATATAAGGAGAGGGGGTGCGTGCCATAATCTTCATTCACAAATCACTTCTCTTCTTTTCGTTTGCTACAAGTTTTTGCTCTTATAAATATTGTAGGTATATTTACAAAAGCTTTTTGCATTCAAGGAAAATGGTTGAGCATTTTGATGCTCTTTTGAAGAGGTGGACTTCCTCATTAAGTCCGGCGATGAAGAGGGCGGTGTATGATGATGGTGCAGGTGTTTTTATTGGCTTTCGTCAGATGAAAGTCGATCTAGACTTCCTTGATTCGTGTTTGGACTATTGGGATCCTAACTTGCATGTGTTTAGGTTTCCCGGGGGAGTGGTGTGTCCTTTGATGGAGGAGTTCGCGGCCATTGCTGGATGGTCGAAACGGACTACTCCGGTGGTTGTGAAGAGTGAGCTTTGCTATAACGGGATGTTGCGAAACTTCCTTGGGATGACAAATGCTCATGTTGCGGGCTTGTTTGAGGGAGGTAAGGTAAACATGCTTATCTTGTGTCAGCGATATATGAATAAGGTTGACACTAGTATTTCGGACCGTTCTAGGCGGAGGGCCCTTACTTTTTGTTTGGTTCATCGTTATGCTTTTGCGGGGTCCATGCCAGATGGGGTGTTCGGGAACGCGAGGTATGCTCGTGTTGTCGAAGAGATGGAGCGAGGACATGATCCTTCTGCGTTGATCCTAGCGGAGACTATACTGGGCTTAGACGACCGTTATGCTAATCGTCTGAGCTCGTACCGTGGGTGCGCTAGGAATCTCAACGTTTGGCTCATGGAGAGGCTGAGTGTGTACGCCGCTCTTCCCCTTGGTGTTGTTTTTAAGGCTGCAGCGACGACGTCGCGGAAGACGGAATGGGCCGACCCCCGGGAGCGTTCACTCAACTACTTTCGTGGTTTTGTGAGGGAAAGTAGTATTCGTTGGTACGTTCCGTGGTGGGATGTTGCAGAGGTTACAGCGCCGTCTGTGGTGAATGCGGCTCACGGGTTGATGTTGTGTGGTTTTGAACGGGGTGTGTGGATTCATCCTCTTCGTTTGAAGAGGCAAATCGGGCTTGCCCAGACGATCCCGGAGCAGGATACGCAGGTTGGAGGGGTTGTTGTGCTAAACAACCAGATGACTGATGCTTGGATCCGAGGATGGTCAGATCGTGTTACTTGGGCGGTGCCAGCGCACATAGAGTCTACCCGTGTCACGGATTTCTATACGCGTTGGTGTCTTTCTAATGATCCTCGGGAGCGAGAGAATCAGAGGAGAAGGGAAAAGAATGGGCCAAAGCCCTCCTTGGTGCATGAGGTGGTGCGCGGAAGGAGGGATTATGGTGATCGTTGTGCTGTTAGTGCAGGTGCTTCTTCTTCGAGACCGACGCGGGAAAGGCTTGGGCCGAGGGTGACTGTTAAAGATCGCCTAGGGCCAAGGATCGAGGAGCCCCCAGTCGAGCAGGACGAGGATCCGATCGAGCCCCCAGGTTTTGAGAGACCTATGCCTGTTCTTAGCTCGAGGATTGTGGCGGATCGGCCTCTTGAAGATGAAGAGGCTAATCCGAAGCGGCAGAAGACGGCTTAGTTTGTTTTGCTTTGCTTAGAAAATTTTCTTTATTCGAATGAAAATGTATTTAAATTCAAATAAGGAGTTAAGGAGGTTTGTTCCTTGCTCATTTCTAAATTGCAAAAAATTCTAAATAATAAAATTAATTTGCTTTTGCCTTGTGTCGTTGCTTTCTTTTGTTTTGCTTTGAAATGTTCTCGACCTTTTTAAACTTTGAACATTCGTATTTTGTCTCAAAATCCTCGACCTTTTTAAGCTTTGGATTTGTTTGTTTGATTTGTTTGTTCTTAAGCCCTCGACCTTTTTAAGCTTCGGACTTAGATTTTTGTTTTGTGTTGACTGTGCTCTCGACCTTTTTAAGCTTTGAGCGTGTCTTTTGTGAGTGCATCGCCCTTGACCTTTTTAAGCTTTGGGCTTGCGTGCTAGGAAGTTTGGTTGTGCTTTTGACAAGCTGCCTACGTATCCGCGTTTCACGGAATCAAACCGGCGTATTTCGTGTGATTCGGTTGAACTCTTTGCAAAGCTGCCTACGTATCCACAGTGCGTGGAATTAGTTCACCCATGCGAGAGTGAGTTTCTTTTTGTGAAATAGATTGCAAATTTGTTTGTGTTTAGGGGTAGTATTTCTTGAGTTGATCAAGATTTGTTGGTAGTCGGAAGTCCTGACCGTCAAGGTCAGTTAACGTCACGGCTCCTCCAGGGAGGACTTCCTTAACCAAGTACGGTCCGGCCCAATTGGGTTTGAATTTTCCTCTTGGGTCGACTGGTAATGGTGCTCGGACTGATTTGAGTACTAGGTCACCCACTTTGATATTTCGTGGCTTGACCCTTTTGTTGTATGCACGTTGTAGGCGAGATTGATACATTCGGACTGTACTTAGTGAATGTAACCGTCTTTCGTCTAAAAGGATGAGTTGTTCGTATCGTTCGCGTGCCCATTCGGCTTCAGGAATGTCTGCTTCCATGAGAATTCGAAGGGATTGCATTTCGATTTCTACGGGTTGAACGGCTTCCATCCCGTAGGTTAAGAAGTAGGGTGTCATGCCTGTGGGTGTACAGATGGTTGTGCGGTATCCCCATAATGCGAATGGGATTTTGTTGGGCCAGTCGTCGCAGGTATCGATCATCTTTTTGAGGATTGATACGACGGTTTTGTTTGCTGCCTCGACCGCGCCGTTAGTTTGCGGTAGATAGGGTGATGATTTGTGTCGTTGTATTTTGTATTTGAGGAGAAGTGGTTCTACCTCTCCTTGGAAGTGTGTTCCTTGATCGCTAATGAACTCGTGGGGTATGCCATAGCGACAAATGATGTTGTTTTGTATGAATTTTGCAACTTCCTTTGTGCCTAGTTTGCGGTATGATGCGGCTTCGACCCATTTGGTGAAATAGTCGATGGCCACGAGGATGAAGCAGTGTCCTCCTGCTCCCACGGGTTGTACTTTGCCAATGACGTCGATCCCCCATGTGGAGTGTTCGGGGTGATTTTCTCACACGGTTCGATTTAGAGATTTATGGGTTTACTAGTACTATCCTTTAGGATGTGTTCTACGGTGATCGTTGTGATTGAGTTTAAACGTATGAAAAGATAACAAAAATGACACAAGACACACAATATGTTACGTGGGAAAAAACCCTTAAAAGTTAAGGGAAAAACCACGGGCGCCAAGCCAGGAGAGGATCATCACTAGTTCAGAAATGATAGGTACAGGGTCTGGACCAACTGGTACAGGATATAACAAAGGCGTAGAATAATTATAAAGTATTTGAGTGTTTGTGAATTGCGTAGAATATAGTGTAGTTGAGTTGTGTGTCTTCTTCTCCTTCTTCAACTGATTTCCTTCTCCTTATATAGTGTCGTGGGCTTCAACGTCTCTTTCCTTGATTGTAGGCAACCTCCTCCTTCAGGTTCTCCAACAAATTTCTATCTTCATGGCTTCGCCGCCTTGACCGAAGTCTTCCAAATACCGCTTCTAGGGTTCTTTGTAGCATCCTTGGGCTTTGCTCTTTGGTGTTTGCCTCCTTTTGTTGGGCTTGGCCCATCTTGACTTTCCCTCTCCTGACCTGCACCTTTGCTTTGTCTCAGACCGTGCCTGGTGCCGATCAGACGCCTCGACCTCGACTATGGATCCCGTGCACTGCCGAGGCCTCCGACCACCTGGTTTTCGTCCCAACAGCTTTGTCCCCATCTCCTTGCCCTTCGCCCGTGAATCGGGGGTAAGGAGATGCTTCCGTTCTTTATCCTGGCCCAGGGCTGAGCCTGGTCCAGGCTCTTTCTGTTCTGCTGTGCGTTTGGTCCTGGGTCCTGCACTTTGTAGTTAATGTGGTAGTTGTCTTTTCGTGGGGAGTTGCGCCCTATTTTGGCGCTCAATGCACTGCACATCAGTCGTGGGTCACATCAAGTCACTTCGCGCGTTTATTTTTGTAAAAACCATCCAACTTCTTTTTGTTCCCTCTATATATACCCTTGTTTTTTGTTTCTTTCTCTCTCTAACTCATTTCTACCGATTTCGTTTGCTTTGTAATCAAAAACCCTAGCTTAAATCCCCAAATCAATTTGCAAAAACTCTAGCTTTCTTTCTTCTTCTCTGATCATGGCTCGTAACGATACTGGTCCTTCCACAGCGACCTCTTACACTTATGGCGACTCCACTTTTCAAGCAACAGACTTGATCAAAGACATCAATATCTACCCAAACTTGCTCGCCCAAGGAGTAGAGGCGAGGCTTAAAACTGAGGGAAAAATCCCAGAAAGCACCGAGGTTTGGGCCCCTGACACTAAAGACGTCAGGGTGGACTGGGTAAGTCCCGGTTGGTTTTCAATCTTTGAGTCTTCTTTCAGGTTTGGGGCTTCCTTTCCGCTTTGTCCATTAATAAGCGCCTTCTTGGGTACTGTGCAAGTACCACCCTGTCAGGTCATGCCTTTTGTTTGGCGATTGATCCATGGGATTGATTCTCTTTGCCGGAGATACGGGGTTGAGATCCAGTTGGCTGACATAAGAAATACTTACCGATTGCGTATGCATAAGAAGAGGAGGGTTCATTTTCGTTTGAGGGACAAGTGCCAGCCTCTCTTGGGCCGCCTTGACGTGGGCGATGAGAGGAACTGGACTAGCTATTACATGTCTATTAGGAGCAACTCCTTGGGCCATAATGTCTGGGCACCTGAGTTTTCTTTGAAGGGGACTGGTATGTATCCTTTTTGAATTTCTGTCCATTTTGTCTTTGCATGAGCATCCTTGCCTTTTGCTTAGTTTTGTTGTGGGTTTGGTTTTGCAGCTTCTGACTGGGTCCCCACTCCTGACGACCCTGAGTCCAGGAGGAGGATTGAGGCGTTCCTAAGGCTGCTTGCTGATAAGAGGGCCTGGCCCAAGTGCATGCGTCCTGATGACGATGATGATGACGATGTAGTTGAAGTTGTTCCTCCCCCAGAGAAGGAAGAGGATGGTGATGACGATGAAGACGGCGAAAGTGATGACGAGGAGAGGACTGAGGATGATGAGGTTGATCAGGAGGTTGTGCCTGACCAAGGTGAGAGACCTGTAGGTGAGGTCGCCGGTGGAAGTGGTGTGGGTGTACTTGATCAGACGCCTATCCATGTGACTCCATTGAGTTCCATTCTTGCTGGGGCAGGTGGGCACTCCACCTTGCCTCCTCTGAAGATTCCTGGACCTGGCCAAAGCTCCGCGCCCAGCGCCGCTACTGGTACTGATATATTCTCTTTGGCCCATAAGTTGATTTGTTTGCCATTCCTTTGTAATTCGTTTTCCATGATGTCCTCAGCGTCTGGATCCAGCAAGAGGAATTTCCTGTCCATGGAGGCTATTGCTGCTACAATTGCCCAGGCACGTGAAGCTATGAAGTCTGGTGGTAGCTCCACTCCTGCTACAAGTTTGGTGGCCCCAGTTTCTGAGTCTTCCAAGAGGAAGGCGCCAGAAGGGGTCCAGACCAGGTCTACCAGGGTGGCTGTTGAATCTCCTAAACCTACCCCTGACCAGAAGAAGAGGAAGAAAGGGCTGTTGCCTCAAATAAACCCTGTGCTCTCGATACCTCTGCATTCTCAAAGCCAATCTGAGTACGTTTCCCTGGGGAAGTCCTTGAGTCAATCCTTTGCTACTCTGTCCCCTGCACCTGCCGCCCTGGAGCCCACACGTTTGGCGCCCAAAATGGTGGGATGCTGGGCCCAGGTCTGTACTTCTTCTTGTGGTCTTGGTTTTGTCCAGAGTTTTCTTTGGTACGGCTCTGACTTTCTGTTCTGTTGTATGTAGTTGCTGACCATGTCTGCTAGTCTTGGCTCCACTGTGCCAATCTTGGAGAGTGGCAGGGGTAAGGCTGAAATTGAGAATGAGGCGCTTCGCTCTTCCCTCGAAATCAGCAAGAAAGAACTAGAGAGTGTCCGTTCCTGTTGTGAGAAGCTGGCTACCAAGGACAAAACCCACTTCAAGAGGATCCAGCAGCAAGACGAACTTATTGCCAAACTAAACAAGGAGCTTGAGGGGCTGCGAGAGGGCGCCAAGAAACATAATGCAGAGCTGGCTGACCTGAGTGTATACTACACACTTCGCACCCGGATTGAAATGATGAATGCCAGTCCTGAAGTTCGTGCCACCTGGGATTTGCCTGCGGAAATTGCTACCTTTAAGCAAATTGCTTCCTCGGGAGCTCGCTCGAACAGTCAAGTATCTTGATTCTTAATCAGGTGCAGGGGATTCTGCTGGTGCAGGAGCTGGGGTTGACACTGCTGGGCCCACCAATGCTGATCCTGCAGGTGACCATGCTGAGCATAAGGTGAGTCTGATGAATGAACTGAATTTGTTAAGGTTTTTTGAACAATCTTTGAATTTGCCAGGGGGGAATGTCCCCTGTAGACATTTGGCCTGTAATTACTTAGACTCGTTTTCTGTTTTGAATTTTGGTCTTTGACTCCTGTGCCCATGCACCGGCATGGGTTGACTTTCTAGGTCCTGACTTCTGACATTCTTTTGTTATGCTATGTTATGTTATGTTTTGTTATGTTTTGTCTTTGTTATGATGCGCATATAATTTGTTGTGAATTTGTAAAGTAGCATGCATGCGTTTGATAGTTTAGGCGACTTACACTTTGGGGCTCTCTTAACGGACATTACTCCCTGTCCCGTTGTTGCGATCGGGTCAGCCCTTCTTTGCTCTGTTTTTGTTTTTGGTTCTGGTCTGGTCTAGACGTCTCAGATCGCTTTATCTCGCACAGAAGAGGGTCAGATCGACTGCTGGCGTTAGCCAACGGCCCTCCGACGCTCAAGTCAGTATAGATATATAGGATAATTTGTAAAGGAAAAGTTTTGAGTTTTGTGAGTTACCAGATGTCTTGGTCCAGGACACTTTACATGTGATAGAGCTTGAGGTGGAGTGTGTTCCAGGGTCTTGGTATCATGTCTCCTTCCAGAGTCTATAGTCTGTAGGAGCCCTTCCCTACTGCTGAATCAATAAGGTATGGACCTTCCCAGGTTGGGGCCAACTTGCCTGCAGCCTTGTCCCTTGTGTTCTAAAATACCTTTCTCAGGACCAGATCTCCAGTCCTAAACATTCGTACCTTCACATTTTTGTTGTAGCTTCTGGCCACAGATTGTTGGTATGCTGCTAACCTTACTGCTGCTAAATCTCTGGGCTCCTAGGCTGTGTCCAGGCTGTCATGCAATAGTTCGTTATTTTCAGAAATTGTGTTCAGCCCATACCTGATTGTTGGAACGTGCACTTCTACTGGGAGTACAGCTTCACATCCATAAACCATTGAGTATGGAGTCTGTGCTGTTGCTCTCTTTGGCGTAGTCCTGTCTGCCCACAGCACTAGTGGCAATTCTTCACCCCATCTTCCTCGTTTTTCCATCAGCTTCTTCTTGATGCAACTGATTACAATCTTATTGCTGGACTCAGCTTGTCCATTTGCTTGGGGATATCTTGGTGCAGATGTTACCAAGTTGATGTTCCACTTTGTGCAGAAATCTCTGGTCTTGTTTCCCACGAAAGCAAGCCCATTGTCACACACTATCTCTGAAGGAACCCCATACCTGCTGATAATGTTCTTCTTTATGAAGGCGATCACTTCTTTTTCTGTGACATTTCTGTATGCATCTGCCTCTATCCACTTGGAGAAGTAGTCTGTCATTGCCAGCATGAACACCTTTTGCCCTGGAGCCATTGGTAGTTTGCCAACTAAGTCCATGCCCCATTTCATAAATGCCCATGGTGCTGATATTGAGTGCAGGTTCTGTGCAGGTTGGTGTATATCTGGACCGTGCCTTTGGCAGGCGTCACACTTTGTGGCATACTGGATGCTATCAGTTTTCATTGTGGGCCAGTAGTACCCCATCCGTAAAATTTTGTTGACCATGCTTCTACCACCTGTGTGGTTTCCACAGTGTCCATCGTGTATTTCTGATAGTACTGTCCTGACCTGGTCAGGTTCTAGGCAGCGCAGGTACAGCCCGTTGAAGGACCTTCTAAATAGTATGCCTTGTATGATTGTATATCTGGATGCCTTGATTCTAAATGCTCTTGCTTCCATTCTGTCCTGTGGTAGTTTGCCCTGGACCAGCCATTCATAATATGGTTTGGTCCAGCTCTGGGTAGCTTGGACTGTGTTCTGCAGATCGGCCGAACTTTCTGATCAGCCGTTCCAGGATGTGTATAATAGGTATACTGTCCAGCACACCAGGTTCAAATGCTGATCCTATGTTAGCCAAAGCATCTGCCTGCACATTCTGATCTCTAGGGACTTGCTCAACCTCAACGTTAGTAAACTTTTGAAAAAGATTTTTGACCAAATCAAGATATGCAATCATTTTAGAGTCCTTAGCAGCGTACGTACAAATGATTTGGTTTGCTACCAGTAAAGAGTCTATTTTTACCTTCAGATTCTGGATCCTCATGTCCAGACATACGTTTAGTCCTGCTATCAGTGCCTCATATTCAGCTTCATTGTTGGTAGTCCTGAATTCACAGGATACAGCCTGTACTATCTTGTCCCCCTGTGGTGATTTCAGGACCACACCTAGTCCAAGACTTCGACATTGGTGAACCATCTATCCGAGTTCCCTGTGTCTCAAGCTTACGGTCCAGATGGAGGATCTCCTTTGTTACTTGCTCCTATAGTGTGGGAGTGAAGTCAGCCACAAAGTCTGCTAATGCTTGGGATTTGATTGCTGTTCTGGGCTCATAGGATAAGTCATAGGTGCTCAATTTGACTGACCACTTTGACATACGACCTGAAAGTTCTGGTCTACACAGTACTGATCTCACAGGAACATTAGTACGAATGATAACATGATGCGCCTCAAAATATGGGCGCAACTTGGTACAAGCAACTGTTAAAGCCAAAACAAATTTTTCTAATACAGAATACCTGGTCTCAAAGATCCGTAAGACTCTTACTTACATAATACACAGGATGTTGTCTTTGTCCATCCGTTCTCTCACCAGGGGCTAGCTTACGAAGCTTATTACAGATAGGTACAGGACCAGTGACTCCCCTGGTTCTGGTTTAGATAAAAGTGGGGCTGATGACAAATACTCTTTCAGGTCCTGGAATGCTTTCTCATGCTCTGTCCCCCAGTTGAACTGCTTGTTCTTCCTCAGAAGATCATAGAATGGCTTGCACCTTTCAGAAGACCTGAAGATGAATCTATTCAGCGCTGCTACCCTTCCAGTCAGTTTCTGGACGTCCTTTGAGTTCTGGGGGGACTGCAAGTTGATTATTGCTGAGATCTGCTCTGGACTGGCCTCTATGCCTCTTTTTGTCACCATATAGCCTAAGAACTTTCCTGCAGTGACACCAAAGGTGCATTTAGTAGGGTTTAATTTCATATTATACTTCTCCAGAATCTCAAACGCCTTTTCCAGGTCCAGGATGTGGTCTTCAGCTTTCTTTGACTTCACCACCATATCATCGATGTAGACTTCCATTGTATCTCCAATCTGGTCTTTGAACATCATGTTCACGAGCCTTTGATATGTTGCACCTGCATTCTTTAGTCCTAAAGGCATAGCCTTGTAGCAATAGATTCCCCTGCTGGTCATGAACGCTGTATGCTCCTGGTCTGGGGGGTGCATCCTGATCTGGTTGAATCCACTAGCTGCATCCATGAATGTCAGCACCTCGTGTCCTGCAGTGGCATCAACCATGGCATCTATGTGTGGTAGGGGAAACGAATCTTTTGGGCACGCCTTGTTCAAGTCTGTATAGTCCACGCATACTCTCCACTTGCCATTCTTTTTCTGGACCACAACTACGTTTGCCAGCCAGTCTGGGTACATTACTTCTTTGATCATGTCCATGTCCAGCAACTTCTGTACCTCCTGGTTCACAATTTCATTACGCTCTGGTGCAAACTTCCTGCGCTTCTGTTTCACAGGCTTAAAACTTGGGTCAATATTTGACTTATGTGTAATAACATCAGAACTTATACCAGTCATATCAAAATGGGACCAAGAAAAACAATGCTCTTTTTTCCTCAGAAAGTCAATTAGAGCAGGTCTGATTACCTCTGGAGCGTCACAACCAACCAGAACCTTCCTGTCAGGTCTTTCCTTTGCCAAAACAATTTCATCTGTCTCCAAGCGTGGGACAGGATTCTCAAATGCACTGACAGTCGCTTTAATTGCTATCACGAAGGACTTACTGGCCAGGAGGTTTCGTGGTCGCCCCAGAACACTCTGCGCCGGCCGCTCTCTTCTCGATCTTTGTCCCCCATTTCGTTGGAATCTTTATGCACTGGTGGTACGTTGAAGGTACAGCCTTGAGGTTGTGGATCCAGGGTCGCCCTAGGATCACGTTGTATGAGGATAAGTAGTCTATGACGCAGAACTTCTCGAAAGATGTGACTCCTTCCACGTAGGTTGGGAGTGTAATCTCTCCCAGGCTGTGTTTTGTTTCTCCACTGAACCCTACCAGGACGCTGGACTTCTTTGTGACGTCCGAATCTTTCAGTCCCATTGCTTCCACTGCCTCCATCATTATGATGTTGACTGAGCTGCCACCATCCACCAGGACTCGTCTGACCATGCAGGTTCCAATCTGGATCTTGATCACTAGACCATCATGGTGAGGCCCATGCACCCCCTGAAGATCTGACTCAATACTTTAGTCCACAAATATCTGAACCACCAGAGATGAATTTTACCTCATGGGTTGGTGGTGGTGGAGGAAGATTTCTGGGCTCATCTCGTTCATCTCTGTTCCTCCTGTTCCTGGGCAGGATATATCCTTCAAGTGACCATTCTTTAGCAGATGAGCTACTTCCCTCCTGAGAGCTATGCAGTCCTCTATGGTGTGCCCAATATCAGAATGGTATTCACACCACTTGGTTGTGTCTCGCCTCGGGTTTGGCTTCTCACTCGCTTTTGGCCATCTGACTGCTGAGTCCAACTTGTCCAACTTGTTGATCAGGCCTGGGAGATCTACAGAGAAGCAGTACTCTGAAACTGGAGGTGGAACCCTGGATGCATCGGTCTGTTCATCCACGGCGTTTGCCTCCCTCCTGGCTGGCCTTTGATATGGACCGGTCCTGTTGTTCTTTGTCTTGCATTGGGTGGTGACTTTGCGTTCACCGCTCGTCCCGTAACGCGTTCAATCAGCCGGGTCCTCCTCTACCCTGATCTGGGCCAGAGCCTTAGCCTGCACATCCTCAAAAGTAGAACAAGGGTAGCGAGTTAGTTCAACATAAAGATCAGAATCTCTAACTAAACCTTGCTCAAGGCCTCAATGGCCGCGGCCGATGTCACATCCGGGGATGGACACTTTCTCCTTGTTAAAGCGGTGCAAGAAGTCCCTTAGAGACTCGTTCGCTCGATGACTTCGATGACAGTCACCGGTCCGCTTCTCCAACAATCAAGCCATCGCGAATCGGGACGTTGAAAGGTTGATCACCCGCAGCGACTTGATGGTCTTGATTGGCGGAGTTGATATACCTTTGTAGAAATTTGGACGATCAAGGTTGAACCAAAGCTTTTGCATATGCAGGCCTCCCTCTTCTCTGCTGGGATAGGAACGTTGAACATCCTTTGCCTGTACTGAGCAACGTGTTCCAGAGGATCAGCTGTCCCATCATAGAGCTTTAGGTTGGGCGCTGAGTAATTCTTTGGCATCTCCACCATTGCAATGCAGTCATCAAAGGGTGAATCAGCATAACTCCCTGGTGTCGCCTCTTCAATGGGTGGTGGGAGTCCTGAAACCTTTCGCACCAACTCTGAGAGTTTCTGCATCTCCATCATCATGTACTGCATGACCTGGCCTGCACTAACTCCCTCTGGTGTCTTTGGGTCACCATCTCCACCTGCAGCGTTGTTTTCTGGATTCTCCTCTACATTGAGTGGGTCTCTTTTTGTTCCTTTTGATCCTGCAGAAGAGAAAATAGAGAAGTCTAGTTGTTTGATCACATCAGAAAATGGAGTACCTGGTGGGATCCTGGATCCTGAGGCCTTCTTCTGAGCAGAGGTTTCCAACTGTTTCTTCAGGACAGCCTCAGCGTCCTTTAGTCTTGCAGCCTCCGCCTTGGCCTCTTCTGCAGCCTGCTTGGCTTGTTGTAGTTCCTCCTGGAGTTTGAGCATGGCCTCTGCATTGGAATCTGCCATCTTTCACGCTGGTTGCACTTGTGCTGACTTGGAATGTTTTGTTGGATTAGTAAACTAGTATCCCCACAGACGGCGCCAAACTGTTCGGGGTGATTTTCTCACACGGTTCGATTTAGAGATTTATGGGTTTACTAGTACTATCCTTTAGGATGTGTTCTACGGTGATCGTTGTGATTGAGTTTAAACGTATGAAAAGATAACAAAAATGACACAAGACACACAATATGTTACGTGGGAAAAAACCCTTAAAAGTTAAGGGAAAAACCACGGGCGCCAAGCCAGGAGAGGATCTTCACTAGTTCAGAAATGATAGGTACAGGGTCTGGACCAACTGGTACAGGATATAACAGAGGCGTAGAATAATTATAAAGTATTTGAGTGTTTGTGAATTGCGTAGAATATAGTGTAGTTGAGTTGTGTGTCTTCTTCTCCTTCTTCAACTGATTTCCTTCTCCTTATATAGTGTCGTGGGCTTCAACGTCTCTTTCCTTGATTGTAGGCAACCTCCTCCTTCAGGTTCTCCAACAGCCCCTATCTTCATGGCTTCGTTTCTGCCCCTTGACCGAGTCTTCCAGCGTCTGCTTCTAGGGTTGCTGTAGCATCCTTGGGCTTTGCTCTTTGGTGTTTGCCTCCTTTTGTTGGGCTTGGCCCATCTTGACTTTCCTTCTCCTGACCTGCACCTTTGCTTTGTCTGTACTGTCTGGTGCTGACTGTACGTTCTGGACCTGACTATGGATCCTGTACCTGTCGAGGCCTCTGGACCAGCCTGGTTTTCTGGTCCCAACATGGAGAATGGCCATGGCGAGGTTAGACTGTATAGTGGTGAAGGAGGTATATGTTGTACGTTTGCAAAGATTTGGCAGTTATGGCAATGCTTGACATATTTGGCGCAATCGGCCTCCATGGTGGTCCAGTACCATCCTAGCCTTATGATTTGTTTGCACATGGCTCGTGCGTTCATGTGAGGTCCGCACTCGCCATTGTGTACTTGGGACATGATTTCGTGTCCCTTTTTGTGGTCGACGCACAAGAGTAGTGTACCTTGAGGCGTCTTTTTGAGTAGCTTGCCCATTTCCATCACGAATTGTGATGATAATAGGCGTAGGGCTCGCTTGGCCCGTTTGTCGATGTTTGGTGGGTATTCACCGTTTGTCTTGTAATTGATGATTGCTTGGTACCAAGGATCAGTTTGTTCTTCCTCGTTTTCGATGTCACAGATGTAGGCGGGTTCGTTCCGTCTTTCCACGTCAATGGGTAGTGTTTCCATCCCCGGGGGTATGTTGATTAGTGACGCGAGTTTGGATAACGCGTCTGCGAATTGATTTTCTTCGCGCGGGAGGTGTATGAACTCTACGTGATAGAATTCGTTTATGAGCTCTTGTATTTTGTTTTGGTATAGTGCTAGGTTTTCATTAAGTATCTTCCATGCTCCGGATACTTGGTTGATTATGAGGGAGGAGTCCCCATAAACTCTTATATTGTGGGCGTTGAGTACAAGCGCTGCTTGGAGACCGTGCAAGCATGCTTCGTATTCTGCCGCGTTGTTTGTTACGTCAAAATCCAGTTTGATGGATAAGGGGGTGTGTTCGCCATTCGGGGATATGAGAAGTATTCCTACCCCACATCCTCGATAGTTGGATGAACCATCGAAGTATAACTCCCATTGTTCTTGGTCGATGTTGTAAATCCCGTCGTCTGGAAGGGATGTGGTGTCTATGATTGGTTGTTCGGTGATTGCATTTTTGGCTAGGAAATCGGAGACTGCTCGTCCCTTGATTGCTTTGAGAGGTACGTACTTAAGGTCGAATTCGGCTAGGAGCAATGTCCATCTGGCCATTCGTCCGTTAAGCACAGGTTTCTCGAAGAGGTACTTCACGGGGTCTATTGTGGAATAGACCCTCGTTTGGTGTGCCAGCATATAGTGACGGAGTTTCTTGGATGACCATACTAAAGCTAGACAACTCTTCTCAACGGGTGAGTATCGAGTTTCGTAATCGAGAAACTTTTTGCTTATGTAATAGATTGCATGTTCTTCACCATTTACTTCTTGAGCGAGCATGGCGCCCATGGCGGTAGGTGTTGTTGTAAGGTATAAGGATAAAGGTAAATCCTTTTGGGGTGGTCGTAGGACCGGTGGATTGGTCAGCAGTTCTTTGACCTTGTCAAAAGCTTTTTGACATTTTTCGTCCCATTCAACGTGGTCGGTTTTCTTGAGCTTCTTGAAAACTGGTTCACATATCATGGTGAGTTTGCTGATGAAGCGCGAGATGTATTGGATTTGGCCCAAGAAACTTCGAATTTCGTCGAGGTTCTTCGGGGGTTGCATTTCTAGAATTGCTTTGACTTTCGAGGGGTCGACCTCGATGCCTCTTTGGCTCACTACGTGTCCTAGTAGTTTGCCGAATTTGACTCCAAAAGTACATTTTTGGGGATTTAGGCGCATTTTGTATTGCCGTAGGCGGGTGAAGAACTTGCGGAGGTTAGTGATGTGACCACTTCTCTCCTTTGACTTCACGATCATGTCGTCGACGTAGACTTCGACTTCTTTGTGCATCATGTCATGTAAAAGGGTTGTGGCGGTGCGTTGGTATGTTGCACCGGCGTTGATTAGGCCGAAAGGCATGACCGTGTAGCAGTTAGTGCCCCACGGTGTAATGAAGGCCGTTTTTGCCATGTCTTCGCAGGGCATTTTGATTTGATTATAACCTGAGTAGCCGTCCATGAAGGATAGGAGGGCGTGGTCGGCGGTGTTGTCGACTAGGACGTCCACATAGGGTAATGGGAAGTCATCTTTCGGGCTGGCTTTGTTCAAGTCGCGAAAGTCAACGCATACTCGAATTTTGCCATTCTTTTTCAAGACTGGGACCATGTTTGAGACCCATTCAGGATACTCGATGACTTGGATGAAACCGGCTTGTAGTTGCTTCTCGATTTCTTCCTTCACCATAAGGGACCATTCGGGGCGTAGTCTCCTTAGCATTTGCTTGATGGGTTTGTAACCGGGTTTAATCGGGATGCGGTGTTCGGCAGTGCTTCGTTCGATTCCGGGCATATCCTTGTATGACCAAGCGAAATACGTCCTTGAATTCGCTTAGGAGTTGTGTGAATTGGGCGCGCTCGTCTTCGTCTAGTGAGGCACCTAATTGTAATTCCCTTGGTTCTTCGGGGGGTTCCCACGTTTATGGTTACGGTTTCCTCGATGATAGGATCCTGTGTTTTGGGAGAGACAAGGTTTGCAATGTATTTGTTTAATGATTCATTTATTTGTTCATTTTCGCATGAGTTAGTGTCTTTTGCATTTTGTGTTTTGTTGGTTGTTTGTTGATTTTTAGTTGTTTGTTTGTTGTTTGTTTTAGCTTGAGACAAGACGTAATCAAATTTGTTTATTTCATTATTTTGAAAAGAATTATTCGACAAATTAGAAAATTGCTTGGAGCTAGCCTCCGTAAAAAGGAAATCTAAACTAAAGCTAGAGTCTTGGATAGATGGGTCGACAGATGACCCGACACTAAGAGCATTAGAAGCTAAAAGAATCTCTTCTTCTTCGTCATCTTCATGGCTGGAGGAGCTGCTTGAGTTGCTTGAGCTGCTTGAGCTGCTTGAGTTGTTTGAGGTGCTTGAGTTGCTGTTGTCTTTGTTTTTGAGGTTGGTGACGTGGTCGAAAAGTGGTCCCTCACCGGTGATAAGCTGGAAGTGGTGGCCTTGTGTATCGGTCCACTTCAGCGTTTTATACCATCCGTTGAGGGTTTTGTCAGCGGCATCGGCTATGAGCAGGTTAGGGTCGAAACGTCGATCGCGCATGATGGTGGCGACGATCTCTTCATTTTTGATGCTCGGTGAGGACGTAGATGCGTTATGCTCGACCTCACCAGAGTAGCAAGCTTCAGTGGTGTGGATGATGTCTCGAAGGGAGGTGTTTCCGTCGACCTTTCCTCCAGGGGTGAAGTATGCGCCTAAGTCAAAAATGTAAGGCCGTAGGGTGACCTTATGGATTGAGTTTCGCCTTTGGACCTCTTTGGCCATTTGTTCTTGGTCATCATCATTGGGTTTGTAGCCTAGGCCCATGGTGAGCCAAAGGCTATTGTTGTTTGCTGTTTTGAAGGGTTTGTAAGTTTTGAGTGGCATACGTGTAATGGCGTCGACCTCAAAATCGAAACCACATAGGTCTTCTGTGGGTTCAACAACGATTTCCGCAGAATTGGGCTCCTTTGGCGTATCGAAAAGAGCGCGGAAGTTTGAGGCGTTTAAAGTTATGATCTCCTCGTTAAGAGGGATTTTGACTTTCTGGGGGAGAGTAGAAGTTACGGCTTTGGTGGAGTGGATCCACGGGCGCCCTAGGAGTATATTATATGAAGGGGTCATGTCAATAACCTGAAATTCAACCTTCCTTTATATGGGACCGCTGCGTACGTGAAGGGAAATGGTTCCTTTCACGTGACGTCGGGTTCCATCAAAAGCTTTGACTCCGTCCATGCTTGGGGTAAAGTCTTTGTCGGATAAGCCGAGGCGGTGTGCGGTAGCCAATGGTAGAACATTGCCTGCAGATCCGTTGTCAACGAGGGACACGGGTAGAGTTTTCTTCATAGAGTGCAAGGTTATGATTTGGTCCAAATGCTGGTAGGTCGTCGTTTGAGAAGGTGATAGCTCCTGGTAACTAATCTCTCGTGACAAGGCTAATGATTTGGTTTGGGGAGATTTCAGAATCCGCGCATGCTATTTGTAAGGCACGGATGAATGCGTTCCTATGTTCCGCCGAGTCTCGTAGGAGAGCCCAGATCGAAACATCAGCTTTTGTGCGAGCGAGTTGCTTTTGAAGCACTTCACTCGTGTTTGGTGGTGGAATTACTGTGGATGCAGAGGGTGTGCTTGTGGAAGGAGCATCTTCCTGGAGTACGGCCTTGCCTTTCTCGGCCGCGGTTGCTTTTTGAGCGTATTCATCGGTGAAAATGTTCTGATAAGGACGCCCAGAACGCGTGAGGTACGAAACCTCGTCCTGATCCTTATTCTCGGACTGTTTGCCCTTGCCGTTTGTGTCCTTGTTTGCGGGCTGTTTGCCCTTCTTTTTCTTCCCTTTCTTGTTCTTTTTGGTTGGGGAGGAAGTAGTTGAAAGTTGAGCTACCGTCTTGTTGGTGGGTGGCCATTCTTCGTCCTCATCATCACTAAACCAGATTCCGTTAATTTGGTTGTCGGTGGGTGTGACTAAGTAGGAGCAATCTATGCCGGGTGCTGATCCGAGGGAGATTGTAGGGTTGTCATAAATTGTGGGGTTGTTTTGGGCTCCGATGCCGATTTCAATGAGTTCTTCGAAATTCTCCGCATCGCCGTAATCAAAGTGTATTTGCCATTCGGGTTGCAGACTGGTGAGGAATGTGTACATGAGTTCATCTTCGTGTGGAGGGTTTGGAACTTGGGCGAGTAGTTTTCTCCATCGGGCGAGGTATTGGGTAAAGTCTTCTCCGTCTCCTTGGTGTTGAGTGACGAGAGTATGAAGGGAGACATGCTTGTTAGCCTTGTTCTTGGAGCGTTGTTCCAAGCGTTCAACTTCAAGCTGATGCAAGGCCTTCAAGTTGTCAATGTCTTTGGTGAGTTGATTAACACGGTGGCGGAGGGTTCTCAATCTATTGAGGTTAGCCACCTTTGAGGTGCGTTTGAAGCGAGGGGTGATGATGCGATTCATGGTGAGTATTCAGCTGAGAGCCTGAGACCTGCATTTCACTTCGTATATTAGCGACACGACTCGACCCACTAGACTCACCAACATTTTTAAGCATTCATTTTAGCTCATTTCTTTGTTTAGAAAGACCTTTTATGTCTTGAAAAAGAGGAGATTTTCGAAAAGGTTTTGCTAAAGGATGCTTTTGAGGCGAGGATGCGTGCGCACATCTCGTCTCGATGTTAAAAGATTTTGTTTTGCACCCGTCGAACTAGTATCGGTGATTTACCGAGGTCAGCTCGAATCCGGATGTGTAAAAGAGAGTGGATTCGGCTCGAGTAAGTCGAGTCGAGGATGTTAAAAATAGAGTCTAGGCCGTACGACCTAGAGGATTGAAATCCACGAGTTCGGGTTTTAATCCTCGGTCGGGTTTTTGCTTGTTAGTGAAAAAGGAAGTTTTGAAAAAGCTTATTTCAAAAATTCGCGATAGTTTTGTTTGAAAAGGTGTTAGATGTTAGATGTTAGGTTCGTTTATCTTTGAAGCGTTTAAGCGAGTTTTCGAAGATAAGAGTGCATATTCTCATTTTGAAAAAGACCATGGAGTGCATTGATGGTCATTTTGAAAAAGACCATGGAGTGCAGTCAGTGGCAGTAAGGTCGAGATCCACAGAGAGAAGGAGTAGTCAAAGGAATGCTTAGCAATCTAGGTCAGTCTCGTAGCAACTAAAGTCGGTGTTTTTGAAGAACTAACTAAGAACGAAGGGTAAAATGATATAAAATATGAATAAGAGGGAGATTAGGGCATCAGGTTCATGTGACATCGATTCAGAACTCAACTCGGAAGGAAATTCAATCAATTGAAAGCATGCAAATGATTAGGTTTTGGGAAAACGCTCTCTCGAGTCAAATTCAACCTTAAACAAATTTAGCGGGCTCTCGCTACGTACTAAATTCGACTTATCAATTACGCGTGAGTCTAGTTTCAATTAGGCTTTCGATCTTAAACTGAAACAACCTAAATTCAATTCAATAAAGGCGTCCCTAAATTCAATTGATAATTAAAACGCGCAGGAAGAAATCAATTGCACAAATTCAATCAATATAAACGATTAAAACATGTTCTGAATCAATATCACAATCACCCTAAACCCTAATTGAGAATTAGCTATGCATGATTAAAGTGAAAGCAATGAAAACAATAATAAATAACATGATGAAATGAATGAGAATGATAAGATTAAACCTGGGAGTAATTGATGAATTCAAAGTATCGATCTTCCAAATTGAAATTAAAGCTAAGTCTAACAAGTTTTGAGAGTTTTTAAAGAAAGAAACTAAGTTCTATTCTAAAGCAGAGAAGGTAAATGAAAAGATAATCCAAAACCCTAACTTCGAATTGTATTTATAGGCCAACGAGAAAACGCGAAACAGGGCAAGTGAACCGAGCGGTTCGGGGGGGAGAACCGATCGGTTCAGGGGGGGAACCGATCGGTTCATATGGAACCGAGCGGTTCTAAGCTACTCCAGCATTTCCAGCAACTTTAAGCCTTGATTCATGTATCCGGAACCTATAGGTTTGCTCTGAACCTATAGGTTTGACGTCCCAACACATAGTCTGACTTCCGAATCGACTCTCGGGCTTCGTCATGACATCACGATACTCGATAATGCTCCATTTGAC
Source organism: Dianthus caryophyllus (assembly GCA_023091065.1). Taxonomy (NCBI): domain Eukaryota; kingdom Viridiplantae; phylum Streptophyta; class Magnoliopsida; order Caryophyllales; family Caryophyllaceae; genus Dianthus; species Dianthus caryophyllus. The sequence continues at coordinate 25,003,013 of CM041520.1, read as the reverse complement.
TCAGGTTTTAGCTCAGGACCGCCAAAACCTGCAAAATACACACGAGGAACAACAGTATCGCAATATAAAGCAAATAGCTACTAAAACAATAATGAAGTCGAATGAGTGCGAGCTAAATGCAACTATAACGGGGCATATAATCAATATAAATGACATGTATCATGCATAGCCTCGAACTTGTACGTATGACTCAAAACGGGTGAAAAATGAGTCAGTCGGGTACACCTCCAACTACCTCGAGTACGCTTTGGCAGATACTTAACCCCTTCATTTCCTTACGCCGGGGCGATAGGTTTCTCAAGGAGAACCGAGGCGGTCAAGATAGTTGTTTACGGCAAGCCGTGGAGGGGCGAGAGGAAAGCTAGTCCGGCATGTGCTTTATCGAGTGGACAAGCCTGCATGTGGGAACCACCTCTCGCGGGTGCAAAGGGTGCCTAAATTCCAAAAGGAATGGACTCTAAACGAATGTGCATAGCTCAAATATGTATACATGGATTGTTCAAGGCTTTCAAGTTTCACCTCTTTATTTTTAAAAGAAAAAAGCTAGTTTTAGTCTTAAAAATAAAATCTCCCCAGCGGAGTCGCCAAACTATGGAACCCAGGAATCGCGTCGAGGGACCCAACTCGGCGTCTTGCTTAAGGGCGCATTTAAAGTTAAAAAGATTAAGTTAGAAAAACCTTTAAGAACTGTTTGGAGTCGCCACCTAATTATCGCGGAAATTAGGAACCTGCCACCATGTTCTAAGCTAAAAACATGTCTTAGATTTTGGAGCACGCCGACACCCCTAGATCTAAGGCTTGTGAAACCAGATTGGATTCGGGGTGAGGGTACTTTAGAAAAAGAGTTAATTCAATTAATGATTTATGAAAACCTTTTAGAAAAGCCTATGTAAAAATAGCCTCTACTGACCTAGAACAATCCATGTAAAATGATATTTGAGCTAATGTTATCGCTACGTACAAGTGCGATTAGTTTGTAAAAGAATGCAGATGCAAATGCAAAAAGATTGATTAAAACCCTCAGTTTAGCATGTTTAACTTGTTAACGAAAACGGTTCAGTTAAAGTTCGAATTCGTTGTTTAAGTTGATTTTAATGCAAAATAAGAAGGTGCAAGATGCATGCAAATAAAATAAAGTTCAATTGTCCATTGGTTTATTTTATAAGGGTCGGTTGCTTATGCGACTTTGGCGTGTCATCGGATATGGAGTGTACCCGAAGTAATAAGAACACTTGAAATGCAAGCGCGCTCGGTGCCAAAGCCGGGAGGGGGCGCTAGAGTGTAGTCCCCTTTGTTAGTCCATAAAAAATAAGAAAAAGCTTTGATCCAAGTGGATCGGTACCTACCTTGTCCTGGCGCTTCAGATCTGGGCAGAACTTCGCTTCTTGTACTAAAAAGGAGGAATCCAGCACAGGATGGTGTGCTGAACTCAAGGATTTGAGTGCTTGAGGCTTTGAGGGAGTTTTGTAGTGTGTTTCTTTGTGGCCAGTTGTCAATTGTATTCTGCTGGAAGAATTCTTTTTTGCTGGAAGAATTGTGTTTTTCGAGGTCAGGTATAGGGGGGTATATATACTAAATACCTCAGAGAAATTAGGAAATCAGGGGATAGAACCAAGCCAGGAAACCGCATAGCCTTACGCGGTTGCCAGGGCAAACCGCGTAGGCTTATGCGGTTGCCACCCCAAACCGCATAAGACTATGCGGTTTGAAGGTGTGGTTTTTAGCGTAGTTTCCTAGTTCCGGTTTGATTATATCTCTAAAAGATTTAGTATGATCCTTGCTTGCGCGTCAAGGAAGGACCTAGGATATTTTTGAGATATTTGTGATGTTCAGGGCTTTGGAGTGCGGGCCAAAGGCTGGGTTTGGGCTCGGTTTCGGGCCCGAGACCCGGAAAAATGAAAAGGTGTATTTTGCATAGATTTTGTGAAATAAGGTAAGACGTGAGGGTGTATTTTGTGTAAGAGGAGGCTAAAGGGAAGATCTAGCCATCGGGCCTAAATTTAGGGATTTAGGAGTGCTGAATTAGACCTTGTTAATGTAAAAGGGCTAATTGTAGTGCAAATGCGAAGCTCATGCCAAATGAAGCAGGACGAGGACCTAGCTAGACTCCAAATGGACAAAATGAACATTTATTTAAGTGCGATGTGCGGCGACCTAAATCATTTTAACATTTAAAACGACTCAAAATGAATTCGACATTATTAGAACCGTTTAAGTCAGCGTTAAAACATGCGTAATAAAAGTCCGTGTTACATCACAGGGTTTTGTTTGGGAGGGTACGGATATGGGTATCCACAACATGCCTGGCATCGACCGCGAGATAGCTGAACACCGCATCCCGATCAAGCAAGGTAGCAGACCGATCAATCAGAAGCTCCGACGCATCAAGCCCGAATGGTCTCTCATGGTCAAAAAAGAGATCGAAAAGCAACTACAAGTTGGGTTCATCCGAGTCATCGAATACTCTGACTGGGTCTCCAACACGGTTCCAGTTATGAAGAAAAACGGCAAAATACGGGTATGTGCCGACTTTCGAGACCTGAACAAAGCCTGCCCAAAAGACGATTTCCCGCTACCCCACATGGACATTCTAATCGACAACACAGCGGACCACGCCTTACTGTCATTCATGAATGGATATGCAGGATACAACCAAATCAAAATGGCGACAGACGACATGCCAAAAACTACTTTCGTAACCCCCTGGGGAATATACTGCTGCACAGTCATGCCATTTGGGCTCATCAATGCCGGCGCTACCTACCAACGCACTGCTACCACCTTGCTCCACGACATGATGCATAAGGAGGTGGAGGTATACGTCGACGACATGATCGTAAAGTCGAAAGAAAGGGATGACCACATCACAAACCTTCGGATGTTCTTTAACCGAATCAGGCAGTATAAGATGCGATTAAACCCACAGAAATGCACCTTTGGGGTCACATCAGGCAAGTTGTTAGGCCACATAGTAAGCCAACGCGGGATCGAAATAGACCCAACCAAAATCAAAGCAATAATAGGCATGAAGCCGCCAAGCAACATCGACGAAATAAGGAGCTTTTTGGGACAAGTCCAATATATCTCCCGATTTATCAGCAAACTCACCATGATTTGTGAACCAATCTTTAAAAAGTTGAAAAAAGAAGAGCATACGAAGTGGGACGACGACTGTCAACAAGCATTCGACAAAGTCAAGAGCCTGCTCACCAATCCACCCGTTCTGGTAACTCCGCAAAAGGACTTGCCACTATCACTATACTTAACGACCACGCCGGACGCTATGGGTGCCATGCTCGCCCAGGAGGTCGACAACGAAGAGCGAGCCATTTACTACATTAGCAAAAAGTTCCACGACTACGAAACTCGGTATGAACCAGTCGAGAAAAGCTGCCTCTCGCCGGTCTGGGCAACCAAAAAGCTCAGACACTACTTACTCACTAGCACGACAAGAGTATACTCCTTAATGGACCCTCTCAAATACCTATTTGAAAAGCCGGTCCTAAACGGACGCATGGCCAGGTGGACTCTGCTTCTCGCCGAGTACGAACTCAAGTACCTCCCTCTGAAAGTAATCAAGGGAAGAGCAGTTTCCGATTTCCTCGCAGAAAATGCTATCATCGAACAGCCCATGATCGACACAATGTCGTTTCCTGACGATGGGATCTTTGCCGTAGAAAAGGAATACTGGCAATTATACTTTGACGGAGCATCAAACTACCGCGGCTACGGAGTAGGAATACTCCTAATATCCCCAAACGGTGACCATACTCCGCTCTCAATCAAGCTCGATTTTAGTGTCACGAACAACGCCGCAGAATACGAAGCCTGCATTTACGGCCTACAAGCAGCAATCGCTCTCAAGATAAGGAACCTTCGCGTGCATGGAGATTCATTCCTCATCATAAACCAAGTGACAGGGGCATGGAAGATCATGAGCGAAACCCTCACCAAATACCAAGCAAAAATCCAAAAACTCCTAACCAACTTCGACTGCATCGAATTTTATCACCTCCCAAGGGAAGAAAACCAATTTGCCGACGCACTGTCAAAACTCTCATCCCTCCTAAACATGCCACCAAACATGAAATTACTACCCATCATCGTCGAAAGACGAGACGAACCAGCATACATCCACACCATTGACCTAGATGAAGCCGAGCAAACAGAGCCTTGGTATCAAGCCATAATCAACTACAAAACAAACAGCGCTTACCCACCCAACACCGATAAACGTGGCAAGAGAGCCATTAGGCTCCTAGCATCCCAATTTGTCCTAGAAATGAGACAATTACTCAAGAAGACCCCACAAGGCACGCTCCTCATATGTGTCGATTACAAGAAAGGACAAGAAATCATCGCGCAAGTCCACGACGGCGAATGCGGTCCCCACATGAACGCTCGGACACTCTGTAAACAGATTCTACGGGTAGGATGGTATTGGACAACCATGGAAGCAGACTGCATCCAATACGTCAAGCACTGCCACACTGCCAAATTTTCAGCAATGTACAGCATATACCCCCCTCACCACTATACAGCCTAACCTCGCCCTAGCCCTTTTCAACCTGGGGCATCGACGTAATAGGAAAAGTCCACCCCATCGGAGCAGGAGGTCACAGTTTCGTGCTAGTGGCAATCGACTACTTTACAAAATGGGTAGAAGCAGCATCTTTTCGAACCCTTGGCTCCAAGGAAGCCGCCAAGTTCATCCAGACAAACATCATATGCCGATATGGCATACCCCATGAGTTCATCAGCGATCAAGGCTCGCACTTTCAGCGCGAGACAGAAGCTATACTCATAAAATACAACATACAGCATCACAAATCCTCACCCTATCGACCCCAGACCAATGGAGCCGTTGAAGCAGCAAACAAGACGGTCGTCACCATACTCGAGAAGATGATCGACAGTTGCAAAGACTGGCCCAACAAGATACCATATGCATTATGGGGATACCGCACGACCATTCGCACACCCACAGGCATGACACCCTATTTCCTCACCTACGGCATGGAAGCCGTCCAACCAGTGGAAATAGAAATACAATCATTACGCATACTAATGGAAAGTAGCATCCCAGAAGCAGAATGGGCCCGTGAACGCTACGAACAACTCATGCTCTTGGACGAACGCCGACTTCACTCCCTGAGCACCGTACGGATGTACCAAGCACGATTACAACGAGCATTCAACAAACGAGTCAAGCCGCGAAACATAAAAGTAGGTGATCTCGTATTAAAGTCGGTCCGAGCACCACTTCCAGTCGACCTATGAGGGAAGTTCAAGCCTAACTGGGCTGGGCCCTACCTCGTCAAGGAAATCTACACAGGCGGAGCAGTAAAACTAACCGACTTGGACGGTCAAGAGTTTAACCTCGCAACGAACCTCGATCAACTCAAGAAATACTACCCTTAGAAAACCCTTGCAATGCATCTATAAAATACAATTTTCTAAAAATCAACTCATGGGCCGGCATGCCCCTAAACGTGCACATTCCATAAACAAACTCATGGGCCGGCATGCCCCTAAACATGCATCCTTCAAAACAACTCATGGGTCGGCATGCCCTTAAACATGCACATTCACCACAAAAAAGCAAACACAACTCGTGGGCCGGTATGCCCCTAAACGTACATTTCCCGAACTACGCCGGTTTGATTCCATTTTCCATGGATACGTAGGCAGCTTTGCAAAAAGCACAACCGATATTCAACTCAAAAATGACGCGTCCAAAGCTTAAAAAAAGCCAAGGACATAGTCACCACAAAACCCGCCTTATAACCCGAAGGGTTAAAAGGGGCGATATTCAATACAAAATGACACGTCTAAAGCTTAAAAAAGCTAAGGATATAGTCATCACAAAAAGGTTCCACCACCCAAAGGGTAAGAGGAACAACATTCAACAAAACATGACAAACCCAAAGCTTAAAAAAGTCGAGGGAATAGTCAATACAAAAAATCCCTGAAAACAAAAACCATGTTTGCACTCTAAACTTTGAAAAAAGGATTAAAGCCAAGGAATTTTACACAGAATAATAAACAAAATGAGGCAAAGTTGTAAATAAAAACCTGATTTTTATTAATATTTAAAAGGACGGTTACATTTTGGATTTTTCGACGTAGGAGCATAAATTACAAACCTTAGAAATACACTAACAACACAACAATATATATTACAATACTTATACAAATCCCGGCATGTACATCGAGTTTAGGATAGACAATATAATACAAACACAACATAATACCACATAACACAACATAATACCACATAATACAACATAATATGAACATAATACTAACAAAAAGCAATAAAACTACATCAGGTTCCCTTCATTATCAGGCGGACTTGAAGCCTTTCAGCTGAATAGGGGAGCACCAACCCTCAACCCCTACGGCGATCCCCAACATTACCATGACGACTTGGAGCACCCGGCCCTGGTATGCGCCGACGGCCGAACACACACTCCGCCGCTGAGAGAGGCGCCGAGCTCGAAGCATCACCCCCACCATCATTGCGCCGGCGGATCGGGTCATAAGCAGACGTCGGCGGAGGCTCGTTCAGTTCAAGGGCACGGAGACGAGCCCTCTCAAGAGCACTTTGAGCAACGGTCCATTTAACATAGGCCCTCGATACCCGGATCGTCCCAGGAGTGCCAGCCACAAGCCACTTAGGGCGCAAGACCCAGCCACCTGCCCACTCGTCAGTCACCTGGTTATTTAAAATAACCATGCCCTGCACCTTGGTGTCCTGGCACGGAATGAACTACGCATACCCTACCTGTCGCCTCACTCGCAGGGGATGAATGTAAACACCCATCTCAAACCCGCACAAGAGAACTCCAGAGGGGCCATCGCCTACTGCGCTCGCCGTCACGTCAATTACTCCCCACCATGGTACCGACCAGCGGATAGCAGCTGACCAAGCTCCATCTGCTGAACAACGACGATTAAACGTGGATCACCTAACGCTCCCTCCTGCATTGAGTCTGGAAACATGTAGCGATGTACCAAGCAAAAGGCCAACGCCCTCTTCCTGGCTACGGCAGAGATATTCCCATTCTCATGGTTCCTGAACCACTGACACAAGCGAAGGATAGAGCTGGCAAACCGGTGCACGGCCCGATGGGCGGCCCGAAACCGGCCCGGTTTGGCACGAGCCCGTTACGGCCCGGTTAGGGATTTTGGGCCGGCACGAGCACGGCCCGCCGTCTAAAATGCGTGATTCGTAAAAAAAAAAAAAAAAAAAATAAGTGAAATGGCCCGGCCCGAACCGAAACCCGGTTTTGGGCCCGATTTAGTCTTGATTGGCACGCACGCTTTGGGTACCTGCAGTCTGAATTTTGGTTGAGTTCAACGGCACTTTTTTTTTTTGGCTGCAAGTATGCAACTTGCCTCTCCATTCTCCTACACTCCTAAGTCCTACCAAAAACACAAACACCAATACACCATGTGCTAAAAATAAAAATAAATAAATAATCAGTGAAAATTTGGCCAGCCCGAATTTGGCCCGATTTTGGCCCGAACCCGGCCCGGCACGGCCCGAATTTGGCACGAATTCTTCCGTGCTCCAAACGTGCCTCGGATTACCAAAAAAAAATGGCCCGGCCCGAGCACGGCCCGAAAGCACGAATACCGTGCTTTGGACGGGCCAAATTTTATTCTTGGCACGACGGGCCGGCCCGAAGCACGGCACGGCCCGTTTTTTTGCCAGCTCTAGCGAAGGAGGTTGATATGACTCCCAATGAATAGCTCTTCTACCTCGTCGCGGGTCATCTGGAGATATTCTGTACTTGCCACTTATAGCCAAACTCCTGCCTGACACATACAGGCAGGCTAATACGAACCCAACCGCCAATGGCCCCGAACTCCTCGACTAAAGGGCAAACCTCTCCGCAAGGAAAGCGGAACACATGCAGGCTCGGGTCCCAATACTCAAGACAAGCATCCAGGAACTCGGGCTCCATTTGAACTTGCCTCAGCCCCAATAGTACCCCGATACCGCAATCCTTCAAGTCCTTCTTCTCTATACCCGACAACGACGCACACCAGCGACGCAAGTTTCCTTCAAAGTTCTCCATTTTCCGACTAACGTTCCGTAAATATTTTGAATATCTTTGGAATGCCGAGAATAGAACGTTGAAAGGATGAGTAAAATGAGTTAACCTAGCCCTCCTTTTATAGCCGAGATTTGCAAAATAAAATACAACACAAAACATAAACGCTAGTGACCAAGCGATTAAAAGAAATCAAAGAAAAACCACAAAACAAAAAACTAATCGCCTGTAAACAGGCGATTAAAATTTTATTCGCCTGTTTACAGGCGATTTTCTTTTTCCTCCCTAACAAAATTATTCGATTTCTTACAACTCTTACACACCTATACCCTATATTTTTTTAACTTACTACCCACTTATGATACATGTTATTTATATAGCTTTTATGCCCCCGTTATAGTTGCATTTAGCTCGCACTTACTTGATTTCATTAGTATATTAGTAGCTATTTGCTTTATATTGCGATACTGTTGTTCCTCGTGTGTATTTTGCAGGTTTTGGCGGTCCTGAGCTAAAACCTGAGGTTATAGGAGCAATTACGAGTATCGTGAAGTCAAGACGAGGCTCGAGAGTCGATTCGGAGTCAATACGACAAGTTGGGACGTCAAACCTATAGGTTCAGAGCGAAACCTATAGGTTCTGGATACGTGAACCAAGGAACAAAGTTGCTGGAAATTGTGCAGAGCTAAGAACCGCTCGGGTTAGTGGTGAACCGATCGGTTCACCCCCCAGAACCGATCGGTTTGGCCACGAACCGCTCGGTTCTGTCCCATATATTCTCCGGATTTTCAAGTGCCTATAAATAGAGTCGAGTTAGGGTTTTATCTTTATGTTTTTCATTATATTTTCTACTTTACATTAGACTTAGACTTTTCTCTCTTTCAAACTCAAAAAAACCCTTAGATTAGATTATAATTACTTTGCAAGACTCGATCTTTTACATTGCAATTCAAGATTACTTCAGGTTTAATTCATTGTTATTCTTTTATCATGTCTCCTTCTTATTATTATTGTTTTGCTTCAATCTTGATTATGCATAGCTAATTCTTCGATTAGGGTTAGGGTGATTGTGATATTGATATTGATTCGAGAACATGTTTTAATTGCTTTAATCGATTGAATTTGTGCAAGTTGATTTCTTCCTACGCGTTTCATTATCAATTGAATTTAGGGACGCCTTTATTGAATTGAATTTAGGTTGTTTCAGTTTAAGATCGAAAGCCGAATTGAAACTAGACTCACGCGTAATTGATAAGTTGAATTTAGTACGTAGCGAGAGCCCGCTAAATTTGCTTAAGGTTAAAATTGACTCGAGAGAGCGTTTTCCTAAAACCTAATCGCTTGCATGACTCCAATTGGTTGTATTTCCTTCTGAGTATCGTTCCTGAATCAATGTCACATGATCCCGATGCCCTAATCTCCTTCTCATTCATATTTCATTCATATTTGCTTATCGTTCTTAGTTTACACCTTTGAAATACCCGTTTCCACACCCTTTGAGACTGACCTAGATAGCTAAGCATCCCTTTGACTACTCCATCTCTCTGAGGATTCGACCCTACTGCCACTAACTACTCAGTTAGTTGACCTTAGGTTTATTTTGGTTGAGGTGACGCGACTTTAGCCTCATCAACTTACCTTTTTTACCGACCTCATGGTCGACATTTACGGTCCCGTCACGTCGTCTCGATTTGCGTAATTAGCTCCCGTTTGTCATATTTTTCGTATTCACAAAACACGATAATCACACAAAAATTAAAAACTACACAAAACACGACTCTCGCATTCACATTTTTCGTCTCAAAACGTCGTTTTAGCTCACATTTTTACAAAATCAAAAGCGTCTTTTTACGAGTCTAAAATATTTTCTAAACAGCTTTCTTTTCAAAACTCTGCATTTGCATTTAGCTTAATCATAAACGAGTCGGTCTCAATCGAGACGCATGCGTATGTTTACGACTAACAATGTTTTGCAGGTACGCTCGGGAAGTAAATATGCAAGGATTTCAGGCCCAGCCACAACCTGAGCACGCATTTTTCGCGACAAGACAAAATAACCTAAGTTTAGGACGCCGTACGTAGAACCTTTAGCTATAAGGAAAGCCAAAACAACCACTTATAAACACCTACAAAACACCAAAACCACAAACACAAGTCCAAAAATCAACCATACACAAATCCTAATACATAAACCGTCACAAACAAATACTAATACTCATAATACAAGTCCAAAATACAAAACCAACACGTTCAAGACTACTGCGACCGGTCACGACGCTCTAAGACAGCACGCAAAGAATCAATCTCAGCACGCGCCCTAGCCAGCTCCTCTGCGTGCCGACCCTCTAGCTCCGCCCGGACTCTCGCCAACTCCTCGGCATGCGCAGCCTCATTTCGACGCGATCTCGCGCCTCCTCGACCACGACCACTAGCTAACTCGCGTCGAGCGTCGGTCGCCTCCTTCTGCCCCTTGCAGGCCTCTACTACCTTCTCATTCACGACCGCCCTCCACCGGTTCGCCGCCCGCCACAGCCTCCAGTGCACATCAGCCGTCACCTGCGCACAATAAAGGACATACACTTAGCTTTCAAACCTAGGGGCTACAATCAAAAGCTAATTCAACAAAGTTTGAATTATGATTTTACACTAACATCTAACTCAAACTGGGGGCTATAATCAAAAGCGACTTCACGCAGAGTTTGAATAATGATTTTAACCATAAAAATCTAATTCAAACTGGGGGCTATACTACATAATACTCCACGAAACTCGAAGACAGTAAGTACCTTCTTCACGCGCGGATCCCAGCTCTCCAAGCCCGCGTCGGTCACCACAGACATACACGCAGGCAACACGATCGAATGCTGGTAGCCATCATGCACAACCAGCAGTTCCTCGACGAACGGAGGAGGCTGAAACTCGAGGTCAGGGTCACGTTGCTGCAAAACAAAAACAGGGTAAAATTTTTGCTTTTAAGACCCAAACACATAAGCAAAAAATATAATAAAACATACCTCGATCACAGCATCAGCAACGGCAAGCTGTGCCCAAGTCACGTAGTCCTCGGCCGGCCACAGCAGGGAGTCGGACTGACCCTCGTGATACACGTCACGACGCTCGTTAGCGTCGGGTGTCTCCACAAACAAAACTGAGGGCGGAGGCGCAGGTACGATGAAGCCGCCGCGACCCGTCTGCGCACTCAGACGCTCACCCAAGTGCCAATACGAGCCGTACTGAGTCGCAATATACAGCCGCCGTCCGTCGAGGGGACCAAAGCGGGCTGCAATCGACGGAGGAACACCAGTAAAACTCCTCCAAGGGTCACGAACGAACTGCAAAACAAAACCAAGTCATAAACTACAAAAACAAACACAAACCCAAACGCAAGCTACAAAAAACCAAAGTACAAAACACAACCACCCTTACCTTATCCATGGTCATCCCGTTGAAGAGCACACGAGCCCTGTCATAGTTCAGGCCAATACCCCTCCGATCCGCTGTCGCGTACGCATGGAAGGCTGGGTACGTAGCCGTCACCTGGAACGTGTTCGGGAGCAGAGAGGGGAAGTGAGCGTAGCACCAAGACTGCAAGCAATCAGAATACACGTTACAAAAGAAGAACAGAAACTAGGCAACAAGACACTACGAAATCAAACCCTACCTCCATCAGAAGACCAGGGCCCACGAGCGACATATCCGAATCCTCGTCGATCCGGTCAGGACGCACCGCGTCCCTCAAGTATCGGATCAGCAACCCCAGAGCCGGGGTCACCCAATCGAACTCGCCTAGACGTGTCATGTCCGACAGCGCCATCAGCACAGCCGTCGAGGCTCGCTCCCCCTTATCACCAAAGTGGGTGGCCGTCAGAAACCACCACAACCACAGCCGGGCCCTCTGCTCAGCGCTCGCTCGAGTAGACCCCTTTTTTTTCTTCCCGTAGAAGAAGTCGACAAACCACACAGTCCGGGGCTGAAACGTATGCTCCTCGCCCGTCCCGCACCTAACCCCGTCACCAATCAGTCGCACGACGCTGGGATCAGATGAGGACGCCACGCCCCGAAGCACACCGCCGCCATGGCGGCCGAGACAACCGCCAGCGAAGAATGGGTCACGCCAACCTCGTACCCAGGCATATGGAAGGTGTTGGTCGTATCCCAAAACCTATCCAGCAACGCCCGGAGCACAGCAAGGCTCGCGTTCACGCGCGTTCACGCGCTTCCCTCCATTTTTGCACCAGGGGACCAAAAGCCGTCCCAAGCACTATATGCCGCTCCTCCTCTGTGAGCCTCTTCTCAAAGACATCGAACGCCGTCCGAAACCCAGAGAAGGTCCTCATCGCTCCTAACGGGAAGCCAACCCTCACCCGGATTGACAGGTGCTCCAACTGGCTCCAGACCAAGCTCACGCCGTCCCAGTCCTTGGCCACCTGCGACCACAAGCGCGGACCCTGGGGATAGTTAGGCCTCACGCCCAGCTCGTCAACCATCCCCATGAAAACCTCCGTCGCAGCCTCGAGAGCTGCCTCACCTCCATCCTGGGCCTGACCCCCAGCCTGACCCTCAGCCTGCGCCGCCTGCGCCGTCCTCAGCCTCATCCTGAACCTGGACCTGAACCTGACCCTCGGCCTCGAAACCGGCGGCGGATGGTAGCGGCGGCGGCCGCGGCCTCGGCAATCTCGGCCTCGGCGGCGGCCTGCCACAGTCTCGTCAGGAGCCTGCTCCTCGTCACTCGAAGACTCCTCTGACTCGGAGGGATCCTCGTAACGGCTCCCCGGACCCCGAGGACGACCACGCCTCCGCGTAACCTCTACATGGTCTCCCCCTGCTCCAGCCTCCTCAAAAACACCGGCGACCTCAGCCTCGTCCCGGTCACCTCCCCCCGCAGCAGCACGGGCTCGACGTCGTGGCCTGCCGCTACCCTCAGCACTGCTAGAAGCCTCGCCAACCTTACGCTTCTGCCTCGGGTTCCTCCGAGTCTCACCTCGACCTCTACCACGGCCTCCTCCAGAAGCCATAGGCGTCCCCGCAGCAGCGCCACGTCTACGCCCCCGCAGAGACCCTGCAGCTGTACCGCGGCCTCCTCCAGAGGCTGTAGACGTCTCCACAGCAGCGCCACGACCACGCCGCGAAAGCTCCAAACAAAGACTCGACCTCTACCGCTACCACCGTTTCCCCAGAGCCGCAACGACTCCACTCAGCCACGATCCGCCCCCGCAAAGACTCTGAGACGACACCCTGGGCCTGACCTCGACCACCAGCAAGAGACCTCGACAACTCTGCAGCAGCCCCACTACCGCTAGCGCCAGCAGAAGACCCTGGCTGCTCAACGACAACCCCCTCTCGTGCATCACTTTAAAAGCGGTGACTCAGTAGCAACGCCACGACCGCCGCCGTAGCAAGCGGCTCAGACCACCAGGGGACGACCGTGTCCCAGGCCACTCGCAGAAGGCCCTGACGACTCACTACCAGCCCCTGCACCGCTAGCAGAAAAAGCAGGGGACGGCCCAGCAGGACCCTGCCACTCACTCCCTGGCGTCGGAGGAGCCCCTGGCGTCTGAGGGGGAAAAGCTCTCAGCAGGTCCGACTGTGATTTTGACCGGGCCGAAACCTCCGAGGAGCTCGGCATCCCCGGCAGGAGTATGATCGCCCCCGAATCCAGTAAAGTCAACACCGCCAAGACCGGTCTATAGAATCGAAGTAGGTCACGGCGTAGGATCACCTGCACAAAATTCAAAGGCATACTCAGACAACCAGCGACAAATTACTCAGAAAGCGTATACACGTAAGAACGACTGAAAGCAAGCATTAGGCCCAAATACTTGACAGATAAGGCCAAAATCAAGCAGAAGCACAGAAGAGCATATTTTATGACACGTATACAGTATACACGTCATACAAAGCCAAGTCAAGAGCAAGACGCGCAAAAGCAGCAGAGAATTAGCCAAAACAGCAGAAAGCAGGTCTTTTTAACCTAAAAATAGCAAAAAAGGGGAAAACGCTACAGAAAGCCAGAAACCCGTATTTTCTGAGACAGACCCGACCCATAAATCACAATAAACACGTGCAAAAAATTGCATGCGAAAACGATGTCCCGAACACCTCGACTGAATAGCTTTTACAAAACACCTGCAAAAACGGCCTTTTCTTGACCATAACTCAACCAAAAAGCCCCCACTTCCCACAAAACAACCCCCTAGCCAACACATACGACATACATTACGATATACTCAACCATGGAGGCGCAAAAAGCGAGAAAAAATGATTTTTACAAACCTAACCTAAACTACAAAAAACGCTCCAAAAACACCTCCAAACAACACATTCCCTACAAAACAAGGCCAAATATGTACCATGCTAGCCATAACAATGCAATACAGAGAATTCGGGCAAGTTTTGGAACCTAAAATTTCGACCAAAATTTCGGCCCCTATACAAAATCACACGAAAAACACGGTTTTTCATGCCGTTTTTCGCACACAAGCCACCTAAACCTCTACCCAAGCATACTACAACACTTCGAAAACAACCAAGCCAATCGGGATCGTTTTAGCAAGCAAAAAACAGAGCAAAACCCCGACTTTACCCCCCTTTTACACGGTTTTCACCCAAACGAACCGCTTTTCGCGCCCATTTCAACAAAACGAACTCACCAACGCGTTATACTACTAACGGGTAAGCTACACTGAAGTTTTGAGCCAATTCCGAGAGATTTTCGAAAATGACCAAAATACCCCTCACACACGAAACGCACGAAAATCGAGACGACAGGTCGGGTTTTCACAAACAATCAACAATGGCAGCAACACAGGCCTCATACGACTCCCAAGCATCAAGTTCAAGCAAAGACGAGGGCTAAATTCGAATCAAATCGATAAACTCCGACCTAAACCCTAGAACACGTTTTTTCAACTAAAACCGACTCAAACAAGTTTCAAAACACGAAAAACCAAGTAAGTTGAGTACGTACCTTGGTCCATAACGAGTTGTAGGAGTCGGAACGGAAGGATTTGGTCTAGAAAATCGCCGGATTGAATTTTGGGGGTTTTCGATTTTGTTTTTGTTTTGAAAATGAAATAACCCTACCCCTCTCTCTCCCGTGTTTTAACCAAAAAGCACCAAACAAAAACCTAATCGCCTGTACACAGGCGATTAAATTAGTCGCTTTGTTCTGACGATTATATTTTTATTTCATGGGTTTCAGTTTGTTTTGGGCTGGTTTTCCTCGGCCCAACACACTTTCAACCCATTTCAAACACATTTTCATAAAAACCCAGCCCTTTTTATGAGAAACACAAAAATGCGTAGCTTCCTTACGAGACGTTCATAAAAACCTAGCCTTTTTTATGAGAAACACAAAAACACGTAGCCTCCTCACGAGACGTTCATAAAAACCTAGCCCTTTTTATGAGAAACACAAAAACACGTAGCCTCCTTACGAGACGTTCAAAAAAACCTAGCCCTTTTTATGAGAAACAGAAAAACACGTAGCCTCCTTACGTGACGTTCATAAAAACCTAGCCCTTTTTATGAGAAACACAAAAACACGTAGCCTCCTTACGAGACGTTCATAAAAACCTAACCCTTTTTATGAGAAACACAAAAACACGTAGCCTCCTTACGAGACGTTCATAAAAACCTAACCCTTTTTATGAGAAACACAAAAACACGTAGCCTCCTTACGAGACGTTCATAAAAAAACCAACCCTTTTTATGAGAAACACAAAAACACGTAGCCTCCTTACGAGACGTTCATAAAAACCTAACCCTTTTTATGAGAAACACAAAAACACGTAGCCTCCTTACGAGACGTTCATAAAAACCTAACCCTTTTTATGAGAAACACAAAAACGCGTAGCCTCCTCACAAGACATTCATAAAAACCCAACCCTTTTTATGAGAAACACAAAAACGCGTAACCTCCTTATGAGACGTTCACAAAAACCAAACACAAAAACACGTAACCTCCTTATGAGACGTTCACAAAAACCAAAAGCGCATAACCTCCTTATGAGACGTTCACAAAGACCTAACCCTCCATTAAAACACCAACCACTCTTGTAAACCAAACCCAAAAACGCGTAACCTCCTTTACGAGACGTCCAGCAAGAAGCACAAGCAAAGAGCAGAAGCAAGGAGCAGAAGCAAGGAGCACAAGCAAAGGGCACGAGCATTCAGCACCAACAAGAAGCAAAGCGCCAGCAGGAAGCACTCAGGCCACACGCAGGCTGACACGCCCTTAAACATGTAGGACCGTCATGTCCTTAAAAACATGTCGTCCCTCCCCGCACTTCCCGGCACTAAGTCCTCGTCTTTCCCCTGAGACACATGCTTAGCGCCGCCAGGTAGTATCGAGACTGTGATGGTCCGGATACTATCTTCTAAGTTTGACTAACGCTTTGTCCAAGCTCAGTCAAACTGGGGGCTCTGTAGATACCCGTATCCGCACCCCCCAAAAACAAACCCGATGACAAAAAGGACTTTCATGCATGCTTTTAAGTAAGTCGAAACGGTACGAAAGTGTCTAAAACGGTATTTACTCATTTTTAGCGTATTAATTTGAATTTGCATAATCATAAAAATGAATGTCATTCTTAGTCATTATTAGCACAACACGAGCACAATGCTGGAACGTCTTACCAAAAAGACCCACAAAAATAGCCCAACTAGCCACAAAAACGGCCCAAATACACAAAAACGACCCAAAACACACACTAACGCAACACGCAAAACGGGCCCAAGTGCGTCCCGTGTCACATTTTCACAAAATTAGACTCTACAAAACCGTAAAATAATATATTTCAATATTATTTTATTTCGAGCCAAAACCAAAAAACACGACAAAAACCGAAACACGAAAACCGAAATTTGGACCAAAACTAATTTGGCCCAAAAATACTTAACCCACACGTATTACACCTCACAAAACACCATCATTACACTAATCCTACGTCACTTAACCAAAGGCGGCTTAACAGCCCACCAAAACAAAAATAAAATCGCCTGTTGATGACAGGCGATTAAAAATTTAAACGCCTGTCAACAGGCGATTATATATTTGTTTCCTACCCGCAGCCTTTTGTTTTTCCTACAAAATCCAGCCCAAACAAAATAAAAACGCCTGTACACAAGCGATTTTTATTTTGTTCACCTTCAAACCAGCCAACCTCTATAAATAATACCCCTTATGTTCATTCCTAAGGGTCGGTTTTTCAAAACACATACACTATTCACAAAAATACACTTAAAATCCACTCAAAAATACCGTCTTTGCATTTTCGAAAGGTAAACATTTTACCTACGTTTTGGACGTTTGAGACTCGGACAAAGGGGTTACATTAACCCCAACCCGATATTGGCATTAAGCGGCCGTATTAAATGTCTGATTGTAGCAATTCGGATTCATAATCCGTCTAAACCTCGCCAATATCGCATAAATAACGACTCAATATCACTAAAGCAAACCGACGTTACTTTTAAAATTATGTAAGTCCTCATTCATGCATTAAATTACGACTAGAATCACGGTTCCGACGCTAAATTGTACCGTTTCATTTAGTCTTTTAGCATGCCAAACTAAGGGTTTTTCACAAAATCTTAAGAGTCAAAATACGAGGTCGGAAAATAACGTTTATGCTAATAATTTAGTCAATAAATTATTATTTAAACGTACATTTCCTATAGCAAAAGTCATTATTTTGACGATTTACATTATTTATGCATTTTTAATCGAGTCATACTTATTCGCACTTGTACGTAGCGTGACTTTTAGCCCAAATATCGAAATTAAGCAAATGTTTTCAAATTAGTAGAGACTACTTTTATGTAGGCTTTTTTATTTCAGTTTTCAAAAATACATTTTGTCAAGACTTTCGAAAAGTAACCTCACTCCGAATCCCTTCTCTGGTTTCAAACCTCAGATAGATAGGTATCGACGCACCTTGAAATCTGAGACACTCGTGTCTTGTATTTCAAGACGCGTTGAATAGGTTCCAAATTCCTTTAATATTTGGTGGCGACTCCGAAAATACATTTTCAAAAAGGATTTTCTACTTTTCTTTTTGGTCACAAATTCATGCAATGATCTCCCCCATTTTTACAAACTTCGCACCCCCTCCCCTTTTTTGTTTTTTCTGAGGCGCATTCTCCGGCGCCCCAAGACGGGCGAGTCGGCGCGTAGGCCTCGATAGGTTTGCTTCCCGGTACCTTCAAAAGCTTGTTTCAAAAATTCGCGATAGTTTTGTTTGAAAAGTGTTAGTTTTGCTAGATGTTAGGTTCATTTATCTTTGAAACGTTTAAGCGAGTTTTCGAAGATATGAATGCAAATGCTCATTTTAAAAAAGTCCATGGAGTGCATAGCCTCGAACTTGTACGTATGACTCGACTCAAAGGGTAGGGTCAAGTCGGGTATACCTCCAACTATCTTGAGTACGCTTTGGCAGATACTTAACCCCTTCATTTCCTTACGCCGGGGCGATAGGTTTTCTGAAGGGAGCACTGGGGCGGTCAAGATAGTCGTCTACAGCAAGCCGTGGAGGGGCGACAGGAAAGTTAGTCCGGCATGTACTTTACCGAGTGGACAAGCCTGCATGTGGGAACCACCTCTCGAAGGTGCAAAGGGTGCCTAGATTCCAAAAGGAATGGACTCTAAACGAATGTGCATAGCTCAATTATGTATACATGGATTGTTCAAGGCTTTCAAGTTTCACCTCTTTATTTTTAAAAGAAAAAGCTAGTTTTTAGTTTTTAAAAATAAAATGTCCCCAGCGGAGTCACCAAACAGTGGAACCCGGGATCGACGAGGGACCCAACTCGGCGTCTTGCGTAAGGGCGGATTAAGTTAAAAAAGACTAATTTAAAAGAAACCTTTAAAACTGTTTTGGAGTCGCCACCTAATTATCGCGGAAATTAGGAACCTGCTATCATGTCTTAAGTTAAAAACATGTCCTAGATTTTGGAGCACGCCGACACCCCTAGATCTAAGGCTATGAAACCAGAATGGATTCGGGGTGAGGATACTTTAGAAAAAGAGTGTTGGAGTGTACCCGGTGTTGTCCGAGGTTATTCGGGCCGGGTTCCTCGTTGAAGTGGTCCATGTGATGAGCTCAAGTGACCTAGTGCTTAAAAGGATTGTAAGTGCTACTCATATCAACAAGATGCATCTTCTTTTCTGGTGGCTCATCTTTAGAACTCTTCAGTTAAGCGTGCTTGCTGGAGAGTAGTCTTAGGATGGGTGACCTCCTGGGAAGTTCTCAGGATGCGCACGAGTGAGGACAAAGTGCGCTAAAAAGGGCCCGTGTTGGTTTGTGGGCGATGTACGCAGCCTGGCGAGCTACCGTGAATAACATTTCGGCCTTTGGTTGGGGCCGGGGTGTTACAAATGGTATCAGAGCAACCCGGCGACCGTGTGGTCGAATCCTAGGTACGCACCTAGCCGTGTGGTCGAATCCTAGGTACGCACCTAGCTGGGGAGGATTCTGGAATGCTATATTGTAAGTAGCTACCAGGCGCAACGAGGACGTTGCGTTCTTCAAGTGGGGGTGTGTAACACCCGGTGTTGTCCGAGGTTATTCGGGCCGGATTCCCCGTTGAAGTGGTCCATGTGATGAGCTCAAGTGACCTAGTGCTTAAAAGGATTGTAAGTGCTACTCATATCAACAAGATGCATCTTCTTTTCTGGTGGCTCATCTTTAGAACTCTTCAGTTAAGCGTGCTTGCTGGAGAGTAGTCTTAGGATGGGTGACCTCCTGGGAAGTTCTCAGGATGCGCACGAGTGAGGACAAAGTGCGCTAATAAGGGCCCGTGTTGGTTTGTGGGCGATGTACGCAGCCTGGCGAGCTATCGTGAATAACATTTCGGCCTTTGGTTGGGGCCGGGGTGTTACAAATGGTATCAGAGCAACCCGGCGACCGTGTGGTCGAATCCTAGGTACGCACCTAGCCGTGTGGTCGAATCCTAGGTACGCACCTAGCTGGCGAGGATTCTGGAATGCTATATTGTAAGTAGCTACCAGGCGCAACGAGGACGTTGCGTTCTTCAAGTGGGGGTGTGTAACACCCGGTGTTGTCCGAGGTTATTCGGTAGGGTTCCCGTTGAAGTGGTCCATGTGATGAGCTCAAGTGACCTAGTGCTTAAAAGGATTGTAAGTGCTACTCATATCAACAAGATGCATCTTCTTTTCTGGTGGCTCATCTTTAGAACTCTTCAGTTAAGCGTGCTTGCTGGAGAGTAGTCTTAGGATGGGTGACCTCCTGGGAAGTTCTCAGGATGCGCACGAGTGAGGACAAAGTGCGCTGGAAAGGGCCCGTGTTGGTTTGTGGGCAATGTACGCAGCCTGGCGAGCTACCGTGAATAACATTTCGGCCTTTGGTTGGGGCCGGGGTGTTACATGGAGTATGTGTCCTCCACAATAGTGCGATTACTTAATAAATCTCAATTAAGGAAAACATGGGGATAATCCTGTATTAATGTCAATTGATTAACGTAAATCAATAACGGTTGGCTGACTAGAGTTTGACGTTATTGTCGTGAGAACGGCGGTAATCAATTGATCCCTTTATGTCACACCTATAGGAACGTGCTCCAAATATTTAAGCTAATTAATTGTATGAGATACGATTAAATTAGTAACTTGATAAAACGACTAACGGTTAGTCAGTAAATTAAGTTAGAGAGAAATCGAGTTGTGAACTCGAGTGATTTAATTTTATATCGATAAAATTATTAGAGGAGATGGTTATTAGTGATTAACTGTTAATTCACTAATCATGTATATTTTACTAATGAGATTAGTAAAAGTACAATTCTTAAACATGTGTAAATGTACATATATGTTAAAGAAGAGTTGTGAGTTCAATTTGATAATTTGTACTTTATCATATTAGAAGATTAGGTGATAAATTATAAGTATTTGTAGGACAAATATTGAAAACAAATTGGACCCATTTAGAGGGCCATTAAGCCGTCCAAATACAAGGGAGAGGAAGAGAAGATGCTTTGTTTTGTCTTTTGCTTTTTGTTCTACTTTTGCATGCAAAAACATCATCATTGCAAAGCATAAAATTGTTCTATTCTATGAGCAAACTCTTCCCCCTTGTGCATGCATAGGAGGCCGGCCCCCTTGTGTATCCAATACACTTCATGTTATTTTATTTTGTTATAAAATACAAAGCCTTGAATGAATGTGATTCATTCATGCTATCCTCTCCATCTCCCTCGTTTTCTCTCTAAAACTAATACTACTATTATACACAATGTTACTAAGTGTTAGTAATAATATTTCACATATTATCAAGTGTATACTAAGTGATTTCTAGATCAAAATCTTTAGTATTTTTGGAGTAGTTCTTGGGTGTATCTCAAAGGACGTTTCCTATTTTGGAAACTCGGGTTTTGGAGGATCATCCTAAACACTAGCTCAAGAAACAAAACTAGAAAGGAGTTCTAGTTTTGTGCCCTAATTTCCCTTTTAAGAAAGGTATAAATCTCTTTAACCTTATAACAAAGTATGTTTGTTACCACATAGATCTTACTCATCAAATTAGAGTAATTTGATTTACACTAATATTTGATTAGTGAATGGGATGAGATTCTTACAAGTGGTATCAGAGCTTAGGCTTGTGGTTACAAATTTATTTTGTTGTTTTTGGGGTTTTATGTATTTATTGAGAATAAATATGATAAAATCCGAAAATAGTGTTAAAAAGGGTTTTAACACGAGATTTTTATAGCATGCAAAGTTTCTGGTCTCATGAAGTTACTGGTCAAATTTCGTAATTTTTGAAATTTGTTTGCTAATTAAAATGTTTTTTTATACAAAACCGAGTCAAAAAGTGAGTTTTTGGCTAAAATAATAACTATAAATAGTTATATTTGGAATCTGGTCTCGAAATCTTTACACAGTGATATTTCATATTTACACTTTCTGCATGTAAATTGTCAAAGTCAGATTTTGAGTTTTGATTATTTATTCATTTATTTGTTTAAAATCGGTATATAATGCATTTTATGTCCAAAAATATAGTAAACGTTGTTTTCTGGACATGAAATTTATACCAATATTTTTATACATTATGAGGATGCTCACTGATGTGTCATATATATTCGTACTTATAGCCCATGTTTCACGAGCTTTGCACTGCGTTTCCCGTGCTTTTACTTGCGTTTCAGCTCCTATTTCTCTCCGATTTGGCACTGCTGCGTTTTTGTGTCCATTTTGCAGGTACAAGCGCATATTTGGAGTTTAGGATGCTGGTCGGGAGGTTTCATAAAGTTTCGTGAAGTTTTGAGGTGATTCGAGTTGGTTTCGTTGCGTTTCGCTTGCGCACGGGCCTCGTTTCAATGAATGAAGGTGTCTAGGGACCTTGGCTCGGGATTTGAAGCTCCCATAATCATCCTAAGACTCGTCCCTACTCATGAGCCTCGTCCCTTAGCCTTGGGACAACAAGAAGAAGCAAAAACAAGGAAAAAAACTAAGTACAAAACAAGTGCAAAAACTGAAAAAAACTGAAGGCTCCGGGATGACTTGGTCCCGTCCGGGGTGCACTGGTCCCGTCCGGGATGGCACTGGTCCCGTCCGGGATGGCCTAGGGACAGGGTCGACTCTTCGTTGGCTTGAAATGTTTCGTCTATTTGAAGGCCTAAATGATCATATTTCGTCTCAGACTTTTGACAGCCTTTTTATAACATTTCAAAGTAGTTCCTCAAGAAAACTTAGGGTTTATACTTTTCATCTTTTGTAATTTCAATTCCCGACTCGGATTGCGTTAGTTTGATCGTCTATTTGGTTTTTGTTGCTTGAATTCATCTACTTTGCTTTGGAGTTTCTGATTGGTATTGTATTCAATTTCTCCCTTTTCATTATCATTTCATTATATATTGCTCTTGATCATGTTTCTCTCTTTCTCCCTTGTTTTCGTTGTTGTTTTCGCCATGAGTGAGTAGTCTCGTATCTAGGGAAGAAGGGTGAATCATGGGTGCTTGCTTAGGTTGTTTTTGATGATGTTTTCAGTTAGGTTTCTTAAGTTTAAGGTAGGGTACGAGACCAATCATTAGGACCCTCACTTGTAAGTTGCGAGAGCCCGCACTTGAGACCTAAAGGAAGCTTAAGACCGAGAGGCCTAGCTTTACCCTTAGCGAGAGCGATTTCCTACTCATTTCTGTCACCATCCTTTGACCTAGCGTACCCCATGCCTAACCCGATTCCCTAGACCTTTTCCCTTATCGTTTAAATCCCTTTCCTTACGCTCTAGCTTTAGTTTACCAACCTACACTCGAACCGAGATTAGAATCATTCAAAATAACCAACATTACGACCATCTCCCTGTGGATACGATCCCGACTTACCCTAGCTACCTAGTGTTGAGTTTGGTTTTATTTTTGATTAGGTGACGCGACTAAGCCTTATCACTCACGTATAAATTTGGGATTTTTCCTCACTGTTTTGGACGTTTTGTTGATTTTATGAGATAAAATCGATGAAATCGTATGTTTATTGTTATAAATATAATTCGTAAAAGTTTTTGACCAAGCTTTTCTTTTTGACATCTTGGAAGTGTTCCAGAATGTACAAAATTTTTCCAAAATAAAAATGGTTTTATTTTATATTATTATGTATTTTGAATGCTTTATTCATAAAATGTTATGATTAAAGTTAAAACTAATTAGCAAATGACCATGTTTATGAACTAAAATCAGCATAAGTTAGTATAAACTAATATTGGGTGTTCTAAATCAGTTTAGAAGTTTTAGTTCAAGCTTAAAAGGTGTTTTAAGCATTATTGATTAATATGAGATTAATCGATTAAAAATGAGATCGGTTTGAAACGATTTAATGCGATTATTGTTTAGGGCGATTTTGGCATGTTTTATTTATAAGCTTTCTTTATGCATGTTTGAATGTATGTTTATTTTTGAATGAATTTTTATTCTTACTAGTATGGCCATAGTTGTTATATTTTTTACCGATATTACCCGTAATGAAAGGGAATGTCGTGTGGGTATGTAATTTAAATGCGATCTCGCATCGCCCGTTTGTAATTTAATAGTTTATTTCATTTATAAATGTATAATAGGGTTGCTATGTATTCATTTGTAAATTTATACTTGTAACTATTTGTAATCCGAAGACCGGCGATGGATCGAGATGGAGCCTTAGAAGTGTTCTAAAGCGAGCAAGGAGGGGCCTTGTATGAAGCCCATATGAAGAGGGACCAAAGGAGTTGGTTTTCAATTTGTAACTCCTTGTAATTTTAATTGCTTTTAGGTGGCCATACTAGGTTTTTGCTTATGCTTGTGCTTATTTGATTGCTTATTTTCCGCATACATGCCAAAATCGCCATGCATGCCTCGATATCCCACTATGATTGTCGTTTTAGGTCGCCATTCTTAAATTAGTTCACTTATAAAAGAATTTTAATGACTAAAATTGACAAGATCACCCACATTTTAACAAATGAATTGAGATTAAGCCTTTCCAAATGTAGCGACTATGAACCCCATGTTCGTGAGGAAGTCCCATGCTAATTTGGTTTGGACTCAACCAAATAAGAGTTATTTGGGGCTAATGGATGCATTTTATAGAAAATCATCAACCAAGCATTCTAGTGTAGAATTAGTCAAGTGTTGACTTATCGTTTTTATATAAAAGGAAACATGAGATGTCTAATTTTATATGAAAAACGAGTCTTGGAATCATTTATATAATTTCGTGGGAGATCATTATATAAATGGAAGTTTGTTTTAAAAAGTGTTTTAGCAAATGTCATTAATGAACTATGAATGCTTATATATTTCCTCATATTTGTTGTAGAATTATTTGTTTCAAATCGCAATGGCATCATCATCATCAACTCCCGCGCCCATTTTGGGCAAAGATTCATGGTTGCGAACCGTGATGGATAAGTGTATCCTTAAGGATGACGGTAGCAACTTTGTCGAATGGGATTCGACGATGAGGGGCACCGCTACATCCGACAATGTGCTCAAACACCTTACCGATCAACCAACCGCCGAACCCACTTCTCGATCCGGGGCGGCACGAGCCGCCTATGATGAGTATGTGAAAGTGGACAATGACGTGAAAAACGTCTTGATTTGGTCCATGGCACCCACTCTCAAACTTCGTTTTGTCACTCAAAAAAGTGCATATGCGATATTCACTCGAGTGACAACCATGTTCTCCAAAGCACCGCAAATAAGGCTTTATGAAGCCGCGGTGCGGTTTTTCGATGCAAAGCTTGAGAGGAACCAAAAAGTTGATCCTCATGTGCTCAAAATGATTGAGCAAATAGACACTCTTGAGCGTCAAGAGTGTGCTATACCCAAAGCTCTTGCGATTAACCGCATTCTTCACTCTCTTCCTAACAAGTTTGCTCATTTTTCGAGTAAACTATATAACATGAACAACATGGATAAGAGTTACCATGAACTTCATGCTCTCTTGGTCCAAGCCGAGAGGGATATGGAAGTGAATGAAATGGAGAAGAAAGATGTTCTCTCCATGAAAATGAAGAACATGAATCTAGGAGTGAAGAAGGGGAAGGTGGCTAAAAAAACACCATCCGTCAAAGGCAAGGGTAAGGGCAAGGCTATTGTGGAATGTGTTCCACACAAGTCTAAGCCCAAGATCAACAAGGGAAAACCTCTCAATGACACTTGCAAGTATTGCAATGAAGTGGGTCATTGGAAGCGCAATTGTCCCAAGTACAAGAAGGACTTGAAAGATGGATGTGCGACATCCAAAGGTATTCTTCATTCTAATCTCTATATGATAGACATCAATCATGCTTGCATTTCTACATGGGTATTGGATACCGGATGTGGATCTCACCTTTGTAATCATTTGCAGGGGATGAGAAACGTGCGAGCTCTAGCCAAGGGTGATGTAGATCTCCGCATGGGCAATGGAGCTAGAGTAGCGGCCGTTTCCGTGGGAACTTTTGTACTCGCTCTTGCTAGTGGTTTAGAGTTGCATTTAAATAACTGTTATTTTGTACCAACTCTAACTACAAACATTATCTCCGTCTCCGTGTTAGATGCGGAAGGCTTTTGTTTTGTGATTAAGAACAACCGTTGTACTTTTTCATTTAATGAAATAGTTTATAGTGAAGCTATTTCAATTGGAGGTATTTATGTTTTAAATGATGTCAATGATGTTTATCATGTGGAAAACAAGAGGCTCAAAACAAATGAATCAAACAAATCCTACCTTTGGCATTGTCGTTTAGGTCACATAAACGATAGACGCATAAAGAAACTTGTTGAGACCAAGGTTCTCAAACCATTTGATTACGAATCATATGGTACATGCGAATCTTGCCTCTTAGGCAAGATGACTCGTCAACCCTTTAGCGGTAAAGGGACACGAGCAAGTGAGGTTTTAGGACTCATACATACCGATGTGTGTGGTCCATTAAACATCACCGGTAGAGGAGGATATCATTACTTCATTACTTTTACCGATGACTTAAGTAGATATGGTTATGTCTACTTAATAAGGCATAAAAGTGATGCTTTTGAGAAATATAAAGAATTTCAAAATGAGGTTGAGAACCAATTGAACAAAAGGATAAAGCCACTACGATCGGATCGTGGTGGCGAATATCTAAGTAATGAGTTTGATTCACTTCTTAAGAATTGTGGTATAATATCACAATGGACTCCTACGGGCACACCACAATTGAATGGTGTTGCAGAAAGGAGAAACCGAACATTGCTAGACATGGTTCGGTCTATGATGAGTCAAAGTGAGCTTCTTGGATCATTTTGGGGCTTTGCACTCTTATCTGCTGTTTTCTCACTAAATCGAAGTCCGACTAAAGCGGCCAATAAGACTCCATGCATATGAGATATGGACGGGAACGGTTCCCTATTTGTCATTCATGAGAATCTGGGGTTGTGAGGCATTCGTCAAGAATAAAACTGACGATAAACTCACTCCAAGGTCTGACAAATGTCTTTTTGTATGTTATCCTAAGGAAACCTGTGGTTATTACTTCTACAACCCTCACGAGAACAAAGTGTTTGTGGCTCGTGATGCTGTTTTTCTAGAAGATGAATATATTTCTAAAAAACAGAGTGGGAGAAAATTTGAACTTGATGAAGTTCAAGAGCCACAAACCAAAGCAGAAGATGAGGAAACCGTTCCATCGTCTTCTAACACGGTTGTAATCCCTAGGAGGTCAGGAAGAATTAGTCATCAACCTGACCGTTACCTCGGTAACATCGAGGAGGAGGGTGATTTGTTGTTATTCGAAAGCAACGAACCCTCAACCTACAAGACGGCTATAAGTAGCCCCAACTCCGAACAATGGCTTGAGGCCATGAAATCCGAAATGGATTCTATGTACGAGAACCAAGTTTGGGACTTGGTAGATTTACCTGAAGGAGTGAAACCTCTTCAGTGTAAATGGATATTCAAAATCAAACTCGGCGTAGATAAACATATAGATGTTTACAAAGCTAGATTGGTGGCAAAGGGTTTTTCACAAGTCCAAGGTATTCATTATGATGAAAACTTTGCACCGGTTGCTATGCTTCGATCCATAAGGATAATCTTAGCGGTTGCCGCATTTCATGACTATGAGATATGGCAAATGGATGTAAAAACCGCCTTCTTGAATGGGATTCTAGAAGAGGAAGTGTTTATGACACAACCTGAAGGTTTTGTAGATACATCCAACCCTAAGAAAGTATGCAAGCTTAAGAGATCCATTTATGGTCTTAAGCAAGCATCAAGGAGTTGGAATCATAGATTCGATCATGTTATCAAACAACATGGATTCGCTCGAAGTACCGAGGAACCTTGTTTGTACATGAAGTTTAGTGGGAGCAAGGTAACCTTCTTTGTTTTGTATGTGGATGACATACTACTGATTGGAAATGATATTCCAAGTTTGAATTCGGTAAAGGTGGAATTGGGAAACCATTTTCAAATGAAGGACTTGGAAGAGGCACAACGCATCTTGGGTATCTGGATCTATAGAGATAGATCCAAAAGGATACTAGCATTAAGTCAAGAAACTTATATCGATAAGATTCTTGATAGGTTCAATATGAAAGACTCCAAGACAGGCTTTCTTCCGATGAGTGTAGGAATAACATTGAAGAAATCTCAATGTCCTAAGAATCCTGTGGAAATTGAACGCATGAAATTGATCCCTTATGCTTCCGCTATAGGATCAATCATGTATGTTATGATTTGCAATCGTCCCGACGTCGCATTCGCCTTGAGCATGACGAGCCGGTATCAAGCTAATCACGGTGAGAGTCACTGGATAGCTGTGAAGAACATCCTTAAGTACTTGAGAAGAACTAAGGATTCGTTTCTAGTGTTTGGAGGAGAATTTGAGCTACGTGTAAAGGGTTACACGGATGCAAGTTTCCAAACTGATGGGGATGATTTAAAATCTCAATCTGGCTATGTCTTTATGTTGAATGGAGGAGCTGTTTGTTGGAAGAGCTTCAAACAGAGTGTCACTGCGGATTCTACAACGGAAGCTGAGTATTTGGCAAAGATCTCAAGTCGCTAAAGAAGCTGTGTGGATTCGGCAATTCTTGGATGGACTAAAAGTAGTCCCTAGTGCCGCAAATCCAATCACTATTTATTGTGATAATAGTGGGGCCATCTTTCAAGCAAAGGAGCCCAAGTCTAGTAACAAGTCTAGACACGTTTTGAGGAAATACCACGTTATTAGAGATAATGTGGAAAGGAAGGAAATAGATATTTGTAAGGTTGGGACAGACGATAACATCGTTGATCCTTTAACCAAGCCTCTTTCGAGGGCTAAGCATGACGCGCACACCGCCTCCATGGGGTTGCGGCGTATGCCAGATTTCCTTTAGCTTCGTAATATGTAATTGAATGATGTATTCTATTACATATATGAAAATAACATTCATTGTTTTTATCTTAAGTCATTATGAACGCATACTTTGTTTATCCGAATATTTGTGTGACAACTTTGAACGTATTCAAGTGAACCGCATAAACTAAGTATTTGGTCCCTAGTCTCTCATATGAGGTGACGTCTCGGAGAAACTAGATTGCAAGTCGATCGATGGTGGGTTCAACACCATGTGGTCATAAGTGATGACTGATCGTTTGCATAGACAGACTGTGAAACACTCTGTCGGGCAGTGATGCTTATAGAATTCCTTTTCAATGCGATTGAAACCTGGTCGTGGTGGAAATTTCTATAGTATTCCTTTGAGTCAATTCTTTGACTGGAAACTGATTGTCTGATTCGGTGCAGTTTCCGAGTGACTTTCATTTTTGTCCTAAGCCATGCCGTAAAAGGGGGTTATAAGGGCATCTTTGGGGTCATGGTGATCCGTGATCGCACAAAGACAATCGAGTGGAAGGGAAATGTCCACCCTTGTCGGGGTAAAACATCTTTGGGCCACTCGAGGAGTAGTCGCTGAAAATGTGTGGCCACGCTCGGTAAGAATCTACGGTAGATTCCCCGGTCAGACAGCTACTCTCCTTATCGAGGAAACCACTCATGATATATATCTCAGGATGCAAGTACGACCTGTAAGACACCTTGCATTGAGTGGGAGATGTGAAACGGATATGAGAATTGATAATGCACAACTTGTCTCGGACAAGTGGGAGATTGTTGGAGTATGTGTCCTCCACAATAGTGCGATTACTTAATAAATCTCAATTAAGGAATACATGGGGATAATCCTGTATTAATGTCAATTGATTAACGTAAATCAATAACGGTTGGCTGACTAGAGTTTGACGTTATTGTCGTGAGAACGGCGGTAATCAATTGATCCATTTAAGTCACACCTATAGGAACGTGCTCCAAATATTTAAGCTAATTAATTGTATGAGATACGATTAAATTAGTAACTTGATAAAACGACTAACGGTTAGTCAGTGAATTAATTTAGAGAGAAATCGAGTTGTGAACTCGAGTGATTTAATTTTATATCGATAAAATTATTAGAGGAGATGGTTATTAGGGATTAACTGTTAATTCACTAATCATGTATATTTTACTAATGAGATTAGTAAAAGTACAATTCTTAAACATGTGTAAATGTACATATATGTTAAAGAAGAGTTGTGAGTTCAATTTGATAATTTGTACTTTATCATATTAGATGATTAAGTGATAAATTATAAGTATTTGTGGGACAAATATTGAAAACAAATTGGACCCATTTAGAGGGCCATTAAGCCGTCCAAATACAAGGGAGAGGAAGAGAAGATGCTTTGTTTTGTCTTTTGCTTTTTGTTCTACTTTTGCATGCAAAAACATCATCATTGCAAAGCATAAAATTGTTCTATTCTATGAGCAAACTCTTCCCCCTTGTGCATGCATAGGAGGCCGGCCCCCTTGTGTATCCAATACACTTCATGTTGTTTTATTTTGTTATAAAATACAAAGCCTTGAATGAATGTGATTCATTCATGCTATCCTCTCCATCTCTCTCATTTTCTCTCTAAAACTAATACTACTATTATACATAATATTACTAAGTGTTAGTAATAATATTTCACATATTATCAAGTGTATACTAAGTGATTTCTAGATCAAAATCTTTAGTATTTTTGGAGTAGTTCTTGGGTGTATCTCAAAGGAGGTTTCCTATTTTGGAAACTCGGGTTTTGGAGGATCATCCTAAACACTAGCTCAAGAAACAAAACTAGAAAGGAGTTCTAGTTTTGTGCCCTAATTTCTCTTTTAACACTACTACAAAATGTAACTATAGCAACACCATGAATGTGTTACAAAATGTCATAAAAATGTTGCCTTTAACTTTAAGCAACACTATTAAGAGTGCCACTTAAAGCTCCGTTGCAATAGATTAATGCAACACTGTTAGCAACACTTTCACACCAAATGCAACATTTTAACCAAGTGTTGCACCTAGTTATAGCATGCAACACTTATTTTTCCAGCAACACTTATCTAAGCAATTGCAACACTTTTATTGTTTAAATGGCAACATTTATTTGTGTCATTTGCAACCCTATTTTCTTGATTAACGCAACACTTAATACAAACCGATGCAACACTTGATCAATACAAAAAGCAACACTTTTTTTAAAACAAGGCTAATACTTTCATTCCAAAAAAAAAAAGGTAAATACATTATCTTTTAAGAAGTTCGTGTTCTTTACACTAACAATTTTTATAATATGAAATTACAACGTGCAACCTTAAGAACACTCTGAGGCCGGTCTTCATTTTTAGCTTAATTCTGTTCATGAGAATATGTAGTCCATCGACCGTATCATCTTGATTCCCTTCAATCTAGATTTGATGCTCTTTCTTGTAAATTGATCCCAAGATGCACCACAGGAACACAAAGTCAATCACTTACCAATGCCAAACACTTCTTGTTATATATAACTGAAAGGAAAAAAAAAAAAATGATTATAATTCTCAACAATCTATATCGCATACACAAACATCATATACCCCAATACGGAGTAATTCAACCCTCGTAGTTAAGTTTCATTCATCGTCAAATGGATAAGAATGCACTCATAAATAATTCACTCATAATCAATGCGCTCATATAAGGAGTAATTCAACCCTCGTAGTTAAGTTTCATTCATCGTCAAATGGATAAGAATGCACTCATAAATAATACGTTCAAACGCTCGTAGTTCAAATAATACAACTCACAAGATCGTACTTCGTGACATGGCAAGGAAGCGATTCAATAACCATACACCTATATAAGTACTCAAGGAGTTAACAAGACGAACTCATACTTACTTTTGTCCACTGTTAAGATAGTACCCACCACATCGACTTTACTCGTCATTACAAACAAGCCAGGCTTAATTTAACATGATACACCACTTACACAAATTCATTGCGACATTCAAAGACACTTTTACGTTAACGCCTACCAAGGGGTAGCCCGACAAAATTTGACCCAACACATACACATACACATACACATACACATACACATAAACCTACCCATACCCTTACATGTCAATAATTGAACCCCGTAGCAAATTTCAACAAAGAAGACAATATCAGTAGGAAAATGGTAGAATAAATACGCGATTAGCAGCCCCGAATACAAGAAAACAGCAGCCATTATACTCTGTTTAAAGTAGCCCAATTAAGCCACAATATAGCCGACTTCCTCAGCAAAACACGACAAAAACAGCAGCACTACAAAGGGCT
The DNA here is from genome assembly GCA_023091065.1 of Dianthus caryophyllus. Taxonomy (NCBI): domain Eukaryota; kingdom Viridiplantae; phylum Streptophyta; class Magnoliopsida; order Caryophyllales; family Caryophyllaceae; genus Dianthus; species Dianthus caryophyllus. The sequence goes on along the minus strand of CM041520.1, from coordinate 24,970,786 downwards.
TATTTCAGCAGCCATCTCGACCTTTCACAGCAGCCTTGTACGGGTTATTTCAGCAACCTTGTACGGGTTATTTCAACAGCCTTATACGGCTTATCATGGCAACACTACATGGCAGTCTCGACAACCAAATACACTACAACATTTACAACAACATACGGCAACAGCGGTACTCAACCAAAGAATGACATCATCAAACGCAACAAGAATAAAACAAAAGGCAGTGAACTGACAGAAAACGTCAGCCTATACTCGGCTATAAAATGGCTGAAATCAAGCCTCCCAACTCCCGTATACACCCCACGTAAGAACAATAACCACACACATACAACAATTCACACACACGGGCGCACATACAAACTAAGTAAGGGTTAGGCCCTTACCTCACGAAACGAAGCCAAAATAAACCGAGTTCAACGGTGCAAACGTCGCAAAGCCTTCTTCACTTGTTCCCACACTACAAATGACGACAATATTATCAATTACTACTAAAATCTTACCTAATCAACCACTGAAGTTATTAAAATTGACTCTAAACAGGAAACCCCCAAAATCTAGGTCAAATTGAACGAAAATCGAAATCGAATAACTAAAACGAATTGTACCTTCAATTACTCAGATAGCAAGGCTAACACTCTAGAAATCACGACGAATCCTAGCTTGACTCGGTGAACTAGAGCGAGAAGGAGAGAAAAATACAGGGCCACGACACAAAGGCGATGATGACGATGAGTGACGGTGAAGACAGTGATTATGATGATGGGCGAGGATGGTCATGACGGATTATGATGAGGATGATGGTGAGGACGATGATGTATGATGGTGATGATGAATGTGGAAAGTTAGAGGAAGAGAAAAGGAGAAGATGAGAATAGAGGCAGAACGAGAAATGAGAAGATGTGGGTGAGTATTAGGTCATTTACCATGATTAAAATAAATAGAAAGAGGAATAAGGATTGTTTTAGAAATTAATTATACGTGGAAACTGAACTTTAATTATTTGATTTAATTTCGTATAAGCTCGACCTTAAAATATTTAATATACGAAAGTATGGGGTATTACATTAATTGTTACTAATTTTTTTTAGTATCCTTTAAGTGACTTTAGTAAATTTGTTTCATGATTTTGTACCCTTTTAATTGCAATTTGTACTTTGGTCTCACATTAATTTTGTGTGAGTTGTGGCTTACAGGAGAATTACTGAAAAATGAATCACTTACTCTGAGAAAAATTTGAGTGAAAAATTTCATGGAAATAGTGACAATTACTTTGGAATGGATGGAGTAATAAGCTACTAAGGTTTTTGAAATTTCTTTTTCATCAAAAATTATTTATTGAAAAAAAAAAAAAGGTAATGTATGGAATTAAAAAAAAAAAAAGGTAAATAACTCGAGTAAAAAAAAGTGTAAATATTACATATCTATATAAATAAGTAAAATAACTTTTAAATTTCAAGCCAAACTTTCATTCATGACCAACACTATTTTGTAGCGTTAAAATATACAAATTATTTTATTTTTACTACATATGAAAACATTAGAATTTTGTGTAGCAAACTTTTTCGAAATTTGCAACAATGTACCAAAGTGTTGCTTTTTCTACCTTAAAAATGCAACATATTTAGATAAGTGTTGCACATTGATGAATATTTGGCAACATTATTAGAAAAATGTTGCATTAGATAGCTTAGTGCAACACTTTTTAAAAAAGTGTTGCTGTGGTAATAAAATTTGTGTAAATTGCAACAATTTGAGTAAGTGTTGCGTACTAAATGTTGCAATAGCTTCATTTTGTAGTAGTGTAAGAAAGGTATAAATCTCTTTAAACTTATAACAAAGTATGTTTGTTACCACATAGATCTTGCTCATTAAATTAGAGTAATTTGATTTACACTAATATTTGATTAGTGAATGGGATGAGATCCCTACAAATAGTAGTTCAATTAATGATTTATGAAAACCTTTTAGAAAAGCCTATGTAAAAATAGCCTCTACTGACCTAGAACAATCCGTGTAAGATGATATTTGAGCTAATGTTATCGCTACGTACAAGTGCGATAAGTTTGTAAAAGAATGCAGATGCAAATGCAAAAAGATTGATTAAAACCCTCAGTTTAGCATGTTTAACTTGTTAACGAAAACGGTTCAGTTAAAGGTCGAATTCATTGTTTAAGTTGATTTTAATGCAAAATAAGAAGGTGCAAGATGCATGCAAATAAAATAAAGTTCAATTGTCCATTGGTTTATTTTATAAGGGTCGGTTGCTTATGCGGGTTTGGCGTGTCATCGGATATGGAGTGTACCCGAAGTAAAAAGAACACTTGGAAGGCAAGCGCGCTAGGTGCCAAAGCCGGGGGGCGCTAAAGTGTAGTCCCCTTTGTTAGTCCATAGAAAATAAGAAAAAGCTTTGATCCAAGTGGATCGGTACCTACCTGGTCCTGGCGGTTCAGATCTGGGCAGAGCTTCGCTTCTTGAACTTAAAAGGAGGATGAATTCAACACGGGATGGTGTGTTGAACTCAAGGATTTGAGTGCGTGAGGCTTTGAGAGAGTTTTTGTGTGTATGCTGTGTATTCTGGTTGTAAATTGTGTGAATAATTCTCTCCTTCGAGGTCAGGTAATGGGGTGTATATATACTAAAAACCTCAATGAAATTAGGAAATCTCGGGATAACACCAGGCTTAGAAACCGCATAGCACTATGCGGTTTGCATGGTAAACCGCATAGGCTTATGCGGTTTGGAGGTGTGGTTATGGCCTAGTTTCCTAGTTTCGGTTTGATTATATTTTGGAAAGATACAGTACAATCTCGACCTTGCACGTCAAGAAAACACCTGGGATATTCTTGAGATATTTTATGATGTTCAGGGCTTTGGAGTACGGGCCAAAGGTGGGTTTGGGCTCGGTTTTGGGCCCGAGACCCGAAAATATGAAAAAGGTGTATTTTGTAGCATTTTGTGAAATAAGGTAACCCGTGAGGCTATATTATGTGTAAGAGGAGGCTAAATGGGGAATCTAGCCACCGGGCCTAAATTTAGGAATTTAAGAATGCTGAATTAGACCTTGTTAATGTAAAAGGGCTAATTGTAGTGAAAATGTGAAGCTCATGCCGAACGAAGCAGGACGCGGACCAGGCTAAACTCTAAATGGACAAAAGAACATTTATTTAAGCGTGATGTGAAGCGACCTATTTCAAAACGACTCAAAATGAATTCGACATATTTAGAACCGTTTAAGTCAGTATTAAAGCATGCGTAATAAAAGTCCATGTTACATCACAGGGTTTTGTTTGAGAGGGTACGGATATGGGTATTCACACTACCTTCTTTTGTTATTTGTTTGAGTAGGGAGTAATGACTCGGATTCACGGTGTTTCCGCCACCGTGGTTTTCATTTTAATTCATTTTCTTACCTAAAACCTTTTTAAAACGTATTTTAATTTATTTGGAAAATCCGGGTTGTTTCATATTATGACTTATATGTCTTTATATGCTATTTGTAATAAGTATGTTTATGTTTTTATCATAATGTTATAATTATATAGTGATAATAATAAACCAAAGTAATTGAATTCGAGGGTAAGTATGAGCATAGCTAGTCACTGTCCGCTCAGCGGGCACCCCCCATCAGTTTATTGTGCAAGGAAATCGTGGACCGGAAGCTGGATTTTGGACGGGACCACGCGACGTTTTTATGCTTTACTTTTAGTTGTTTTCGAGAGAATGGTAATATATAACACGATACTCTTTTAAATTTCCGTACTTAGAGTTGTTTTATTCAACTCTTGAACGATGATGTAACATTTTGGGTTTTATGTATAATTAATGACGCTGGTTTAAGACTTAATTAATTTCCGCCTTAGTAATTAAAGTCGACTAAAAACCAAGTTGTTACATATATAGTTTTAAATAAATTTGTGGATTAAAATATATTTTAATTTAACCTTAAAATTACGGGGTGTTACAACAAAGGGGGTGAATTCAACATGGGATGTGTGAAGAATTGAAGGATTTTGGGTGCTTGAGAGTTTTGTGAGATTTGTGTGTATGCTGTAAAAAGCTTAGGAATTAGTGATTTGAATGTGTTGGGTGTAGGGGGTATTTATAGTAGAGAGTTCGAGGAAATTAGGAAAAATCTTGGTAAAACCAGGCAGGGAAACCGTAAACTGCTTTACGGTTTACCCAGCAAACCGTAAAGTGTTTTACGGTTTGCCACCTAAACCGTAAAGTGCTTTACGGTTTGTAGGTATAGCTGTAAGTCGTATTTCCTAAATTCGGTTGAACGTATTTTGGAAATCTCTTACTTGTGCATCAAAAATACCGTGTATAATGTATATGCAGCTATACAAGATATTTTGAGAGAGCTATACAAGATATTTCCTAAATTAAGTTTGTATCGTTCGTAACTAGGTTATTATCGGGTATGCTTCCAAATCAAAGGGGTATAAGTTTTACTGTCCTAGCCATAGCACCAAAATAGTAGAGACTGAAAATGCCAAATTCCTAGAGGATGGCGAAGTCAGTGGGAGAATTGATGAGGTCATCATCAATGAGATTAGAGAGGAAACTTCGGTTCCCATTTCTGTACCTCTAATCCCTAATCATGATCATGACGTTCTTATCGACGATGTCGATGCAAGGGAACATCATGAGGATGATGAACCTCAACCCATCAATGTGACTCCTGCCATTCCTGAAGTCATTGAAGTGGCAGATACACCTATAGCTCTGTAAGGAGGTCCACAAGACCTCGTAGGTCGGCTATCTCAGATGACTATGAGGTTTATATGTTACAGCATGAGTTTGACATAGGATTGGATAAAGACCTAGTGACGTTTTCACAAGCCGTAAAAAGCAATGATTCTGATAAATGGATTGATGCCATGCATGAGGAATTGAAATCTATGACTACAAATAAAGTATGGGAATTAGTTGCTCCACCTAAAGGGCATAAGGCAGTCGGCAGTAAATGGGTATTTAAGACCAAGCGCGACTCCCTTGGCCAAAAAGAGCGACATAAAGCCCGCCTTGTAGCTAAAGGTTTCAACCAGAAAGAAGGCATCGATTACAATGAAACCTTCTCTCCAGTTTCGAAGAAGGATTCATTAAGGATCATTTTGGCGTTAGTAGCTCATTTTGATCTAGAGCTACATCAAATGGATGTGAAAATGGCATTTCTGAATGAAAGTTTAGAGGAAGAAGTCTACATGTCTCAACCTGAAGGTTTTGTTGAAGACGGTAAGGAGGACCTAGTCTGTTTAATAAAGAAGTCAATATATGGACTTAAGCAAGTCTCTCGGCAATGGTATATTAAGTTCCATGATACCATAACTGCCTTCGGTTTTACGGAAAATATTGTTGATCAATGTATATACCTGAAGGTCAGTGGGAGTAAGTTTGCTTTTTTAGTCCTGTATGTTGACGATATTTTGATCGCCAGCAGTGATCTGACTTACTAAAAGAGACCAAGAGTTTCTTATCTAGTAACTTTGAAAAGAAAGATATGGGTGAGGCGTCCTATGTGATAAGGATAAAAATATCCCGTGACAGGTCACAGAGGACATTAGGTCTGTCTTAGAAGGCATATATCTCAAAGGTACTAGAGAGATTCAGTATGACTGGATGCAATTCCGGTATAGTTCCTATTCAGAAGGGCGATAAGCTTAACTTGAAACAATGTCCCAAATCTGATGAGGAACGTAAGAGAATGCAAGATATCCTTTATGCTTCAATAGTTGGAAGAAATATGTATGCCCAAGTCTGTACCAGACCGGACAGCAGTTTTGCAGTAGGTGTGTTGGGTCACTATTAAAGCAACCCTGGTATGGAACACTGGAAGGCTGCGAAAAAGATGTTAAGGTACTTACAAGGGACTAAGAGTCACATGCTAACTTATAGGCATTCTGATCAGCTTTAAGTGATTGGCTACACTAATTCAGATTTTGGTGGATGCGAGGATAGCCGAAAGAGCACCTCAGGTTACGAGTTTGTCTTAGCGGGAGGAGACATCTCCTGGAAAAGTGCTAAGCAAACTATTATTGCATCATCCACTATGGAGGCCGAGTTTCTAGCGTACTTTGAGGCTACAAATCAAGGATTGTGGTTACGGAACTTAATTTCGGGGTTGAACGTTCTGAGCTCGATCGCCAGACCGCTGAAAATCTTCTGTGACAATGCTGCGGCCGTCTTCTTTTCGAAAAACGATAGGTATTCTAAGGGTATAAAACACATGGAAATGAAATACCTATCAGTTAAAGAGGAAGCTCGGAAGAGAACAGTATCTGTGGAGCACATTTCGACGAGTGCTAATATAGCTGTGGAACCCGGGATCGGACCCAACTCGGCGTCTTGCTTAAGGGCGGATTTTAAAGTTAAAAAAGATTAAGTTGGAAAAACCTTTAAGAACTGTTATGGAGTCGCCACCTATTTATCGCGGAAAATAGGAACCTGCTACCATGTTCTAAGTTAAAAACATGTCCTAGATTTTGGAGCACGCCGACACCCCTAGATCTAAGGCTTGTGAAACCAGATTGGATTCGGGGCGAGGGTACTTTAGAAAAAGAGTTAATTCAAATAAAGATTTATGAAAACCTTCTAGAAAAGCCTATGTAAAAATAGCCTCTACTGACCTAGAACAATCCTTGTAAGATGATATTTGAGCTAATGTTATCGCTACGTACAAGTGCGATAAGCTTGTAAAAGAATGCAGATGCAGATGCAAAAAGATTGATTAAAACCCTCAGTTTAGCATGTTTAACTTGTTAACGAATACGGTTCAGTTAAAGGTCGAATTCATTGTTTAAGTTGATTTTAATGCAAGACAGAAAGGGTGCAAGATGCATACAAATAAAATAAAGTTCAATTGTCCATTGGTTTATTTTAAAAGGTCGGTTGCTTATGCGACTTTGGCGTGTCATCGGATATGGAGTGTACCCGAAGTAATAAGAACACTTGGAAGGCAAGCGCGCTCGGGTGCCAAAGCCGGGGGGGGGCGCTAGAGTGTAGACCCCTTTGTTAGTCCATAGAAAATAAGAAAAAGCTTTGATCCAAGTGGATCGGTACCTACCTTGTCCTGACACTTCAGATCTGGGCAGAGCTTCGCTTCTTGAACTTAAAAGGAGGATGAATTCAACACGGGATGGTGTGTTGAACTCAAGGATTTGAGTGCGTGAGGCTTTTGTGAGTGTATAGAAGTGTGTAAGATGTGAAACTGATGGTAAATTGTGTTTTGTGAGAGAGAGATGTATTCGATTGCAAATCAGTGTCTTCGAGGTCAGGGTATAGGGCTCTATATATACTAAAAACCTCGGAGAAATTAGGAAAGCAGGGAATAAAAACAAGCCGAGGAACCGCATAGGCTTATGCGGTTGCCAGGGAAAACCGCATAAGATTATGCGGTTTCCCCTCCAAACCGCATAAGGCTGTGCGGTTTGGAGGTGTGGTTCTAGGCCTAATTTCCTAGTTTCGGTTTGACGAAATCTTTGAAAGATTACGTGATAATTTGGACGTGTGGCTCAAGAAAACAGCTAGGATAATCCTGAGATATTTTGTGGTGTTCAGGGCTTTGGAGTGCGGGCCAAAGGCTTGGGTTTGGGCTCGGTTTCGGGCCCGAGACCCGGAAAAATGTAAAAGGGTGTATTTGCATAGTTTTTGTGAAATAAGATAAGACGTGAAGTTGTATTTTGTGTAAGAGGGGGCTAAATAGCGGTTTTAGCTACCGGGCCTAAATTTAGGAATTTAGGAATGCTGAATCAGACCTTGTTAATGTAAAAGGACCAATTATAGTGCGAATGCGAAGCTCATGCCAAATGAAACAGGACGAGGACCAAGCTAGACTCCAAATGGACAAAATGAACGTTATTTAAGTGTGATGTGATGCGACCTAAACATTTTAACATTTAAAACGACTCAAAATGAATTCGACATTAGTTAGAACCGTTTAAGTCAACGTTAAAGCATGCGTAATAAAAGTCCGTGATACATCACAGGGTTTTGTTTGGGAGGGTACGGATATGGGTATCCACAGAGCCCCCAGTTTGACTGAGCTCGGACTAGAGCGCTAGTCAAACTCCTACGACCATATCCGGACCATTACAGTCTCGATATAGTCGGCCGAACGGCATGTGTCCATGGGTGAGACGAGGACTTGAACCCAAGCTAAACGGGGAGGGGCGTGCGCATTTTAAGGACTTGGCGGTCCGTGCATGCTATAAGGGCCTGCCGGCCTGCTGGATGTCTTCGTCGTGCTTGTTGTACTGTCGTTGATGGTGCCTTTGTATATGCTTGGTATCGTCAGATGTTGATGCTGGTGCTTGTAATGTCTTCGTATTGCATGTGTATAAGGGGCCAAAGTGCAGGGGTGCAGGTGCTTGTAAGATGTTTGAGTAGGGGTGCTTATGTGGGTGTAGGTGCAGGTCTCGTGAAAGAGCGTCCGTGTAATGCTTGAACTCGCCGAGGAGTGTCTATGTAGAGTGAAATGCTTGGAGTTAGGTGTATATTGCAGAGTGCTTGTGCTTGGGCTCGCCGAGGAGTGTCTGTGTAGTTGTTACTGCAGTTGATTACCTTTCGTTGAGGAGAAGGTGATGTAAATGCTCGTTGTCGTGTATTGCCGTTGTCGTTGCTGAGGCCGCTGTTGATGTTGAACTGGGTCTCGCCGAGGAGCGCAGGTGCTTAGTGTAGTATTTGCTGGAGAAGTACTAGTTTGCTAGGGAAGGGTGTATATGTATGGTCTCGCCGAGGAGCGTAGGTGTAGTTGTGGTTGTTTGGGAGAGCGATGGTGTTTCGTCTTGTTAGGGGTGCAGGTGTATATTCGCCGGGATTATGGTCCGAGGAAGGTGTATGTGCTCAAGTGTACGGCTTCGTGTAATTGCTTGGATGTCTTTGAATGTCTTTGATGCAGACGCTTGGTGTTTATGTTAGTGATTTGCTGGGGAAGTCGAAGGGTATGTCTTGGACTCCGTAGGAAATGTCTATATAGGTGTGTGGACTCCATGGGGGGGAAGCGATACTCCACAGGGACGTGTAAGAGGGTGTAAGGACTCGTGAAGAGTGTTCGTGTTTCTGCTTCTGTACCGTGTATTAAATGCTTAGTACACGAGTATGGCGGACTGTAGGTGACGCCTTAACCAAGGCATAGCGCATAATGTATGTGCTAGCGCTTGTGGCGATCAGAGGTGACGCCTTAACCATGAAAGCTTGCGTGTATGAAGAAAAATGAGGAGAAAACGTGGAACAAAACATGCTCTGGAAATTGCCTGTAGACTAGTGACTCTTCCGGGGAATCCCTTATCAATTGGCGACTTCAAGCGTGAACTCATTCGCACATGTAGCGGTTTCAAATCCGGAAATATTCGAACCCGCAATTTTCCTTTCGAGATCTTCAATTTCGCTTGCTTCGACCATGAGACGTGGTATCATTGCGATTCGTTTGGATTCGTATGATACATGTCTCTTGGACTTGGAATGCATGGTGCTTGGGATGTTTCTTGGATATGTTAGGGTGCTTGGTGCTTGGACCTACGTTCGAGTGTTGCTTGTCTGATGCACACATGAAAGTGTTATACTTTTAGTGTGCATGTTCATGTTTGTAGCGGTTCTGGAGGTGTCGCTCAACCGTAGATGCTTATGTTGATGTGGGTATTTATAGCAAGGGTGTCTTCAAAAATGCGAAAAATTATCCCATTTTTCGTTGTAAAGGTTTAATTCTTGATAGGAAGCGTCAGCCCCCAGTTTGACTGAGTTATGGTGTCGGTGTATGTGAGCCCCCAATTTGACTGAGTTATGGTATATAACGATAGTCAAACTATGTAAAAGGCTATGGGTTGCAGTAGGATAAAGGTGTTTTTGGATTACCCCCTTGAGTTTGACTAAGTTTTGTATGAAAACTGAGTCAAAGTATAGGGCGTGTATGAGGAGGAGGAGTTTTTGGATTACCCCCTCGAGTTTGACTAAGTTTTGAATGAAAACTGAGTCAAAGTGTAATGGAATGTGTACTTGGAGAAGGAGTTTTTGGGTTACCCCCTCGAGTTTGACTAAGTTTTGAATGAAAACTGAGTCAAAGTGAAGAGTATGGTGTTTGGTATTGAAATTTCCCCCGTGGTTCAACTTAATTTGATTGAAATTAAGGTGAAAAGGAGAAAAGTGTAGCGTGGGCGGAGCAGGCGATTCAGTTGTGTCAGGGTCGTGCTGAGGTGGCTCGGGTTCAGTAGACTTTGACGAGTACCGTCGTCTTCACCCTTAATTGTATTAGTATGCTTGTGTAATAAGGATTGTGTGAACCCTTGTTTACATGACTGTTTGTTGTAGCTTGGCTTGAACTTTGTAGTTGCTTTCGCCGCCTTTCGCCTGCGTCGTGTTGTGCTTCCGCACTGCGTAGTTAGTAGGCTTGGATTTGAAAGTGAAATGATTCCCGATTGGGATGCTTGGATTAAAAAGCTTTTTGTTGAAAAATCATTTTTGTAAAAGATTCATTTTAGTTGTCGAAATGAGCTTTAAAAATGAACATTTGAAATGTCGGTTGTAAGGCTTCATGCAAGATGAAAAAGCGTTTTGACGTTGTGAGCTTAAGCTAGAGTTGTGAAGACCGTGGAGGGTCACTTGAGTGCAAAGGTTGAAAAGCCCCCAATTGTCGAGGATGAGAATTCGGTAGAATCTCAACACGGAGTGGGGTGTAGTGCTAGGTTCGGTTGTGCTTTGCGTAAGCTGCCTACGTATCCACGAATGTGGAATCAAACCGGCGTAGTTCGATTTTCGCTCAAAATGTGTTAACTCGAGTGAGTTAAATTCGAAGAATGCTGTTACTCAAAATGTATTAACTCGAGTGCCGAGTTAAATTTTTGGAAAAGTTTAGACTTCGAATATTCGAGATGCATTTCAAGGATTTGAGATGCATTTTCGAAAGGTACATTTTGTTTGCGAAAGGGTGTGTTTGCAAAAAGTGAATTGCAAAGTGCTTTCATAGTAACTCGAGTATTGGGTTAATTTTGAAAGGTGATTAGCTAATTTGAGGGTGCATTGCCTCGTGTAAGTTTGAAAAAGCGCGTCGTTCCGTGGGAGCGTTTTGAAGACTGGAGAGTTTTTGAAAGGAGCGGTTTAAATGTCGCTAAATTGTTTGATTGGAAGAGGATTGACTCGACATGTGAGTCGATGCTTAAAACGTCGAAAAGTTTGCAAAATAGAGACGAATCGTATGCGTGATTTGAGACTCGACGGTTGCATGGATGCCATGTTCGGGAGCACGTGCGTTGGTGGAGCCCCCAGTGGTGCTTGCTTGTCTGCGGTGGGATGCTGTTGTTCCTGCAAAACAGTGTTAGACCAAAAAGCAGAGCACTACTCCTAAGTCTATGACAACTTTGCCTTGACGAATTCGTTTTAGTCGCCTCGATAAGGAAATAGTTTGCCTTTGAACTTTGTGAATTTTTGTGGACACATCCTTAGCATGGAAAGCTTTGGACGAGGAATATTTTGTGGATTTTTGTAAAAGGTTGGTTGAGCTCGAGAGCGCTCACGTATCCGTGGTTACGGAATCAAACCTAGCGTAGTTCCGAAAGGGGTGTTTAAGGGTGTGCATTAGGTGTTTATGTGGAAAGGTGCGTGTTTAAGGACTCGCCGGTCCAGGAGGTGGGTTTGTTTTTGTGGAAAGGTGCGTGTTTAGGGACCCGCCGGTCCGAGAGGTGTATTGTGTTTTGTAAAGAGGTGCGTGTTTAACGACCCGCCGGTCCAAGGGGTGTTTATGTGTTTGACCTTGATACGTTGCATCCTAAGGGTGAGTTCTCCTTGGTTGATCTAGGCTGGTTGTTTGCTACTTCTGTTGTGTCTTCAATTTGGAATTTCAAAGACCTGGCCACTCGTTTCTGGGCTTCGGTACTTCTTGCCTTTGGGGTTTCGGCCCCTCGCTTATTGATTTCTAAGCTTGTTGACTTCTTAAGCTTTTTGACTTCTTGAGCTTTTGACTTCTTAAGCTTTTGACTTCTTATGCTTTTGCTTAGTTGTTTTGCCCCTTGTTCCGGAGCTTTGAGTCCTTTTTGCTTTTTGTTTTTTTTTTTTTTTTGATCTTTGTTCCTTGTATCCCCGTTTGGTTTGAGAATATCTCACGCCCTGTGTGGCTTGGGCTTGAGCTCGGACTTTGCTAAACTCTGCGGCTCGGTGGTCACTTGTGATCGTGTATACTGTCACAGGGCTCCTTTGACAAGTTCGTTTGCTTATTAGGCACGCGATCAAGTACGCGGAGGGCGATCCAGGAATACTCGTACTTTTGGTCGCGATCAAATTCATGACCACTGTGGAGCTCCAAATTAATGGATCCTCCTCCAAAAGCAGCGGAGTAGTAGACCACAAGCAGACTAGTGAACCTTAGGTGTTTAGTCGTCGGAACTTTCCTTGTCTTTGTGTCTTTGATTCAGTTGTTGACTTGGACCTTCGTACCCGGCCTAGATCTCCCTAGGATAGTTGTTCCTGGGATGCAATGTATGTTGGTGTAGAATTGTGTTTTTTTATGGGAAAAGTGTGTAAAAAGGAAGCTGGGTTGTAGGCAAACTTATTCCTTTATTGATTTGTTAAAAATGTCATATGTCGGAGACTCGATTGCCCTAGACTGTCAGAGATTGACTCAAAGTTTAAAAACTCGACCCGTATTGAAAAGACTCGAATTTCTTGAGGAGATCCGTGAGATCGTCGGTGGCGCCTTGATGGATTCTTCGCTGGGTGCTCGAGACGCACGTGTCTCGGATGGGGTTGATGCTCGCGTCGGGACTTGGCTCATGCATACTTAGATTTGTCTTTGATTTTGCAAAAGTTTTGTTTTCGGCGAAAAGCAGGATGTTTTGTTGAGCAAAACTGCGTTGTCACATTTTGGCTCGATGTGAAAGGTGTTTTTAGATCGAATCCGATAAGCTCGTGTTAACGATGTGTCGTTATGGGCTTGTCATTGGATTATGATGAAAACGTGAGTCGATTCGGAGTAGCGGTAGACTATCGAATCGAGGATGTTTGAAAATGTGATGAAGACGGTTATGTTAGTTTTCATACGTATGGTTTGAAAGAGGGTTAGATTGAAGCGACTATGAGCCACTTGGTCTAACCGTGAAGGATTCGCGGGATGATGCTAGTTCATTCCTAGGTTTTGTCGTCTTGTGAAAAGAGATGTTTGGATTAAAATGGCGGTAGGCCATTTGAACCATGGATTTCGAGAATGTTTATTTTGAAAGAGATGTTTAGCGGCCGTGAGCCGTTAGATTTGTTTTTGAGAATAGGTCCACGAGAATGGGTCACCACTCTCGGATTTGAACGTGCTTGGTAATAAATGGTTTACAATGACCGTGAGTCATGTAGTTCATTTATGTTTTGAAATGTTACGAGAATAAAGTGATTATTCTCGTGTTTTGAAGAGATCAAGATCTAGATCAAACCGTCATGACTATGGGCCATTCGGTTTGAAGGAAGGATTTTGAAAAAGGTTATTTCAAAAACGTGATGAGGATTTTTGCGAAAGTAGTTTGTCGTGCTTTGACAAAAGGTTTGGAAAGTGTTTGAACTAGAGACGTGTTGACACGCTTTCGCTTGACCTTGAAGAGTGCGATTGGCCCAAGTTAACGGTATATCGTTGTGGGCCGGTTGTAGATTGCGATAGAATTGCTTAGAGTGAACCTATGATAGCGATAAGCTAGTTGGGTTAAAGATGTTGAGGTGGGATATGGACGGGTTTACGCGTCCACATGTTTTGCTTAAGAGGAATTGGGCCAAGATCATTTGGTCCGATGAAAAGTCCACGAGATTGGGTTTGGCCATTCTCGGGTTTTGTTTGCTTGTAAAAGATGATTTTTGCTGAATCGGGTCGATTTTGGGTCGTTTGGCCCAAAGAGATTTGTAAAGTGCTTTATTTGAAAAATTTTTGCTAGGAATTGGCGTACGATGACCGTGAGTCATGTAGCCATTGACGTTTTGAAAGGTCTCGGGAATGTAGTGACTATTCCCGCACGGTTGAAGAGATTTGCGATTGGGTCGAATCAAACTAGGTATAGACTAGCTGATTTGACTCAGAAATTTTGAAAGAAGTTATTTCAAAAACATGAAGGGCCGCGAGCCGCCGTAATGAAAAAGGTCTCCAAGAATGCGATGAGATTCTTGGGTTTTGCTTTATGAAAATGCTTTGAGATAAATGGTTTCATGATGGTCGAGGGCCATGTATTCCACTCGTGCTAGAGAGGATCTGGAATGTAATGATTATTCTCGAGTGATTTGTGAAGAATGCTTAGTGGGTTGAATCGAAATAGTGGAGGACTATTTGGTTCGACCCAGAACCTCGAAAGGTGTTTGTTGTGATTATTTCAAAATGAAAGGGTTTGCTTGTTTTGCAGAAAACACGGGTATTTTCGAAAAGAGTTTGTTTCAAAGATGAGAATGTCATTGATTGTCTTGTAAAAGTGTGAAGATTTTTGAAAAGAGTTTATTTCCAAAAATGATAGTGTGTTGTTTGCTTCGTAAAAATGAGAGGATTTTGAAAAGAGTTTATTTCAAAAATGAGAGTGTGTTGTTTGTTTCGTAAAAATGAGAGGATTTTGAAAAGAGTTTATTTCAAAAATGAGAGTGTGTTGTTTGTTTTGTAGAAGTGAGGAGATTTTTGAAGAGAGCTTTTTTCAAAAATGAGAGTGTATTGCTTTAGGAGCAATGTTGTGCCTAAGAAGTCTTTGAGGCGAGAACGCGTGTGCGGATCTTGTCTCGACGTTGAAATGTGTTTGATTTGCATTCGTCGAGCCCATGTTAACGGTTCATCGTTAAGGGCTCGAGCCTAGATGCATGGAAAGGATTCGACTCGTGAACGGTTGGCTAGTCGAGTCGAGGATGTTGAGAATGGATTGGTTTGTGTGACGTGTATCTAGTTAGTCCTATTAGATTCAACGTTCATTTTAAGCGTTCATGATTAGCTCATTTCTTTGTTTAGGGAGACCTTTTAAGCTTGAAAAAGGAGGTTTTTGAAAAAGTTTAGCTAAAGGAAGCTTTTGAGGCGAGGATGCGTGCGCACATCTCGTCTCGATGTTAAAATATTTTGCTTTGCATCCGTCGAACCGATGTCGGTGATTTACCGAGGTGAGCTCGAGTCGGATGTGTAAAAGAGGAAGGATTCGGCTCGAGAGCGGTTAGCAAGTCGAACCGAGGATGTTAAATGTAGAGACTAGGCCGTATGACCTAGGGGATTGAAATCCACGAGCTCGGGTTTTAATCCTTGCTCGGGTTTTTGCTTGTTAGTGAAAAAGGGAAGTTTTGAAAAAGCTTGTTTCAAAAATTCGCGATAGTTTTGTTTGAAAAGGTGTTAGATGTTAGGTTCATTTATCTTTGAAACGTTTTAAGCGAGTTTTCGAAGATATGAATGCATATGCTCGTTTTGAAAAAGACCATGGAGTGCATGGCCTCGAACTTGTACGTATAACTCAAAGGGTGAAAGGGTCAGTCGGGTACACCTCCAACTACCTCGAGTACACCTCCAACTACCTCGAGTACGCTTTGGCAGATACTTAACCCCTCTATTTCCTTACGCCGGAGCGATAGGTTTTCTAGAGGGAGCACTGGGGCGGTCGAGATAGTCGTTTACGGCAAGCCGTGGAGGGGAGAGAGGAAAGTTAGTCCTGCACGTGCTTTATCGAGTGGACAAGCCTGCGTGTTGGAACCACCTCTCAAGGGTGCAAAGGGTGCCTAGATTCCAAAAGGAATGGACTCTAAACGAATGTGCATAGCTCAAATATGTATACTTGGATTGTTCAAGGCTTTCAAGTTTCACCTCTTTATTTTTAAAAAGAAAAAGCTAGTTTTAAGTTTTAAAAATAAGATGTCCTCAAATGAGTCGCCAAACTGTGGAACCCGGATCGGACCCAACTCTGCGTCTTGCTTAAGGGCGGATTTTAAAGTTAAAAAGATTAAGTTGGAAAAACCTTTAAGAAGCTGTTATGGAGTCGCCACCTATTTATCATGGAAAATAGGAACCTCGCTACCATGTTCTAAGTTAATAACATGTCCTAGATTTTGGAGCACGCCGACACCCCCTAGATCTAAGGCTTGTGAAACCAGATTGGATTCGGGGCGAGGGTACTTTAGAAAAAGAGTTAATTCAAATAATGATTTATGAAAACCTTTTAGAAAAGCCTATGTAAAAATAGCCTCTTGACCTAGAACAATCCTTGTAAGATGATATTTGAGCTAATGTTATCGCTACGCATAAGTGCGATAAGTTTGTAAAAGAATGCAGATGCAGATGCAAAAGATTGATTAAAACCCTCGCTTTAGCATGTTTAACTTGTTAACGAATACGGTTCAGTTAAAGGTCGAATTCATTGTTTAAGTTGATTTTAATGCAAGACAGAAAGGGTGCAAGATGCATACAAATAAAATAAAGTTCAATTGTCCATTGGTTTATTTTAAAAGGTCGGTTGCTTATGCGACTTTGGCGTGTCATCGGATATGGAGTGTACCCGAAGTAATAAGAACACTTGGAAGGCAAGCGCGCTCGGGTGCCAAAGCCGGGGGGGGGCGCTAGAGTGTAGACCCCTTTGTTAGTCCATAGAAAATAAGAAAAAGCTTTGATCCAAGTGGATCGGTACCTACCTTGTCCTGACGCTTCAGATCTGGGCAGAGCTTCGCTTCTTGAACTTAAAAGGAGGATGAATTCAACACGGGATGGTGTGTTGAACTCAAGGATTTGAGTGCGTGAGGCTTTTGTGAGTGTATAGAAGTGTGTAAGATGTGAAATCTGATGGTAAATTGTGTTTTGTGAGAGAGAGAGATGTATTCTGATTGCAAATTGTGTCTTCGAGGTCAGGGTATAGGGCTCTATATATACTAAAAACCTCGGAGAAATTAGGAAAGCAGGGAATAAAAACAAGCCGAGGAACCGCATAGGCTTATGCGGTTGCCAGGGAAAACCGCATAAGATTATGCGGTTTCCCCTCCAAACCGCATAAGGCTGTGCGGTTTGGAGGTGTGGTTCTAGGCCTAATTTCCTAGTTTCGGTTTGACGAAATCTTTGAAAGATTACGTGATAATTTGGACGTGTGGGTCAAGAAAACAGCTAGGATAATCCTGAGATATTTTGTGGTGTTCAGGGCTTTGGAGTGCGGGCCAAAGGCTTGGGTTTGGGCTCGGTTTCGGGCCCGAGACCCGGAAAAATGTAAAAGGGTGTATTTGCATAGTTTTTGTGAAATAAGATAAGACGTGAAGTTGTATTTTGTGTAAGAGGGGGCTAAATAGCGGTTTTAGCTACCGGGCCTAAATTTAGGAATTTAGGAATGCTGAATCAGACCTTGTTAATGTAAAAGGACCAATTGTAGTGCGAATGCGAAGCTCATGCCAAATGAAGCAGGACGAGGACCAAGCTAGACTCCAAATGGACAAAATGAACGTTATTTAAGTGTGATGTGATGCGACCTAAACATTTTAACATTTAAAACGACTCAAAATGAATTCGACATTAGTTAGAACCGTTTAAGTCAACGTTAAAGCATGCGTAATAAAAGTCCGTGATACATCACAGGGTTTTGTTTGGGAGGGTACGGATATGGGTATCCACAATAGCAGATCCACTCACTAAGGGGCTATCACCCAAGACATTTTTTATGCATGCTAGCCTTATGGGTCTTGAGAATAGCACTTAGTATTATGTTATGTGGATTGCTAGTGTTTTGAAAACATATCGTGTTTTGATCAACCTTATGTTATGAATATTCCGAATTATTTTGTTTTCACATTATTGTATTGTGTATACATGATTGGTGGTTGAAAACAGAAATAGTCTTTTCCTAGAGACATTAAAGGGACCATTATGCTTACTCCTCTATACGGATCGTTTGTCATGGGACAGCATTCAGTAGTAGATGGAAGGGACCATGTTGAGCAGATAATGTGGAACTGCCATTACTCTATTGTTGTTTCAAGACTCTCGAGGTAATTAAGATAAAGCCATTAAGTTAATTTAGCGCCCTTTGCAAATTTATGTTTACTTGCATATAACAGTAAGAAGATGTACCTATGGTCCAAGTGGGAGAATGTAAGAATAATTTTATACGGTATTGTATTTAATTATTATTACGTTATTTTGGACCTATAGTTAATCTTCGTTAAGTGCGGTAATTAGCTAAATATAATAATTGGCCTTTTCAGTGGGAGTAGCCCAGTTAATTTAATTGTTGACGAACCGATTAAATTAATTAGGTTAAGAAGCTCGGACCTCCTCTCGCCCTTATTAAGTATGCTAAACCGTCATTAGCACACACATAATTGTAAAAAACACAAATTAAGGAATAAAAGGGAAAAGAGAGGATAATAGGGCTTTACCCTCATTCTACCATGAACCACCACCGCTACTCTGCTCTGCTGTCTGCCGCCCCACGCCGCCGACCACCACCGCCGATTTTCGACGCCGTTTCAACGCTCACAACCATGTCTGACCAAGGTACGTATTTCTACATGTGATTCGTTTCTAATCGAAGGTCCTGTGAACGAATTAAGTTTGTATCGTTCGTAACTAGGTTATTATCGTATTGAACCTAGTTTACATGAGTATTTTGAAATGAAAATGCTAAATGGTGATTTTAGCTACCGGGCCTAAATTTAGGAATTTAGGAGAATTGAATTGGGCCTTATTAATGTAAAAGGGCCAATTAAATAGCAAAAGAGAGGCTCATGCTAGACGAAGCGAGACGCACACAAGGTAGACTCTAAATGAACTAAAGGACACTCATCTAAGCGTGATGACACATCGACTCATTTTGACACTAAACGACCCAATGCAGAATTCGACATATTTAGTACCGTCCAAGTTAACGTAAAGCCTGCGAATAAAAGTTCGTTGTTACATCACATAGTTTTTTGTGGGAGGGTACAGATACAGGTCTCCACAACTATTAATATCAAATTTTTATAATTTGAGAAATTTCGCGGTGTACCCCTCTGTTTTTTCGTTTTCCACGTTATACCCTCACTCATTTAGTATTCGACGGTATAACCCTGACAATCTTAACTTTTCTCGGATATAACCTTAAGTTATTTTATTTTGTTTTTAATATAACTATTTTCACCATAACATAAATTTAACCAATCTATGAAACCTATAAATGTACCAATTTGTGCTCTTAAATTTTTCATTCAAACGATAATTTATCAATTTAAACCATTGTTTGTATTATACCACGATATTTATCGTTAACAACAACTAATTGGCGTCAAATTCGTCAATTCTTAATTTCAATATTTATAGCAAACATTCATCATCAACTTCAATATAAACACAATCACAACCTTCGTTAACTTCAACAAAAGTAAGTTGGAGAATAAAAATGATAAATTATCAAGTATAATAAGTTATTTATGTTTTGTTAAAAAGTTATATACAAAACTAAAAAAAATAAACACATTTACAAAACTAAAAAAATAATTTATTTACATAATTTATATACAAAACTAAAAAGTTAAATACATAATTTATTTATGTTTTGTTAAAAAGTTATATACATATAATTCAATTCACATATTTGCCATGTTCACATAATTTATTTATGTTTTGTTAAAAAAAACTAAAAGTTATATACATATAATTTATTTATGTTTTGTTAAAAAGTTATATACATATAATTCAATTCACATATTTGCCATATACAAAACTAAAAAAATAAACACATTTACAAAGTAGAATATTCATATTTGCCATATTCACATTTACAAAACTAAAAGTTATATACATATAATTCAATTCACATATTTGCCATATTCACATTTACAAAACTAAAAGTTATATACAAAACTAAAAAGTTATATTCACATAATTTATTTATGTTTTGTTAAAAAGTTATATACATATAATTCAATTCACATATTTGCCATATACAAAACTAAAAAAATAAACACATTTACAAAGTAGAATATTCATATTTTATGATAAATACATTAAGTTGTTATATTTAGATAATTAAAATAACACAATTTTATGATAAATACAATAATTTGAAATTTTAAATTGTAAATTTATTTTAAAGTAATAAAATTGACTTATTCACGATTATGGTAACATATATTCAGTAAATAAAGCACATATATTCACAATAATAATCTTGGGATTCACATAATTTGTTTATATTTGTTAAAAAAATGTAATGTTTATATATTCAATGCCTTGAGTTGATATATTCAAAAGGGTAAGTCAATATATTCAAAAAGTTAAACATTACGTATTCTAAAGTAAATTTACAAATAAATCGCATATTATATTACACATAAAATTGATCCATTCATAAATTTAAGCTAATATATTCATAGAACTATAATACTATGTTCATTACATGATACTAGCGTATATTCAATAGAACTATAATACTATGTTTATTACTAATGTATAAAATAATAATGATATATTCAATATTCACTTAGTTAAAGTGACATTCAAAAATTTAAATCGACGTATTTACTTAACTTAAGAAGTGTGTGTATAAAATAAATTACTAATTCATAAATAGAGTCTATACATTCATCAAACTTAAAACACATATTTAAAAATAAGAACTTGCATATTCACATAATTTCAAAAGGTGACTGATGTGTCCTATATTTATATACTTATAGCCCCTTGTTCACGAGCTTTTCTTTGCGTTTCCCGTGCTTTTACTTGCGTTTCGCTTCCTATTTCTCTCCGTTTTGGCCCTGGTGCGTTTTAATGTCTATTTTGTAGGTAAACGCACTTATTTGGAGGTTAGGATGCTGTTCGAGAGGTTTCGTGAAGTTTCATAAAGTTTCGTGAAGTTTTGAAGTGTTTCGAGTTGGTTTCGTGCCGTTTCGGTTGCGCACGAGCCACGTTTCAATGATTGAAGGTGTCCCGGGACCTTGGAACGGGATTTGAAGCTTACATGATCATCCTAGGCCTCGTCCCTACACCTAGGCCTCGTCCCTATACCTTGGGACGACAAACATTGCAAATAAAGCTAAGTAAGAAAAAGAGAAAAAAGAGAAAGAAGGCTGAACTCCACGGGACAAAGGTAGTCCCGATCGGGATAATGGTGGTCCCGGATGGGACATTGGTCCCGACCCCCTGGGACGGCTTCGACTCTTCGTGTGCTACATTTGCTCGTCTTATTTGAAGGGGCTTTACACATTATTTTGGTCTGAACTTTTTACATTGTTTTTAGGATACTTTAAACTACTTTCTCTCCAAAACTTAGGGTTTGAATAATTTTGCATCTTGTACTTTCAATTCCCGACTCGGATTACGTTGTTTTGATCATCTATTTGGTATTTGTTGGCTTTACTCATCATCTTCTCTTTGCTTTTTCTGATTTTTGGTATTGTATTCTTCTCTTATTTCTTTGCAATTTCATTTCATATTGTGCTTGATCATGTTTTCATCTTTCTCCCTTACTTTTGTTATCGTTTCCGTTATATGTGTGTAGTTCTATACTCTAGGAGGAAGGGTGAATCATGGGTGTTTGTTTGGGTCGATTTTGGTGATCACTTTGGGTTAGGGTTTTCCACATGTTTTGGTTGTCTTGTTTGATTGCTCTCGTTGATTCCTTGATCAAGTTTTAGCGAGTTTCTAGCGTCCTTGAACTTAAGAACGAAAGCTTAGTTCTAGGAGAGGCACGAGACGAACCATTAGGACCCTCGAAAATAAGTTGCGAGAGCCCGTTATCGAGACCTAGAGGAGCTTAAGACCGAGAGGCCGAGCTTTATCCTTAGCATGTGTGATTCCCTGGTCATCCCGATTATCATCCCTTGACCTAACCTATCCTATGCCTAACCCGACTTCCTAGACTTTCTCCATATAAGTTAAACCCTTTCCCTACGCTCTAGCTATAGTAACTTCCAACGAACGAACCGACCGAGACTAGAATCATTCCATCGATAACCTACATAAGCAACCATCTCCTTGTGGACTCGACCCCGACTTATCCTGTAACAACCTGGTTTTTAGTCGACTTTAATTACTAAGGCGGAAATTAATTAAGTCTTAAACCAGCGTCATTAATTATACATAAACCCAAAATATTACAACATCGTTCAAGAGTTGAATAAAACAACTCTAAATACGGAATTTAAAAGAGTATGGTGTTATATATTACATATCTCTCGAAATACAACAAAAGTAAAGTATAAACACGTCTTGTGGCCCCGTCCAAAATCCAGCTCTCGGTCCACGATCTTCCTGCACAATAAACTATTGGGGGGATGCCCGCTGAGCGGACAGTGACTAGCTATGCTCATACTTACCCTCGATTTCAATTACTTTGGTTTATTACTATCGCTTTATAACTATAATAGTATGATAAAACGATAAACATGCTTAAAACATATAGCATGTAAAGACATATTAGTCATAATAAACATGCGATTTAAAACGATAAATCATATAGGCATGCTGTTCAATTAGGAAAGCAGATAACAGATAACATCATATCATTTGTATCATAGATACACAGCAGGATTACAAAGCGATATCGGATCGCAACAAACATACGTATTGTAACATTCTCGTCATGCAGACTCGATTCAATTCAGAAGATTGTGGTCTTTAATTTTCGAAGATGGTACACACTCGTTCTCAATTAATCATACAACAAACAACACATACTGCTTACGAGCCTGACCACTGAGTAGGCCTTTGTACTCTGATCGATTGCATCTCACTTCCATAGTGCAGAGGCTTACTCGACTCGTAAACCACGCCGAATACTATAATACTTGCATCTCATCCTCTAGTGTTCGAAATGATTCGAACTTCAGATACAATCTCGTCAAGTAATCTTTACGCAGGGTAAGAACGAATGCAAGTGTCGCGCCCACTAAGAACGAAACACGGCAAGGAGACAGAACCGTGAGATGACAATCGCAATAAGGTCACGGTGGCCCTGATAACTTTAGCGAAATAGGGGAATAAAACCCTAGTCTAGTATGCATACACTAATATCCAATTTAAGAGTAGGCTATGCTATTCATAGAGCACCTTAACTCTGGATAAAACGACTATTTCCTAAAGCCCCGACCCACTAAGAGTTGAATTTTTCATTATCTTGTACGAACAGGCTATACGACTTAAGGCGTAATTCGGCATGGGCGGGATGCACAAAGCATAATATCACGGCTGTACCACACTCTTCGGGAAGACAATCGCAATAAGGCCGAGATAGTGGCGTCCGCTACAAGACTATCTTAACCCCACTTCACTCACGATTGACGTTTTCATATCTGAGGCCCAAGCTTGACCTTTTATTTAACTTACTCAATATTCATTAGTTATTTGATATTCCATATCACATGTTACTAGACTCTCCTAGTCTCTCACAAACGTTTTATTTGAATGGTAGGTTTCATATGATCACATAACACGTTCGTTTATTATTTGAAGTGTTGTTAATTATTAACGTTTTCAAGTTTCTAAATTGAAACGTTTATTAGTATGTCCAATTTTATTTATGTGTTTTTCAAACACTTTAGGTCATTTACTTCTTCATTTTAAATTTTCTATACTTAGTGAAATTTTCAATTATTTTCAGTATTTCACTATTCACTTTTCACTATTCACTTGACACTATTCATCGGACACTATTCATCGTATTTTATACGTATTTTTATACGTATTCGTATTTTTATACTTCGTATTCTATACGTATTTTTATACTTATACGTATTCCTATACTTGTACGTATTCTTATACTTATACGTATTTTTATACTTAAGATATTTTAAGTATAATACTAAACTTGTTTTTATTTTCTAAGTACAAATTTTTAGCTTCAAAGTCGTTAGGTTCGTTTTGTACTTAGGCGATTTTTGAAAATATTTTAAAGTCTAGTTTTAAAAATGTTAAGTTCGGTTTGTATTTAGTCATTTATGAAAATATTCGAAAATCATAGTTTTAAAAACGTTAAGTTCATTTTGTATTTAGTCATTTATGAAAATATTCTAAAATTCTAGTTTTAAAAACGTTAAGTTCGGTTTATAAAAGCTGATCAATGATATTTATTTTAAAACGAGACTCAGTTAAATTTAGTCGTCTATCTATTTAAGTTAGTGATAGTATCGTGGATGATTCACTTATAGTCCGTATGTCCAAGCTCAATAATCCAATAGCAAAGGTAGTAACACACGATTTAATTCATTTTTATAACGGTTACTTATTTTTATCGGTTTATAATATTTCATTTATAACTAAAACGATTTATACAAAAATTCAATTCTAATTACTATTTAACTTTAGTGACTTAGTGATAATTTCATTTTGGTCAAATTTAGTCAATTTAAATGGTAATGTCGTGTGGATCATATATATAACAAAATTTATTTATATCTTTTAATTTCTTAATTCTAACTTATTAACTAATAATTAAATTATTTTAACAATTAAACTAAAAAGTGATAAAAACAATTTTTGGCCCAAAATAAGTGAAAATGCCGTGAGCATGTATAGTAGGTTCCAAATTTTCATTTTTTCGATTTTATCGGTTTTTAGCTTAAAGCCTTTATACTTTAATTATTCTAATTATACTAAAACGGTTTAAACTAAAACGAAATTTACTAAAACTTTTATTTATAATTATGAATAGTGTTTTTCAACACTTTAAATTTCTAACTTTTTAATCTAAATGATTTATAATGTTTTAGTTGATTTATAGTATAATACTAAGTGATATATAAAACAATAACTAAACATAAACATAAATTATTAACAAACATAAATTAAAATGAAATTAAAATGAGTAACAAGTATGAACATCAACATGAATAAATCAAGAACACACATGAAGAACTCAAGAACAACTCAAGAACACTAATTTCGATTTTAATAATTTATAATTTGTTTTCCTAATTTAGTTTTTTTTTCATAGGAACATCTATTTTATACTAACTTAACACTACATATAATTTACAAAAATTAAAAGTGAAAATATATTAAAAAAATTAAGAAATGCCGTGTATATGTAATATATATATATAAATTTTCATTTTCGATTTTAATCACTTTAAACTCATTTTTAATATTTCACATAATTTTTATATAACATTACTACTTAAATAAAACATAAAAAAAACACAAAAATCATATGAAACATAATTAAAAATGCTCAAAATCAATTTAGCTAAACATGATATCATTTTACTATAACATTACTAGTAAACTATATATTTAGTTATTATCATTATTTATTCAACATATAAACATACAAGCATATAAACATGATGTTTAACATATTTAACACAAAAATCATAATTATAAAATTAGAATAACAAAACAAATTAATTTACTAAAAAGATAATACAAGACATAGTTAGTCACCTTTGATCGGTAAGTTTATTGGTTGTCCGGATCGACTATATTATCCAAGTCTAAGTCTTCACCCTCAAACCCGTCTTCACCTTCAAATAAACCCGTAAAATATAAGCTCCAAATACCCAAAGATGTCTAAGAACACTAGTGTAATATTAGGGTAATATTTAGGGTTTTTATTTAGGAAGTTTTAAGTGAAAAATGAAAGAAAATAAAGAGAGAAAAAGAGAGCAAAGTGGCCGGCCAAAATGGAGTCCAAAGGTGAGTTTTTGACTTGTGAAATAATGAGAAAAAGATAGGAAGCAAATTAGGTTAAATGAATTAGATATGCTTTAGTCTTTTTTATTATGTAAATAATGTTTTAATGAAATAAAAATAGGAAACAAAATGATCAAACTAGACTACTAAAGTCCACATTACTATTTGTGTTAGTAATTGTCTAAAGTGTGTCAAAAAATGTTTTTCACGAATTTAGTCAGTTTTAAAAAGTCGGGCGTCAAAAGCGATAAAAGTTAATGTGTGCGCGTTTGACGATTTTTCGAAATATTTCTACTTTTAAATTCTAAGACTAAAATATTTATTTCATTTTTCAAAAATTTTAAAAAGTTTTAAAGAAGTCGATAAATTTTACAAAACGAAGGTTTTGCAAAAATTGTGATTTTGAAGGCAAAAAGGCTTAGGATTTGATTTAAGCTTTGAAATTAGAAATTGATGGTTAATTAATGAATTAAATTAACACGGGGTGTTACAAACCTCCCCCCTTAGAAAAGTTTCGTCCCGAAACTTGAATGAAGAATAGGATTTTCACCTGAGGTAAACAGCTCGGGATATTTCTCCTTCATAGAGGCTTCGGTCTCCCAAGTTGCTTGTTCAGTCAATTGACCCTTCCATAGCACCTTCACTAAGGGAACCGTCTTCCGCCTCAACCTCTTGGTTTCTCGCGCTAGAATCTTGACAGGTCTCTCGGAGTATAGCAAATTAGGTTCAACAGCGATCACATCAGGCGTAATGATATGACTTGGGTCACTTCTGTACCTCCTTAGTTGAGAAACGTGAAAGACGTTGTGAACCTTCGACAAATTGGGTGGTAATGCTAGGCGATAGGCTACCTCACCAATTGCTTGCTATCTCATATGGTCCCACGTATTTAGGACTCAATTTTCCCTTCAAACCGAATCGTCGGACCCCCTTCATGGGTGATACTTTCAAGAACACATGATCGCCGACTTCGAATTCAATAGGTCGGCGATGTTTGTTGGCATACATCTTCTGACGGTCTTGGGCCGCTTGTAGCCGTTCACGAATGATTTTGATGTGCTCGATCTGGTCTTGAATAACTTGTGGTCCGGTTCCCACGTTGTCACTAGCATCGTCCCAACAGACTGGGCTACGACACTTTCTCCCGTATAGGGCTTCAAATGGAGCACAACCCAGACTAGCATGGAAGCTATTGTTGTAAGAGAATTCAATCAAAGGCAGACTTTTCTCCCAATTCTCGTTGAATTCTAATGCACATGCCCTGAGCATGTCCTCGACCGTTTGGATAGTTCGCTCAGTTTGACCATCGGTCGCAGGGTGGAAAGCGGTGCTCATTTTCAGTTGACTTCCCAATGATGCTTGGAGCTTGTCCCAAAAATGTGAGGTGAATCTCGGATACCTGTCCGAGATAATGTCTAGCTTACAATCGTAGTCGAATCACCTCTTTCTCATAAGCCTTAGCTAGCTCTTCAAGGCTCCAAGTATCTTTGATTGGTAGAAAATGGGCCGATTTGGTCAGGCGGTCCACTATTACCCAAATTGCATTATTTCCTTTATGAGTCCTTGGTAAACCTGTTATAAAATCCATGGAAATGGAGTCCCACTTTCCCAACGGAATGTCCAAGGGTTGTAGTAGTCCCTCAGGTCGTTGATGTTCAAACTTCACCTTTTGACAGATTAAGCATTTCGCAACATATTCGGCAATCTCTGCTTTCATTCGAACCCACCAGAACTTCAGCTTTAAATCTTGGTACATCTTATCAGAACCTGGGTGTATGGAGTATCGTGTACTATGTGCCTCGTCGAGGATCCTTCTCTTTAAAACTGGTACATCAGGCACACACCACCTTTCTTTGAATCTCAAACTCCCGTCAGGTTTAATCTCAAACCCTACTCGGTTTCCTGAAGGAATTTCCCTTCTGATTTTCACGAGTTCTTCATCCTCCCATTGTAGAGCCCTAATCTCGTGATATAACTCCGGCTCTGCGATCATTGCGTTCAAATCAGCATCGTCAGACTGAACCAACTCTAAGTTCATTCTCTTGAAGTCTCTGACAATACTAGCCGGAATTTCCCAAATGTTGCTAAGGGTATGCGTAGTCTTTCTACTCAGAGCGTCAGCAACGACGTTCGCCTTACCCTCGTGGTACAGTAGCTCAATCTTGTAGTCCTTGATCAGTTCTAACCACCGGCGTTGTCTCATGTTGAGTTCCTTCTGCGTGAATATATATTTCAGGCTTTTGTGGTCAGTGTAGAACTTGATGCTCACTCCGTAGAGGTAATGACGCCAGATTTTCAAAGCAAACACCACAGCTGCTAACTCAAGGTCATGAGTTGGGTAGTTTCGTTCATGAACCTTTAACTGCCTTGACGCATAAGCAATGACCTTCCCTTGTTGCATCAGTACGCAACCCAGGCCATTAAGTGAGGCGTCACTGTAGACTTCATACTCGTCCCCATCTATAGGGAGAGCTAAGACGGGCGCTGTGGTAAGCCTTGTCTTGAGTTCCTGAAACGCATTCTCGCACTCGTCGCTCCATATGAATTTGGATTCTTTTTGTAGCAGCTTCGTCATTGGTCGTGCTACCTTAGAGAAATCCGGAACGAACCTCCTGTAGTATCCTGCCAATCCTAGGAAGCTGCGTATCTCAGTTATATTCGTGGGAGCCTTCCATTCTTTTACTGCGTCGATCTTTGCAGGATCTACCATCACTCCGTCCTTCGAGATGACGTGACCCAGAAATGCTACCTTTTCAAGCCAAAACTCGCACTTGGAAAATTTAGCATACCACTTATATTTCCTCAAGATTCCCGTGATAATACTGAGGTGTTCCTCGATTCGCCCCGATCTTGGAATAAATCAGATATCGTCAATGAAAACCACTACGCATATGTCTAGATACTCGTGGAAGGTCCTGTTCATCCGATCCATGAACATCGCCGAGCGTTTGTCAAACCGAACGGCATGACCTTAAACTTCGTAATGACCATATCTCGCTTCAGCGATCTTACGGATGTCCTGTTCTCTTACCGCAACTGATGATAACCTGACCTCAGCTCGATCTTAGAAAACACTCCCGCGCCCTTCAATTGATCAAAGAGATCGTCGATTCTGGGTAAAGGGTAGCGGTTCTTAATGGTCACCTTGTTTAACTCCCTGTAGTCGATGCAGAGTCTCATACTGCCATCCTTCTTTTTCACGAAGAGAACCGGTGCTCCCCAAGGCGAGACACTTGGTCGTATGAAACCCTTTTCAATCATTTCCTCTAGTTGTTTCTTCAATTCCTGTAGTTCTACCGGTGCCATCCTATAGGGTGCCTTTGAGATTGGGGCCGTGCCTGGCACAAGGTCGATAGAGAATTCAACGTCACGAGCAGGTGGCAAGCCTGGTAAGTCGTCTGGGAAGACATCAGGGAATTCCCGTACTACGTGAATATCTTCAATGTTCACGCTTTCCTTTACTTCGTTGACACTGCATAGGTACACTTGATGTCCCTTCCTTTCTAACCGTTGAAGTTGTAGCACAGATATGATTTTCGCCCCCTTAATTGGCGATGTCTTCTGATACGTGACTCTATTCCCAGTAGGATGTTTCAAGCGAATCTTTCGGTCCCGGCACTCGAATATTGCATGGTATTTAGTCAACCAATCGATACCCAGTATGACGTCGAACTCCGGCATGTCGAAAAGAATCAGGTCAGATAGAAAGATTGTTTTATGAATTGTGATTGGAGTTCCTTTGAAAATTTTTGAGCATTTGAAAATTTTTCCGTTTGGTAAGGAAATATTTGCGTGGATTGGTTCGAAATTTGTGAGATTAGCTTTATCAATAAATTTAGAAGATATGAAGGACAATGATGCCCCAGTGTCAAACAAAACCACAGCGTTTACAGAGTTTATAAGAAAAATACCAGTGATGACGTCAGCCTCAGGTGACTCCTCTGCCTCAGCTTCAGTGAGGACATATACTCGACCCTGTACCACTACAGATTGTGGTACTCCTGCAACAGGTGCCGTGTTCTGGTTATTGGGACACACATTAGACTTATGCCCCACCATTTTACACTTGTAGCATGTAATCGGCATCACAGACTGCCTCCCCTTCGTGACGCCATGCGGCACATACGACAAGTCCCCAGAAGACTCTTGGTTGAGGAGCCCTTCCCGCAACCATAGCTCTCTCATTATTCCCCTTGAGGAGCTTTGTTCTGGAACGCAGACCTTGGAAAGTTGGGCCTTTGATGGACAGGGCGTTGGTAGTTCGGCTTCTGAATATAGCTCGACTGTGCCACAGATGGCACAAACACCTTCTTCTTCTTTTCAGCCTTTTCCAACTCCAGAGAAGCCCATAGGCTACATGCGCATTCATACGCTGCAGCAACGGTATTGTAGGTGTTGGTACTCATGTGGGTACGCATAGTGTTGGACATATTGCGCAGATATCTCTGGGTCATGGCCCTTTCGTTGGGAGCGATCGCAGCCCCAAATTTGGCCAGCTGCTGAAATTTTGCGGTGTATTCTTGGAGTGTCATGTCTCCCATCTTAAGAGCTATGAACTCCTCTTCCTTCTGACAACGGAGTTCATACCCGAAGTACTTCTCCTTGATTTTCGCTGTGAACTCGTACCATGTGAACGTGGCGTCAGGCTCGTTGGTCTTGATCACGTTCCACCAATCATTCGCCTCGCCTTTCAAGTAGTAGGCGGCGATGTTTACCCTATCCTCTGGTGGTGTCCTGCTCAGATCCATCAGCTTTTTCATCTCTTCTAGCCAATTCGTGAGATCGATAGGGTCACTTGAACCCGAGTATTCTTGTGGTCGATGACGTGAAACACGATCAAACGCGCTTGGATGATGTTGGCGGTTTGCGTTGTCCGTGGCTATTTCTGCTAAACGGATCAAAGATTCTTCTGCCAGGAGGTGTCTTTCCTCGTCTGTCATTGGAGGTGCAGCCATTCTGAAAGAATTAAGACGTGAAGGAATTTATTAGTATTGCGAGAGGTTAGAAGACATGCTTATCATTGATAGCTTTTACTTGAAAGTAAATGCAATAACGGCAGTTATGCAAGTAAGCACAGAAGTTAGGTATTTTATTTCATTGAGATGTAATTTTTAGTTACATCGGTTTTAGGATTTTAAAATGTATCTGGTACATTTTCTTAGGAAGGATATAAAAGTAGGAGAGAGGGAGAATGTATTTTTGTGGAATTGGTTACGAATTTAACAGATGTCCTCGCTCCGTGCCGTCTGGTACTCCTTCTGCTTGATCCTCTGAATTGAATTATTATTTAGATTTTATATCCGAGGATAGTTGTTAGTTTTTGTCAGTCACTTCAGCAAGTAGCAAGCATACGATAGTTAGTGTATTTTATTTTGAGTGAAGTAGTTAGTTATTTAAAAATCCTTATCCTATGGTCGGTCCTTAAGGTTTCTACCCATCCTCACACTTTAAAGCGATTTTTAAGTTTATTATTTAAGTGATCTAATAAAGAAAAATCTAATTTATTATTTGATCCTAGTAGTCTTGCAGTTTAACATATTAATATGTTTGTACTGCCCAGGTGTCTCTCGTTAGGTAAGCATAAATCGCATTAGGCAATTCATGTTACGGTCACGAGTCATCTCTGATACCAACTGTAACAACCTGGTTTTTAGTCGACTTTAATTACTAAGGCGGAAATTAATTAAGTCTTAAACCAGCGTCATTAATTACACATAAACCCAAAATATTACAACATCGTTCAAGAGTTGAATAAAACAACTCTAAATACGGAATTTAAAAGAGTATGGTGTTATATATTACATATCTCTCGAAATACAACAAAAGTAAAGTATAAACACGTCTTGTGGCCCCGTCCAAAATCCAAATTTCTCGGTCCACGATCTTCCCGCACAATAAACTATTGGGGGATGCTCACGAGCTGACAAAGTGACTAGCTATGCTCATACTTACCCTCGATTTCAATTACTTTGGTTTATTACTATCGCTTTATAACTATAATAGTATGATAAAACGATAAACATGCTTAAAACATATAGCATGTAAAGACATATTAGTCATAATAAACATGCGATTTAAAACGATAAATCATATAGGCATCTTTGTTCAATTAGGAAAGCGGATAATGTATAACATCATATCATTTGTATCATAGATACACAGCAGGATTACAAAGCGATATCGGATCGCAACAAACATACGTATTGTAACATTCTCGTCATGCAGACTCGATTCAATTCAGAAGATTGTGGTCTTTAATTTTCGAAGATGGTACACACTCGTTCTCAATTAATCATACAACAAACAACACATACTGCTTACGAGCCTGACCACTGAGTAGGCCTTTGTACTCTGATCGATTGCATCTCACTTCCATAGTGCAGAGGCTTACTCGACTCGTAAACCACGCCGAATACTATAATACTTGCATCTCATCCTCTAGTGTTCGAAATGATTCAAACTTCAGATACAATCTCGTCAAGTAATCTTTACGCAGGGTAAGAACGAATGCAAGTGTCGCGCCCACTAAGAACGAAACACGGCAAGGAGACAGAACCGTGAGATGACAATCGCAATAAGGTCACGGTGGCCCTGATAACTTTAGCGAAATAGGGGAATAAAACCCTAGTCTAGTATGCATACACTAATATCCAATTTAAGAGTAGGCTATGCTATTCATAGAGCACCTTAACTCAGGATAAAACGACTATTACCTAAAGCCTGACCCACTAAGAGTTGAATTTTTCATTATCTTGTACTTTAATGTGCTATACGACTTAAGGCGAATTCGGCATGGGCAGGATGCACAAAGCATAATACTGCCGGCTATACCACACTATTCGGGATGACAATCGCAATAAGGCCGAGATAGTGGCGTCCGCTACAAGACTATCTTAACCCCACTTCACTCACGATTGACGTTTTCATATCTGAGGCCCAAGCTTGACCTTTTATTTAACTTACTCAATATTCATTAGTTATTTGATATTCCATATCACATGTTACTAGACTCTCCTAGTCTCAGCGTCAAACGTTTTATTTGAATGGTAGGTTTCATATGATCACATAACACGTTCGTTTATTATTTGAAGTGTTGTTAATTATTAACGTTTTCAAGTTTCTAAATTGAAACGTTTATTAGTATGTCCAATTTTATTTATGTGTTTTTCAAACACTTTAGGTCATTTACTTCTTCATTTTAAATTTTCTATACTTAGTGAAATTTTCAATTATTTTCAGTATTTCTGTAACAACCTGGTTTTTAGTCGACTTTAATTACTACGGCGGAAATTAATTAAGTCTTAAACCAGCGTTATTAATTATACAATAACCCAAAATATTACATCATCGTTTAAGAGTTGAATAAAACAACTCTAAATACGGAAATTCAAAAGAGTAGCGTTATATATATTACATCTCTCTTGAAAACAACTAGGGAAAAACAATAAAAACGTCTCGTGACTCCATCCAAAACCCAGCTCCTGGTCCACGAACGTCCTGCACAATAAACTGATGGGGGGGTGCCCGCTGAGCGGACAGTGACTAGCTATGCTCATACTTACCCTCGATTTCAATTACTTTGGTTTAATATTATCGCTTTATAAACATAACATTATGATAAAAACATAAACATGCTTAATACATATAGCATATAAAGACATATAAGTCATAATAAGCATGCGGTTTAAAGCGATAAATCATATAAGCATGATATTCAATTATGAAGGCAAATAGCATATAATAGCATAGCAATTGAGTCACAATAATTCAATAACATTACAAGGCGATATCGGATCGCAATCAAATATACATATCTTATCATTCTCCTCATACTGGACTGATTCAATTGTAAAGTTGTGGTCTTTAGTTTTCAAGATGGTACACACTCATTCTCATTTAATCATGTAACAAACAACACATACCGCTACGAGCCTGACCAAAGTAGGCCTTTGTACTCTGATCGATTGCATCTCACTTCCATAGTGCAGAGGCTTACTCGACTCGTAAACCACGCCGAATACTATAGTACTTGCATCTCATCTTCTAGTGTTCGAAATGATTCGAACTTCAGATACAATCTCGTCAAGTGATCTTTACATGTGGCAAGAACGAATGCAAGTGTCGCGCCCACTAAGAACGAAACACGGCAAGGAGACTTGAACCGCTATAATCGGCATTAATCGCCACTTGCGTGCCTGGTAACTTTAGCGAAATAGGGGAATAAAACCCTAGTCTAGTACATGTACACTAGTATCCAATTTAAGAATGGGCTATGCTAATCATAGAGCACCTTAACTCAGGATAAAACGACTATTTCCTAAAGCCTGAGACAAAAGCCTTGGCATATTCATTATCTTGTACGGCAATGGCGACCGCTACAAGACTATCTTAAACCCCACTTCACTCACGATTGACGTTCCCTTATCTGAGACCCAAGCTTGACCTTTTATTTAACTTACTCAAGATTTATTATTTATTTGATATTACATATCACATGTTACTAGACTCTCCTAGTCTCAGCGTCAAACGTTTAAGTATTTGTAGGTTTCATATGATCACATAACACGTTCGTTTATTATTTGAAGTGTTGTTAATTATTAACGTTTTCAAATTTCTAAATTGAAACGTTTATTAGTATGTCCAATTTTATTTATGTGTTTTTCAAACACTTTAGGTCATTTACTTCTTCATTTTAAATTTTCTATACTTAGTAAAATTTTCAATTATTTCTATTATTTTACTATTCACTTTTCACTATTCACTATTCACCGTATTTTATACGTATTTTTATACGTATTCGTATTTTTATACTTCGTATTTTATACGTATTTTTATACGTATTCGAATTTTATACTTCGTACGTATTTGTATACTTAAGGTATTTTAGTATAATACAAAATCTTTTTATTTCCTAAGTATAGATTTCTAGTTTCAAAGTCGTTAAGTTCGTTTTGTACTTAGTGAGTTTTGAAAATATTCTAAAAGTCCAGTTTTAAAAACGTTAAGTTCGGTTTGTAAAAAGTGATAATGATATTCATTTTAAAATACTAGTTTTAAAAATGTTAAGTTCAATTTGTAAAAAGGTGATAATGATATTCATTTTAAAATGAGACTTAGTTAAATTTAGTCGTCTATTAACTAAATTTAGCGATTTTCATTCTTTAAAATAATAGTAACGTCGATGATTCATTTTAGTCCGTATGTCCAAGATCAACTGTCTGTGATAGCAAAGGCGAATAATACGATTTAGTTCATTTTTATAACGGTTACATATTTTTATCGGTTTATAATATTTCATTTATAACTAAATCGATTTATACAAAAATTCAATTCTAATTACTATTTAACTTTAGTGACTTAGTGATATTTTCATTTTGGTCAAATTTAGTCAATTTTAAGTGATGATGTCGTGTGACTTAATATATATGTCAAAATTGATTTATCTCTTTTAATTTCTTAAACCTAACTTATTAATTACTAATCAAATTATTTTAACAATTAAACTAAAAAGTGGTAAAAACAATTTTGGACCTAAAATGGCAAGAATGCCGTGGCTAAGCTAGTTAGGGTCCTAAAATTTCATTTTTCGATTTTAACGGTTTTTAACTTAAAGTCTTTATATTTTAATTATTCTAATTAAACTAAAACGATTTAAACTATAATGAAATTTACTAACAATTTCATTTATATTTATGAATAGTGTTTTTCAACACTTTAAATTTCTAACTTTTTAATCTTAATGATTTATAATGTTTTAAGTTGATTTATGTTATAATACTAACAATATATAAAACAATAACTAAACATAAACACAAATCATTAACAAGCATAAACTAAAACATAATCAAAGAGAGTAAAAATGAAGAACACACATGAACATCAACTTGAAGATTTCAAGAACACATAAACTAGCTCAAGAACACCATTTTTTGATTTTAACAACTTATATTTTATTTTCCTAATTTAATTTTTTTTTCACATGAACACATCTATTTTAACTAACTTATTCTAACATATTATTTACAAAAATTAAAAGTGAAATTTACATAAAAAATTAGGGAAATGCCGAGTAGAGTATTATGTAGGTATAAATTTTCATTTTCGATTTTAATCACTTTAATCTCATTGTTAATATTTCACATAATTTTTATATGATAACACTACTCAACTAAAACATAACTAAACATAAAAATCATATGAACAAAAATTAAAGTGCTCCAAATTAAATTAACTAAACATATTAACATTTTACTACACTTTAACTATAATCAATATTACTTATTTATTATCATTTTATTATACATCACATAACATATAAACACACACAAATCATGTTTAACATATTTTAGCACAAAAATCATACTCATAAAATTATAATAACAAAACAAATTAATTTACTAAAAAGATAATATAAGACATAGTTAGTCACCTAAATTCGGATGTTAATCGTCGAGGGATCTAAAATAAATTTTAGACCCGGAATTTCT
This sequence comes from Dianthus caryophyllus, assembly GCA_023091065.1. Taxonomy (NCBI): domain Eukaryota; kingdom Viridiplantae; phylum Streptophyta; class Magnoliopsida; order Caryophyllales; family Caryophyllaceae; genus Dianthus; species Dianthus caryophyllus. The sequence continues at coordinate 24,934,756 of CM041520.1, read as the reverse complement.
TCACCCATATTACCCATATACTTCACCCAAAATAAACCATGAAATTAGTTCCTAATATACCCACTAATTACTTAGAACTATTATGAATTATTAGAAATAATATTAAGGTTTTGTTTTAATGGTTTTTAGTAAGAAAAATGAAAGAAAATAAAGGAAGAAAAGAGAGGAGGAAGCTACGTCCAAAATGAGGGCAACAAAGTTGGTTTTTGACTTAGAAAAATAATGAGGATGATGTGTGGAATTAATTAGGTCAAGTAGGATTTTAGGAGATATGTATTAGGATTTCTTTATGTAATTTAAAGGTTAATGAAAATCAATTTAGGAACCTCATCATCACATTAAGCTACATTAGTCCACATTACTATTTGGTGTAGATTTTGTCTCCTTGATATTTTAAAATGCTTTCCTCGAATTTGGTCAGTTTTAAAAAGTCGGGCGTCAAAAGCGATAAAAGTTAAAAGGTGCTGTTTTGACGATTTTCTGAAAAGTATTCATTTTATAAATTTAAGACTAAAATATTTTATTTAATACCTTAGAAAAATTTTAAAAGTGACGGAAATGAAAATGGTAATATTAAAGTAGTAGTTTTGTATTTGTATAGTAATTTTATTAAAAGTATAAACTTTAAATTAAATACAAAATAAAAATAAAAATGATGATGAAAATATAAAGGTGTAAGAAAATGTGTAAGAACATGGAAGGTGATAAAATTTGACTAAGGAAAGTCAAAAGTCAAAAGTCAAATTTTCGGGCTCGATTATCGTTTTTGAAATTTTCGATTTGCGCGATCGCAGAAAGTTTCAAAATAAAAGATATGATCTTAAAATAGTATTTTAAAATAAAATCGGAATTAAAAATAAAACAAATTTTCAAAAGGTACTAAAAATAAAAATCGGATCATAATCCTCCAAATTTTGAATAAAAATTTCCTAGGTCGAAATATTTATTTTTTTCGTTGAATGTTTTAGATTTAAAGATTTATATTCAAACGTCAAAAATTTAATCAATTTAAATTAGGTGTGACTTCAAATTTCAACAATTTAGAAAAAAGTTAGTTTAATAGAAATGAAATAGTAATTAGATTTTTAATATAATATGATTTATTGAAAATAATCAAAATGATTATATTTTTGATGTTAAGTTTACTTTTTGGAAAATAAAAAGAAAGTGGAAGAGGATGAGATGGTTTGATTTTTGATTTGCGTGTTTGAAATTGTTGACCCGAATTTCAGAGACGGAAAAAGTATAAGTGTTCATTTTTATAAAATTTTGAAATGTGTTCCTTTTTCAATTCTGAAGATAATAAAACAAACTTTATTTTTCAAAATTTTTAAATTTGTACTTAGAAAAATTTAATATTATTTGGCGAAAAAAATTCAGTCGCATTTTTATTATATGGAAAAAGGATGAATTTAATTTGAGGAATTAAATTCTTTTATCATATTGTGTTAAAATAACACGGGGTGTTACAAACCTACCCCCTTAAGAAAAGTTTCGTCCCGAAACTTGAATAGAGTGGATAACTGCCCGAGGTTAACAAGACAGTTAGAGAAGATAAAAGGATTTACAAGTTTCGATAATAAAATTTTATTTTGGTAGCATAAGACTTTTCAAAATGTTTGAATTTCTGAATTATTATGGAGGTGTTAGATAAAGTTGAAAGATTGAAAGCTATAATCGTTTTATATTTACAAATGAAATATTTTAAATTAATATAGAAATATTGCTAGATTATTATTTTTGAAATCGATTCCAAAGGGATTTTCAAAAGGGTGGGGCCTAGAAGTTTTGTACGGAATTAAATTAAATAAAACTATAAGTATTTTAAAAGTTAAAGCAATTTCATTTAAATTTAGAAATAGGTATAAAGTTTAAAGTAGGTTGAAATAAAGATTTTAAATCTTAAACTTTAATCAATGATTTTAAAACCATCATATTATTTTTTTTTTGTCCTACCCCCTTAAGAAATTTTTAAACATATTTATCAAGTTTAAGTAGAAAAGATAAAAAATTCATTTTAAAAGTTGAGAATTTGGAATAGGTACTGATAAGTTCAAAAATTTAAAAATAATCAAATTCGATTGTAAATGATGTAAAGAATATACGATTTGAAACAAAAATAATTTCAAAGATATTTAAAATAAGGAAATAAAATTTTAGAACTAATTGAATAAGTTTCAAATATGTTTTACAGGAAAAACATGAAAGTAAATTTCTAGAAGATATTTAGAACTATAAAGTTAGGAATAAATATAAATTTTGAAAGAGGTAGCAAGTTTTAAAAAGATTGAAAGTAATGTATTTCGAAGGTTTTTGAGAATAAATTAAAAGGAGTTTACGAAATTGAAAGGTAAAAGTGAAATCATTTTGCGAATTTAAGACAAGGGATGAAAGCTTATTTGAGAACTAGTTATTAGAACTTATAGATTCAGAAAATTAGAGTGTTTAGAAGAAAAGGTTAAAGAGGTTAAAATTTTTAAAAGAGAATGAAATAAAAATTTTAGTTAAAGAGGATAATTAGATGAAGTTGTAAAAATCTTCTCCGCGACAGAAATCTTCAAGATCTTGAACGTCTTATCAGTTGTAAGGTTCTTGATGCGTCCATTTGCTGCGTTTGAGGTCTTGTCGTCATGTATTTGAATAATGGCTTCGTTCTTCGAGAATTAAATTTATTACTAAGATTTTATATCCGAGGATAGTTGTTAGTTTTAGTCAGTCACTTCAGCAAGTAGCAAGCATACGATAGTTAGTGTATTTTATTTTGAGGGAAGTAGTTCGTTATATTTAATAATTCTAAGCCTATGGTCGGTCCTTAAGGTTTCTACCCATCCTCACACTTTAAAGCGATCTAAGTTATTATTTTAGCGAGCTAAGATTTCTAATTTATTATTTGATCCTATAAGTCTATGCCTGACATACGATATGAATGTCCGGCCCAGGTGTCTCTCGCTAGATGAAATAACTATTAAGTTACTCACGGTCGCAAGACAGCTCTGATACCAACTGTAACAACCTGGTTTTTAGTCGACTTTAATTACTACGCCGGAAATTAATTAAGTCTTAAACCAGCGTTATTAATTATACAATAACCCAAAATATTACATCATCGTTTAAGAGTTGAATAAAACAACTCTAAATACGGAAATTCAAAAGAGTAGCGTTATATATATTACATCTCTCTTGAAAACAACTAGGGAAAAACAATAAAAACGTCTCGTGACTCCATCCAAAACCCAGCTCCTGGTCCACGAACGTCCTGCACAATAAACTGATGGGGTGCATTGAGCGGACAAATGTCTAGCTATGCTCATACTTACCCTCGATTTCAATTACTTTGGTTTAATATTATCGCTTTATAAACATAACATTATGATAAAAACATAAACATGCTTAATACATATAGCATATAAAGACATATAAGTCATAATAAGCATGCGGTTTAAAGCGATAAATCATATAAGCATGATATTCAATTATGAAGGCAAATAGCATATAATAGCATAGCAATTGAGTCACAATAATTCAATAACATTACAAGGCGATATCGGATCGCAATCAAATATACATATCTTATCATTCTCCTCATACAGACTCGATTCAATTCAGAAAGTTGTGGTCTTTAGTTTTCGAAGATGGTACACACTCATTCTCATTTAATCATGTAACAAACAACACATACTGCTTACGAGCCTGACCACTGAGTAGGCCTTTGTACTCTGATCGATTGCATCTCACTTCCATAGTGCAGAGGCTTACTCGACTCGTAAACCACGCCGAATACTATAGTACTTGCATCTCATCTTCTAGTGTTCGAAATGATTCGAACTTCAGATACAATCTCGTCAAGTGATCTTTACATGTGGCAAGAACGAATGCAAGTGTCGCGCCCACTAAGAACGAAACACGGCAAGGAGACTTGAACCGCTATAATCGGCATTAATCGCCACGGTGCCCTGGTAACTTTAGCGAAATAGGGGAATAAAACCCTAGTCTAGTACATGTACACTAGTATCCAATTTAAGAATGGGCTATGCTAATCATAGAGCACCTTAACTCAGGATAAAACGACTATTTCCTAAAGCCTGAGACAAAAGCCTTGGCATATTCATTATCTTGTACGGCAATGGCGACCGCTACAAGACTATCTTAAACCCCACTTCACTCACGATTGACGTTCCCTTATCTGAGACCCAAGCTTGACCTTTTATTTAACTTACTCAAGATTTATTATTTATTTGATATTACATATCACATGTTACTAGACTCTCCTAGTCTCACACAAACGTTTAAGTATTTGTAGGTTTCATATGATCACATAACACGTTCGTTTATTATTTGAAGTGTTGTTAATTATTAACGTTTTCAAATTTCTAAATTGAAACGTTTATTAGTATGTCCAATTTTATTTATGTGTTTTTCAAACACTTTAGGTCATTTACTTCTTCATTTTAAATTTTCTATACTTAGTAAAATTTTCAATTATTTCTATTATTTTACTATTCACTTTTCACTATTCACTATTCACCGTATTTTATACGTATTTTTATACGTATTCGTATTTTTATACTTCGTATTTTATACGTATTTTTATACGTATTCGAATTTTATACTTCGTACGTATTTGTATACTTAAGGTATTTTAGTATAATACAAAATCTTTTTATTTCCTAAGTATAGATTTCTAGTTTCAAAGTCGTTAAGTTCGTTTTGTACTTAGTGAGTTTTGAAAATATTCTAAAAGTCCAGTTTTAAAAACGTTAAGTTCGGTTTGTAAAAAGTGATAATGATATTCATTTTAAAATACTAGTTTTAAAAATGTTAAGTTCAATTTGTAAAAAGGTGATAATGATATTCATTTTAAAATGAGACTTAGTTAAATTTAGTCGTCTATTAACTAAATTTAGCGATTTTCATTCTTTAAAATAATAGTAACGTCGATGATTCATTTTAGTCCGTATGTCCAAGATCAACTGTCCAGATAGCAAAGGCAGTAACACACGATTTAGTTCATTTTTATAACGGTTACATATTTTTATCGGTTTATAATATTTCATTTATAACTAAATCGATTTATACAAAAATTCAATTCTAATTACTATTTAACTTTAGTGACTTAGTGATATTTTCATTTTGGTCAAATTTAGTCAATTTTAAGTGATGATGTCGTGTGACTTAATATATATGTCAAAATTGATTTATCTCTTTTAATTTCTTAAACCTAACTTATTAATTACTAATCAAATTATTTTAACAATTAAACTAAAAAGTGGTAAAAACAATTTTGGACCTAAAATGGCAAGAATGCCGTGGCTAAGCTAGTTAGGGTCCTAAAATTTCATTTTTCGATTTTAACGGTTTTTAACTTAAAGTCTTTATATTTTAATTATTCTAATTAAACTAAAACGATTTAAACTATAATGAAATTTACTAACAATTTCATTTATATTTATGAATAGTGTTTTTCAACACTTTAAATTTCTAACTTTTTAATCTTAATGATTTATAATGTTTTAAGTTGATTTATGTTATAATACTAACAATATATAAAACAATAACTAAACATAAACACAAATCATTAACAAGCATAAACTAAAACATAATCAAAGAGAGTAAAAATGAAGAACACACATGAACATCAACTTGAAGATTTCAAGAACACATAAACTAGCTCAAGAACACCATTTTTTGATTTTAACAACTTATATTTTATTTTCCTAATTTAATTTTTTTTTCACATGAACACATCTATTTTAACTAACTTATTCTAACATATTATTTACAAAAATTAAAAGTGAAATTTACATAAAAAATTAGGGAAATGCCGAGTAGAGTATTATGTAGGTATAAATTTTCATTTTCGATTTTAATCACTTTAATCTCATTGTTAATATTTCAAATAATTTTTATATGATAACACTACTCAACTAAAACATAACTAAACATAAAAATCATATGAACAAAAATTAAAGTGCTCCAAATTAAATTAACTAAACATATTAACATTTTACTACACTTTAACTATAATCAATATTACTTATTTATTATCATTTTATTATACATCACATAACATATAAACACACACAAATCATGTTTAACATATTTTAGCACAAAAATCATACTCATAAAATTATAATAACAAAACAAATTAATTTACTAAAAAGATAATATAAGACATAGTTAGTCACCTAAATTCGGATGTTAATCGTCGAGGGATCTAAAATAAATTTTAGACCCGGAATTTCTTCACCCATATTACCCATATACTTCACCCAAAATAAACCATGAAATTAGTTCCTAATATACCCACTAATTACTTAGAACTATTATGAATTATTAGAAATAATATTAAGGTTTTGTTTTAATGGTTTTTAGTAAGAAAAATGAAAGAAAATAAAGGAAGAAAAGAGAGGAGGAAGCTACGTCCAAAATGAGGGCAACAAAGTTGGTTTTTGACTTAGAAAAATAATGAGGATGATGTGTGGAATTAATTAGGTCAAGTAGGATTTTAGGAGATATGTATTAGGATTTCTTTATGTAATTTAAAGGTTAATGAAAATCAATTTAGGAACCTCATCATCACATTAAGCTACATTAGTCCACATTACTATTTGGTGTAGATTTTGTCTCCTTGATATTTTAAAATGCTTTCCTCGAATTTGGTCAGTTTTAAAAAGTCGGGCGTCAAAAGCGATAAAAGTTAAAAGGTGCTGTTTTGACGATTTTCTGAAAAGTATTCATTTTATAAATTTAAGACTAAAATATTTTATTTAATACCTTAGAAAAATTTTAAAAGTGACGGAAATGAAAATGGTAATATTAAAGTAGTAGTTTTGTATTTGTATAGTAATTTTATTAAAAGTATAAACTTTAAATTAAATACAAAATAAAAATAAAAATGATGATGAAAATATAAAGGTGTAAGAAAATGTGTAAGAACATGGAAGGTGATAAAATTTGACTAAGGAAAGTCAAAAGTCAAAAGTCAAATTTTCGGGCTCGATTATCGTTTTTGAAATTTTCGATTTGTAGCGATCATGAAAGTTTCAAAATAAAAGATATGATCTTAAAATAGTATTTTAAAATAAAATCGGAATTAAAAATAAAACAAATTTTCAAAAGGTACTAAAAATAAAAATCGGATCATAATCCTCCAAATTTTGAATAAAAATTTCCTAGGTCGAAATATTTATTTTTTTCGTTGAATGTTTTAGATTTAAAGATTTATATTCAAACGTCAAAAATTTAATCAATTTAAATTAGGTGTGACTTCAAATTTCAACAATTTAGAAAAAAGTTAGTTTAATAGAAATGAAATAGTAATTAGATTTTTAATATAATATGATTTATTGAAAATAATCAAAATGATTATATTTTTGATGTTAAGTTTACTTTTTGGAAAATAAAAAGAAAGTGGAAGAGGATGAGATGGTTTGATTTTTGATTTGCGTGTTTGAAATTGTTGACCCGAATTTCAGAGACGGAAAAAGTATAAGTGTTCATTTTTATAAAATTTTGAAATGTGTTCCTTTTTCAATTCTGAAGATAATAAAACAAACTTTATTTTTCAAAATTTTTAAATTTGTACTTAGAAAAATTTAATATTATTTGGCGAAAAAAATTCAGTCGCATTTTTATTATATGGAAAAAGGATGAATTTAATTTGAGGAATTAAATTCTTTTATCATATTGTGTTAAAATAACACGGGGTGTTACAATTTCACTATTCACTTTTCACTATTCACTTTTCACTATTCACTTGACACTATTCATCGGACACTATTCATCGTATTTTATACGTATTTTTATACGTATTCGTATTTTTATACTTCGTATTCTATACGTATTTTTATACTTATACGTATTCCTATACTTGTACGTATTCTTATACTTATACGTATTTTTATACTTAAGATATTTTAAGTATAATACTAAACTTGTTTTTATTTTCTAAGTACAAATTTTTAGCTTCAAAGTCGTTAGGTTCGTTTTGTACTTAGGCGATTTTTGAAAATATTTTAAAGTCTAGTTTTAAAAATGTTAAGTTCGGTTTGTATTTAGTCATTTATGAAAATATTCGAAAATCATAGTTTTAAAAACGTTAAGTTCATTTTGTATTTAGTCATTTATGAAAATATTCTAAAATTCTAGTTTTAAAAACGTTAAGTTCGGTTTATAAAAGCTGATCAATGATATTTATTTTAAAACGAGACTCAGTTAAATTTAGTCGTCTATCTATTTAAGTTAGTGATAGTATCGTGGATGATTCACTTATAGTCCGTATGTCCAAGCTCAATAATCCAATAGCAAAGGTAGTAACACACGATTTAATTCATTTTTATAACGGTTACTTATTTTTATCGGTTTATAATATTTCATTTATAACTAAAACGATTTATACAAAAATTCAATTCTAATTACTATTTAACTTTAGTGACTTAGTGATAATTTCATTTTGGTCAAATTTAGTCAATTTAAATGGTAATGTCGTGTGGATCATATATATAACAAAATTTATTTATATCTTTTAATTTCTTAATTCTAACTTATTAACTAATAATTAAATTATTTTAACAATTAAACTAAAAAGTGATAAAAACAATTTTTGGCCCAAAATAAGTGAAAATGCCGTGAGCATGTATAGTAGGTTCCAAATTTTCATTTTTTCGATTTTATCTGCTTAGCTTAAAGCCTTTATACTTTAATTATTCTAATTATACTAAAACGGTTTAAACTAAAACGAAATTTACTAAAACTTTTATTTATAATTATGAATAGTGTTTTTCAACACTTTAAATTTCTAACTTTTTAATCTAAATGATTTATAATGTTTTAGTTGATTTATAGTATAATACTAAGTGATATATAAAACAATAACTAAACATAAACATAAATTATTAACAAACATAAATTAAAATGAAATTAAAATGAGTAACAAGTATGAACATCAACATGAATAAATCAAGAACACACATGAAGAACTCAAGAACAACTCAAGAACACTAATTTCGATTTTAATAATTTATAATTTGTTTTCCTAATTTAGTTTTCCTTTCATAGGAACATCTATTTTATACTTACTTAACACTACATATAATTTACAAAAATTAAAAGTGAAAATATATTAATAAAATTAAGAAATGCCGTGTATATGTAATATATATATATAAATTTTCATTTTCGATTTTAATCACTTTAAACTCATTTTTAATATTTCACATAATTTTTATATAACATTACTACTTAAATAAAACATAAAAAAAACACAAAAATCATATGAAACATAATTAAAAATGCTCAAAATCAATTTAGCTAAACATGATATCATTTTACTATAACATTACTAGTAAACTATATATTTAGTTATTATCATTATTTATTCAACACATAAACATACAAGCATATAAACATGATGTTTAACATATTTAACACAAAAATCATAATTATAAAATTAGAATAACAAAACAAATTAATTTACTAAAAAGATAATACAAGACATAGTTAGTCACCTTTGATCGGTAAGTTTATTGGTTGTCCGGATCGACTATATTATCCAAGTCTAAGTCTTCACCCTCAAGCCTGTGTTCACCTTCAAATAAACCCGTAAAATATAAGCTCCAAATACCCAAAGATGTCTAAGAACACTAGTGTAATATTAGGGTAATATTTAGGGTTTTTATTTAGGAAGTTTTAAGTGAAAAATGAAAGAAAATAAAGAGAGAAAAAGAGAGCAAAGTGGCCGGCCAAAATGGAGTCCAAAGGTGAGTTTTTGACTTGTGAAATAATGAGAAAAAGATAGGAAGCAAATTAGGTTAAATGAATTAGATATGCTTTAGTCTTTTTTATTATGTAAATAATGTTTTAATGAAATAAAAATAGGAAACAAAATTATCAAACTAGACTACTAAAGTCCACATTACTATTTGTGTTAGTAATTGTCTAAAGTGTGTCAAAAAATGTTTTTCACGAATTTAGTCAGTTTTAAAAAGTCGGGCGTCAAAAGCGATAAAAGTTAATGTGTGCGCGTTTGACGATTTTTCGAAATATTTCTACTTTTAAATTCTAAGACTAAAATATTTATTTCATTTTTCAAAAATTTTAAAAAGTTTTAAAGAAGTCGATAAATTTTACAAAACGAAGGTTTTGCAAAAATTGTGATTTTGAAGGCTAAAAGGCTTAGGATTTGATTTAAGGTTTGAAATTAGAAATTGATGGTTAATTAATGAATTAAATTAACACGGGGTGTTACATATCCTATCTACCCATAGGTGTTGTCAGGTTTATCTTTGATTAGGCGACGCGATTAAGCCTATCAGTGACATCTATAACTTAAAAGTTCTTTATGAATATATCAAAGTCAATTTAATGAATATGTAAGTTTGTTTTTATGCATATATCGAATTGTTTTTTGTGAATACGTTAAATAGTTATTTCGAATTTAGTTTTTAGTGAATATATCCTTTAATTTTATGGACATAAAAGTCTAATTTATTGAATACGCTAGTAAGTTTTTATGAATATTTGAGAAGTCATTATGAATATATTAATAGAATATTTAAAATTAAATAAATTCAAAAATATATCAAATATGGTCTCTATTTAAAGAGTACAAAAAATATGAATATTGATATTATTTTTTTATTTTTTTACTTGACAAAATAGTAGCTAAAATCAATTCAACTTAAAAAAAGGTTGGAAAACAAATATTTTGGATGAAGGGGCTGTTTTTGTAATTTTACCCCCTTGGGAGTTTGATACTTCATGCTCCCATGTGTAACTTATAATTTACCACGAACCACAAACGTTAAAGTTGCTATTCACTTAAAAACGTGCACGGATTCCCAGCAGTCCTATATCAACTGCAGGTGTGCATTTGTTATAATCCTAGCCGTTCATTTAGTGGAGGGTCCAGATTGATTGTAATTTATTTAAGTGAAAAAAAGGGAAAATTAGAGGGAGACTTAAAACCAATTTATCAAAAGCAATTCTACATAAAGCGAAAGCTACAACTACCACTTTATACTCCTTGCAATCATCAATCCTCCTCTGCAATTGTCATCAATCAATAGAAAAAATTGTGAAATTAAACTAAAATCAAGTTCATTGGACATGCACGCCTCACAGGTACCAACATATTCCCTTGAATCTTTAATTATTTTTATTTTTTTTTATCAATTTTTAGATTTAGGGTTTTTAATCACTGTTAATGGACAAAGTCATTATTTTGACTATATGAATTAGTTTTAGAGATTTGTTTTACTCTTATTTGACTAAAAATATTATGTAACAGTCTGTGAATTTTGTTTGTTTGTCGAGTTAGTGAATTTTATTCATTTGAAACAGTCTGTGAATAGCCAATACTCTATGCTCAAAGTTTGGTTTGTGAATTTGAATCCTAAAAGTACTGGTTTGTCGAAATAGTTTTTGTGATCTCGATGGGTGTAACTAAGATTAGACGATCCACCAACTTGAGCACTATGAAGTTCATGGGCGACTCTTGGCTTAATTCCAGAAGCGTCTGCCATATCGATTGCTAAGGCTTGCGTTTCATATATTTTTCTATACGTAGAGAGTAAATGAACAGTTTCAGGTGAATGTAGTACATGATATGTTCTGAGACAAAATCTTGTACCTTGTATTTCCCATCTATTCAATCTAAAACACATCCCATCCGTACGTCACATCCAGTTCTTCGCTCCGCTCGAGGATTTTTTACCAAATGATCTCGTTTTTTGTCAACTTGACGGAAACCCTGTTTACAACAAACAAACCGACTAGACGTTATCACATTACTCTTATCGGTGTTATTATACTTTTGACGAACTCCAAAACCCATTTTCTCTCCATACTTTTCCCAAAATTTCCAAGCTTCCTGTGACGAATAAAATTCCATCCCGATACGTGGTATCCAATTCTCGAATGACTCCGTATTTTGCGTACCTGCATCAACATAAGCACCGTTTGACATTACTAATTTTTATTTTTTGTATTGATTTGAATTCAATTAAATTATAGGTAATAATATTCTTTAAAATAATTTGGTAAATATTAGTATTAGTATAAACTATAGGTATAAAGGTTTATTTTAACTTGGTCAAATTTTCAAGGAAAAATCAAGGAATATATGCATATATGTAGCCGTAGAAGAGATTTCCTTTGTTAATTTGTTTGTTTCCTTTTTTACTAGTGTTATGCCCGTGCAAATTGCACGGGCATGCTATTTTTATAATTTAAGTAAACATTATCAATAATGGAGTCGTTTTATAATAAGGTTAATGACACTTAAAATATTAATGTATATATTTACTACTGAGAAACATTTAAAATTGCAATATTATATGGCAGACAAAAATAAGTAAGAGAAAAATTAAAGTTGGTATATAATGTGTTTAGTAAATGAGTCCTTTAAAACAACAAAATTATATGACAAATAATCATAAGTGATTGAAAAATTCAAAGCATTACAGAAAAAGATGATACATTGTACAATTATTAGTATTGTAAATTGTACATCCATTGTTTTATTCTAGTATTTTGATATTTATTCCCGTGCAAATTATACGGAGTATAATTTAATTACAATGTATATTGTTAATTGCTAAATTATACAGAGTAAGTACTTTATCAACTATTACACAAAGTAATACTTACTAATACTTCGACATTTATGCCCGTAGCGGTGTAATTGTTCATGTGTTTTTGAAAATTTTCAATAAAATTTCAAGAGTTGCCTTATCCTTCTATAGGAAATAGGTTATTTTGTTTAAACGACAAAATAACCTACTCACAAACTAAGAACATGTGCCGATATATCATTTTCAATATTAAATATAAAAAAGACGTCCTATTATATGGCCCAATGTAGCTGACTTCAGCTACTTGGTCCAAATTGATAGTAGCATGCACGCAATTTTTTTACTCCATTATTTCAATTTTTTATTTTATGTAGCTGACGTCGTAATTACCTTGAGAATAACAATTTGACAGTGCAATTTTAAAAGTAGCATGCCCGTGCAATTTTTTTACTCCATTATTTCAATTTTTTATTTTAAGTAGCTGACGTCGTAATTACCTTGAGAATAACAATTTGACAGTGCATTTTAAAAGTATCATGCCCGTGCAAGTTTAAAAGTAGCATGCCCGTGCAATTTTTTTACTCCATTATTTCAATTTTTTATTTTATGTAGCTGACGTCGTAATTACCTTGAGAATAACAATTTGACAGTGCATTTTAAAAGTAGCATGCTCGTGCAATTCTAAAAGTACAAATTCTACAGTAAGGCTGCCTCATTGTATGAGACACCCCTAACGTAACTAGATTATTCTTGAAAAGTAACCTAAAATTCAAATTGAAAAGTAACTCCGTCTAGTTCAAAAGTAACGTTATTATATTACAAAAGTAACTATTTATGTGCATAAAGATTAACCGAAATATATAATGCTTCGTACAAAATCGTCTACCTTGACCTCGTTATCATTAACCATATCCTCAACCATCAAATCATAACCTTCCATCTGTGATATCGTCACCAACATCAACTCAAAACCCATATCGAACAATCGCATACCCCATCTTAATGGAGGATTGTTATCAATCGTGATCTGAGTAACGTGGTCGGATCCACCTTGGTTGTGATTGCCGTGGAAATGGACGGGCGACAATGGTTGTAAACTTCGACTTGTGGTGGTGGTTGCGGTGGAGTTCGATTGGTGGTGGTGGTTGTGGAATTCAACTAGTGGAGATCGATTGGTTGTGGTGGTTGCGGTGGAGTTCGACGGTGGCGGTGGATAAGGAGTGCGACTAGAGGCGGTTGATGTGGTGTTCGACTGGTGGCGGTGATTGTGGTGGTCGAGTGGTGGTGGTGGTGGTTGGGGGATGGAATTCAACTGGTGGAGTAGTTATAGTGGTAAAAGACTAAAAGAGGAGTTGAGATATTTAAGGTAACTAAGTGTATAATAATAATAATTGTGATTGAGGGGTTGTCTTATTGTATGAGACAGCCTCATACTAGAATTACTCTTTTAAAAGTAGCATGCCCGTGCAATTTTAAAGTAGCATTCCCGTGCAATTTTTTTACTCCATTATTTCAATTTTTAATTTTATGTAGCTGAAGTTGTAATTACCTTGAGAATAACAATTTGACAGTGCAATTTTAAAAGTAGCATGCCGTGCAATTTTAAAAGTAGCATGCCCGTGCAATTTTTATAAGCAGCATGCCCGTGCAATTTTTTTACTCCATTATTTCAATTTTTTATTTTATGTAGCTGAAGTCGTAATTACCTTGAGAATAACAATTTGACAGTGCAATTTTAAAAGTAGCATGCCTGTGCAATTTTAAAAGTAGCATGCCCGTGCAATTTTTATAATCCATTAGTTTAATTTTTTTTTTATGTAGCTGACGTTGTAATTACCTTGAGAATAACAAATTGATTGTGCAATTGGAGTAGCACATAAAGCAGTCTTACTCCTCTTAATACAGTTTAATTCTTTTCGATTTAGTCATGCTTTTTTTGGCACGATTGTTATTAGCTGCACAATTGTTTAAAATGGATTTAGATTACGATGTAACTTAAAAAAGGCCCATTATAAATAACCTTAACGTTAAATGGCAACCAAAATATAAAAATTGTTATCATTACATGTAGAGTTAACGCCTTTGTATTTATATAAATTTTATGAAGGGTAGATTGAAAGTAAGAAAAGAGTTCGATATTTCATTTTAAAACTTAATTCTTAAAAATGTAATAAGAATTGTACCAATTTTGGGTTGAATTTAATCACTGAAGCCTACTTATAAAGCCCATTTGTTAACCTAAAATTCACCTACTCATTAACACCTTAGTCATTTCTATTTAACAAAAAAAAATTAAATACCCTTTCGTAAATTTGAATTACATTTTAACAGTCGACAAATTTACGATGGACGTAAGAACAAAATGGACCTCCCTTTAATAAGAACAAAATGGGCTCCTAAATTCTTTCTACTTATTATTAAAAACTAGTGGTGTGCCCCGTGGAATCCACGGACCGAGTCACTCACATTTTAATACGCATTTTTTATGGGTTGTCAATTGTGTTTGTGCATGTAAATATTATAGTCACTAATAATTATTAATTCCATCTAAAATTTCAAAATAATCTCTTAAATGGATAGACATAATATGAGTTCTAGGCGAAAAACATCGAAAATGTTACATATTATGTCGACTGCATATTACATACTATGTACTACACAATCAGACAATTAATGAAATCATAAATTCTCCGCAAAGGTGCAACTGCGCCTTTGAGGGTAAGATGAGCGCAAATCGTGACGCTAAGAGTTAGAGCTAAAATTTCATAGGTGAGAACAAAGATTTGATAAGAACAAAGATTTGAGGTAGTATTCTTCGAAAAAGCCACATAGTTTTTGCAACAATTTTTCTGTCATGACTTTGCTACGGAGTAGTTTTTTCTTATGTGACCTTTTGAGACATCATACCTACAAAGCAATCATCATAGGGACATGTGTCGCACTGTGGTGATACTTTGACTTTCAAAATGGGGCCCATCAATTTTGCTGCCTTTTAATTTAATTCAGTAGCAGTAACACTGATACAATCCCAAATAAATAGTACAGTATACGGAGTACAATAAATTACATTAAATTACCTCAATACATTAATTAATTAAAATTAAAATAAATATTACTATACAATTATAGAATTATACATTAATTACATTAAATAAATATAAAGAAGTTTAAATAAAAATTAATTTACAGAATCAATTACAACCTCTTTTTCAAAAAAAAAATAAATAAATAAAGATTTGTAAATTTGTATTTTGTGTATAATAATATTTCAAATGAAATCATTATATTATTTCGTAATTATAACAAAAAATTAACCAAACAAAATTACATAACACGTTGTTTACATTATTTAGAATGCACAAAAAACTTAACCGACGGTAAAAATTTCATAGTAAATACAAAAAATGTTGTCTAAGGTCATATTTTCTTTTAGAAATGCACCATCAGAAGCCTTTTTACGAAAATGGATTATAATTTGATTTTCGATCGAGCATTCTTATTCTTACATGTTTGAGACCCGTCTCGAAATGGTTCCCGCCTTGTGCTAATATTTTGCTCTCTTGAAGGTAGCTTTCACAATCCTCCACCTCCCTAGCACATTCAATGTAACACCCCGTGTTAATTTAAGCTAATTATAATTAGGAAATCAATAAATAATCATCCTCGCTCATCATATTCCTAAAACATTACACTACAATTATTTTTGCACCTAAACCAAAACCATTTTGAATTACTTAGAATTTGAACTTTATTCTTTCATATTCAAACTCGATAAATCAAATGAAGCACACACGACAAATTTCTCAACGACAAATTTTGGCACGCAAATCGAGGTCAAACGTTGACTAAATGGCCAAGCCACCTAAATATGATTAAATCACCTAATCTTTTCTTAAATATAATTACTCATAATCCAAACCTAATTAAAGTAGCTTAGGCTTAATCATATTGATTTTTACTAACACAACATATAATAATAATATCAAATTACTATTCCACCTTGATTTAACTAACACATTCACTAAAACTCGATATATTGAGTTACACTAAGCCTAAACTGATAAACTTTTTGACGTCTGAGCATAATGATTTAATTCGATAGCATTCAACAAAAAAAATATATATTTCGATCAAATAAAATTTTATTTCAAACTTGCGAGGAATCTAATACCCAATTTTTATATTGATTTCGTTTTGAGGTGTATTTTCATTTTTATTTTCGATCTCACTTCTAAACATTATTTCAAGACTATATATTTCATTTTGAGACTTTTCGCGTACGCGTAAATCGAAAATTTCAAAAACGAAAATCGGGACTTGTGACATGCATGTTGGCCGAGAAAATGAGCTTGGCTTTGGCTCATTTTTCTTCCTTCCTCTTACACCACCATGCCTCCTTTTCTTCTATGTCTAATCCTTCTTACACCCTACTAAAATCATCATCACTTAGTAACTAGTTAATACTTTGCATTCATACCTAAACTTACAACTAAAACAAAAACACAAACTACTACTACATACATACATATCACACGCACAAACAAACACACACAACAAACACTTCAACTTATTTTCTCTCTAATAAAAACCTAACTCAAGAACAAAGTAAGCCATGTTCTTATACCACTCAAGAACACCATATGAATCTTCATCCTCTTTAACTCATTTCTTCCTTAAAACTTTCATTTCATATGCTTAAATTCATTAGCATACTTAGATAAATCCTCACCATTTATATTTATTACTCACTTACTCCTTTACAATACAATTAAAATATGAACATGAATCGAAATCATAAAAAGAATTAAAACATCACCTAAACCTAAATACTACTACACTTTAAAATTTTAGTATAGTTAGTTTAGTTTTAAATTAAATTACTAACTTGTGTATTTCATTTTTATGTACTACTCCTAACCAAAGACGAGGAGCAAGGTGGTGGAGTCGATCTTAGCCAATTCGATCATATCATTGATCCCGACAACTGCTAAGCTATTTCACTCATAACCTAACTAAGGTGCTTCCCGCACACTTATATGATAAAGCGCCTCAATTTGATTATGTGTTATTGTTTTTGATGCATGTATTGTTTTATTATATCACCTAGTATTCATATGTTAAATTAGGAGACAAAAATCGAAAAATAATATTTGAGTAACATTGAAAACCACACAGCATCCCCTTAATTTTTGTCTAATTTTTCGTTTTAATTTTTGTAAATTGCATGCTTAAAATACTTATAATGAAATGAACATGAGGATATAATTAGTTTTTGTGTAGGATTTAAAATGAATTTGTTATGAATTTTTAAGTGTTTTAAGGTATTATGTGTGTTCTTGAATGTTTGTTGTTATTCTTGTGTTTGGATGATTTTATTTATGTGTGTTAATGTTTTGTTATGTTTTCCACTTATGATTAAATACATAAATAATATAAGATAAATTAGTTGTTGAATTAGAAGTATAAAAATCAAAAATCAATATTTATGAACATATATAAATATACACGGCCAAATTTAATTACATGGACCAATTTTTAGTTTTAATTTTTCTAAATAACATATTATGATTAGTATAGTTAAATTAGACTTGTATGAAAAATTTGAGAAAATTTTATAAACATATAAAAATTTGACTAAATAATGTTCATATTAAAAGCATTAAGATTCATCACACATTCATGTGTTCTTCACTTAGTTGATCAGTTTGATTCATAAATTTTATAAGTTTTAGTTATTTGTTGTTTATGTTTACTAGTTTAAATCACTTTAGCATAAACTAAATAATTAGTATATAAAAACTTTAAGTTAAAAACCGATAAAATTAGAAAACGAAAATAAATGGTTATGTATGTTAGGCCACGGTTTTGGGGTCCAATTTAGACCTAAAATGAATTTGTCACTTTTTATTTTTATCACTTAAGAAATTAAAATAGTTAAAGTAATGATTTATTAATAAAAATAACAAAAGAAATAAATAGCTAAATAAATAAAGGCTCACGGCAATTAGGATATTTTTGGGTCAATTTTGGTCAAAATGAATTTATCACTTAGTCACTAAAATTGAATAGTAATTAGATTTATATTTGGTTATGTATTAAATCGTTAATAAAAAGAATTGACAAAACCGATAAAAATAAACGTTACACGTATTAAAATGAATGAAATCGAGTGTTACTACCTATGCTTAAATTTGGAGGTGGACATACGGACTATTTAAAATGAACTACGACAACCTCGCTAAAAATGGAAACCGCTAAAAGATTAGTTAAGTATATGACTAAATAAACCCGAGTTTCTCTTTTAAAAAAAAGTTATTTAAAATCACTAAGTACAAAATGAACTTAACAACTTTGACCCTAGAATTTTGTACTTAGATTATATTAGATTTTACTTCCGAAATCATTTTTCAAATCACTAAATACAAAACGAACCTAACGACTTTAAAACTAGAATTTTACACTTAGTAAATAAAAAGCTTAGTTTTATTTTTCTAAAAACATCCTTAGTATAACAAAAATGTATAAGAGTATAAAGATACTAAGTATAAATAAAGTAAAATAAAATGAAAAAAATACTAAGTATAAAGAAAATAAAATAATAAATACTAAGTATAAGAATACATATACGTATAAAATACGAATAAAATACGAAGTATAAAAATACGTACAAATACGGAATACGAAAATACGAATACGTATAAATACGAGGAATAGTAAATACGAGGAATAGTAAATACGATGAATAGTAAATACGATGAATAGTAAATACGGTGAATAGTAAAATAATGAATAGTGAAAAATATTTAAAAGTTACGAACGGACTCAAAATAAATAATTAAGTTTTTCTATGTGTTCTGTTTTACCTGAAGAACTGCTGTTACTAAAATTTCATTATACAAGTTCGACGTTATATTTATATTACAAGTTCGTCATTATTATTATTTATGAACGAGAGAATGAGAAATTGAGAAAGCAAGTACTTGAATAAAATACTAGGATTGTTCGCCATGTTGCGACTCTTGAAATTGAAGTTAACGAGGTATTTGTCAGGGGACTTGGGCTCCCTACCTGAGTTGCCCAAGGCTATTCAACGATCTTAAGATTGCTGTTTGACGTGTGGTATCAACCTCAGGGATGGGGCATACTTGATACTTCCGCGGGCCCATAGAATAGTAATTGGAAACGCCAACCCCATCCGGGGGTACCCGTCTCTGGTGATAGTCGAACTTTTTCGTCGGTGATACCTTTTGAATAGCGAATAAGTATGATCCTCGATAGGTAGTGTATGCATACATTAGACAAGGGATTGAATCATCCTTATTACCTTAGATATCTTTAAGCCTGGTAGTCACGTCCAAGTTATGTTGGCCCTACCGGCTACTGCGCGGATTATGTCTGCATGCTTCCGCCTTACTAACGAAGACTCATTTGTTATCACATGTTGAATGCATTTCCTTGTTTGTTTGATGATTATCTGAATGACCTGGCTGAATATTGGAATGCGATTTGTTGAGTATGATTATTTGTGAGCGTGGTATGTTATTGGATTGGTTTATACTCGTATTGTATCATCATGACCTTCTTATGTGCTTTACTTGCATGCTTGCTATTTGTTTTCCTTGTTTATTTAATATTCATTCAGCATATTGTTTTAGAATTGCATGTATCGAAAGAGTGTGCGGGAAAATGATGAGAGTTTAATGCAGGTACCCCGAGTCTTGACCGTTGATCTATCAGTGGATTGAAGGCCTTATTTTTGTAATCTATTTTGAGAGGATGTAATCAAACTCATACTCTGTTATCCTAAACTCGTACTATGTACTTAGAGTTTTATTACGATTAACAGCTGGTTTTGTAATATATAGACTTAATTAATTTTCCGCCTTAGTTTAATTAAAGTCACGAAAAACCCGGTTGTTACAGTTGGTATCAGAGCTGTCTTGCGACCGTGAATGACTTAAAGTTATCTCACATAGCGAGACGACACCGGGCCGCATATTCATATCATATGTCAGGCATAGACTTATAGGATAAAATAATAAACTAGGTATCTCTAGATCGCTAAAATAATAACTTAGATCAGTTTTAAAATGTGAGAAGGGTAGAATCTTAAGGACCGACCAAATAATAATGAACTAGTTAGACGAGCGTTAGAATCTTAACTTTATGATTCTTTACTTGCTATTTGCTCTATGGCTAACTCTAGTTTGACAAAGGCCCTTAGGATGACGTACTACAGTTTCTCCCGTAACAATCTACCACAACGCCCACCGATGATGCCACGAGATGCATATATATGTAGCCATTCCCACGTCATAGAGCAATACGTGGAAGCTAATGGGATCACGACGACCCGACCCTACCATACTAGGGGCATTGGCTTAGGCCTGACGCTTATTGAGAGCTTCCACCTGTACGACGAATTTTGGACACCACTAGGATGGCAACTCCTCCTGGATTACGATCGATATATGGGTCGCATGTGTCACCCCGACCCACTTCTGAGGGAGATGCAACCGCCAGGGTGGATGGAGCACGAGGAACTACTTGAGAACTTGATGTATCAAGAATTAAGGCACGACTATCCTCCATTGCCAGGTGAACTACTCCCATGGGGAGAGGATCTCCTATCGTGAGACTCTTCAGGGTCGCAAATCATATTTAGGGTCTTTGGACCCCAGTTTGTAAAATATATGTAACCGACTTTTAACCATCCTAAGAACGATCTTAATATCGTCTTCTTTTCCTACGGCTATGGATGTTATATTCGGATGTGACGTTTGGTGAACTTATGTATTATGTTCCTCTAAAATGTAATATTTTACCCATGTATATTTATATATATGGAGACGTTATGTTACTACCTAGTCATGTGCTCTTCTTAACTCATTATTTTAAAATGTTACATACATGTTTGTACTTCCAAATCTCATTTAAATTACCTTGTCCAAATTGTTTTCAGATGAGACTACCGTGCGGTAAGAGGTACTCTGAGTGGACTCCAAAAGAGAAGGCCCGCAAGAAAGCCATCGAGGCCTACGCGCGACGTCAACAATTGAAGTCCTGGAAGAGATCACAGGACTCGAGCAATTCGGAAGTTGACTGGAAGACTAGGGCACTTAAGACTCCGTATATGGAACATCGAATTCCTGATCATCTCCGTCGATCCTCAGAATATACAGATGTGATCGAAGCTTTCATGCAGGGAAAACCTGAGACATTTGAGGGAATCAGTGGGACACTCTACCCATGGATCAGGAGTATGAATGCGAGGTTCCTGGAACACTCCGTTAGAGAGGAATGGAAAACCTCCCTAGCAGCTGCGTGCCTTGACGAGGAGGCCAAAGCATGGTGGAGGCGACTACGCTCCCCAGCTATACTTGAGGGTGAGTACTACCTGAGCTGGGAGGATTTCAAACTTGGCTTGAGCGACATGACTTATGCTGTTAAGTATAAGTACAGCTTCGCGGAGGAGGAGCATCGCTACTCAAAATTTGCTTAGGAGCTAGAGCAAATCTTTTGTCATTCTCGATTCAATTTCATATCTCTTGAGAATGTATCTAAACTTTTATGTTATTTTGCTGAACTTTTATCTAAGTTTTCACCTTAGTTCATTTCATAGAGAATGTATTAGGAGGCTTGTAACTTTTTGATGTAAACCTTTTACATTATCAATGAAATGTCTTTTACCCTGCATTTTATATTATGTCTATCTTTGAACTACTCAAAATTTATACAGCCTTGTCTTTATTTTATTTTATTTTCAGAATGGCTGCAAACAATATTCAAGATGATGACCTCAACCATGCGTTCTTAGAAGAAGAGGCGAGGAGAAGAGGTTTCGAAGATGCAATCACAAAAATTGCACAAAATGTACACCAACATCAGGGTGGCGGAAATAACCAGTCCACATTTGAGAGATTCTCCAAACATCGACCTCAACCATATTCTGGCTCTGTCAACCCCACAGTCTTGACAGAGTGGATTGAAGAGATGGAGAAATTGCTAGAACTTAGCAAGACTCACTAACGAGAGGAGTAAACGTGGTGGCCTACTACCTCAAAGGAGAGGCCATCAGTAGGTGGCGTGTAATCAGGTCCACCTTTACCATGAGAAACTATACCTGGAGTGAATTCAAGACACTATTAGAGAACAAGTATTTTGGGGAGGAATTGAAATGGGATAAGGAAGAGGAGTTCAGGAACCTAAGACAGGGCGATATGTCCCTACAGCCATACACGGAAAAATATCAAGAACTGTCCAAGTTCGCTCCTAGGATCATAACTAACGAGGAGGAACTTGCGACTGCGTTACGTAAGAGGCATGGAACCCGGCCTGAGGACCAATATGTGGGGGTTCAACTGCAAGAACTTCGCGGAAGCCTACGAAAAGGCAACGCGTATCTGGGCCTCCATTCAAAAAGGAGAAGCTGAGGAGAAAAAGAAGAAGAAGACCTTTACGCCTTCTGTGGCGAGTGCTAGCTTTATCCATAAGCCAATGTTCTGGCCGCCTTGCTATCGTAATCAAGACAACCGCAATAGGAACCGAGGCGAGTCTCGGTTCTCAGCAGCTTGATTACCCACTCCTTACGTCGCAAAGAATAATTCCCAAATTCCCGGACCTCCGGCCTTCCAAGCAAATCAGTGCCGTTTCTGCCGACAACCTATTCACCCGGGAAAGCGTTGTAATGGGGAACCCGTGGTGTGCTTCCTGTGCAAAGTTGTGGGGCACAAAGCTAATGAATGCCCTAAGAGGAATGCGGGTATTAAAACAAATGCAGGGCCACCGCCAGCCGTTAGAGTTCAGGGACGCGTTTACGTCTTGACCGAGTCTGAAGAAGGGTCTGATGATATTATCGATGTCGACGTCGTCACCGGTAAATTTTTGGTTAATTCTGTACCTGCTTTCATTTTATTTGATACCGGAGCATCTTTATCGTTTATCTCCTCAAAATTTATCAAACAATCCAAACTCACAAATCCTGAACCAATCAGAACTAACATATCACTACTAGATGGTAAAAACATTCCTTGTTCTTCAAAATACAACAATGTAAAAATCTCAATTCACAATACAGATTTCCTGTCGGACCTTATATTATTTGACCTTCCCGAGTTCGATGTAATTCTGGGAATGAACTGGCTAGCTCGTCATAACGCAACATTTAAATGCCACGACCAGAAAATCACTTTGAAAACTAACCAAGGGAAGGAAGTGTCATACCAGAGTTTTAAAAGGAAAGGAGGAGTGAAGTTAGTATCTGTACTGAAACTCCAGAGTATGGAGAGAAAGGGACACCAGGTGTATTTCTGCAGCATTACTAAGGTCGAGGACACCCTACGCATTGAGGATATCCCAATCGTGAATGAATACCCCGATGTTTTCCCAGATGTATTACCCGGTATGCCTCCTGCACGAGATGTTGAATTCTCGATCGACCTCATACCAGGCACCTCACCTATATCGAAAGCACCATACAGGATGGCTCCTGTCGAACTCCAGGAACTCAAGAAACAGTTGGAGGAGATGATTGAATTGGGATTTATAAGACCGAGTGTTTCACCCTGGGGTGCACCGGTACTCTTTGTAAAGAAAAAGGATGGGAGCATGAGGCTCTGCATCGATTACAGGGAATTGAACAAAGTGACGATCAAGAATCGTTATCCTCTGCCTAGGATAGACGATCTCTTTGACCAGCTTAAGGGAGCAGGAGTTTTCTCCAAGATTGACCTGAGATCAGGATACCATCAGATCGCGGTTCGTAAAGAAGATATACAAAAGACCGCTTTTAGATCAAGGTACGGACATTACGAGTTCAAAGTAATGCCGTTCGGCCTTACCAACGCCCCAGCAGTATTTATGGACCAAATGAACAGGACCTTTCATGAATATCTCGACATCTGCGTGGTCGTGTTCATTGACGACATCCTGATCTACTCCAAGAATAAAGAAGAACACGCAGAGCACCTACACATTATCCTAAGTATCTTGAGAGACCATAAATGGTATGCCAAATTTTCAAAGTGTGAATTTTGGTTAGGCCAAGTGGCGTTCCTAGGCCACGTAATCTCCAAGGAGGGAGTAATGGTAGATCCAAAGAAAGATTGAAGTGTCAAAGAATGGATAGCACCAAACAATCCACGAGTCGAAGCTTTCTAGGATTGGCTGGCTATTATCGAAGGTTTGTTCCTGATTTCTCGAAGGTAGCCCGCCCAATGACCAAACTGCTACAAAAGGAATCAAAGTTCATATGGAGCGACGACTGTGAGAAAGCGTTTCAAGAACTAAAGACAAGGCTTACTACGGCCCCAGTTTTAACCTTGCCAACCGATGGGGATGAATATGAGGTGTCTGATGACGCATCACTAAATGGTTTGGGTTGCGTCTTGATGCAACAGGGAAGGTAATAGCATACGCATCCGCACAACTTAAGGTGCATGAAAAGAATTACCCAATTCACGACCTAGAACTTGCCGCGGTTGTGTTTGCACTAAAGATTTGGCGTCATTATCTCTACTGGTCGACATTAAGTTCTACACTGATCACAAGAGCTTGAAGTACATCTTCCCACAAAGAGATTTGAACATGAGGCAACGAAGATGGTTAGAATTGATCAAAGATTTCAAGATTGAGTTACTTTACCACGAGGGAAAGGCTAATGTAGTTCTTGATGCATCGAGTCGTAAGACAATACACACTCAACAACATTTGGGAGATTCCTCGGACATCGCCCAGGATCTAAAAAGGTCGAGCTTAGACCTGGTACAATCGCATCACACGCACCTAAATGCAATGGTGGTTGAACCAGAGTTATATCATGACATCCGAAAGGTGCTACAATGGGAAGACCCGGCATTGTTGGAAATTAGGGAAAGAATTCCATCAGAAGGAACGGAAGGGTTTGAAGTTTACACTGACGGGAGTCTACGCTTCAATGGCAGGTGGTGCATACCTGATAATGAGAACTTGAAACGCAAAATCCTTGACGAAGCACATAGTACCCGCTACTCGGTACATCCTGGCTCGCATAAGATGTACAAGGACCAAATTACGTTTACGGTGGATAAGGATGAAGGCAGAGATCGCCGAGTACGTGGCTAGATGTATGATTTGCCAGAAGGTAAAATTTGAACACCAGAGACCAGGAGGACTACTCCAACCGTTGGAAATTCCTCGAGGGAAGTGGGATTCCATATCCATGGATTTTATCATGGGGTTACCAAGGACAGCAGGTGGCAAGGATGCTATATGGGTTATTGTAGATCGTCTAACTAAATCAGCTCACTTCGTTCCGATCAAAGAGACTTGGGGATTGGAAGAACTGGCCAAAGCTTACGAAAAAGAAATAATACGACTCCATGGCGTTCCCCTCGACATCATATCAGATAGGACGCCAAGATTTACATCGCATTTCTGGAAGAAATTGCAAGAGGCTTTGGGTAGTAAATTGAAAATGAGTACGGCGTTTCATCCAAAGAATCGACTGGCCGACAGAGCGAACCATCCGGTTAATCGAAGACATGCTGAGGGCAAGTACGATGGAATTCAACGTGAACTGGGAAAAGAGCTTACCTCTCGTTGAATTCTCATACAACAATAGCCATCATGCTAGTCTAGGGTGTGCTCCTTTTGAGGCATTGTATGGCAGGAAGTGTCGCAGTCCGGTTTGTTGGGACGACGCTAGTGGTAATGTGGGAACCGGACCCCAGGTTATACAAGATCAGGTTGAACACATCAAGATCAACCGAGAACGACTACAAGCGGCTCAAGATCGGCCGTAAGAAATATGCAAACGAGCACCGTCGACCTATTGAGTTCAACAGTGGAGATAAGGTCTTCTTAAAGGTCTCACCCATGAAAGGGGTAAGACGCTTCAGACTAAAGGGGAAGCTTAGTCCAAAGTACATCGGACCCTATGAAATACTTGAACGAATTGGCGAGGTGGCATACCGACTCGCCTTACCGCCAAACTTATCCAAGGTACACGATGTATTTCACGTATCTCAGCTCAGAAGATACAGAAGCGACCCGAGTCACATTGTTACGCCCGATGTGATCGCCATCGAGCCTAACATGCTTTACTCTGAGAAACCCGTGGAAATTCTCGCCAGAGAGACCAAGTTCTTACGACGCAAGTCGATACCCTTAGTCAAGGTTCTCTGGAGAGGACAGAAGACTGAACAAGCAACATGGGAGACCGAGGCGTCGATGAAGGAAAAGTACCCGGAACTGTTTAGCACAGGTAACCTTAACTACCCAGATTACTTTAAGTTTCGGGGACGAAACTTCTTTAAGGGGGGAGTGTTGATACCCGTATCTGTCGATATGGAAATTTTTAGAGAACCCGACAAACACCCTATGATGATAGGACAACTTGTATTTCGTGTCATTTATTCGAGTTCGTTTTACGATGTAAGCCGGACGCCGTCGACAAAATGTTTTATTAATTTAAATGATATTTAAATTAATGATTAACAAGGTAAATTTATTTCTGTCAAAATTTATTTGCCGCAAGTATTTTATTGAAAATAAAGTATTTCGATTTGAAAAATCATTTTAAGTAACTCGATTTGAAAAATCGCTTTTATAAAGTTGATATTTGACTTGAAAAGTCGTTTCTCGTACCTTTAAAACAGTTTTTTAAATCGTATTCGACGAATTCGTTTTCTTAACAGCAAGTTTTAAAGCTCGTTTTAAGCCCGATTTTAAGAACGATTTTGAACCCGTTTCAACACGAATTTCGAGGCCTCTTTTACCCACACTCTTCCCCACATACCCGAGTTTAAGTCAGCCCAAGAACACGACTTAGAGTCATCCTAAACAGCCAAAACGTAGCCAACAATGGGGCTGATCCGCAGCAGCTCATAAACCCAAATTCAGCCCCTATTCGACCCAAACCCGTATCCTAACTAGCCTACCCTTATTACCCTTTCTTTCCTTCAAATACCCAGACCAAACACAGCCATAATCAGCCCAAGAGAGCACGAATAACAGCAGCCCAGACCTCTTCCCGTACCCTGTTTCAGACAGCCCGAGTATGGGCAAAAACCCGACTTGTTTGGCCATCAACTCATACCTGATCTCCATGACCCATCTTACCTTGCCTTAACCCTCAAGAAAGCTCCTTACGAAACCCTAAACCAAGCCTGAAACCGCAGCTATCAGAAGAGAAGAAGAAGCTGCTCCTCTCCCTCTTAAACCCTACTTTTCAACCCTATAAATACACTCCAACTACAAACATTCAAAGGGGGGAATGACACACGAAGTATACAGCATACACACACAAGATTAAGTCACAAAAAAGCCCTATAAGGCCTCAAAGAGAGTCGAGAAATCTGCTCTAAAAACAGAGTACGTTTTTCAGCTTTTCATTCTGCCCTCACCTGTTCTACCCCGTTTTTCGTGTTGAAAACACCATATTCTTTCTGATTTGTTTACCCAATCTTAAAGTTCATCTTACCACGATTCTAAAACATCTTTCGGTTCGAAATTTCGTTGAGAAACGAATAAGTTACAAGCTTTTGAAAATCGCTGTCAGCATTGTTTCAAAGTTACGGTTTTTGCATTTGTTTCGTCGACGACGGCCCCTTGGGATAAAATCTTACAATCGATTACGACTCGAAGAATTGGTCAACGATACACGTAAGTTGAGGGTGCAAAAATACTCACTTTACTCTGTTTAATTTTTGGCTTTTATCGCTTTTATTGCTCTCTGTCGTTTTTATAAATCGCCGCTCTGTTGTTTATCGTTGTAATTATTATTTTTATCATTCGACTTGACTTACGCTTTTAGCATGACCTTGATATGTATATATGGGTGTGTCGTATCCTTTGTTTATTCAGTATGCTTTTCTTTTGATTTCTTTCAAGCATGATTTAAGATTCCTCGTTAGTTTAGTTTGCTCGCTAGTTTCTTGTGTAAGCGGACCTCGTTAGTGCTTGGATATATCATTGTCTAAACTGATCCGTTATACTCTTCTAATTGATAATTCATGTTTGTATGTCATTCTAGCTATCGCAATTTTATTTCACCGTTTGGCGCTTGTGTAGTATTTAGCTTCGTTGATTTCACATGAGTCGCATATTGCGTGATTTCTGTTGGTTTTTGCTTTGTATACTAACTCTCGAGTTGCGCAGTGTATAGGCTATGATTAGTTTCGATGTGAGATTTGTTTTATTCTCTTATTGCTTTTCTTCGAAATAACGCGTTTGTATGTTCGTGTGCTTCTTTTTAGTTGTCATTATATTCTTGAGAACGTGTTCTGATTGCTTGTTTTATGTCTTTATGTGATGGTTATGGTTGTGTGTATTTGTTTGTTTGGACACTTGTCTGCGTGTATATGAAAGTTAGTGGCTTATTAGTTAGTCTCATGTTATTTGCGCTTATCAGTATGTTTTGAGTCGTATTTAATTTTCTTTGTTTACATGTTTGCTTGTATTTGCACGTATGATTGTTACTTTTTATTCGTGAGCAGTGTTTGATTATTCATGCTAGTCACTCATGGTCGTATGTAGTTTAGTCGAGTTTGATTATTTTTTATTCGTCCGCCGCTAACGTTTGTTAATCTATCTTATGCTGTCGGTAAGTATTTCTGCTCCTCCGCTTTGTTTGCTAGAATAATAAATGAACCCATGTTAAATAACTTCGACGAAGCTATATGTGCATTAAACGACGTAGAATGGATGTATTTTTGTTTAGGGTTAAAACGCTGTTTGCATATCCGCATGTGTACTCATAATAGCCATGATTTTACTTAGTAGAGACCGTTACTGTAACGGGCGGGGTTAGGCGTTAAAATTAATGAAATTATTTTTAAACTTCCTAACACGTAAACTCACACGAACTCATTTTCTCTAAAATTGGTTTCTAAATTCCACCCTAAAAAATTTAGTGGCGACTCTTTTCAATTGAAAATGTTTTTGAAATAAAACATCGCGTGGATCAAAATCCCTTGTCCACAATTTGGCGACTCCGCTGGGGACAGTGAAACTTGAAAAGTAAAATGATGGCTATTTAGAGTACCCTTTCTTTTTTACGTTGTTTATGCATCATACTGTTAGGATTCGAACCATTTCTCCCTTTGGGTCGACCTCAAAGTAGGGAAATGACGTTCACTGTGTCTGGTTTAAATACCAAGATGGTTCTGCCGAGGTTAGCAACCGCCGTCCCCCATTTCGTCCCTGACTTATGGAGGATTGTGAGTTCCCTAACAACGTGGGATCATTGGCACGGACCCTTTCTTGAGACTTAGAATAGTCTAGGCCATGCATTGCATCCTTGAACTGCGCGTGACTAAATGCTCTGTGAAATCTAAAGCCATGTTTTTAGTCCTTTTTTTAATCAAAACTGTCATCCTTTCAATCAAATATTTTCCAAAAATCATTCCCTTAGCTGAAATGCTGTCTTTTTAGGATTAGAATAATCTTAAATATCTCTTTTGAAACGATTTTTGACTTAAGCTGAAATGCTTTCCCTCTAAAAATCTTTTCTTAGCTGAAATGCTGTCTTTTTAGGATTAGAATAATCTTAAATATCTCTTTTGAAACGATTTTTGACTTAAGCTGAAATGCTTTCCTTCTAAAAAATCATTCTTTAAGCTGAAATGCTGTCTTTTTAGGATTAGAATAATCTTAAATATTTTCCAACCCTACCTCATTTGAAAAAGATTTTTGATTCGAGCTTAAATGCTTTCCTTCAAAAAAAAAAAACATTCTTTAAGCTGAAATGCTGTCTTTTTAGGATTAGAATAATCTTAAATATTTTCCAACACTTTCTTTTCCGAAAAAAAAACAAAGATTTTTGTCCGAGCTGAAACGCTTTCCTTTTAAGATTAGAATAATCTTAAATTATTTCCGATTTTTAGCTCTTTTGAAAAAAGATCTTTTCCTAGCAGAAATGCTATTCTTTTAGGATCAGAATAATCTTAAAAGATTTCCGATACTAGCTCTTTTGAAAAAAGATTCATTCCTAGCTGAAACGCTCTCTTTTTTAGGATTAGAATAATCTTAAATATTTTCCAACCCTATCTCCTTCGAAAAACAAAGATTTTTTTTTAAGCTGAAATGCTTTCCTTCTAAAATTAGAATAATTTTAGATATTTTCTGAATATTAGCTCTTTTGAAAAAAGATCATTTCTTGGCTGAAATGCCATCCTCTTAGGATTAGATTAATCTTAAATAATTTTCTGAATATTAGCTCTTTTGAAAAAAGATCATTTCTTGGCTGAAATGCCATCATCTTAGGATTAGATTAATCTTAAATAATTTTCTGAATTTTAGCTCTTTTGAAAAAAGATCTCCTCCAGGCTAAAAAGTTATTCGTTTAGGGTTAGAATAATCTTAAACATTTTTTTTCCAATGTTAGCTCTTTTGAAAAAAGATCTCCTCCAAGCTAAAAGTTATTCGTTTAGGATTAGAATAATCTTAAAATAATTCCCGATTTTAGCTCTTTTGAAAAAAGATTTCTTCCTAGCTGAAATGCTATTCGTTTAGGATTAGAATAATCTTAAATAATTCCCGATTTTAGCTCTTTTGGAAAAAGATTCCTTCCTAGCTGAAATGCTATTCGTTTAGGATTTAGAATAATCTTAAATAATTTTCGATATTAGCTCTTTTGAAAAAAGATCCATTCCTAGCTGAAATGCTATTCGTTTAAGATTTAGAATAATCTTAAATAATTTTCGATTTTAGCTCTTTTTGAAAAAAAGATTTCTTCCTAGCTGAAATGCTGCTCGTTTAGGATTAGAATAATCTTAAAAGATTTCCGATATTAGCTCTTTTGAAAAAAGATCCATTTCTTGGCTGAAATGCCATCCCTTTTAGGATTAGAATAATCTTAAATAATTTTCGATTCAAGCTCTTTTGAAAAAAGATCCATTCCTAAGCTGAAATGCTGTCCGTTTAGGGTTAGAATAATCTTAAACAATTTTCGATATTGCCTCTTTTGAAAAAAGATCTTTTCTAAGCTGAAATGCTATTCGTTTAGGGTTAGAATAATCTTAGACAATTTTCGATATTGCCTCTTTTGAAAAAAAGGATCTTTTCTTAGCTGAAATGCTATTTCGTTTAGGATTAGAACAATCTTAAATAATTTTCGATTTTTGCTCTTTATAAAAAAAAAAAATCGTTTCTAAGCTGAAATGCTCCTCGTTAGGATTAGAAAATCCTAGAACTTTTTTTTTAAAAAAATTAGCTCTTTTGAAAAAAGATCCTTTTATAGCTGAAATGCCATTTAAGATTAGAATAATCTCGAACAGTCTTCGACGCTAAGTCTTTAGGAAAAAGATTCTTTTTTTTAGCTGAAATGCTCCTCGTTAGGATTAGAAAATCCTAGAACTTTTTTTTAAAAAAAAAAAATTATCTTTTGAAAAAAGATCCTTTTATAAGTCGAAATGCTGTCCATTTACGATTAGAATAATCCCGAGCAATTCTCAACACTAAGTCTTTTGAAAAAAGATCCCTCTTAAGCTGAAATGCCACCCGTTTAAGATTAGAATAATCTCGAACAGTTCCCAACACTAACTCTTTTGAAAAAAGAATCCTTTCAAGCTGAAATGCTTCCCGTTTAGGTTTAGATTAATCCCGAACGACTTTTAACACTACGTCGGTCTTTTGAAAAAAGAATAGTTTTTTAAGCTGAAATGTTATACGTTTAGGATTAGAATAATCTCGAACGCTTTTGAAATGCTACCCATTTAGGAATAGAATTTTTCCAACCAAAACGAAGTTTTTCGAAGGTAAAATCTAACCCCAGTTGGACTAGAATTTTCGAACCAAATAAGCCTTTTTGGTAGTCGAAGGGCTGCCCATTTTAAACATCGACTTTTTAAAAAAAAAAAACAAGTTTCATTCTCGAGTCATGAGGAAGCATGAAATGCACCGGGTCGAGTCTAGTTGGAGTCTAAGCCCTGTATAGTAAGTCTAGTTACTTAAGCGTCTCACCTAGTTAGGTCACCTAAGCTTATTCTTAGGCCCAAGTCATGCATGTCATTTTTTAGTTTTGAGTCAAGGCACAATAAAGTCACATCCAGGGTATTTTTAGAAGTCTTAGAAACTTATTGATCCAAACACGAGCTAATTACTTCAGGTCCATGTCTAGTTGAGTCTAAGTCCCATACTGTGAGTCTGTCTTCAAGTCCATATGTCGCATGCATTTGTATAGTTAGGTCGTAGACCATGTCGTTAAGCTTCGAGTCTTTTCATGGTTAATCTGGTCCAGTCCATTTGCATCCCGAGTTGTTACAAATAGTGTCGAAACCGTGTCGATTTCTGAACCTGAGCTGCATATTCCTCTCCTTAAGTCAAAGTCAAGTTGCCAAAGTGGGGTAACTTTTGAACCAAGCACCTGAACCTTCTGTTTAATGTTTAGACTAAGATGAGTCAACGACAAACTCGAAGTGAATTGTTTTTCGGAATAAATTGAGAATTTATATTTTAAAGTAGCAAATGCATGAACTTTTCCTCCTTAGTTAAACTTGAGTTGATTAATTTCATGACATTACATATTTTAGTTCTCTTTTAAATTTGAATCATGAATGGATAATAAAGAATAGCACTTGTGTAACGATCTTAACCCCATTGTTGACTAATTAATAGTGTGGTGTGTAAGCCGGTCTTGTGTTTAATTAATTACTTTCGTGGTGACTCCTTTAATGGACCGACAGGGAGATTACTCGACCTCAAAAGAGCGTGATTGACTGTCTTGTGATTCGAGTTCTTAGCCCGAGGGGAACCCAATTTTAGCTATTGGGAGAATGCCTGATGACTTGTCCAGTTGGACGGGATCCATCGGTTGAGGCTTGCTACATGGGTCACTTGACAGATATTTTGAAAAAGAGAATGTTGAAAAAAAATCAAAAAAGGAAAAAAAGAAAAAAGAAGAAAAAATAAATATTGTGAGGAAGTATCGAGTACACCTTAGGTAACCAGGAGAACGATCCACGCACTAATGTGGTAATACAAGGTGCCGAAAGTAAACCCCTTCCCTTGAGACCTTAATATTTGGCAGAAACCCATAGTCTAATGGTTGATATGTGGGGAGAAAGAAAGTGAAACAAGTTGTGAAGAATGAAAAGTTCGTTAATAATTTCAATTTAAAAGCGTCTGAAACCTGTAAGGTGGTTTAATTAATCAATTGTACAGTTTGTTGTGGAGAAGAAATTTCATTGTAGACCCTGCACGGTTACTAGTCTACTCGTCTTTGGAACGTTATCTTAGGTCGAGTCGGTCATGGTTGAACGTTCAAATGTCGGTGGCTCGTGTCACATTCTTATTGCATTTATGTCACATTCGTGTCGCGTCTCATGCTCACTTGGTCATGCTTCAATCTCAAATATTTCAAGAACCTTCTTGCAAAGTTTGGGTCGATGATCCGAGGTCAAATTTCAAATTCGGGCAGATGACCCACTTCAATTTTCAAAATGATGCTTGCGGGCCGATGGCCCATTTTAATGATGTTTACATTCAGAGTCGATGACTCTTCTTAATTTTCAAAATGATGTTTGCGGGCCGATGGCCCATTTCAATTTCTAAATGATGCTTACATTCAGAGTCGATGACTCTTCTTAATTTCTAAAAAAACGATGTTTGCAATGCGGGTCGAGGATCCAATACCCCGTGTCAATTTTCGAGTAACTTTTGTAGTCTAGGTTAGACTCGCAATCCAACTTTAAAAACGATGTTTTTCAACTAGGTTAATGGCCGAATTATTCAATGTGCTCTAAATCAAGTCGATGACCTGTTTTCAAATCCAAAGTTCATGTCGATGACCTATCCGCCTTTTCCTCAAAATACGGGTCGATGGCCCCAGTTTTCAAATGATGAACATAGTTCGGGTCGATGACCCATCCACTTAAATCAAAATGCGGGTTGAAAACTCATTTTCAAAAAATGTTTATAGTCGATGACCCATCCACTTAAATAAAGATGCGGGTTAAAGACCCATTTTCAAATGATGTTTATAGTTCGAGTCGATGACTCATCCACTTTTCAAAATGCGGGTTGAAGACCCATTTGTCAAAAGATGTTTATAGTTCGAGTCGATGACTCATCCACTTTTCAAAATGCGGGTTGAAGTCCCATTTTTTCAAAAGATTTTTATAGTTCGAGTCGATGACTCCCCCACTTTTCAAGATACGGGTTGAAAACCCATTTTCAAATGATGTTTATAGTTCGAGTCGATGACTCATTCACTTTTCATGTGCGGGTCGACGACCCATTTTCAAAAGATGTTTCCGGTTTCGGGTCGACGACCCATTTTCAAAAGATGCTTACAGTTTCCGGTCGAAGACCCACCATTCTTTAATCTCAAAATATAGGTCGAGGACACAAAAATTTAAAATGCGAATCGAGGACGCAAATGTTGGTTTTAGCTCGGGTCGATGACCCATTTCCAGCGCAATATCCATTTTCAAGCAATACTTAAAATTAAAGTTCGCAGTTCGGATCGATGATCCATCCCTTTTGTTTAAAAAGCAGGTCGATGACCCTTTCTCAAAATCAAAATTCTCAGTTCGGATCGATGATCCATCCCTTTTGTTTAAAAAGCTGGTCGAAGACCCATTTTCAAATTAAAATTCTTAGTCGGATCGATGATCCATCTTTTTTTAAAAAAAAAAAAAGCAGGTCGACGACCCATTTTCGAATAAAGTTCGCAGCTCGGATCGATGATCCACCCTTCTTATTTCAAAAGTCGCAGATTTCACTATGTGTGTTGTGTGCTATGATTTGTTGTTGAGATTGAGCAGTAACGCTCCAACCGGGGGCTCTAAAGCCATCAACTTTAGACCTCGACGACAGGATGACATCCTCAAAATGAAGAAGTACTAGCAGAAGCTAAAAGAAGTGACACTTCCAAAAGAATGCAGATATAGGCTTTACTCAATCGAGTAAACAAATATCATTTGTTTTGGGTCGAAGCAGCAGAAAGCTACAGGCCAGCGGGCTCGAACTACGATACGGGTTTGATTCTGTCACAACGGATACGTAGGCGCCTAAGGATAAGGCTCAACCCATATTTTAATGAAAGAGGAGGCATCTAGAACCGTGAGTCAGGTATGATTTCTTCTTATGGCTGGTGAGCTTTTATACACAGGTCTAAGGGACCCTAAACGACCCGTGAGGCTCTCAAGTTGTGATCTTCGATCGACTCGAGGGTCTACTTTGACTTTCGCCTGTCCAAGCCTTAGTCAAAGTGGGGGCTCTGTTGATACCCGTATCTGTCGATATGGAAATTTTTAGAGAACCCGACAAACACCCTATGATGATAGGACAACTTGTATTTCGTGTCATTTATTCGAGTTCGTTTTACGATGTAAGCCGGACGCCGTCGACAAAATGTTTTATTAATTTAAATGATATTTAAATTAATGATTAACAAGGTAAATTTATTTCTGTCAAAATTTATTTGCCGCAAGTATTTTATTGAAAATAAAGTATTTCGATTTGAAAAATCATTTTAAGTAACTCGATTTGAAAAATCGCTTTTATAAAGTTGATATTTGACTTGAAAAGTCGTTTCTCGTACCTTTAAAACAGTTTTTTAAATCGTATTCGACGAATTCGTTTTCTTAACAGCAAGTTTTAAAGCTCGTTTTAAGCCCGATTTTAAGAACGATTTTGAACCCGTTTCAACACGAATTTCGAGGCCTCTTTTACCCACACTCTTCCCCACATACCCGAGTTTAAGTCAGCCCAAGAACACGACTTAGAGTCATCCTAAACAGCCAAAACGTAGCCAACAATGGGGCTGATCCGCAGCAGCTCATAAACCCAAATTCAGCCCCTATTCGACCCAAACCCGTATCCTAACTAGCCTACCCTTATTACCCTTTCTTTCCTTCAAATACCCAGACCAAACACAGCCATAATCAGCCCAAGAGAGCACGAATAACAGCAGCCCAGACCTCTTCCCCGTACCCTGTTTCAGACAGCCCGAGTATGGGCAAAAACCCGACTTGTTTGGCCATCAACTCATACCTGATCTCCATGACCCATCTTACCTTGCCTTAACCCTCAAGAAAGCTCCTTACGAAACCCTAAACCAAGCCTGAAACCGCAGCTATCAGAAGAGAAGAAGAAGCTGCTCCTCTCCCTCTTAAACCCTACTTTTCAACCCTATAAATACACTCCAACTACAAACATTCAAAGGGGGGAATGACACACGAAGTATACAGCATACACACACAAGATTAAGTCACAAAAAAGCCCTAAAAAGCCTCAAAGAGAGTCGAGAAATCTGCTCTAAAAACAGAGTACGTTTTTCAGCTTTTCATTCTGCCCTCACCTGTTCTACCCCGTTTTTCGTGTTGAAAACACCATATTCTTTCTGATTTGTTTACCCAATCTTAAAGTTCATCTTACCACGATTCTAAAACATCTTTCGGTTCGAAATTTCGTTGAGAAACGAATAAGTTACAAGCTTTTGAAAATCGCTGTCAGCATTGTTTCAAAGTTACGGTTTTTGCATTTGTTTCGTCGACGACGGCCCCTTGGGATAAAATCTTACAATCGATTACGACTCGAAGAATTGGTCAACGATACACGTAAGTTGAGGGTGCAAAAATACTCACTTTACTCTGTTTAATTTTTTGGCTTTTATCGTTTTTATTGCTCTCTGTCGTTTTTTTATCGCTTTCTGTCGCTCTGTTGTTTATCGTTGTAATTATTATTTTTATCATTCGACTTCGACTTACGTTTTTAGCATGACCTTGATATGTATATATGGGTGTGTCGTATCCTTTGTTTATTCAGTATGCTTTTCTTTTGATTTCTTTGCGAAGCATGATTTAAGATTCCTCGTTAGTTTAGTTTGCTCGCTAGTTTCTTGTGTAAGCAGACCTCGTTCGTGCTTGGATATATCATTGTCTGAAACTGATCCGTTATACTCTTCTAATTGATAATTCATGTTTGTATGTCATTCTAGCTATCGGAATTTTATTTCACCGTTTGGCGCTTGTGTAGTATTTAGCTTCGTTGATTTCACATGAGTCGCATATTGCGTGATTTACGCTGGTTTTGCTTTGTATACTAAATCTCGAGTTCGCGCAGTTGTATAGGCTATGATTAGTTTCGATGATAGTTTTGTTTTATTCTCTTATGGCTTTTCTTCGAAATTTGAACGTTTGTATGTTCGTGTGCTTCTTTTTAGTTGTCATTATATTACTGAGAACGTGTTACAGTTGCTTGTTTTATGTCTTTATGTGATGGTTATGGTTGTGTGTATTTGTTTGTTTGGACACTTGTCTGCGTGTATATGAAAGTTAGTGGCTTATTAGTTAGTCTCATGTTATTTGCGCTTATCAGTATGTTTTGAGTCGTATTTAATTTTCTTTGTTTACATGTTTGCTTGTATTTGCACGTATGATTGTTACTTTTTATTCGTGAGCAAAGTGTTTGATTATTCATGCTAGTCACTCATGGTCGTATGTAGTTTAGTCGAGTTTGATTATTTTTTATTCGTCCGCCGCTAACGTTTGTTAATCTATCTTATGCTGTCGGTAAGTATTTCTGCTCCTCCGCTTTGTTTGCTAGAATAATAAATGAACCCATGTTAAATAACTTCGACGAAGCTATATGTGCATTAAACGACGTAGAATGGATGTATTTTTGTTTAGGGTTAAAACGCTGTTTGCATATCCGCATGTGTACTCATAATAGCCATGATTTTACTTAGTAGAGACCGTTACTGTAACGGGCGGGGTTAGGCGTTAAAATTAATGAAATTATTTTTAAACTTCCTAACACGTAAACTCACACGAACTCATTTTCTCTAAAATTGGTTTCTAAATTCCACCCTAAAAAATTTAGTGGCGACTCTTTTCAATTGAAAATGTTTTTGAAATAAAACATCGCGTGGATCAAAATCCCTTGTCCACAGGGAGGATTGCAACACCCCGTGTTAATTTAAGCTAATTATAATTAGGAAATCAATAAATAATCATCCTCGCTCATCATATTCCTAAAACATTACACTACAATTATTTTTGCACCTAAACCAAAACCATTTTGAATTACTTAGAATTTGAACTTTATTCTTTCATATTCAAACTCGATAAATCAAATGAAGCACACACGACAAATTTCTCAACGACAAATTTTGGCACGCAAATCGAGGTCAAACGTTGACTAAATGGCCAAGCCACCTAAATATGATTAAATCACCTAATCTTTTCTTAAATATAATTACTCATAATCCAAACCTAATTAAAGTAGCTTAAGCTTAATCATATTGATTTTTACTAACACAACATATAATAATAATATCAAATTACTATTCCACCTTGATTTAACTAACACATTCACTAAAACTCGATATATTGAGTTACACTAAGCCTAAACTGATAAACTTTTTGACGTCTGAGCATAATGATTTAATTCGATAGCATTCAACAAAAAAAATATATATTTCGATCAAATAAAATTTTATTTCAAACTTGCGAGGAATCTAATACCCAATTTTTATATTGATTTCGTTTTGAGGTGTATTTTCATTTTTATTTTCGATCTCACTTCTAAACATTATTTCAAGACTATATATTTCATTTTGAGACTTTTCGCGTACGCGTAAATCGAAAATTTCAAAAACGAAAATCGGGACTTGTGACATGCATGTTGGCCGAGAAAATGAGCTTGGCTTTGGCTCATTTTTCTTCCTTCCTCTTACACCACCATGCCTCCTTTTCTTCTATGTCTAATCCTTCTTACACCCTACTAAAATCATCATCACTTAGTAACTAGTTAATACTTTGCATTCATACCTAAACTTACAACTAAAACAAAAACACAAACTACTACTACATACATACATATCACACGCACAAACGAACACACACAACAAACACTTCAACTTATTTTCTCTCTAATAAAAATCTAACTCAAGAACAAAGTAAGCCATGTTCTTATACCACTCAAGAACACCATATGAATCTTCATCCTCTTTAACTCATTTCTTCCTTAAAACTTTCATTTCATATGCTTAAATTCATTAGCATACTTAGATAAATCCTCACCATTTATATTTATTACTCACTTACTCCTTTACAATACAATTAAAATATGAACATGAATCGAAATCATAAAAAGAATTAAAACATCACCTAAACCTAAATACTACTACACTTTAAAATTTTAGTATAGTTAGTTTAGTTTTAAATTAAATTACTAACTTGTGTATTTCATTTTTATGTACTACTCCTAACCAAAGACGAGGAGCAAGGTGGTGGAGTCGATCTTAGCCAATTCGATCATATCATTGATCCCGACAACTGCTAAGCTATTTCACTCATAACCTAACTAAGGTGCTTCCCGCACACTTATATGATAAGCGCCTCGAATTTGATTATGTGTTATTGTTTTTGATGCATGTATTGTTTTATTATATCACCTAGTATTCATATGTTAAATTAGGAGACAAAAATCGAAAAATAATATTTGAGTAACATTGAAAAACCACACGGCATCCCCCTTAATTTTTGTCTAATTTTTCGTTTTAATTTTTGTAAATTGCATGCTTAAAATACTTATAATGAAATGAACATGAGGATATAATTAGTTTTTGTGTAGGATTTAAAATGAATTTGTTATGAATTTTTAAGTGTTTTAAGGTATTATGTGTGTTCTTGAATGTTTGTTGTTATTCTTGTGTTTGGATGATTTTATTTATGTGTGTTAATGTTTTGTTATGTTTTCCACTTATGATTAAATACATAAATAATATAAGATAAATTAGTTGTTGAATTAGAAGTATAAAAATCAAAAATCAAAATTTATGAACATATATAAATATACACGGCCAAATTTAATTACATGGACCAATTTTTAGTTTTAATTTTTCTAAATAACATATTATGATTAGTATAGTTAAATTAGACTTGTATGAAAAATTTGAGAAAATTTTATAAACATATAAAAATTTGACTAAATAATGTTCATATTAAAAGCATTAAGATTCATCACACATTCATGTGTTCTTCACTTAGTTGATTAGTTTGATTCATAAATTTTATAAGTTTTAGTTATTTGTTGTTTATGTTTACTAGTTTAAATCACTTTAGCATAAACTAAATAATTAGTATATAAAAACTTTAAGTTAAAAACCGATAAAATTAGAAAACGAAAATAAATGGTTATGTATGTTAGGCCACGGTTTTGGGGTCCAATTTAGACCTAAAATGAATTTGTCACTTTTTATTTTTATCACTTAAGAAATTAAAATAGTTAAAGTAATGATTTATTAATAAAAATAACAAAAGAAATAAATAGCTAAATAAATAAAGGCTCACGGCAATTAGGATATTTTTGGGTCAATTTTGGTCAAAATGAATTTATCACTTAGTCACTAAAATTGAATAGTAATTAGATTTATATTTGGTTATGTATTAAATCGTTAATAAAAAGAATTGACAAAACCGATAAAAATAAACGTTACACGTATTAAAATGAATGAAATCGAGTGTTACTACCTATGCTTAAATTTGGAGGTGGACATACGGACTATTTAAAATGAACTACGACAACCTCGCTAAAAATGGAAACCGCTAAAAGATTAGTTAAGTATATGACTAAATAAAACCGAGTTTCACTTTTAAAAAAAAGTTATTTAAAATCACTAAGTACAAAATGAACTTAACAACTTTGACCCTAGAATTTTGTACTTAGATTATATTAGATTTTACTTCCGAAATCATTTTTCAAATCACTAAATACAAAACGAACCTAACGACTTTAAAACTAGAATTTTACACTTAGTAAATAAAAAGCTTAGTTTTATTTTTCTAAAAACATCCTTAGTATAACAAAAATGTATAAGAGTATAAAGATACTAAGTATAAATAAAGTAAAATAAAATGAAAAAAATACTAAGTATAAAGAAAATAAAATAATAAATACTAAGTATAAGAATACATATACGTATAAAATACGAATAAAATACGAAGTATAAAAATACGTACAAATACGGAATACGAAAATACGAATACGTATAAATACGAGGAATAGTAAATACGAGGAATAGTAAATACGATGAATAGTAAATACGATGAATAGTAAATACGATGAATAGTAAATACGGTGAATAGTAAAATAATGAATAGTGAAAAATATTTAAAAGTTACGAACGGACTCAAAATAAATAATTAAGTTTTTCTATGTGTTCTGTTTTACCTGAAGAACTGCTGTTACTAAAATTTCATTATACAAGTTCGACGTTATATTTATATTACAAGTTCGTCATTATTATTATTTATGAACGAGAGAATGAGAAATTGAGAAAGCAAGTACTTGAATAAAATACTAGGATTGTTCGCCATGTTGCGACTCTTGAAATTCGAAGTTAACGAGGTAGTCATGTCTATGGGGACTTGGGCTCCTACCCGAGTTGCCCAAGGCTATTCAACGATCTTAAGATTCTTTGTTTGGCGTGTGGTATCAACCTCGTGGATGGGGCATACTTGATACTTCCGGGCCCATAGAATAGTAATTGGAAACGCCAACCCCATCCAGGGTACCCGTCTCTGGTGATAGTCGAACTTTTTCGCTCGGTGATACCTTTTGAATAGCGAATAAGTATGATCCTCGATAGGTAGTGTATGCATACATTAGACAAGGGATTGAATCATCCTTATTACCTTACATATCTTTAAGCCTGGTAGTCACGTCCAAGTTATGTTGGCCCCTACCACATCGCGCGGATTATGTCTGCATGCTTAGCCTTACTAACGAAGACTCATTTGTTATCACATGTTGAATGCATTTCCTTGTTTGTTTGATGATTATCTGAATGACCTGGCTGAATATTGGAATGCGATTTGTTGAGTATGATTATTTGTGAGCGTGGTATGTTATTGGATTGGTTTATACTCGTATTGTATCATCATGACCTTCTTATGTGCTTTACTTGCATGCTTGCTATTTGTTTTCCTTGTTTATTTAATATTCATTCAGCATATTGTTTTAGAATTGCATGTATCGAAAGAGTGTGCGGGAAAATGATGAGAGTTTAATGCAGGTACCCCGAGTCTTGACCGTTGATCTATCAGTGGATTGAAGGCCTTATTTTTGTAATCTATTTTGAGAGGATGTAATCAAACTCATACTCTGTTATCCTAAACTCGTACTATGTACTTAGAGTTTTATTACGATTAACAGCTGGTTTTGTAATATATAGACTTAATTAATTTTCCGCCTTAGTTTAATTAAAGTCACGAAAAACCAGGTTGTTACATTCAACCATGCAAACACTGGAAAAAAGAAAGAAGTTTGTTGATATAATTTTATTCGCACAAAACATTTGATTCTACGATTGCATACTTTCGAAGTTCAAAAAGGTTATAGGAAATCCACTTGGTAGAGTCTTAAATTTTTGATTACTGTACTTGTAGAAACA
This sequence comes from Dianthus caryophyllus, assembly GCA_023091065.1. NCBI lineage: Eukaryota > Viridiplantae > Streptophyta > Magnoliopsida > Caryophyllales > Caryophyllaceae > Dianthus > Dianthus caryophyllus. Next base: position 24,891,802 of record CM041520.1, on the reverse strand, counting down.
CTAAGGTGGCTCGGGTGTCGTGGTCATCTTGCTTCGGGTTGGCTGCTTCACTTAACTGTCTCCATCTATCGGCTACAAGAAGAGTGCCGATCTCAAATAATCACCCTTTTTTTTGAATTCGCTAGGGTGCTAAACGTTATCCGAGACGGCCTGCAAAAGATTCACTGCTTGGAGCTGTGATACTTTGGAAACACTGAGATTGCTCAACTCGATGAAACATGTCATTCTTTTCGGAATTTCTTTATCCTTTCACAAAAGCCCAACTTCAACAAAACAAATACAAAAATATGTGATCAAAATCATGGAAATAAAATCTTAAACTTATATCACTTTCAGCCCCCCATATACGGTAAGGACATGCCCTCTTCGTCTTAAGTTGCAAGACTTCTGAAGTATTTTAAAGTTATTTAAACTATTGGATAAATTAAGATAAATAAAATGAGGATAAGAGGTAATAAGTAAACTTAGTCAACGCGCATCCTGACATGGCTAATGGTTTTGGACAAGGTTAAAAATCATAATCTCGTGGTCTTCAGGGGCCGTAATAATAAGAATGTATAGCGACCAAAACCTGATACAGAGCAAATGCCATTAGTGTGGGAATATATCTGTATACATGCCCTTTAATCATCCAGGATTATAATGAAACTTATTCTATATGATTAATGGTCATAAAAGAAATTGCATAAATAAGCATAAGATTAAGAAAAACAACCTTTTGTCCTTGCTTAATGGCCTAAGATTGAATATCAGGAAGCTTGATATCTCCTAATAGTTGCACCCAAGATTGCTCAAGATATGCCCTTAGTTCTTGCTAGAAAACTTTAGAGAGAAGAAAACTGATTTTCTAATTTTGTGTGTGTGAATTATAATGAATGAATTAGTCCATTAGGTTGAGCAAAAACTCCCCTAATATACTACAAGATTTTCGGCCCTCCTATAGATTTTAGGGAGTAATTTTTCTTTCAAAAATCACTTTCCAAAAACCAATTCCTTGTTGACCAAGGAGTCAAAGAGTAATAAGGCTCTTTCCTAGAGGTTTCCTTTAGCTTTATAATATAATATAATATTACTAGTGTCATAAATATGATCCACTATAATATATCATTAAATTATTAATATCCATATATTTATAATTTTCTAATTAATTATAACAGTTTATGATTAATTAGCTTATATTATATTCAATAATTAAATATAACATTTTATATTCAATTTACGAATTACATTTAATTCGTCTTAGCTAATATCATTTAATCCTTATTAAATGGCCGTATCATTATCACACACTTTGACTAACATGTTAGTTAAAAACACCGACTAACCTTTTAGTTTTTTAGTAAGGCATCAATATGATTAATTTCTCAAATAATCACATTTCTTAAACACATCCTTTAGGTGTGACTTTTAGGGACCAGTTGATCACCGCCATCTGTATGACAATAACGTCAAACTTATCTAGCAAGCCAACCGTTATTGATAAACGTTAATCAACTGCTTGCAATACAAAATGTACCCTGTGAACCTATAGAGGTTTATTTATGTTATTGCACTAACTATGGAGGACACTAGCTCCAACAATTATTAGGCAAACACTGCTTATTAAATAGGCCTTAATAGGTGTGTGACACGGCTAAGTCCACTACTAGAAAATGAACCTATTGCAACACATTGTGAGCAACACTCTTTATAAATGTTGCAATTTGGCAAAAATTGTTATCTTGGCAACACTTTTTGGAGAAATGATGCATTATCCAATCTATTGCAACATTTTTGGAAAGGTGTTGCTAATTTGGTACAATATGCAACACTTTATAAAAATATGAGTGCATTTTGCAACACTTTTGTTAAATGTTGCGAAGTAAGAGTGCATTTTGCAACACTTTTGTTAAATGTTGCCGATTTTAGAAACAAAATGTGTTACTTTAGTTAAATGTTGCAATCGTTGAATGATAAGATGAAACGAGACAATTGATAAATAACCGATTAAGTATTACAGATGGTCTCTATATCAAAGAAATCCATTATCCCAAATAAATGGTGTCTTATATTATAACAAAGAGACCAATTAAGTATTATATATTATAGATAGTCTCTTAATCAAAGAAGTCAAACTCCCAAAATGCACTATTAGAAAAAAAGGGAATTAGTTAAACAAATAAAGAACGGTTAAATTGATAAATAACCGATTAAGTATTGCAGATGGTCTCTTTATCAAAGAAATCCATTATCCCAAATAAATGGTGTCTTATATAATAACAAAGAGACCAATTAAGTATTATATATTATAGATAATCTCTTAATCAAAGAAGTCAATCCCCCAAAATGCACTATTAGAAAAAAAGGGAATTAGTTAAACAAATAAAGAACGGTTAAATTGCGTAAGCGTTTTCCAAAATTAAAGAAAACGTCTCAAATCCCAACCGATCTCTTATATTAAAAAACTAAATTACAATTATACTAAAATGTCGCCTTACTTTCATAGTAAAATTTAAATAAATTAAAACAACGCTATATTTAAATAATGAAATTTTGGTGGTGTAGTTGGTGAGGGTAGTCAATTGATAACATAGAGGTGCAGGGTTCGAATCCCATAGGACACATTGCTTTTATTTTTTGAAAGTGTTGCAACTCCTTATCTAAGTGTTGCAAGAAAAAGTGTTGCATACTAAACACATGCAACACTTTTACAAAGTGTTGCTTTTAGTCCGTAATTGTTGCATTAAATGTTGCATTAACCTATCAGAATCTGAGTTTTAAGCAGCACATTTAAAAGTGTTGCGTAATGTATAAGGCAACATTTATAAGACATTTTGCAACATATTTGTGGTGTTGCAATAGCCTAATTTTGTAGTAGTGGTCGTATCGCCAATATCAAAATAAACCTAACAAACAACTAACAGCAGCTAGTGGCAAGCAGGATCGAATCCACAGGGAAACGTAGCAGTTATAAGTTAACGCAGATGAAAACAGGTCTAACTCAGGTGTGAAAGAAGGGGTTTGTTTAAGACTAAAACTAAGGCAGTAATAAAGCAGATCAACAAATATCAATAAGGAGAAGGATTAGGGCATCAGGATCATTATGACAGTAATTCAGGAACTCAACTCAAAAGTAAATAACAATCAACTGAAGCTATGCAAGTGGCTAGGTTTAGGAATACGCTCTCTCGAGTCAATATTAACCTTAAGCAAATTTAGCGGGCTCTCGCAACTTACTAAATTCAACTTATCAAATATGTGAGTCTAGTTTCAATTAGGCTTTCGATCTTAAACTGAAACAACCTAAATTCAATTCAATAAAGGCGTCCCTAAATTCAATTGATAATAAAACGCATAGGAAGAAACCAACTTGCACAAGTTCAATCAATTTAACAATTAAAACATGTCCTGAATCAACTATCACAAATCACCCTAAACCCTAATTATAAAATTAGCTACGCATGATTGAAATTAAAGCAAAACAATAAAAGGAAGACATGATTAAAGAAATAATAACAATTGAAATAAAACCTGGAATTTTACGGAGTACTGACGGTTACAAGTAAAGCAATCTTGAAATCAAACTAATGTTGAAAGTTTATGTAAAAGAGAGAGAACTAAAGAAAGCAGTAAACTAAAACTAGGAAAAATAAAAGCATCCGTGAAGTTTCGACCTAAGAGGTCTTTATATAGTTTCCTAAAATTAAAACACGAATTAAAATAAAATCCGGAGAATAAAGCGTCAGGGCCGGCCGTAATGGCCTGCACACGACCAACAAATTTTGGGCCGGCTCACATTCTCTTCTATTCTTGGCCCAAGTCTTGCTTTGGGCCTTTATTAACTCGTATTCCTCTTCCTTTTAGTCTTTGGCTCGTATTCCCGGGCTCCCGTGCGAGCTCGAGCTTGGTCTTGGCGTCTTGATTCTCGTATTGCTCCAATCGTCCCGGGTTTTGGCTCAAAACCACCAAAACCTGCAAAATGTAAATAAAAGGCAGCAGTAACGAGAAACATAACATATAGCTCATAGAATCATAATAAATACGAATAAAAGCAAGCTAAATGCGACTGAACCGGGGGCATAAAATGAATATAAATAGCGTGTATCAGTGTGTGATACCAAGTTGAGAACAGGTTCACTTATCTATTATGGAATGACAAATTGAATCAACATAACCCCTCCAAAGTCACAAGCAGAAGCTATAAGAAATGGGAAATAGTTGTTCAGCACACTTAATCCCACATGAACACGCAAAAAGATGTAAACAATGTGAAAGGGTTTAAGATAGAGCAGCAATCTGAAAATCAAAGAGTATTATATCTTGAAAAAAGCATCACTAAATAGTAGTAGCTCACCACATGCGTCCTTATTCCAACCCCGAAACTCCGGAAGGATAAAGCATACATACATTGCAAGAAACTACAAATTAAATGATAATCACAGGAGGAAATATATATGGAGCATACATACTCCCTCCACTTCAGTTAACCACGGTCTCTCAGGAACCGTAAGCGTTGTAAGGGAAATAATAATACCTAACCAAGTATAAAGCTAATAATGTACGGATGAGTAATTTGTTAATTGTTATATACTTACCGGTTGATACATGAATAAGAACTTGTAATCATGAGCACATATTCGCGAAATTGATGATGTTCAAAGCTCCCATGATTTAGTGTTAAAACCTACATCATATCTGCATCAAAACGCCCAAATTATTTGTTATTAGTAGTCAAACTTTCAACGTTAATTGAAAAGAAAATGGGAAGAACTAAATGAAATGAAGTAAATACAATAGTGTGGCAGATGGATTAAATGACAATCATAGAAGCAAATATATATGGATTAAATGACAGCTGTATCGGAAACCTACTTGTTGAGCTCTGACTTTAAATACTCAATCGCATGGCGATAGAACTATACATTCAAAATGTCAGAAATCACACAATTGAAAACTCTTGAGTTCTAAACATAAGCGTTAATTATAGAGTCTCTGACACGTGTTTGGTGTCAAAATTGGTATGTGTGTTAGCACATATTTTCCTCGTCGCATTTTTTCTTGTCTTATCAAACAATTCAAAAAAAATTCAGAAATTCAGGACATTGATTACTTAAACGATGGTAAATTTAAGACAATCCTTAGGTGTTGTACTGTAACATGATGACAAGAGCCAAGTTTTTCAAATACATTGGACAACAAAAATTAATGGTAGCAACGCAAGTGCTAACATGCGTACCGACATCCCGCCTACCTACCTAGTACGACTTTAGTAGCTGCCTCGCGATTATTTTAAGTAGGTTTGGAAGGTTCTCACGGTAACAATATTTTTTTACTTGTGTTTCCCCTTTAAAATTTTACAACTTGACTGAAACTGGACCGTATAAACCCATTTTAAAGTCAGGTATAGGGCTAGGGAGTACCAACCGTAACCCACCACATCCTGACCTTCTCGTAAGAAAAGCCTAAAAACTCGCCACACTTTTCGGGTAACAATGAGTAAGATCAATTATTTGACCTTAAGATAGCTGCCATTAACACCCTGATACTCCTGGACAAGTAAGACTTTCAATAATGGTTACGGTATAGCAAACCTAACAGACTTATATAACCTAATACATATTGGCGAATACTTTGAAATTCTTTACAATACTTGTTGACATGTTCTGATCGCGTAATCAAAATCGCTTAGTACCTGTATATAGTTCAACGACTACTCGTCTTTAAGCGACAAATGCAACTACATCTTCACCAGTAAACTGTTTTGTTGCCATGTCTACTTGTTTATGTCATCAATGATACTTGTTTGATATGTTACGAATTTCATCTCCATTATGTGCACCCCAATCTGAAAAGTATGAAACATGATTTCAAAATACCAACTTTGAAGAGGTCAACATAATATCAGTGACCATATGGATGCACCTCAAATGTTTTTATTGCACATATTTCATAAATAGAACTGATACAATCATAGTTCATTCAATTATAATTCGAAAGGCAAAAAACGACGCCATAAACCCAAACCAATACAATTCAAAGAATTTGACACAAAGCAGAGCCACTACCATTCAAACAAATAGATCATTTATGAGCCAATAAAAGTTAAACAATTCATGAGCTGTCAATTAACGCAGGTAAGTAGAAGATAATATAGCCACAAAATTGAAAGTAGTCAGATAATTTACGAAGGTTACTCCAAACGATAAAAAAAAAAAATAGCAGAGATCGTACCGATGTGACGAGCAGAAAGATTACGGATAAGTTACTGCGGGTTAGTATTTGGTCAACCCGGTGAGCAGAAACCACTGATGGAGATCGTTCCGATGTGAATAATATCCCCCTTTGAAGTTGGGAATTAATTATATTGGAGACAAATTGAATGAAGCCTTTTGAATCTCTTACGCTGTTGAACGGGTGCGCAAATTGAATGACGCCTTTTGAATTTCCCAAGTTGTTCTCATCTTTCTTTCTTGACATGGCAATTATGATGATGTGGCAACATTAGAAGGAAATTTGGCTTGATTTTGAGGGAAGTTTGTCAAACATTTAGTTTTAATAGTAAATATAGATTAAAGGGAGACTCATTTTGTTCCCTCATATAAATAGGCTCATTTATTTGTTCCCTCGTTTAAAATGGAAGAACTAAATGAACTCCTAAATTAAAAATTCTTTCTACTTATTATTTTTTTATTCCCTCATATAGATAAAGGCCTCCTAAATTTCACCCTCCCTAAAACCCTAAATAAAAACACTCTCGCTTCACTCTCTCCATCACCCATACAGCCACACTGTCACTCTCATCTCACTATCACATGAGGAAGAAAAAAAAAAGCACTAATTATTTTATTGCATGCGATCTCCGTAGCAAGATCTATCTGCATATCAGTTCTTCTTCGTTTGTTTCATTGATTTTTGTAAAAATCAAGGTTTCATCTTTGTTTTCTTTTCCTCAACTTAAAATTAACAATATTTTGGTTAGTGTTATAAAATTTCGTCAAATTTTGATTTTGGTATGTTACTATTGCTCTTATAATACACAGATCTAGTATAATAGATCGCGTGATTGAAGGAGCATAAATATAAAAGATCCAATTTCTTGATACAATTATTCAAGATTTATGAGTATTTAAGAGGAAACTTGCAATTTTTATGTTAAAAGTTTTAATTTTATAGTAAAGGTTACGACTTTATGGATTTGTTAGTTTATATTATTCAAAAATTTTGATTTTTTGATGATAATTAACCAAAAAAATGCATCTTTTAAGGTAAAGATGACGACTTTAAATGATTTTCAAGTGGTGCCCCCGTGATGATTGGCACTTCTTATTGATCTGAGGGGATATTAAATATTATCATATTATATATAATATATAATATTTCTTTTATAAATGTATTAAAAACAAAATTTGGAAAAAAATGGATGGTAATTAATGTTAATTCTGTAATATTTTTATTGTAAATATCAATTTGAATGTAATTTATTTTGATTGATGTATTAATGTAGATTAGTTTTAAGGTAAATAATGTAATTTCAATTTTTTGGTAGTTAATAGTTAATGTATTGTATTTTTTTTTTTGTATTCAAGTAAATTAATTTATGTTAATAACGTAGTAGAAAATTGAGGATTGCCAAAGTGAATGGATGATAGGAAGGGAAATTAATTCTATGAAAGTAGTGGTGGGCCCATCTTGAAAGTCAAAGTGTCACCACAGGGGGTGCCAAGTGTCCTGTGTGATTGCTTTGTATAAAGGATAGGAAATGATCTAAGTCTTCCATTATATGAATAGTTGTGATCGATTTAAATGCACAAAAGCAGTTGTGAATAAACTGAAGACCGAGTGGTGCGATATTCGAGAGTTGGTAAAATGGGAGCAACAACGACGCTGGCACCGGGGCTATCCCGGAAACTGAAGAAGGTTTTAGAATCCCGCGTAGATTCGCCGGAGATTCTCACTTCTCTCACCACTCTCTCCTCTTTCTACTCCGACAACTCCACCCACTCTCGCCGGAATCTCAGATCCACCGTCGAAAAGCGATCTCTTCTCATCAACCAGGAGTTCATCTCCGCCTCCTCCGCCGCCGACCAGGTCCCTCATCCGAATTCATATCCTTGAATACGTTTTTGTGGTGGATTCATCCGATTTGATACTGATACTGATACTGATACTGATGAATCATTAAATGAATCTGTTTTCTGTTTGATTTTTTTTTTTGACCCTTTTTTTAGGCGTTGGATCAAGTTGAAGCTGAGGTCAATGCGCTTGCCGATTGCTGTGACAGGTCTGTTTTTGCTTTCATCGCGTTACTTGATCGTGTATTGTGTGGCATTTTTGTTTAGATTTTAGCTATTTCCGAGTTCATTCGCACTTGTTTTGTACTCCGTATTTAGTAATTTTATTTCACGGTTAGATGTGGCTAGATGGGGCGCTTTCAATTTTGATTAGTGAATTAGGTTCAATCCAATTTGATTTTTGATTTGTCATTGTATGTTGTTGCTGACTGCTGTGTTATTATTAAACATTTTGATCTGAATTTTTGTGTTGAAATGTGAATCCTATTAGTTTAGGGTAGGTTTGATTAAGGTGGTTTTTTTTTTTTTTTTTAATTTATTTATTTATTCTAGGTCATGTCATGATTTTGTCTACGAAATCACATGTTATGCGAGATCCTTTATTGCGATAGCGGATGTTAACACTGCAGCTTTTAGTGAATACTTGGGACAATTCAATTCTGCATCAACTAGTTAGTTGTGATGTAATCTACTGTAGTCGATAGTCAATAGGCGATGGGAGACAAGCTTTCTTGCTTTACTCGAGGACTCGTAAGCTGTTTACCAATTTCGAATCTCTGTTATTGGGACAACATGAGAACCTTAGTTGAAAAAGCGCGCAGCAATTGCCTTGAGGTGTCAGAGCGCATACGTGTGCAAAATGCATATCTAGGCATTTGCCTAAGTCGGAGGCGAGAGGCATATAACTGCAACCTATACCTGTTTCCTGCTTCACCTCATCACGCTTAGCGTCTAAGGTGTGCTTTATTCAATTGCAGTGTGTTCAGACTTATGAAAAGGTCAATAGGGTAATACTGTCCATCTCTTGGTCAAATAGTCAAACCTGATAATACAGTAATAAGTTCGAAAGTGTACCTTTGACTTTAAACAATGGCTATGGGCTTAATATAAGATCTTTTTACTTTGAGAACACTTGAAAATTTTTACTGCGCATAATTACCTGGGGAAGGGTTGCCTTGGTTGTGTTTTATTCTTTCTCTATTTCTTATACACTTGTTCGCCAGCCGTTAAAATTTCCAGCTTTTGCAGCTAGTATAAATTTTCGCTATGTGCATTGACAGGATAGCAAAGGCATTAAGCAGTTGTACTTCTACCACGGGTGATATTATTAGCACCACAGAAAGGTTAAAACGGGAACTTGATGTCACTACCCAAAGGCAGGAAATTGTCTCATGCTTTCTCCGTGATTATCAGCTATCTAACGAGGAGGTGTGACTATATATTCTGCTTGTCACTGCCTCTATCCTATACTAGAAAAAATAAGTGATGAAGTTTGCTAATAGTTCGGTATCTAATTTGTGATTGTCTTTTAGATTAATGCTCTTAAAGAAGAGGAGTTGAATGAAAACTTCTTCAAGGCACTTTCCCATGTGCAAGAAATCCATGCAAACTGCAAAGTATTGCTCCGGACACATCACCAGGTAACATTTAGATATTTCTGGTCATGTCCTTTGTTCGTTCTTCCTTATCCGAGTGATAATATGAATTTAAGTGTGTGTTTTCCTAGATTTCAGTAAAACGTCCCCTATACATTTTGTTATCCGTGGTCAACACTCAACAGTTTTATGAGATTTTAGCTTATATTATACTCCCTCCATCCCAAAATAAGTGTCCTCTTTCTATTTTGGGAGGATTCAAGGAGTGTTAATGAAAATTGAAAAATATAAGGAATCCTTTGTTAAAACCTACTATAATTAGAAAGGGAACACTTATTTTGGGAAAAATGTTAATGGAAAGGGGACACCATTTTTGGGATGGAGGGAGTAGTTATCAGAGTCAATTTGATGTCTTGAGTATTAAGAAGCCTATTTTTCTTCTAAATCCTTCATACAGATAAAAGCATGACTCAGAACAGTGGGTTTGATTAGCATTAAAGTCACCGTATAAAATATCTGTGAGCCCTCAGTGTAGCATTTGAATTTAGGAGGTGAAGCGTTTCATCTCATTTTATAATTGCCGGAATGGTTTCTCACCTTTCTGCTATTCTGATTGTCCAAAACACTTTATTTCTACATATTCCTTGTATCCTTCTATGCTGATAGCCCCCCGCTTTAAATCATTCGTGAGATTCTGTTCTGTCCGCGTCGGGAATAACGTAGACATCATTATGAGTAATTTCAAATTACAGTTTTTCTTCATAATATCACTTCTGAGGTTCATTGCAGCGTGCAGGGCTGGAGTTGATGGATATGATGGCTATGTACCAGGAGGGAGCCTATGAACGTCTTTGCAGGTGAACCTCTTTACATTATTGGGTATTTATGAGGCTCTAATATTGTAGTTGGTGGTCTAGTTTGCTGTGTTGGACATTCTTATCTTATATTTTGCAGTTCTTCAGCGGAAATGGTACCAGAAGCTCACACATTAAATGATTTTGGGTTGTAAATATTGAAGTGGGACATATGTTTGACTTATTTAACCTATGGGACCCACATCAAAACCTTTGGTTAGAGATGATGTGAAGCTTAAGTACTGAATTTGCTGACATGATGCTTCACACTCTGTAAAGAAAACATCTTCAAAATTTTGATTCCACACCTCGATAGCACTCTGAAGGCAGAAGTCATAAGACTGTGCAGTGCTGCTTCTAGATTTTATCTATTATGTTTATTGAGTTGATTAAAAGGAAAAGAATTGGAAGCTTATTATCCTGGAGTAATGATTTATTTTATCATGTGCTTCATAGGTCATCTCTAGTGGGATGCATGTTTGAACTATAAGGCTTATTGCCCACGATGGAGGGAGTATACATAACTATTACTCCGTATTTCTAAAGAATTTACTGAAAGAGTCGATTTTCTTTCTCATGCTCTTTTAGATTTATATCACAAGGATTTTCAGAGGCCTTGCATTTATCGTATTATTTGGACTTTAAGTTTTTCTGTTTCTGTCTGCACATTGTCATTCTTATATTTGGCACTTTACTTTCTATATTTTTCTGTTTAAATATCCAAGTAAAAAGTGTTACATGTTTCCTTATCTAATGTTTTATTTACTACGGATGCCAGGTGGGTTCAGGCTGAGTGTAGGAGACTCGGCGACACTGATAATCCTGAAGTCGACGAACTTTTAAAGACAGCAGTTCGCTGTCTTAAAGAAAGACCTGTTCTATTCAAATACTGCGCTGAGGAGGTAATTTCAGCGCTACATTCCTGACACAAGTTTTGACATCCTAGATAGTGGAGTAATTGGTAATGTAGTTCATCATCATTGTGGTAAGTTACTGTTTATATGATAATTTTCAGGTGGCAAATATGAGACACAATGCGCTATTTAGAAGATTCATCAGTGCTCTTACTCGTGGAGGACCGGGCGGATTGCCCAGACCTATTGAAGTGCATGCCCATGACCCTTTGCGGTATGTGGGTGATATGTTGGCGTGGTTGCATCAGGTAAGGTCCATTTCCATTACTTGTTATTTGTTTAAAATACTTATTCTGTATTTTTATTGTTTGTTACGAAATTGGTTATGTATTCTGACTAATTTTGATTTACATGGCTTGTTTTACAGGCATTGGCTTCTGAGAGAGAACTTGTGCATGCTTTGCTTGATCCTGATAGTGTTGTAGATACCGGATCAAGTGCAAGATTGTTCGTCCAGAACTCTCAGAGAGAACAAGGAAAGATAGAATCAGATTTGACATTTGTTCTTGATCGGATTTTTGAAGGAGTTTGCAGGCCATTTAAAGTTAGAGTGGAGCAAGTTTTACAGTCGCAACCAAGCCTTATAATTTCGTATAAACTAAGTAATCAGCTGGAGTTCTACAGCTATACTGTAAGTTATTGGAACTGTCTTAATGTCCTTAGTTGGTTGCGGATTGGTACTGAATGATTGCTTCTTGATTTACCTGCAGATATCTGATTTACTGGGCAGAGAAACAGCACTTTGCCAAACAATCTGGACTCTGAAGGATGCTGCTCAGAAAACCTTTTACGACATTTTAAAGAGCCGCGGAGAGAAGCTACTACGGTATCCTCCTCTTGTCACTGTGGATCTTTCACCACCCACAGCTGTAAGAGAGGGAGTTTCTGTTCTGCTTGAAATAGTTGAAACATACGACAGCATCATGCTTCCCCCTTCAAAGAAGCCTGAATTTGATCCTGTGATATCTGCTTTGTTAGATCCTATTATCAAGGTGTGTCATTGTAAAATTATGCTCAAGTGGTTTGTTTCAAATTCTTTTGCTCTTATTTGTGCCTTACTCTAAAATAATGTCGTTGATTGATCTTTGGAAAAGGTAAGTTGATTTTATCTATGTAGGAAGAGGGGTTGGTAATACCAAACACAATCCGAAAGCTGAGAAATATTACAATACCTAGCCAGATCATGTTCTCAATGGCGGCATTTGTGTGGAAGATAAGACAAAGCCTTATGCTACTTGTCTAGACGAAAATGATAGCGTTTGACTGATCATTCGAAGAAACAAGTAATCTGCTAATATTAGTGCCGAGGGTAGGTGAGAAAAGCAACAGTTGGCCCTACATGAAACAGTATTATCAGTGTCCAGTGAAAGATTTTGCTCGGAAAGCTCCTTGCAAATCTGATGACATGAATTAGGAAGAGAAAGAAAGCCTCATGCTTTTAATATCAGCTACCACATTCTGACCTCCTTAGTATATGCAGTCTCTAGTACTCATAGTAATGGTTGCATATTCTGGGTTGACCTGACACATCACATTGTATGCATCAGATCCGAGGAGACATACAACCTCTGGACACCTTGTCATTTCTCGTAAAAGCAAATCCAGAAGGCGATATCAGTTCTAGTGACAGTATAGAGAGCCCTAGACTTGAAATCAAAGTGGCAAAATATAGGACAAAGTGTGTAGTCTGTAATCCCGTGGGAAATTTCTGTGGCAGTAAGGTTGTCTCATTGCCAGTTTGGCGTCAATTGTCAGTGCCTCTGTGCCTGTCATTGCATTCGGCTTAGCATAATATCTCTTCCATTGGACGTCTTGTTGCTCACCCTTTTTATTTCCCTAGTTAGATAGTGTAGACTGCCTACGAATAAAAACAGATTACATGGACCTCACTACATGACCTTTGCAGTCCACAACAATTTACATTTTACAAATTTTTGTAAGGCTCCAATTATATTGTATAAAGCCCCTTTTTTGTCCTTTCTTCATACGGTGGTTCAGGCTGCAATCATATATATTCGAAAAAAACTCAAAAGATTGATTAATGTATCTTTATTTTTCTCATTCCAAGTTACCTAATAGGTGTAACATTGTTCATACTTGCATGGAATTGCTATTTTCTGCAAATCTGTGTTTGTATGTTTCGTGTCATGGCCTTATGGTTGATGTGGCTGTAAGTGTAGTTGGCTTGTTTCTGAAACATGGCTAGTCAAGGATTTTGGTAGTTGACTACTTAAGAATTGTGATTGATGTTACTTTAAAATCATCCTTTAGAAGAAGGAATATTCAACTACTGGTGCTTAACAACCTTGAAATCATGTGAATAATTTTGAACATGTCAAACACAGATATGAGGCTTAAATTAATTTGTTCTTTTCCATTTTAGATGTGTGAGAAAGCAGCTGAGGCACACAAATCCAAAGGAACGGGTCACTCATCAAGGAGGAGTAGAATGAGCTCTGATTCAAACCAGCCTAACAAATCATCAGTTGATGCAATATTGACCAACAGCAACCCTGTTTCCGCCTCTCAGGTATATCATATTCTTCCCTTAGTCTTTCTCTGGTCTTTATGGGACACATGCTTTGATTATTTCCAAATTATCCCCATATAATTTATACACTGGAATAAGCTCCTTTTCTGCGGGGATTTGCTGAGAGAGCAACAAACTGAGTGAGCCATCCAGGTGGTGGATGCTCTTAAGTTATGTGGGTGAAATGGGCGGGACTCACTTAAAAGTTGTTTGCGATAGTTGCAAGTCTTGCAACTAATCAAGTTTTATTTCGTGTTTTTGTAATTATTTTGCTTCGATTCTGCAGTTAGACAGCTCACTACTAGTACATGGTTCATTGCCCTTAGGATCTGTTCAGATTGAGTTGAACAATGATGAGAATCTCCAATCACATTGTTTGGATGACTTATAAAGTTCGCGAACATTCCTCTTATTAACCGTATTTTAGCGTAGCTCTAGCGCACTTGTGTGAATTACATAGCTAGTTATCATTTGAACAATAATATATGATTATTTGAATTAGGTAATATATATGTTTTGAACATCCCTTACACACTTTAATGTACAGGTTTTTAGTTATTTTAAAGGAATTTTTTATGAAACCTTGACGTAAATGTTTTTGTTTCCGATAAAAAGTTGTTTAACCTAATCTTGCTCACAATAGCATTTTCGAAAAATATCTTTTGAATTTAAAAGGAGATAGGTATTGTCTTCTTAATTAAATATGGTTCATGATTAGATAATATCTTAAAATAGTATACTAGGAGATATTCTATTAGGTGGGTGAAAACTGAAGGAGAATATGGAATGTGGCAAAGATGATGTCAACACATGTGTTTGAGTATAGGAGGATTGGGGTAATGAAACTAGGTGAAGGTGAAACATTAATGAATAAACTAATCAACCACCTGGGTGATATTAGTAAGGGCCTATTCTAAGCCCGAGGCAAGAAGAAAAAGTAACTGTTTGGCTCGACTGGAAATGGATACATGGGAAACAATGATAAAACAGAACGTAAAACCCCGGATCATTGCTTACTGGAAAAGGGGGGAAGATATGACTTCCTACAAGTGGGAGAAACAATGAAAGTGTCATTTCGGTGCATTTTATCTAATGTCTTTAAGCTATAGATTAAAAGTATTTATTTTTTTAATTTTTTTTTTTTTATTTTTTTATTCTTTTTATTTTATTTTTTTATAGTATATTTTTTAACCTGTGTGTTACTGTGTTCGGATGTCAGATGTCAATGGAAAGGATAAGGGTAGGCTAGGGTTTCCTTACCCTTTTAGTTCTTCATCTTTCATATACTACCCTTATCTTTTTTTTTTTTTTTTTTTTTTCTTTTAAATGTCCTTGTCCTTGACTTGAGGATAAAAAGGGTGAAATAGATTTTGGATAATTTTCATTTAAATCGAAGACAGTGATAAAAGTTTCTTGATAAAGTATACCTAGAAACTAAATATAGAAACAATAACAATACATTAGTTTGTCAAATAAAATAGTCAAAATTAGAAACTCTAAAGTAAGTTTCATACGGCGTAATATTGGAAAAACAAGAGGGAAATTAGGACTAATATTGCCAATAGTATAGGGCTATGATTATCACTAAATGGGATACAAAAATCATATTAATGGCCAGAGAAAGTGGTCTTACAACAATTTGTTGTAATGCCGTCTCATACAAGCATTAATATTCTTTGAAAACTTGTTTCATGCATTCACGTCAATTTGGCTTGTTACCAAGACCTCAGTTTTTTTGGGCTTGCTAGCGATAATCTATTGGATCACTTGGGACTGGCATTCAATCATCGGTTAGTGTCAGTATACCATAGTTATTGGATTAGAGTTCACAACATAAAATTCAAACCATGTACCAAACATTTAGCAATTGGGGATTTAGCAAATCCTGTAAGTCTGTAACCTAACATCACGCAGCTGAACTTAAACTGTACATAGTACTTTGCGGTGCTTGATAGGTTTCACTTGTTTATTTATGGGCTAAATGACAGTCACGTAGGTGACTGGAAACGGTCCTGAATGCCTGATGTACCAGCGAATTTTAGCGTTTAAGTGATAGGTTATTCTGCTCAAACGGAGACAGGTTAGTGTGCATGACAGTGTTCCATTTATCAAACTCAAATATTTGTTCAGCATTGTGCGGTTTCTATGTTCCCTAATCCCTACTGTTACATACAAATTCTTTACGTCTTTTATCATTAAATTGGTTTTTTTATTTATTTATTTTTTTTATTTATTTTTTCGTTCTGGTCTAGATTTACAAACGATAATTGTTATATGAACTGAGTTTGCTCAGCAAGGGGGATTGTCTTCGACCATGTGCATCAGTTGCTTCTTTTTGGCCCTAGAAAAGTTGGTCAAACGAGTAAGGTTTACACACGGCCAAGGTTAGGGCATACCACAGACCCCATTGAAGATTTATAATGGTTTGTATGACTGCATAATTTAGTACAATAATCTAATTATGTTTTTCTTGATTACTTTCACAGAGTATCGAAACGCCGTCTAAGATCTTCCTCATCAACTGCTTGTGTGCTATCCAACAACCTTTGCACGAATATGAAGCTGCTGCTAAATATGCAAAGAGTCTTGGTGATATGATAGCAAGTCACATGGACGTTCTTGTCGACAAAGAAGTAGAGACCATTCTAAGAAAATGTAATTTGTTGAGCAAGATGTCCTATTTCGGGAAAACGTTCAACGAGGCAAGTGAATTTGCTCCTTTGGCGGAGACAGAGGAAACGTCTCCATCTTCATTGTCAGAAAGTTTGAAGATTTTCTTCGGCCTCATCTTGGGTACCGAGAATTCCCTTCCAGAGTTTGAGCAACTGCAGGTCCCAAAGCTTCGATCCGAAGCATGTATCAATTTGGCTAAATCTCTAGCGGAAGCTTACGAACTCATTTATAATGCAGTGATGGATCCTAAGAATTCTTACCCTGATCCGAAGTCACTTGCTCGACATCCACCAGATCAGATTAGGACTATTTTGGGTATATGAAACTATTTTGAGCTTTTTTATAAAGTGTTTTGTAATACAATGTATGTACTAACCTCCAATGATTTCTCATATGACTCATAGTTTACAGTGATTTATTTTCCTTTTTAACAGGTGAGTAAATTTTCATACATTTGAGTACCTGATCTCTATTTACTTGATCTTACTTTTTTTTTTTTTTTTTTTTTTTTTGCCAGCTGGAAAAACAATTACAGAGTACACTGTTTTAGGGCCCTTCTAGCTAGTCTATGAGCCCCTTTATTTTCCGATCTTGGTACATATGTAATTGCTAAACAATGGAAGCTAGCAGCTAGAGTCCATATATCTTTCACAACGCTCCTGATGCCATGTACGGTCTTCACGTCTCCCGCCACCTGTGAAACAAGGTTAAAGCAATCCGTGTGAATACAAGCGTGCAAAATATTTTCCTTAATTGCCCATGCTAGTACATGCTTCAATCCAAGAGCTTCTGCTTGAAGTGGATCCTGACTCCATCATTTTTCTGTTCCTGCTTCAACTTCCACATTGTTAGCCCTGACCACCCATCCCGCCGCCGCTCGCTGGTCACTACTCCAGGCTGCATCAACCCAGACTTGTAACATGGTGCAGCTTCCTTCTTGACCCACAAGAAAGAACAGATTTTTCCGTGTGGCCATCTCCCCTTCACATTCCTCCTCGGACGTTCCATTAACTATCTGCCTTTCCAAGAGAACTTGTGTCCTGTCCTGGATCATACTTTCCTTCCGCCAAGCCAACGATATCTCTTCTGCGCATATCCTCATAGTACCATAGGGCTTAATTCCCGTAGCCCTCAACGCGTTATCACATCTCAACCTCCAAATGCTATGCAAGGTAGCTAGGAATACTATAACCTGATATTTATCCTTTCCTAATTTTGACAGATATTTTATCCAATTGATGATCCATTCCTGAAGCGAGCATTCCTTTCCTATTTCACATCTTATTCCTAGCTCTGAACTAAGCCATACATGTTTAGTCACCTCGCATTCTCTGAAAATATGCTCAATCGTTTCTATTTCCCCTTCACTACCGCACATACTACACGTTAGCTCTGAACTGATACCCCTTTTCGCTATCTCCTCACCAGTTGGCAACGCTCTTATCAAGATTTTCCAGAGTAGAATTTTCCATTTGGTAAGGCCCGGTAGTTTCCATAGATGGTTAAAGAAACTAGTATCATAATACTTTAGCCTCCCCAGATCCTTTTCAGTATGATGGACCCTCCAGTGTGTTTCCAGCTCCCTACCATACCCACTTTTAATCTCGTATTCGCCAGTTTTCGAGTAGGGCCAATAGAAGCCGTCTTTAGCTTCTGTCAACGGAATTGGTTCGCTAAGGATCTTATATACCCAGGGCTCTTCATAAATCTGTATAATCAACTCCACATTCCATGTCCCATCTCTAGATATGAGTTCCTGTATCTTCCAAGTCTCCTTCTCCCTAACCTCATCCCCACTCATATTACTATTTCTGGTGGGGACATGACCGTCTACCCATTTATGAGACCACAACCTTAACTCCGACTTCCAGCCAATCTTCTAGGCCAACTCTTTCTCGATGAGGTCCCATCCCCACGCTAGACCCTTCCATATCCAAGAACCTTTCCTAGTCTTCACCTTATTCGGAAATAAGAATCCCCCCGCTTCTCCCCCGTATTTTGCTAACATTATTGCCGCGCACAGAGACTGTGGATTCCTAACCATTCGCCATGTTTGCTTTGCTAATGCCGCTTTATTGAGACAGACCATGTTTCCCAGCTGGTGATAAGTATAAACCAGACCATGACGAAACTCTATTTTTGAGTTGGTCTACCACAGGGTAAAAAACTTTAGTTTTAGGACCATTAACCTTTGTCGGGCAGCCTAGGTATTTTCCAAGATCTCCTCCGGGTCGAACTTTTAGGGTCTTATTACAGTTAAGCATGGTTTTAAGAGTTGTACTTGGGCTAAATATGATCGTCGATTTCTTTCTGTTTATACATTGCCCAGAGACTTCACAGTATTCTCTCAAAATACTACGCAGCTTTCTGTAACCCTGATCTCTGTCTTGTAGGAAAAAGATAGCATCATCTGCAAATAACAGGTGTGTTAATTGGGGAGCATTTCTAGCAATCCTGATGCCTTTAATTTTTTCCTCCTTCTGGGCCTTCTTGAGTACCTGAGTGAGTACTTCTGAACACAGGACAAAAAGATACGGGGATAACGGATCACCCTGCCGTAAACCCTTATTAGGTATGATACGCTCCTGAGGGATCCCATTTACTAACACTTGATAAGAAACTGTGGATACACAGTTCATGATTAGCTTAATCAAACCCTCCGGGAATCCCAATTTTGTAAGTACTCCCCTAAGGAACTGCCATTTCACCCTATCATATGCTTTACTCATGTCTGCTTTGAAAGCAAACCTACCATTTCTGCCCCTCTTATGATTCGATATGTTGTGAATGACTTCTTGCGCTAAAATGATATTATCAGCAATATTTCTTCCCGGGATAAACGCGTTTTGATTATCCGACACTAACTTACTCATGATTCTTTGTAATCTATTCGCAATGCATTTAGTCACAATTCTCATACACACATTACTCAAGCTTATAGGTCTGTAGTCCCCAGCATTCTCTGGGTTTTCGACCTTTGGTATTAAAGTGATAAACGTTCTGTTCATCTCTCTTAAAATGTTGCCCGTATTAAGGCACCTCAAGATAGCCTTATAAACATCTTCTTTAATGAAATACCAATACCGTTGGAAGAACATTGGGGGAATACCGTCAGGACCCGGCGATTTCCAAGCACCCATTTGAAAGACTGCTTTTCTGATTTCTTTCTTAGAGTAAGGTTTACCCAGGTAAAAAAGGTCATCCTCAGACAACCTACCCTCGAGTCCTTCAAAATGATGTTCGTACTCCGTATAGAACTCCTCGAAAGATCTTGGGTCATGGTCATCAACAAAGATAGATTTAAAGTGATCACAAAGAATTTTGCCAATTTCCATTTTGTCGAAAATCCAGTCTCCCTTTGTATCTCGCAGTCCTACAATGTGGTTCCTCGCGACTCTCCCCTTTACCCAGTTAAAGAAATACTTAGTACCAGTGTCCCCATCTATAGCCCATTTTAATTTGGTTCTCTGTTTCCAATAAACCCCAACTGCTTGTGAGAACTCCACCAGATTTTTATGCATAGCATCATAGTCCCCAGGATCTTTGCCTTCAAACACCTTATCTAATTCTTCCGCTAGTTCGTCATCAAATTTTGTCCACTCTATTCCCCAGCTCTCTTTCTTATCTTTCGACCATTTCCTCATCCCATTTCTTGCCTTGGAGAGTTTTTTAACCAGAACAAAACTATCAGACCCTCTTATCATTTCCCCCCATAAGTCTTTAACTAATAAAGTGCACTCCTCATGATCAAAATTCCAACCTTCCACCTTATATGGTCTTCTTCGAGTGTCTCTAATTAGATCCGTATCAATTTCAATTGGGGCATGATCCGAAAATTGGATAGGGTAGTGTTTTATTCCGGTATTCGGGAAAACGGTTAGCACCTTATCTAATCTTTCAAACACTCTCTTAACCCCTTGTCTTTTGTTACACCATGTGAATTTTGGTCCTTTAAAAGGTACTTCAACTAGTGAATACTTTTCCCTCCATTCCGAAAACCATTCTGCCCCTTCTATCCTTCCTTTATTTGAGGATAGTTTATCCCAACTGAAATCTACTTGATTAAAATCTCCCACTAAAAGGGTCGGTCCATTAACTTTTTCAATCCAGGACCCAATATTATCCCACACTTCCTGCCTTTTATAAGTTCTCGGTTCCCCATGAACGAAACACAAGTACCAAACTAATCCATTACATTGATTCACTTGACACAAGATGAAATTATTACATTTAAAAAGACAATGCATCTTAACACTAGACTTCCATCCTACGAATAGACTACCTTTCGACCCTTCTGCATTTAATCCAACAAACTCAACAAAACCAAAGGGTCGACACAAAAGATAAGACTTTTCTACGTTACATTTAGTTTCAATAAGAAAAATAAAGTCGTACTTATTTCTACTAAGAAGCGCCCTAATTTTAGGAATTATAGGGGCGAGCGCGTCACTTAATCCCCTACAATTCCATACCAGACCAATCATTTCTCCCTTGGAGGTGTTTTCGGGTCCACCTCCTCACCCTTCTCGTTGCTTGCTATGCTCTCATCAGTAGAAACTTCAAGTTCTCTAATACTCATTCTGAAACCTCCAGCATTTGTTGGAGTATGTGTCCTCCACAATAGTGCGATTACTTAATAAATCTCAATTAAGGAATACATAGGGATAATCCTGTATTATTGTCAATTGATTAACGTAAATCAATAACGGTTGGCTGACTAGAGTTTGACGTTATTGTCGTGAGAATCCACAGAATCAATTGATCCCTTTAAGTCACACCTATGAACGCATCTCCAAATATTTAAGCTAATTAATTGTATGAGATACGATTATATTAGTGACTTGATAATTTGACTAACGGTTAGTCGGTGTATTAATTTAGAGAGAAATCGAGTTGTGAACTCGGATGATTTAATTTTATATCGATAAAATTATTAGAGGAGATGGGAATTAGTGATTAAGTGTTAATTCACTAATTGTGTATATTTTACTAATGAGATTAGTAAAAGTACATTTTTAATATGTGTAAGTGTACATGTATATTAAGGAAGAGTTTAATCGATTTACACTTTATTATATTAGATAATTAAGTGATAAATTATATCAATTTGTAAGACAAATTTTAACAAACAAAATGGACCCTTCTAGGAGGTCTTGGACCGTCCAAAGCAAGGGAAGGAGGAAGTTTCTCTTCCTTTTTGTTTTATTCATTTTGTTTTGTTGTGCCTTGGTTAATGCATGCAATAACATCATCATTGGCATGCATGTGATTTGTCTTTACAAGAAAAAACTCTTCCTCTCCTCACACATGCAAGGGGGCCGAAAAAATGAGAGTGTACTACACACTTCATTTTGTTGGTTCTCTTACTTAATCAAAATAAAAAGAGAGAAACTCATTCATTCATGATTCTTCTCTTATTCTCTCTAATATTCTCTCTAAATAATAACCTCTCTAGATAATACTTTTACTAAGAGTTAGTAATAATATTATCACATATTATCAAGTAATACTAAGTGATCTCTAGTTCAAGATACTTAGTATATTGGAGTTAAGTTCTTGGGTGCAACTTTAGGAGGTTTCTTATTATTGGAAACTTGGGTTTTTTAAGGAGGATCATCCTAAGCTCATACTCAAGAAACTAAACTAGAAAGGAGTTCTAGTTTAGTGCCCTAATTTCCTTTTCAAGAAAGGTATAAATTTCTAATCTTGTAACAAAATACTTTTGTTAACTACATAGATCTTGCTAAATCAAATTAGAGTAATTTGATTTACACTAATACTTGATTAGTGAATGGGATCCGATCCCTACAAGTGGTATCAGAGACAAGGCTTGTAGTTACAAATTTATTTTGTTGTTTTTTGGAGTTTTATGTATTTATTGAGAATAAATAACATAAAATCCGAAAATAGTGTTAAAAATGGTTTTAACACGAGATTTTTATTGCATGCAAAGTTTCTGGTCTCATGAAAGTTCTGGTCAAATTTCGTAATTTTTGGAATTTGTTTGCTAATTTAAATGATTTTTATACAAAACCGAGTCAAAAAGTGTGTTTTTGGCTAAAATAATTACTATAAATAGTTATAGTTCGAATCTGGTCACGAAATTTTTACACAGTGATATTTCATATTTATACATTCTGCATGTAAATTTTCAAAGTCAGATTTTGAGTTTTGAATATTTATTCATATTTTTGTTTAAAATCGGTATATAATGGGTTTTATGTCCAAAAATATAGTAAATGTTGTTTTATGGACATGAAATTTATACCAATATTTTTACATATTATGAGGATGCTCTCGTATAAATTTGGGATTTTACCTCACTGTTTTAGACGTTTTCTTGATTTTATGAGTTAAAATCGATGAAATCGTATGTTATTTTATATAAAATAATTCGTAAATATTTTCTGGCCAAACTTTTCTTTTCTGATATTTTGGAAGTGTTCCAGAATATACAAAATTTTTCCAAAATAAAAATAATTTTATTTTATTTTATTTTGATTTTATAAAGCTTTATTCATAAAAGGGTTATGATTAAAGTACTTCTAATTAGCAAATGACCAAGTTTATGAACTAAAATCACCATAAGTTAGTATAAACTAATGTTGGGTGTTCTAAAATCAGTTTAGAAGTTTAGTTCAAGCTTAAAAGGTGTTTTAAGCATTATTGATTAATATGAGATTAATCGATTTAAAATGAGATCGGTTTGAAACAAGTTAATGCGATTATTGTTTAAGGCGATTTTGGCATGTTTTTATTTATAAGCTTTACATTATGCATGTTTGGATGAATGTTTATTATTTGAATGAATGTTTATTCTTACTAGTATGGCCATAGTTTGTTATATTTTTACCGATATTACCCGTAATGAAAGGGAATATCGTGTGGTTTGTAATTAAATGCGATCTCGTATCGCCGGTTTGTAATTTTTTAATAGTTTATTTCATTTATAAATGTATAATAGGATTGCTATGTATTCATTTGTAAAATCATTCTTGTAACTATTTGTAAATCGAAGACCGGTGATGGAGATCGACATGGAGCCTTAGAAGTGTTCTAAAGCTAGCAAGGAGGAGCTTGGATGAGATCCATATGAAGAGGGACCAAAGGAGTTGGTTTCCAATTTGTAACTCCTTGTATTTTTAATTACTTTAGGTGGCCATACTAGGTTTATGTTTGTTTGATGCTTGTTTGTTTGCTTATTTTCCGCACACATGCCAAAATCGCCATGCATGCCACGATATCCCACTCCGATTGTCTTTTTTAGGTCGCCATTCTTAAATTAGTTCACTTATAAAGAATTTAAATGACTAAAATTGACAAGATCACCCACATTTTAACAAAAATGAATTGAGATTAAGCCTTTCCAAATATAGCGACTATGAACCCCATGTTCGTGAGGACCTCCGCGACGTGGAACCTTGTTACCATGGGTAAGTAGTGGGAGGAAGTCCCATGCTATTTTGGTTTGGACTCAACCGAATAAGAGTTATTTGGGGCTAATCGATGCATTTTAAAGAAAATCATCAACCAAGCATTCTAGTGTAGAATTAGTCAAGTGTTGACTTATCGTTTTTATATAAAAGGAAACATGAGATGTCTAATTTTATATGGAAAACGAGTCTTGGAATCATTTATATAATTTCGTGGGAGATCATTATATAAATGGACATTTGTTTTAAAAATGAGTTTTAGCAAATGTTATAAATAAACAATGAATGCTTATATATTTCCTCATATTTATTGTAGAATCGTTTATCGCAATGGCATCATCATCATCAACTCCCGCGCCTATTTTGGGCAAAGATTCATGGTTGCGAACCGTGATGGATAAGTGTATCCTCAAGGATGACGGTAGCAACTTCGTCGAATGGGATTCGACAATGAAGGGCGCCGCTACATCCGACAATGTGCTCAAGCACCTTACCGATCAACCACCCGCCGAACCCACTTCGATCCGGCGGCTCGTGCCGCCTATGATGAGTATGTGAAAGTGGACAATGACGTGAAAACGTCTTGATTTGGTCCATGTCACCCGCTCTCAAACTCCGAATGGTTACTCAAAAGAGTGCATATGCGATATTCACTGAGTGACAACCATGTTCTCCAAAGCACCGCAAATAAGGCTTTATGAAGCGCGGTTGGTTTTTCGATGCAAAGCTTGAGAGGAACCAAAATGTTGGTCCTCATGTGCTCAAAATGATTGAGCATATAGACACTCTTGAGCGTCAAGAGTGTGCTATACCCAAGGCTCTTGCGATCAACCGCATCCTCCATTCTCTTCCTAACAAGTTTGCTCACTTTAGAGTAAACTATAACATGAACAACATGGATAAGAGTTACCATGAACTTCATGCACTCTTGGTCCAAGCCGAGAGGGATATGGAAGTGAATGAGGTGGAGAAGAAAGATGTTCTCTCCATGAAAATGAAGAACATGAACTTGGGAGTGAAGAAGGGGAAGGTGGCCAAGAAGGGGCCATCTAACATTGGCAAGGGTAAGGGAAAGGCTATTGTGGAAGGTGTTCCACATAAGCCTAAGCCCAAGATCAACAAGGGAAGACCCCTCAAAGACACTTGCAAATATTGTAATGAGGTGGGTCATTGGATGCGCAATTGTCTCAAGTATAAGAAGGATCTCAAAAATGGATGTGCGACATCCAAAGGTATTCCTTCTAATCTCTATATGATTGACATCAATCATGCTTGCATTTCTACATGGGTATTGGATACCGGATGTGGATCTCACCTTTGTAATCATTTGCAGGGGATGAGAAACGTGCGAGCTCTAGCCAAGGGTGATATAGATCTCCGCATGGGCAATGGAGCTAGAGTAGCGGCCGTTTCCGTGGGAACTTTTGTACTCTCTCTTGCTAGTGGTTTAGAGTTGCATTTAAATAACTGTTATTTTGTACCAACTCTAACTAAAAACATTATCTCCGTCTCCGTACTAGATGCGGAAGGCTTTTGTTTGAGATTAAGAACAACCGTTGTACTTTTTCTTTTAATGAAATGGTTTATGGTGAAGCTATTTCAATTGGAGGTATTTATGTTTTAAATGATGTTAATGATGTCTATCATGTTGAGAACAAGAGGCTCAAAACGAATGAATCAAACAAATCCTACCTTTGGCATTGTCGTTTAGGTCACATAAACGAAAGACGATAAAGAGACTTGTTGAGACCAAGGTTCTCAAACCATTTGATTGCGAATCATATGGTACATGCGAAGCTTGCCTTTTAGGCAAGATGACTCGTCAACCCTTTAGCGGTAAAGGGACACGAGCAAGTGAGGTTTTAGGACTCATACATACCGATGTGTGTGGTCCATTAAACATCACCGCTAGAGGAGGATATCATTACTTCATTACTTTTACCGATGACTTAAGTAGATATGGTTATGTCTACTTAATAAGGCATAAAAGTGATGCTTTTGAGAAATTTAAAGAATTTCAAAATGAGGTTGAGAACCAATTAAACAAAAGGATAAAAGCACTACGATCGGATCGTGGTGGCGAATATCTAAGTAATGAGTTTGATTCACATCTTAAGAATTGTGGTATAATATCACAATGGACTCCTCAAGACACACCACAATTAAATGGTGTTGCAGAAAGGAGAAACCGAACTTTGCTTGACATGGTTCTGGTCTATGATGAGTCAAACCGAGCTTCCTGGATCATTTTGGGGCTTTCGCTATTATCTCAGTATTTTCACTAAATCGAAGTCCGACTAAAGCGGCCAATAAGACTCCATATGAGATATGGATGGGAGCAGTTCCTATTTGTCATTCATGAGAATTTGGGGATGTGAGGTATTCGTCAAGAATAAACCGACGATAAACTCGCTCCAAGGTCCGACAAATGTCTATTTGTAGGTTATCCAAACCAAAGCTGCGGTTATTACTTCTACAACCCTCACGAGAACAAAGTGTTTGTGGCTCGTGATGCTGTTTTCCTAGAAAATGAATTTATTTCTAAGAAACAGAGTGGGAGAAAATTTGAACTTGATGAAGTTCAAGAGCCACAAACCGACGCAGAAGATGAGGAAACCGCTCTCGTCTTCTCACACTTATAGTCCCTAGGAGGTCGGAAGAGTTAGTCAACAACCTGGCCAGTTACCTCGATAACATCGAGGAGGAGGGTGATTTGTTGTTATTCGAAAGCAACGAACCCTCAACCTACAAGGCTGCTATTAGTAGCCCCAACTCCGAACAATGGCTTGAGGCCATGAAATCCGAAA
Source organism: Dianthus caryophyllus (assembly GCA_023091065.1). NCBI lineage: Eukaryota > Viridiplantae > Streptophyta > Magnoliopsida > Caryophyllales > Caryophyllaceae > Dianthus > Dianthus caryophyllus. The sequence continues at coordinate 24,864,945 of CM041520.1, read as the reverse complement.
TGGATTCTATGTACGAGAACCAAGTTTGGGACTTGGTAGATTTACCTGAAGGAGTGCGACCCCTTCAGTGTAAATGGATATTCAAAATCAAACTCGGCATAGATAAACATATTGATGTTTACAAAGCTAGATTGGTGGCAAAGGGCTTTTCACAAGTCCAAGGTATTCATTATGATGAAACCTTTGCACCAGTTGCTATGCTTCGATCCATAAGGATAATCTTAGCGGTTGCCGCATTTCATGACTATGAAATATGGCAAATGGATGTAAAAACCGCCTTCTTGAATGGGATTCTAGAAGAGGAAGTGTTTATGACACAACCTGAAGGTTTTATAGACACATCCAACCCTAAGAAAGTATGCAAGCTTAAGAGATCCATTTATGGTCTTAAGCAAGCATCGAGGAGTTGGAATCACAGATTCGATCATGTTATCAAACAACATGGATTCGCTCGTAGTGCCGAGGAACCTTGTTTGTACATGAAGTTTAGTGGGAGTAAAGTAACCTTCCTTGTTTTGTATGTGGATGACATACTACTGATTGGAAATGATATTCCAAGTCTAAACTCGGTAAAGGTGGAATTGGGAAACCATTTCCAAATGAAGGACTTGGGAGAGGCACAACGCATCTTGGGTATCCGGATCTATAGAGATAGATCCAAAAGGATACTAGCATTAAGTCAAGAAACTTATAACGATAAGATTCTTGATAGGTTCAATATGAAAGACTCCAAGAGAGGCTTTCTTCCGATGAGTGTAGGAATAACATTGAAGAAATCTCAATGTCCTACGACTCCTGCGGAAATTGAACGCATGAAATTGATCCCTTATGCTTCCGCTGTTGGATCAATCATGTATGCTATGATGTGCACTCGTCCCGATGTCGCTTTCGCTTTGAGCATGACGAGCCGGTATCAAGCTAATCCCGGTGAGAGTCACTGGATAGCTGTGAAGAACATCCTTAAGTACTTGAGAAGAACTAAGGATTCGTTTCTTGTGTTTGGAGGAGAACTTGAGCTACGTGTAAAGGGTTACACGGATGCAAGTTTCCAAACCGATGGGGATGATCTGAAATCCCAATCCGGCTATGTCTTTATGTTGAATGGAGGAGCTGTTTGTTGGAAGAGCTTCAAACAGAGTGTCACTGCGGATTCTACAACCGAAGCAGAATATTTGGCGGCATCTGAAGCTGCTAAAGAAGCTGTGTGGATTCGGCAATTCTTGGATGGACTAAGAGTAGTCCCTAGTGCCGTGGATCCTGTGACTGTTTATTGTGATAACAGTGGGGCTATTTTCCAAGCGAAGGAGCCCAAGTCTAGCAACAAGTCTAGACACGTTTTGAGGAAATACCACGTTATTAGAGATAATGTGGAAAGGAAGGAAATAGACATTTGTAAGGTTGGGACAGACGATAACATCGCTGATCCTTTAACCAAGCCTCTTTCGAGGGCTAAGCATGACGCGCACACCGCCTCTATGGGGTTGCGGCGTATGCCAGATTTCCTTTAGTTTCGTAATATGTAATAGAATGATGTATCTTTTACATATATGAAAATAACATTCATTGTTTTTATCTTAAGTCATTGTGAATGCATACTTTGTTTATCCGAATATTTGTGTGACAAGTTTGAACGTATTCAAGTGAACGGAATAAACTAAGTATTTGGTCCCTAGTCTCTCATATGAGGTGACGTCTCGGAGAGACTAGATTGCAAGTCGATCGATGGTGAGGTTCAACATCATAGGGTCATATGTGATGGTGATCGTTTGCATAGACAGATTTGAAGAACACTCTGTCGGGCAGTGACGCTTATAGAATTCCTTTTCAATGAGATTGCAACCTGGTCGTGGTGGGAATTCTATAGTATTCCTTTTGAGTCGATTCTTTGACCTGGGTGATTAATGCAGTCGGTGCAGTTTCCGAGTGACTTTCATTTTTGTCCTAAGCCATGCCGTGAAAGGGGGTTATAAGGGCATCTTTGGGGTCATGGTGATCTGCATTATACAGTACAATCGAGTGGAAGGGAAATGTCCACCCTCGTCAGGGTAAAACATCTTTGGGCCACTCGAGGAGTAGTCGCTGAAAATGCGTGGCCACGCTCGGTAAGAATCTACGGTAGATTCCCCGGTCAGACAGCTACTCTCCTTATCGAGAAAACCACTCATGATTTTTATCTCAGGATGCAAGTACGACCTGTAAGACACCTTGCATCGAGTGGGAGATGTGAAACGGACATGAGAATTGGTAATGCACAACTTGTCTCGGACAAGTGGGAGATTGTTGGAGTATGTGTCCTCCACAATAGTGCGATTACTTAATAAATCTCAATTAAGGAATACATAGGGATAATCCTGTATTATTGTCAATTGATTAACGTAAATCAATAACGGTTGGCTGACTAGAGTTTGACGTTATTGTCGTGAGAACGGCGGTAATCAATTGATCCCTTTAAGTCACACCTATAGGAACGTACTCCAAATATTTAAGCTAATTAATTGTATGAGATACGATTATATTAGTGACTTGATAATTTGACTAACGGTTAGTCGGTGTATTAATTTAGAGAGAAATCGAGTTGTGAACTCGGATGATTTAATTTTATATCGATAAAATTATTAGAGGAGATGGGAATTAGTGATTAAGTGTTAATTCACTAATTGTGTATATTTTACTAATGAGATTAGTAAAAGTACATTTTTAATATGTGTAAGTGTACATGTATATTAAGGAAGAGTTTAATCGATTTACACTTTATTATATTAGATAATTAAGTGATAAATTATATCAATTTGTAAGACAAATTTTAACAAACAAAATGGACCCTTCTAGGAGGTCTTGGACCGTCCAAAGCAAGGGAAGGAGGAAGTTTCTCTTCCTTTTTGTTTTATTCATTTTGTTTTGTTGTGCCTTGGTTAATGCATGCAATAACATCATCATTGGCATGCATGTGATTTGTCTTTACAAGAAAAAACTCTTCCTCTCCTCACACATGCAAGGGGGCCGAAAAAATGAGAGTGTACTACACACTTCATTTTGTTGGTTCTCTTACTTAATCAAAATAAAAAGAGAGAAACTCATTCATTCATGATTCTTCTCTTATTCTCTCTAATATTCTCTCTAAATAATAACCTCTCTAGATAATACTTTTACTAAGAGTTAGTAATAATATTATCACATATTATCAAGTAATACTAAGTGATCTCTAGTTCAAGATACTTAGTATATTGGAGTTAAGTTCTTGGGTGCAACTTTAGGAGGTTTCTTATTATTGGAAACTTGGGTTTTTTAAGGAGGATCATCCTAAGCTCATACTCAAGAAACTAAACTAGAAAGGAGTTCTAGTTTAGTGCCCTAATTTCCTTTTCAAGAAAGGTATAAATTTCTAATCTTGTAACAAAATACTTTTGTTAACTACATAGATCTTGCTAAATCAAATTAGAGTAATTTGATTTACACTAATACTTGATTAGTGAATGGGATCCGATCCCTACAGCATTTGGGTCCATAACAACATTCAAACCCTCCGCTTTCATCTTCTTTGCCAATTTCCTTATGAATTCTTCAGCTTCCTCAAGAGTAAGAAGGCACTCTTCTGGGATAGTTGCTTCCTTGGGGTCAGTCGCAGCCTTGCGTTTCCTAACAGGTAACTGGGACTCGGATTTTGCCTTGTCAACACCCATCTCACTCCTAACCTTTTTCATACCCTTATTCTCTCCCTGTTGCCCATCCTTAACGCCCTCACCCTTCTGCTCTGATTCTTGCATCCCCCTCCTTTCAGCCTCTATCCTCTCTGGTTCTCTTATAACTATACCACCACCCCCTCTCCTTCGCTGACGCTCCATCCAATCAGCCCTGCTCTGCTTCTCCTCACCTACCCATTCATCCACCTTTTGCTTACCTTTTTCACGTCTTTTCCTCTCAAACTCTTCTTCTTCTTCTTTTTGTTTTCCTTCACTATCTACTCCCTCAGTCTCACCCACATTTCTGTCCATTTCCTCCTCCTGCTCCTCCTTACCATCCTTCTTCTCTTCCCCTTGTAACTCTTCAGGTGCATCCATAAACATCTCCTCACTCGATCCCTGTTTCCGTGGTTCCACAGGAGGGGAGGAACACTGCATGCTAGGCCAACCAGGGGACCTGACATCAGGATCATCTGACCCACCATTATTCAGCCAACTCCCTCCCCTCACAGTCCAAGTATTGAAAACGATATGACCTTGTACCTCCTGAAAAAGCACTGTTTCGGTCGCTTCCGAATCCCTTCCTTGCCTATTCTCTACGACCCCAGCATCCTCCCCCACAATTCTCCTATCCAACCCTTTGTCACGTTGCACTACAAACATTTGATTATAACCCCTCATGTCATCATCCTCCCTTGCTAACTGAAAGTTTTTTCAATCCTAAGTCTGATCGCCTCCTGAGTACACCCATCACCATTAAACGGGTATTCATATTCACCATGGTTACTATGACCCATATAGGGATCCATAAAGGCACCAAACCCCTACCCATCTCCACTACCCCCAAAATTCCCAAAAGCCTCAGTCCTACGGGGTTGGTGTTCCCATTCCATCTCCTGTGCTTGCCCAAATTGGCTCTGCCCTCCTCCCCCTACATCCATCCCTTCTCCCCTGTTACCAGACCCATATCTAGGATTACCACCCATTCCAACGTAGGTTTCCTGACGTTGATTCTGTCTGGTCCCCTCTCCCCTGTTCAACCCTTTTCCCCTACCATTCCTTTGTTGACCCTGAGTGAAGACAATGGGGCTAGAGAAAGGTTGGGCTGACATAACGAAGCGCATGCCAGGGCGAATCCTCCCCCAGCAGTCGTGCCTAGGTCAAAGTCGATACCTCTCTCCTCAAAGTAGTCAGCAGGGGTCATAACTCCTTGACTATTACCTAGCCTCACCCTAGAAGTAGCATATCTAGAGGTTGAAGGTAAAGCCCTAAGGTCAAGGTTGAACATGGTATGGTTACTCTCCGCCTGAAATATAGTGAACCTATTCCTTCTCATTCTATCTAGACCCCTATTAATATTTCTTACAATCACTTCCGCTCTATCAGTGCAATTCCTTGCCTTGTGACCAATTCTCCCACACCTAACACAATACTTAAACACTTCTTCATACCTAAATTGAATCCAAAGCAAGTAACCTTCATCTAGGACAAGGAAAAAACCTGGAATGAGGGGTTCATTCAAAGCAATACAGACCCTGATCCTTAGAAAGTCGGTTTGTGGTATTATTCCAAATGGTTCCACCATAAACTGCCCTCCAAACAACTGACCAACAGTGTTTGCTGCCTCCATAGTCAGAAACTCAAAGGGAAGGCCACACACTCTGACCCAAAGGCATGCAAAAGGAAAGCGGACGGTCCTAGGTACAACTCCAGGTGTCCATCTCGCAAACACCATCAAAGCACCGTCAAACGAAGCAACACTTCTCTCAAGAAGCTCACTCTTATCATCTTCATCTTCACAGTGAAATACATATATGTCACTTAGTCTATAGACTGTTATAGCTCCTCTAGAAGCCCAATGGTCCTCCAAGAATTTGGAAATAGCATAAGCACTAAAGATTCTGTAATCAACCAGAAAGCCCAGCACACATTGTTGCCAAAATGACCTACTTTCAGCTGCACTTCCCGACCCCAGCGACAAAATGGGTCCCATTCTTGGGAATCTCCATGCATGTTGAGGTATCGCTTGGTTGCTCCCCTCTCCCCTCTCAAGAGGGTTATTACTGACTCTAGGAATGTTTTCAGCATCTCCATTTTCATACACATCGCCATTTTCATACACATCGCCATTTTCATGCATGTCTTCATTGTCATTACCATGCATGTCAACATTGTCATGCATGTCACCATTGTCATTTCCATGCATGTCGACGTCCCCATTCTCAAACACCTCGCCATTTTCAATAGGGTTTGCCATCCCCAAACAGACTAAAAAAACAACTGACCCTTTAAAAGATCACAAAATAACTGAAAGCTTTTTTAAAAAGGAAAAACTTGGCTTGTAGTAAATAAAGAAACTGGAAGAAATAAAGAAAGAGGAAGAAAAAGACCCACGAAAAAGTAGAATAAATAGCTAAACAACAATGGAAGTGGAATAGACACTAAAGCACGCTCCTGCAATAAAAAAAGAAAAGATATCACCTTTTTTCTTATTGGTTTTGGGCAAAGAGAATGACGGCTCATATGTTCACCCAATCCCTACCCATGCATGCAAATGATTACACAGTTATCCAAACCCACAGAGAATAGTTAGAGAAGTTTGTTGTTTTTTGTTTTGTTTATTAGTTTAAAAGGTCAGGTATAGTAAGGGTTTTCTTGTTACAAGGGTAGGAAATCCCTTCTTTTAGAAACTAGGGTATATTTTAAATATGGAACTCTCTAGTGACAAGAGAGAGAGACTCTCGATTTAGTGAGAGATTAAAGACAGGAATAAAGTCTCATAGTAAGAAGAGTATATTGTTTTTAATGTTAACAAAAGAACTTGATATTCCGAATAGCCACTTCTATCATATGTGCAATAACGTCAACAAAAAATGAGAACCGTGAAACATTCACTGATGTTGTATCTGTGCCAGTTCTTTCTTGTTAACCATTCACTGGAACAGAGAAACCATTATGATCGACAATATCGGCGCAATCTCCTTCATTGTTGTGAGTACCCCTGCTTTATTACAAGCTATCTGTTGATTGTTATTCTTGCAGCACAAATTCTCGTTTAAGACCGCAATATCCGTTTCCAGCTTAGAATGGGTCGGGTCAACCCGTTTTTCCTTTTTTGAAATTTTTTTTCAAGACCCAAAATTATTTTTAAAAACTTTTGTCGGAAATCGTGTTTATAGGGTTATTGAAAATGGTAACAAAGTAATGTAAAATGGTAACATATTATATTATATTTGTAACATATTATAAAACATATAAAATAAAAAATTGTCATAACATTTGTTTAATATGTTACCATAATTGTATAATATGTTACCAAAATAGGTTCGTGTTTATAGGGTTATTGAAAATGGTAATAAAGTAATGTAAAATGATAACATATTATATTATATTATATTTGTAACATATTATAAAACATAGAAAATAAAAAATTATCATAATATTTGTTTAATATGCTACCATAATTGTATAATATGTTACCAAAATACGTTAATTATATTTTAATTTTTTGAGAATATGTCACCAATATAATATAGTATGTTACCATTTTTATCAATATTGTTACCATTTAAAATTTGTGTTTTATTCGTTATTTGAGTTAAGTTTTTTTTTTTAAAAAAAAAAAGAAAAAAAGAAAGGGTCTTAAAAAAAAATTCGGAAAAAAAAAAGACGAAACAAAAAAAAAGGCCAAAACGGGTCATATTTGACCCGTCTGAACTTAAAACGGGTTGACCCGTTTTATAGGAGACTAATTGTTCTTGCAGATGGTCTATTTCCTGAGATCATGGGCACGTCAAGAGGAGTTATTATTGCAGTCGTATTAATCATCTAATCTTGTTAACATCACGGTAATGGTGTTACGTCGATATTTAAACCAGGTGAATTTCAGTTCTTTTGCGTTAGGCCCTTTCAAATGCTTACCTTGTTGTGCAAAATGTCACGATATAGCCAGAAACAGAAGAGCATGTGATGACACTTGTCAGATCGTCAAAAGCATAGCTATATGCTGCTGGACAGACTTTCTTGAAACTTGTTGAATAGTTCGTAGCTTGACAAGACATCGGACTTCCGTACATGCCCCTGCAACAATACTGATCAGTATCGAACTTATCACAAGGACTCCTGCAGGCCGTAGTTTTACCGTCATCCTTAACAGCAAGCTCTGGTGGGCAGTCATCCCGTAAGTCTCCATCGCGACCTGCAGTTCCCTTTCCCGTCTCGTCGAGTGACTGTCATCGGCAGATTGAAACCCCCTACAAGGCTGACATCATAGAAGTCGGGTTGACCTAAAGTGAACTCAGCAATTGTTGCAGATTGCTGACCAGGTCCTGAGCATTTGAGGGAACTGCCACAGCTACCGGTTTGGCATGTGCCGTTTCCGGAGTTGTCGAATGAGCAGCCTGTTCGACCCCACACCCGTCCATGCCATCCAAGTGGGGCAGTAAAAACGGAGGATTGTCCTGGTTGAAGAGTAAAATTGGTGGTGGTAATGTTCTCATTTGGTGTCATTCCTAGCCATACTGTCTCTTTACAATGATTTTGTACTGTGAAAGTTGTGCCGACCGATAACCCTGGACCTGTGTTTTGTAAAAATGGTTAAACTATGCGTTCTTTGAAATTGTACCACATTCACCAAACAAACATCATAGATTAATCATGGACATGAGTGATAGCCGAACTGCGGACTTCTGGTAATTTTGATTTCGGTTCAACCTGAACAGACCCAAGGTCATTTTTCAGTCCCCTCAAGGGATGTGCTTGCCCAATTTTACGTGACAGTTCAGCAATATATGCTGATTTAAAAGTTGGTCTCGGAAATCATTGTGGCCTAAATCGTAGTTGGTGTGCTTTTCATGCTATAAAACTACAACATTACTAGCCTATGCCTCAAGGCTCGCGCGAATGATGGGATAAGGTGTCGTGACCAAGAAAGCAACTATTCCAAGATGACACATAACGAAAATTACATTGAGAATTCCACCAAAATGCTACTACTTCAAAGTAAAACGAAGCACGACCACATTATGGTTTAAACATTTGCTTGAATGGCTGAATGCTGTCGATAATTGGAACCGTCCAGCATGAAATATAGCAGGAGTATAACGAGATATATCTCCAAGTAAATGTTTCTAACAAATTATCTCGAAACAACCTCTCTAATTGTCCGTCATATAAATGACATGATAGGCGATGTGGTTGTGGCTGTATGAGAAATTAAAACATGCCTTCGACATGTTAAAAAATTGCGAGAGAGCATACACTCAATATACCCGTGCATGAAATTGAATTGTAGCTAAAAACAAAGCTAAAGAAAGAGTGAAATGAACTGCCATGTGCTCGCTTTATTGTTTATTCTGACTTGTGAGCATCAAAATTCAAAAATGTCACCGTGTTTCATGAGTGTTTTATACGGAGTAAGTGTTTAGTTTTAAATTTTTTTTTTTTTTTTTTCACTTTTTATTATTAGGGAAGACAAGGAAGAATACGTGTTTAAGAAGTGTATTGAGTTTCACAACACAGCTTTTCTTGTTTGCATTGCTTAAACGATTCTTTACTTGATTTATGGATTGTGAGTGTTTTTCATTATTTAGTTTACATACACCCGGCCAGGGGCGGACCCACCTTATACATTGGTGTTGCACATGCAACACCAAAAAAATTGAAAATTACTTTATATACTATTTGCTTATAATTGTGAACAAGAATTACAGTTGACGTAGTGGTTGAGTCAGAGAAGATAAGGACAGCTCCACCCCTACTTGATGTTCAAGGGTTATAATCCCTTTAGAGTAAATTGACGATTACATTCATGGTTTATTGTCAACTTGAAACTTACATCCATATTGTTTTCGACTTTGTAACTACTACCATTATGTTTGGTTCGGTTAATGATTACTACCATGTACGGACCCGAAGCTATGAAAATTGAAACTGAGCCGTTGATCTTTTTTTGGGCTATTAAATAATTTATTTAGTACCCATTTTACCCTTACTTTTCCTTCTCCCCCCATTCTGATTTTGTTCTTGAATTTCAGCCGTTATAATTGTTTTCTTCCCCTCAAGCTCTCTTCCTTTATTTCCCCCCAATTTCCCCTCAAGCTCTCTTTCTTTATTTTCCCCCAATTTTCCCTCAAGCTCTCATCCTCATCTTTATCAGGTAAATATCAATTTTTTCTGGTTATTTCGTTTGAATTTCGTAATTGTTGTTGAGTTTATGTTGTTAATTTTAATTTCGAATTTCGAACATATGGAACCCTACATTTTACCTTTGTTTTCGTAATTAGGGTTATTACACCTTCTGTTAATTTCGAACATATGTTAATTGATTTTGGGGTATTACAATCTCTGGTAAATTAGGGCGACGTTAATTAGGGTTTTATAGGAATTTATGGTTTTCTGGAAAATTAGGGCGACTGTAATTAGGGTTTTCTGGGAATTTATGGTTTTCTGGTAAATTAGGGTTTTTTGGGAATTTAGGCTGTATTGCATTTCAATTTATTTCAGTTCAATGTATCGTTTTTGTATATTGATTGCAGTTCAATTGAATTCAGTCATCGTTTTCTTTAAAATGATTGTAGTTCAATTGATTACATTTCAATGTAAAGGATAAATTGATTTGGTAATTGTTGGAAATTATGGGTTTGAAATTGATTACAGTGACATGTTTTTTATGAATTGCATTGGCCTTGATTTGTATTAGATGTCGATCAATAGTGGCTTCAACTCTTGCAATGGTGCTGGTAACTGTTTCTGTGGCCATCCAGTGTCCGTGGAGACGTCGTGGACTTATCGCAACCCTAGACACAAATTTGAGTGCTGCAAGACGTACGATAGATTAAAAGATGTCAGAGGTTGTCGTTACTTCAAGTGGCTTGACGACAATCAGACGGACTGGCAGAGGGAAGTTATCAACAAAGTGAAAGCTGAAAAGCGAATGTTGGAAGTCGAGAAAGAGTTCTGGGCTTTTGAGAAGAAGAGTGTGTGGGAAAGAATTCACAAAATCTCTTAGCTGAACGATAGTTACAAGGCAGAAATTAAGGACTTGGAGACGAAGAATAAGTATTGGAAAAGCGGGTGTATTGCATTGGTTGTGTTTGTCGTAGTTGTAGCAATAATTATGAACATGTAGTACGTTAACATAGTTGGTGAACTATTGCGTAATGTATAAAAGCGGGTATTAGTATGTATTCGTCCAACTCTATGTAGTAACCTCTTTCGTCAAACTCTATTAGTATGTATTCTTCAAACTCTTTGGTCATATTTTGACCCATTTTGTATAAAATCGGGTATTAGTATGTTGGTTAACTCAATCTGACAAACACGATTACAATTTGACATACATATTAACTTCAAATGAATAGAAGCAAATAAGTTGAAAAGAATAGAACCAAGTTCATATTAAATTCAAACGATTACAAACACGATAACAATTTCACAAACACGATTACAATTTGACAAACCTACGAACAAACCTACAAACACGATTACAAAGTTAATAGCAAAATGAATACCAAATTGACAACAGTGAAATAGTTTTCCACAAAATTATAAACCTACGGACAAAGTTTTGAAAACTTACATTGGTTCTACGACAAACAAGTTTTTATTACAAACTTTGAAATCATAAGTCTACGCATCGAATCCCAATTTGCGTCTTGGTTGTGAGACGTTTGGGCCGTAGCCGTTCACGCTCTCTTGTGACAGCTGACTATAACGTCTTTGACCAATACGGGTTAGAAATTCTCCTTCACTTGCACGCTTTGCCACTCGAGCTGCTACTTTCTCCCTAACCATTGTTGTCCATGACGAGTTGAACTTCCTCGGTTTTCGTGCAAGGTTGGGCTGCTGCGGTTGTGGCTACTGCTGCTCTTGTGTGTGCTGCTCTGGTTGGTGCTGCTGCTCTGACTGAGAATCCACCGGAGGTTGCTGGCTGGGGCCGCTCTTACACGTCTTGACATTGTGCCCAAGACCACCACAACTGCTACAAGCCCTAGAGAATCTCCCTTTCTTCACTCTTTTTCTTGTCTCACCCACCTCAAGTCTCCTTTTTTTTTTTTCCCTTAGGCCTTCCTGGGAGTTTTTTGAATGGTGGTGGCAACGGGGAAGAATGTTTGGTCCTCGGCCATTGAGCAGCGCCAGGTATAGCGGGAATTGGGTGAGCGTACGTTTTCACAAACGCGTCTTTAGTGTACGCATCATGAACATAGTCTTTCACATCGCCTCGAACCTCGTTGATGCAGACGTACGCATGAGGACAAGGAAGGCCTGACAAATCCCATTGATAACAGGTGAAACTCCTGTTCTGCAAGTTCACCACATGTTGTGCACCCCGATGACAAACTTCGTACAAACCTTCATCAGACGGGTACACTTGACAATACCTTGTCTCCTTTTTAATTTCAATCACATATTTGTTGACATATGGCATCACCTTCTCCTCATACGAAGTAATCCCAGTCCAAGGATCATAAAATCTCTTCATGACCCACCTTCTAATCCACTCCATCAGAGACAAAATTGGTTTATCCCTCGTATAACAACCTGGTTTTTAGTCGACTTTAATTACTAAGGCGGAAATTAATTAAGTCTTAAACCAGCGTCATTAATTATACATAAACCCAAAATGTTACAACATCGTTCAAGAGTTGAATAAAACAACTCTAAATACGGAATATAAAAGTGTATAGTGTTATATATTACAAATCTCTCAAAAACAACTAAAAGTAAGGCATAAAAATATCTCGTGGCCCCGTCCAAAATCCAGCTTCTGGTCCACGGTTATCCTGCACAATAAAGCGATGGGGTGCTCACGAGCGACAAAGGACTAGCTATGCTCATACTTACCCTCGATTTCAATTACTTTGGTTTATTATTATCGCTTTATAATTACAACATTATGATAAAATCATAAACATGCTTATTACATATAGCATATAGAGACTTATAAGTCATAATAAGCATGCGGTTTAAAGCGATAAATCATATAAGCATGATATTCAGTTATGAAGGCAATTAACATATAATATCATAGCAATAGTATCACAATAATTCAACAGGATTACAAAGCGATATCAGATCGCAAGCAAACATACGTATTGTAACATTCACATCATGCACTGATTGATTCGTAAAGTTGTGGTCTTTAGTTTTCGAAGATGGTACACACTCATTCTCATTTAATCATACAACAAACAACACATACTGCTTACGAGCCTGACCATTGAGTAGGCTATTGTACTCTAGTCGCTTGCATCTCACTACCATAGTGCAGCAACTTACTCGACTCGTAAACCACGCCGAATACTATAGTACTTGCATCTCATCTTCTAGTGTTCGAAATGATTCGAACTTCAGATACAATCTCGTCAAGTGATCTGTACATGTGGTAAGAACGAATGCTAGTGTCGCGCCCACTAAGAACGAAACACGGCAAGAAGACAGAACCGCAAAGCGCATAAGCACATAATGTCACGGTGGCCCTGGTAACTTTAGCGAAATAGGGGAATAAAACCCTAGTCTAGTATGCATACACTAATATCCACTTTAAGAATGGGCTATGCTATTCATAGAGCACCTTAACTCTGGATAAAACGACTATTTCCTAAAGCCTGATGCAAAAGCATTGGCATATTCATTATCTTGTACGGAACAGGCTATATGACTTAAGGCGTAACGGCATGGGTAGAGCGCATAAGCACATAATGCTACCGGCTGAACCACACTAACCGGGATGACCAACGTCAGAGACCGAGATAGTGGCGTCCGCTACAAGACTATCTTAACCCCACTTCACTCACGATTGACGTTCCCTTATCTGAGGCCCAAGCTTGACCTTTTGTTTAACTTACTCAATATTCATTATTTATTCGATATTTACATATCACATGTTACTAGACTCTCCTAGTCTCAGCGTCAAACGTTTTATTTGAATTGTAGGTTTCATATGATCACATAACACGTTCGTTTATTATTTGAAGTGTTGTTAATTATTAACGTTTTTAGGTTTCTATAATGATACGTTTATTAGTATGTCCAATTTTATTTAAGTGTTTTTCAAACACCTTAAGTTATTTACTTATTCATTTTCAATTTTCTATACTTAATAAAATTTTCAATTATTTTCAGTATTTCACTATTCACTTTTCACCATTCACTATTCACTATTCACCGTATTTTATACGTATTTTTATACGTATTCGTATTTTTATACCTCGTATTTTATACGTATTTTTATACGTATTCGTATTTGTATACTTCGTATTTTATTCGTATTTCTATACTTATACGTATTCTTATACTTGTACGTATTTTTATACTTAAGATATTTTAGGTATTTATACTTAAGATATTTTAGGTATAAAACTAAACCTTTTTATTTTCTAAGTATAAATTTCTAGTTTCAAAGTCGCTAAGTTCGTTTTGTACTTAGTGATTGTTGAAAATATTTTAAAAGTCTAGTTTTAAAAACGTTAAGTTCGGTTTGTAAAATGATCAATGATATTTATTTTAAAATCCTAGTTTTAAAAATGTTAAGTTCGATTTGTAAAAAGTGATAATGATATTCATTTTAAAATGAGACTTAGTTAATTTTAGTCGTCTATTAACTACAGTTAGTGATTTTCATTTTAAAATAATAGTATCGTGGATGATTCATTTTAGTCCGTAAGTCCAAGTTCAACAGTCCAATATGCAAAGGCGGTAGCACACGATTTAGTTCATTTTTATAACGGTTACATATTTTTATCGGTTTATAATATTTCATTTATAACTGAATCGATTTATACAATATTTCAATTCTAATAAGTATTAAACTTTAGTGACTTAGTGATATTTTCATTTTAATTAAATTTGGTCCATTTAATTAAGAATGTCGTGTGGTTTATATATATATATCAAAACTCATTTATTTCTTTTAATTTCTTAATTCTAACTTATTAACTAATAATTAAATTCTTTTAACAATAAACTAAAAAGTGATAAAAATACATTTTTGGTCAAAAATGGCATGAATGCCGTGAGGTTACATGGTGGTGTTCAAAATTTTCATTTTTCGATTTTATCGGTTTTTAGCTTAAAGTCTTTATATTTTAATTATTCTAATTATACTAAAACGATTTAAACTAAAATGAAATTTACTAAAAATTTCATTTATATTTATGAATAGTGTTTTTCAACACTTTAAATTTCTAACTTTTTAATCTTAATGATTTAGCTAGTTTAACTTATATAATTAGTAATAAAATTACTTGTTAGTTAAATAAAACAATAATTAAAAACAAACATAAAAACAATATAAATCAAAATAAGCTACTAATCAAGAACCACATGAACATCAACATGAGTTTCCAAGAACACATAAATAAACTTCAAGAACACCACTTTTAACTTTAACAACTTATAATTTGTTTTCCTAATTTAATTCTTTTTACATGATAACACCTATTTTAACTAACTTAACACTACATATTATTTACAAAAATTAAAAGTGAAAATTTCATAAAAAAATAGGGAAATGCCGAGCCAAAATATACATACACATACAATTTTTATTTTCGATTTTAATCACTTTAAACTCATTGTTAATATTTC
The DNA here is from genome assembly GCA_023091065.1 of Dianthus caryophyllus. NCBI lineage: Eukaryota > Viridiplantae > Streptophyta > Magnoliopsida > Caryophyllales > Caryophyllaceae > Dianthus > Dianthus caryophyllus. The sequence continues at coordinate 24,849,676 of CM041520.1, read as the reverse complement.
ACATAATTTTCATAAATGATTATAACATAACTAAAACATAACTAAACATAAAAATCATATAAATCATAATTAAAAAAGCTCAAAATTAATTTAGCTAAACATATGAACATTTTACTACAATAATCTATTTAACATATTATTTAGTTATTATCATTATTTATACAACACATAAACATACAAGTGCACTCAAGTGATGTTTAACATATTTTTACATAAAAATCATACTCATAAAATTATAATAACAAAACAAATTAATTTACTAAGAGGCCAAAATAAGACAAAGCTAGTCACCTTAAATCGGATGTTAAACGTCGAGGATCTAAAATAAATTTTAGATCGAAATTTATTCACCCATATTACCCATATACTTTACCCAAAATAATCCATGAAATTAGCTCCTAATATACCCACTAATTACTTAGAACTATTATGAATTATTAGAAATAATATTAGGGTTTTAATTTAGAGGTTTTTGTAAATAAAAGGAAGAAAAATAAAGAGAGAGAAGAGAGCAAAGTTACTCGGCCCAAATGAGAGAAAAGAAAGTGTGTTTTGCACATAGAAAAATAAATGAGGAAAGTTGTAATGAAAAGTTAGGTTAAATGAATTAGGTTAGGTTTTGTTTTAATTACAAAATAATGTTTTATTAAAACAAAATAAGCATCATCAAGTTCATCATCACCCATTTAGGTCAACATTACTATTTGGGTTAGAAATTGTCTATTTTGTGTTTAAAAATGTTTTTCACGAAATTAGTCAGTTTTAAAAAGTCGGACGTCAAAAGCGATAAAAGTTAATGTGTGCGCGTTTGATGATTTTTCGAAATATTTCTACTTTTGAATTCTTAGACCAAAATATTTTATTTACTACTTAAGAAAATATTTAAAAGTGACGGAAATGAAAATGGTAGTATTAATGTAGTAGTATCGTATTTTGTATGTATTATTATTATGTATTAAACTTTAAATTTAAATACAAAAGAAAATAAAAATGATGATGATAAAAATAAAGGTGTAAGTAATGTGTAAGAAAAATGGAAGAGGATAGACTTAGAAAAGTCTAAGTCAAATGGTTCAAATAAATTTTTCGGGCTCGATTTTCGTTTTTGAAATTTTCGATTTGCGCGATCGCAGAAAGTTTCAAAATAAAGGATATGATCTTAAAATAGTGTTTTGAAATAAAATCGGAATTAAAAATAAAAATAATTTTCGAAAGGGTATTAAAACAAAAATCGGATCCTAATCCTCGAAATTTTGAATAAAAATTTTCTAGGTCGAAATACTTATTTTTTTCGTTGAATGTTATAGATATAAAGAATTATATTCAAACATCAAAAATTTAATTGATTTAAAATAGGTGTGACTTCAAATTTAGACAATTTAGAAAAAAGCTAGTTTAATAGAAATGAAATAGTAATTAGATATTACGGAGTAATATATAATTATTTATTAAAAACAATCAAAATGATTAATAAACTTGATGTTAAGTTTACTTTTGAAAATAAAAATAAAGTGGAAGAGGATAAGATTGTTTGATTTTTGATTTGCGTGTTTGAAATTGTTGACCCGAATTTCAGAGACGGGAAAAGTATAAGGGTTCATTTTTATTCAAAAATGAAAAATGTTTGAAATTGAATTTTATGAATAAAAGGTTTTACATATATTTTTATGAATAGTAAACATAACTTAACATTTTTGAAATTTGAAAGGCGATATAAATTTTGTGTTGATTTTTATAAAATTTTGAAATGTGTTTCTTTTTCAATTCTAAAGATAATAGAACAAATTTTATTTTTCAAAATTTTTAAATTTGGACTTAAGAAATTTTAATATTATTTGGCGAAAAAAATTCAGACGTATTTTTATTATAAGGAAAAAGGATGAATTTAATTTAAGGAATTAAATTCTTTTATCATATTGTGTTAAAATAACACGGGGTGTTACACCTCGCTTCCCTAAACACAGAGTTAAACGAAACACAAACATTATTCAATAGCATGTTCGCCTTACTTACGGTAGTGAAAGCATGTCATGACCAATGATTTGCCGGGATCTCAACCAAGTACTCATACGCCTTTGGGTTGAAGAATTTAATTCCTTCCAAGTGACCTCGAAACTCGTTCTCGGATGTAGCCCAGGCGGCTTTACAAAACGCGTCTTTGAACACAGGGCCCCCAAATTGGATCTTGAAGTTGCTCCATATGTGTCTCAGACAATAACGGATTTCTGCTTTCGGGGTCACAATATCGAAAGCATCCAAGAGGCCCTGCAAGTGAAGAAATATGGTTAAATCAGAAAAATTGAACAGCAAAATGAAATCAGTAAATCAGATCAGAAATGTACTTATTTATCAGCAAAGCAAAATGAAATCAGTAACTTGAGAAAGTCTAAAAACAGCAAATCAGAAATCAGTAAGCGTATGTACTTCTTTATCAGAAAGTGTATGTATAGTGTAAGTCTAAAAACAACCAATCAGAAATCACTAAATTGACAAAGTCTAAAAACAGCAAAATGAAGTCAGTAAATCTAAGTAACTTGTAATTGAAATCAGTAAGTTGAAATTGAAATCAGTAAATATAAGTAACTCTAAAAACGGCAAACTGAAAACAGTAATTAAAATCAGAGAATATTTGAACTGAAATCAGCAATCTGTAAGTGAACAAATACTGATCAGAAATCAGCAAACTGTAAGTCGTATACTATAAGTGATCAGTAATTCTAAGTTAGTCTAAAAACAGCAAATTGAAATCAGTAAGTGTCGTATACTGTAATTGAAATCAGAATATTTGTGTCTACCTTTTGTCGATCAGACATTATGGTCAAGCCGTTGCCTTCTTCTTTCCCCAAATCGTCAACGAGGAGTCTTAGAAACCAACACCATACCTCGGCGTTCTCCACTTCGACTACCGCCCAAGCAACTGGAAATAAATTATTATTATCGTCCATTGCCACGGCTACTAAACAAATACCCGGGTAGGCGCCTTTCAAATGTCAACCGTCAACGCCTATAAAGGGTCTACAACCTCCCAGGAACCCTACTTTACCGGCGTTTAGGCATATGTACATACGCTTAAACGACGTCGGCGGATTTTCTATGTTGTCGACCATCACAACCACTATCGACCCTGGGTTGTACTTCTTTATCGCCGCCGCGTACTGAAACAGTTTCTTATACTCGTCCGCTCCATCTCCGTAAATTAGCAACTTCTCCCTCGATCTAACCAACCAAGCTTGGGCGTAAGTTATATGCACTCCTAATTCCCAGTACACACGCCTCATAAAGTATTTCAGCTTCTAAACCGGATTTTCTCTCCAACCCTCAAGGTAGTGTTCACTCAAATACTCACTACTAAGTTTTCGAGTCTTACCCACGAATGCACACTTGTGATTTGCGTTCATTGTCCTTATCACTATCAACTCTTAATTTTTCCTTCTCGTTGCATGAATTCGAAAAGGACAAACCACCTTCTTGTAGCGACACTTCACAATCTTCGCTCGAATGAGATCCCACTCACAGTTGCACTTATACTTACAGTAAGTGGTCACCTGATCCTTGCCATTGTGACTGAAGTAGTAGTCGTACCGGTTTTTTATAGAATGCACTCTCAACGCCTGCCTCAACAACTGGACACTACCAAAACCGAGACCAACTTCCAACTTCACCTTGTTCTTCCAATCAAATGAAGGATTGAAAACAGAAATTTGATCCAACTCAGTGTTAGATCCGTCAATACTCCTAAGGTCGTCTTCTTCAATGTTATCAGTCCTAACCTCTCTTCAAAATCTACAACATTTGGAGCACCTTCATTTTCGGTTCGCTCAAACACCTCTTCTTCATTGAACCCATCATTGAACAAATCATCATTGTCAATATCATCACCACTGTCACTAGACTCCTCATCAGTCACTTCAAACAACTCCTCCCAAGTATCACAACATGGAATGTCATCTTCTTTTTCTTTCTCCTTAGCTTTTCCTTTCCCCTTCAACTTCTCCTGAACTTTCTTCTTCGCCTTCTGCTTCTTCTCTGTTTCCTTTTGCTTTCCGTTCTCCTGATCTCCTTCACCTTCTTCGTGAAGCTCACATTTCTTCGACTGAACCCGACTTCCCTTCTGCTGCTGCTGTTTCACTTACTTCGGTTGCTGCTGCTGTTGTTTTAAGTTTTCTGCTCAGATTCATCATGGGGAGGTGTGGCATTAACTACATTGTTTTTTCCTCCCCTAGATGAAGCTCTCCTCACTGGTAACTTTGCTAGCCTTGGAGTTGGAGATTGAATTGGTAAAGTTTTGGGGGGGTGTGACATTAACTACAAAATTAAGTCTTGGACTTTTTCTAAGTGGAGTGGTTGGTGTTTTTTAATACGAGATGCTCTTTTGGGGGACCACTTTTTCGTGACATGTGTATTAGGGTATCTGGGTTAGACAACGCTTTTATACGGAAATTGTAGTTTTGGGTGAGCCCGGCGGGATTTGAAAATGGTATCACTCTCGTTGTCGTCCAAATATCTAACCTATTATGCTCATCTCGAGAGTTAATCACATCCTCAATATCATCGTTACAAATGATAATCGTTCTCCCGTGAAGCAACGACTTCCCCTTTTTCCTGTACCATAAAAAGGCGCTCACATCTTCTCCGACAACTTTCTTAGCTTCAACCATTAACTTATGATAGGTCAATTCTCGTCTTGACACTTGACCCATTAACACCAAAACTCCATTCTCGTAGGTAATCGTTTTTTGGATTACAAAGCTCCGACGAACATGGAGACGCACATCAAAAGTGGTAGTAATCGACATGCTAAACACAAATTTGAAATACAAATGAGAAATAAATCAAACTATCCCCAAATTTGAAAATTAGGGTTTTCAAATTTAACAGCTAATTAATACAGAAAATTTGCTAATTCAACACTTTAACAAACTAATTGAAGGTAAACTAAGCTAAATTAAGTGTAAATTAAAGTATAAACTAACCTAATTTAAAGCTACACTAAATCTTTTTTCAAAATTGGGGACGAAAACAGAAAACCACCACTAAAATTCATCAAAAAAGCATGAAATTGACATACCTTCTCGAGATATAAACAATACTAGGGGTGTGCAAAAATAACCGAAACAATAAACCGAACCGAAAAACCGAGAACCGCACGTTTTATAGGTTCGGTGAACCAAACTGTTAAGACATAATGGTTCGGTGCACCGAACCGTAAAATTAATGGTTAATGGTTCGGTTTAGGTTCGGCATTTTGAGTTAACGGTTAACCGAACCGAACCTTTCAAAGCAAAAATATAAATAAATTGTACTTATATATACAAACTAAAGCATAAAGCTTAACCTTACAACTTTCATCAAACATCAAATATTAATTGTGTATTCTACATTATTTTTCTAACAGTCAAAAGCATCATTTTTGTAACATAAAATCTCATATGCACCACTCCCGCTTCAATTTTAAAATGTTTATTACTTTGTTAGTGTTCAATACGCATCTTTGAGTTATAACATTGATAAATTTTCTATTTACTATAATTTAGTTGATAATGGTACATTAGATGAGGTATTTGTAATTTGTCGTTTCTATTTTGGACCGTTAGTACGTTGTTAAAGTGCGTCGTAAATCGATAACTAACTTAAAAGAAAAAAATTTGACAGAGTAAATGGTTCGCGGTGAACCGCATAACCGAACCGTTAAAAACGTGAACCGAACCGTAAAGTAACCGTTCTTAATGGTTCGGTTTAGGTTCGGATTTTTTCCGAACTGAACCGTGCACGAACCGTAAAAATTAATGGTTCGGTGCACCGAACCGTTAATGAGCACCCCTAAACAATACCCACGATTTGTCGACAGCTAATTCATGAAGAAATTCGTGGTGAATGTAAATAAGCTCAGTAATTTTGTGGTGGATGTAAATAATTGAACTGAAATTAAACTTAGGTTAAAATTAACAAAGAATGAGGAACGAAGGGGGAGTAAAAGGAGGGTGGGTGAAAGTAAGGGCATTTTCGACTTTTCAAGTGGTGTTTTTAGGTTCGGATTAAATATGATAGTAATCATTAACCGAACCAAACATAGTGGTAGTAGTTACAAAGTCGAAAACAATGTGGATGTAAGTTTCAAGTTGGCAATAAACCAAAGATGTAATCGTCAATTTACTCTTATATTATTATTATTCATGCTTATTTAATTAATTTTTAATTTTCACGCTAGATTTTCGATCATAAAATAGATTCTCCATTCTATTAAAAATATTCATACAATTTAAAAAAATATTTAGTGCTCGTAAAAGAAATTGTAAAGGCCAAAAATGCGTATAAATTATTAAGACATTGTGCAACACCATAAAAATAACCCTGGGTCCGCCCCTGCACCCGGCAAACAGGTCGTTTCGTGTCGTGTTCGTATTCGTGTCACATATAAATAGGTCACTAACTCTTTAACACAAACTCGACCCATTTACATAAACAGGTCATTAGTGTTTGACCCAAACCCAACCCATTAATAGGGGTGAACAAAAATATACGATACGGTTTTAATATACGAATGAGATACGATCTACGTTACGAATTTGCTGAAAAATCGTATATACGTTACGAATTTCCGTATATACGATACGGTTTCTGAAAATCCGTATCGTATCCGTATCGCCAAAATTGTAAAATTGTATATACGAATACGACACGGTTTTTGTTTTGAAAAGATAAATAATACGCACTGCTTGGAAATTGAGACTTTGAACACGTGTGCTTTTCCTATTCTTTCGCCTTTTCATTTCACTAACCGTTCTTCTTCATTTATCTCTTTCACCAACAACAAAACAATAAAAAAAAACCCTAAAAAAAATAGCATCCCAGCCGCACAAGGACTCAACCAAATTGCCATTTATGCTTCTTTGTCGATCAATCCATCACCATTTATGATAGTCGATAGTTTAGATCTACTAGTAATTATGTAATTTTTTACTCAAAAATTGTTTTGGTATTTTTCTTTTTTGTATAATCTTGGTTATTTACCCTGTTAATGTCATTTCTTGTAGTCGATATACAATTTTATGAATTTTTGATTCCTTCTTCTGTTAAAAATTATGTTTTTTTCTTTGTCACTTTAATTTTTCGCAGAACAGAGAACTTTGAAAAAAATGAAATCGTATACTGTATATACGGTTTCCGTATATACGATTTTTTCGTATATATGAAAACCGTATATACGGTTTTGTTTGTATCATATCCGTATCCAACATTTGCAATTTTTAAAGCCGTATATACGGATTTTGTATCAAACCGAACCCGTATATACGGTTTTGCTCACCCCTACCCATTAATATCCTAAATGACATGACCTGACCTGTTTAACCCATACAAATTAATAGGTTAAAAATTGATCTGCTTAACCTGTTTAATCCATTAGACCTGTATAATCTATCTAACTAGTGAAACCATAGTCAAATTGAAAACAACACATAAACACATCTACATAAAAAACGATAACTAAAAATTAATATTTATCTAATAATAATAAGTTATGCCGACAAAGCCACCAAAATAAAACCGGTAATAAACAATTTTTTTTTTTTGGGTGAAATGTAAGAATTTTATTCAAAACCAAATAAACATACACAATTTGTGTACAATCAAACCACCCACTCTACTTTAATCCTATTCTTTTAAAACCAAAGAAAGGTGGTCAAGTGTAAACTATTCTTATCTACCATAAAAAATCGTCTTCTTAGTACGTGCTTCAGCTGTTCTAACACAAACTCTGGCCTATGCACACATTCTTTTGCCCAAGCCAAATTCCTTTCCTGCCACGTAAAGTACACAAGAGCCTGAATCAACACTGACACACAACGCTAAAAACACTCCATTCCCTGCTGCACCTTCACCAAAATCCCAACTCTATTAGACAGCACATCTAAACCAGTCCAGACAGACAACCCAACCATTAACTTCTCAGTATACACACAATTCCAAAACAAATGACCTTGATCCTCTGAACAAAAATACCACATAACGGACAAGTATTGGCATCACAAACTCCCCAAGAAAGGAGTTTGCTCTTCACAGCCAAGGCCTCCCTAAACATCAACCAATTAATAAATCGATGCTTAGGAACAGCCCATTGATTCCACACATATTGCCACCACAAAACTTTAGGAAAATGAACTCTACACAAGTTATATGCAGATTATAGTATACCCTTTTGGATCAAGAGTCCAATCACCATTGTCAAAGCCATCAGCAAGCTTCTCTTTAGCCCTACACACCATTTTCTATCCCCAAGCTACATCCCCTCTTACAACATAATTATCAAATGAGCCCCCTTGTAAGTATACATGACTGACCCATTGAACCCAAAGTTTATCAGGGTGAGTATATATCCACCAGACCAGCTTCCCAATTATAGCCCAATTCCACCAGAGACTGTATTTAATCCCTAGCCCACCTTCCTTCTTTGGAGAGCACAGCTTCTCCCAGCTGACAGGGGGAACTCTTGACTGTTTAGGAGAACCTCCTCACATAATAAACAATATGATCTTCAATTTTGAATTTTGGAAAAATGGGTTAAATGGGTTACCGAGTTAATCTACCTATTTAACCCATTTAGTTTAATAGGTATTTCGTGTCATATTCGTGTCTCGACATCTTGACCCGAACCCAACCCATTTATATTTCGTGTCGGGTTCGTGTCGACCCAATTATTACTTAAATGAGTCACCACACTGTGACCCAAACCCATTAATTATGTGTCGATTTCGTGTCATGTTTTCGTGTCGTGTCACTTTTTGCCAGCTCTAACTTTACATATAATTTGGCTAGTACGATGGTGTTTTTGTCCTACTGATACATCACTAAGAGTAGCGGGTTTAAGATGGCCATAGGAGGTTGTGGATACCCATATCCGTACCCTCCCACACAAAACCCTGTGATGTAACACGGACTTTTATTACGCATGCTTTAACGTTGGCTTAAACGGTTCTAACAATGTCGAATTCATTTTGAGTCGTTTTGAAATGTTAAAATGATTTAGGTCGCCTCACATCACACTTAAATAAACGTTCATTTTGTCCATTTGGAGTCTAGCTATGTCCTTGTCCTGCTTCATTTGGCATGAGCTTCGCATTTGCACTACAATTAGCTCTTTTACATTAACAAGGTCTAATTCAGCATTCCTAAATTCCTAAATTTAGGCCCGGTGGCTAGATCTTCCATTTAGCCTCCTCTTAAACAAAATATAGCCTCACGGGTTACCTTATTTCACAAAATGCTACAAAATACATCTTTTTCATTTTTCCGGGTCTCGGGCCCAAAACCGAGCCCAAACCCAACCTTTGGCCCGCACTCTAAAGCCCTGAACATCTCAGAAATTTCTCAGCTGTTTTCTTGGCGAGCAAGTTCGAGATTATACTGTATCTTTCCAAGATTTTATCAAGCCGAAACTAGGAAAGCCAGCTAAAAGCCACACCTCCAAACCGCATAGCCTTATGTGGTTTGGGGTAGCAACCGCATAAGCTTATGCGGTTTACCTAGGCAACCGCATAAGCCTATGCGGTTTCTTGGTCTGGTTCTATCCCCGGATTTCCTAATTTCTCCGAGGTTTTTAGTATATATGCTCCCTTATACCTGACCTCGAAAAACACAATTTACAGCCACAATTCACAGCATACACACACAAAAACTCTCTTAAAGCCTCAAGCACTCAAACCCTTGAGTTCAACACACCATCCCGTGTTGAATTCATCATCCTTTTTAGTTCAAGAAGCGAAGCTCTGCCTAGATCTGAAGCGCCAGGACCAGGTAGGTACCGATCCACTTGGATCAAAGCTTTTTCTTATTTTCTATGGACTAACAAAGAAGACTACACTTTAGCGCCCCCCCCCCCCCCCCCCCGGCTTTGGCACCGAGCGCGCTTGCATTCCAAGTGTTCTTATTACTTCGGGTTCACTCCATATCCGATGACACGCCAAAGTCGCATAAGCAACCGACCCTTATAAAATAAACCAATGGACAATTGAATTTTATTTTATTTGCATGCATCTTGCACCCTTCTTTTTGCATTAAAATCAACTTAAACAATGAATTCGACCTTTAACTGAACCGTTTTCATTAACAAGTTAAACATGCTAAACTGAGGGTTTTAATCAATCTTTTTGCATTTGCATCTGCATTCTTTTACAACCTTTTCGCACTTGTACGTAGCGATAACATTAGCTCAATTATCATCTTATTTGGATTGTTCTAGGTCAGTAGAGGCTATTTTTACATAGGCTTTTCTAAAAGGTTTTCATAAATCATTAATTGAATTACTCTTTTTCTAAAGTACCCTCACCCCGAATCCAATCTGGTTTCACAAGCCTTAGATCTAGGGGTGTTGGCGTGCTCCAAAATCTAGGACATGTCTTTAGGCTTAGGACATGATAGCAGGTTCCTAATTTCCGCGATAATTAGGTGACGACTCCAAAACAGTTTTAAAGGTTTTTCTAACTTAATCTTTTTAACTTAAAACGCCCTTAAGCAAGACGCCGAGTTGGGTCCCCCCTCTCAATCCCGGGTTCCACAGTTTGGCGACTCCGCTGGGGAGATTTTATTTTTTAAACTTAAAACTAGCTTTTTCTTTTTAAAAAAAAAGAGGTGAAACTTGAAAGCCTTGAACAATCCATGTATACATAATTGAGCTATGCACATTCGTTTAGAGTCAATTTCTTTTGGAATCTAGGCACCCTTTGCACCCTCGAGAGGTGGTTCCCACATGCAGGCTTGTCCACTCGATAAAGCACATGCCGGACTAGCTTTCCTGTCGCCCCTCCACGGCTTGCCGTAAACGACTATCTTGACCGCCCCAGTGCTCCCTTTAGAAAACCTATCGCTCCGGCGTAAGGAAATAAATGGGTTAAGTATCTGCCAAAGCGTACTCAAGATAGTTGGAGGTGTACCCGACTTGACCCTACCCTTTGAGTCGAGTCATACGTACAAGTTCGAGACTATGCACTCCATGGTCTTTTTCAAATGAGCATTTGCATTCATATCTTAGAAAACTCGCTTAAACTTTTCAAAGATAAACGAACCTAACATCAACCAAACTAACACCTTTTCAAACAAAACTATCGCGAATTTTTGAAACAAGCTCCTTTTTCACTAACAAGCAAAAACCCGAGCAAGGATTAAAACCTGAGCTCGTGGATTTCAATCCTCTAGGTCATACGGCCTAGACTCCGTTTTTAATATCCTCGACTCGACTTGCTCGAGCCGAATCCTTCTTCTTTTACACACCCGACTCGAGCTCACCTCGGCAAATCACCGATACTAGTTCGACGGGTGCAAACAAAGTCTTTTAACATCGAGACGAGATGTGCGCACGTATCCTCGCCTCCAAAGCTTTCCCTAGCAAAAACCTTTTCGAAAATCTCCTCTTTTCAAAACATAAAAGGTCTTTCTAAACAAAGAAATGAGCTAAAAATGAATGCTTAGAATGTCTGTAAGTCTAGTGGGTCGAGTCGTGTCACTAATATACGAAGTGAAATGCAGATATCTACTGGATACTCGTCGTACCAAACACCGCGTAATCATCCCATACAAGAAACGAACCTACACCAGCAAAATGGCCGGCAACAACGAAGAGGTCAACGCACTCCGTGACCAAGTCGCAAAGCTGACCGCTGACCTCGCAGGCCTTTTGACACATCACACAACTGAGGTGGAACGTATGGAACAAAAGATCGAGGAAGAGGCCGACAGGCATGCTAAGAAACTCCAAGCCATGGAGGAAAGGCTCTATGTCTCGAGCACTTATTCCATCCACAAGGAGAATGAAAACGTACCTACTAGCATCAAGGATGAGCTTCCTAACAAGCTCGCTCTCAGTGATCTTCCTATCTTCCAAGGACATGAGAGCCCGATCATTCACATCCGAGCTTTCAAGTCCCAGATGGCTATCAAAGGGGTCGACGCCAAGCATTGGCTAACTCTCTTCCCGCACTCTCTAGCAGCAGTGCCCAAAACATGGTTCGATTCACTAGACCCACAGCGGGTCCCTACTTTCGAAAAACTCACAGTCGAGTTCGATCGACAATATCGAGATAACGAAGACACCCAAGTCTCGATCCGCACCCTAGAGGTCCTCTCTCAAAAGGACAACGAAGGGTTCACCGACTACCTCACTCGTTGGAAGAAGCTAAGCGCTCAAATCCCTAACCGTCCCCGCGAGGACGAACGCGTACCGAAGTTCATAAATAACCTGCGACCCGTGTATCAATTTTACATGAGGTACAACAACAACCAGAACTTCAAAGAGCTAACCAAGGTCGGTACCCAGATTGAGGACGACCTTAGAACTGGCACAATGGCCAAATACACCGGCCATGCTTATCAAGGGAGCTCCTCTAAATCCTCCCGCGCAGTCAAGAGCGAAGAAAGTCGTACCGTAGGCAATCTTGACGATGATAGCCTCGATGCCTTCGCAACTACCTTCTCGCCACCTCCTAAGGCCAAAAGAAACTTTGACCCCCTCTTCATGTCTTACTCCAAGGCATTTCAAAGGTTGGTCGAAAAGCAGTTCTCGGTGCTGTGCATATCACCGAGGCAAGGGGCACGACATCGAGAACTGCTTTAGGCTTAAAAACGCTATCCAAGATCTCATTGATCAAGGAAAGCTCAGCAAACCATCTCAACCCACCAAGCCATCAAACAGCGACAACCCGCTGGGCAACCACGCCATCTTTGTAGAATCAATCCCTATTTTAGATTGCTCTTACCTCATCACACCCACTGATGATCAAGTTAATGCAGTTTGGTCTAGTGACGACGACGATGAAGACTGGCTGCCCACCGACGAAGTGATAGCCCACATCAATCGACTCGCCAAAGACATTGACAACCTGAAAGCCTTGCATCGCACCGAAGTCGAACGTTTGGAACGACGCATTAGGAAGGAGC